>CM062804.1:96295067-96895067 GCA_031772625.1 Pinus tabuliformis | reverse complement strand
TTGAGGATCCTCATTGCCTCATCTATCACAGGCCCTATTCTATTGACATCAACTCATTTATTCTAGAAGAACGGCCTAGAGGGCAATGTATCTCGGTTCTAGCTTCCATTCTTGTTCGACACCTTGGATCGAGTAGAGGGTCCCATTATTTCCCTTTGACTTGGTCATTTCATGTTCATGATCCATACACTTGATGGTCCAGTGATGCAGCAGATTGTACTAGTGATTCTCGGGTGTGTGTGAGATGTTTCAGACCTCATGAGGGGGTGGCCCTTTAGGTAGCCCCCCACATGCCTGAATGCATACCTACTATGCTACAACCTCAGATGCAGTTCTACAAAGTTGATGTGTTCAGTTCTTACTGATCTCAGTGTTCATAGCATGCACGTATCCTCCAGATGATCCATTCAGGTTTGCAGAGCCCTTCCTTGTTCAATGGGGCTTCTCCAGTTGTTCTACCCTCCCTCCCACCCATTTTTTGAGGGAAGGAGCTTTGTATCTCATGTACTCAGATATTATTGTATTTAGTCCTGGCTCATGTTTTTTCCAGGTGCATTATGTATATGGGACATGTTGTATTTTTTTTGGCATTGTTATGTCAGCATGTCATGTACCATTCATCATGTACTTCATTGCTCAGTTTCCTATTTCTGGGTGAACCATTATTTTTGTACTAAGTTATCTTGACGGGTATGGGTATGCCTCCCCCGCTTCATTGAGGTTCGGTACCACAACATAAAAGGAGACTTGCATTAGTCTCGCCCCCTCTATCCCTATCCTCTTGTAGATTCAGCTTCATTGGTCTCTCTCTCTCTCCTTGACTCCCATATGTTGTCTAAATGATTATGTCTTTACAACGTACATCAGTCATATGTTTTTCTCCTAACACTCGTACGTTGGGGGGCAATCTGTAATCACCAAATAATTGATCATCTAGCCTAATTTACTAGATGAATCGAAGTATACCATGTAAAGCCAATTTTAGCCTAGTAAAATTGCTTTCACTATGAGAATTTACCTAATAAACCACCTTTATTAAGTAATTTATAGTTAAACCCATGAAGAATAATTAAATAAATCACTATTTATTTGATTTTATTCCAGGAATAATTAGTTAAACCATTGTTTTATTATTATTCCTTGTCAAAATTGACCCAATCATGAAAAATAAATAGATAAATTATTATTATCTTATTTTTCTTTAAGAATAACTAATTAATCATTAATTAATTACTATTCTTTGTTAAAATTGACTAAATCCCTTAGGAATAACTAAATAATTCATTATTTGTTTATTATTCCTTAACTAATTCCTTGAGATAATAAATAAATTATTTATTTATTTATTATTTCTAAATAAAAGTTTAAATACTTTTTCCCTCCTAAACAAATATAATAAAATATTCCAGGTGGTTATTCCAAGAATGTGATCAATAATATTTTATTATTGCTCATTATTCAAGGATAACTCAATATATTTTATAAATAGGATGGTTTTCCATTCATTATTGACTTTTGATTATTTTCATTGTTGCACTCACTGTTATAACTCTGATTATTTCATCGGCACACACCATATTTTCACTAGGTTTATGTATTATAGAGGACAGAGACTCTACAGAAGCTGAAGACGTTTGAGGATAGCCAAGAACCCATCCCATAGAGGGGGACTAGTAACATTTATTTGTTCTCTTCACAGGTGTTATTATTAAATTATTCTTTACATATCTAATTTCCATTGGATGTTTGGGGTTGTTATCACTCCAATAATTTCCCTAGGGTTTTTATCTTATCTCAAAAGAAATATTAGAGGTAACCACAAACCTATTTTTGAGATCAGGATCTAGCCTTCCTAATGCTCAGAGAGGGCTCTCTCTTTATGATTTAACTTTGTTGAGTTAATTGATTTTAGGCTAGTTATTTAAGCTTGATTGGGTTTTGATTTTGATTTGGTGGTGGAATCACTGACTTAGATGGATAGAGGGATGTATTTTACCATTGGGATATGGGGTCAAGTGTCAAGAAAACAAGACTGAATCAAGTTCTAAAGATAGTGTTCACAGGGCAAGGTAGCTGAGTAAATTCAGATCTTTTAGGCTGGATGGTGAAGTGGTTTTCAATCGGGGTCAAGGAGCAGTTAAGGATTCCTTAAACCGGATAATGAGGGAAATGATAGAGGTCAATCGAAACTAGGGAGCAATGAAGGATTCCCTACTCTGGATATTAGAAGAAAACATTAAAATGAATAACTGTTCAAGACAGAGTGTACTTAAACAATTTCTGTAATAATATTCTAGTTATTTCATTCAATTTAGATAACATGCAAGTATGTGAAACACTTAAGAAGATAACAATTTGACAAACAACAAATACTTCATTGAAGTGGCCCAACACATGAATCCTGTAATGCAATGCCTTTATTACTCAGTCCAGTCTGCTGACTTGAAAAATGGTACAATGAACCCTTACGTTTCAAATCAATACAATTATAGAAATGTTTAGCAATTCACACTCTATACTTCAAATTATGAAGTATTTATACAAAAACTTATTACAAAATATCCCAAACTTTTTAAGAATTATTCAAGGAAAAATAAAAATCTTCATGCAAGAAGATAGAGACAAATATGTAACTGCTACAAACTATTCCTATTTATTTGGCTCTGCTATCAGATCTTTTGCTGCTTTTTCTCCTTTGTTGTTGCTCTACGTTGGTTGTTCTTTTACTTTTCCTTTTGACTGATACTCTTTCATCTGATACTCTTTGACTTAGCTGATCTGCTGCTTTGCTCTGTATCCACTGTTTACCTTGAATTTTCACAGTAAATCATTTAATTTTTCCCAAGTCTCTGTATCTAGTAATTTAATATTTACCATTCTTCTGTAGACTTCATCAGCTTCTGTGTATTTTGCAAAGGTGGGCTTGTTTAAAAAAAGATGTTTTACCTCATGCTAGAGGTAAAAGAGGTTCTCAAAAGTCTGGTAAAGAACCTTTCCTATAGGCATCCCTTTCATAGAGGAACTATTGGCTTGTTCCTTTGCCACTTCTCTGATTCTCTTGTCATAGTCTTCATGTGGCATTAACCTATCATTTATTACCAATGGATTAGGCAAACTTTTTTGCCTCAAAGCATCAAATTTGACCATGAACCTGCCTATAGCTAGCTCCATGGTTTGGAATTTGTCCTCCAGCTGCATCATCAAGTTCCTCCCGGTGATTACCTTCTTCACCTCTAGTATAGTGCCAGTTCTGTCAACTATGCCAAGCTCCTGCAATTCATATTTATTCTTTGAGTTAAGGAATTGGATTATTATTAAGGCTTCTTCTGGCATATTTCCAAGTTCGGCCTTAACCCTTTGAATAGCTTCACCAGCCTCTTTAACTAAATCATTTTGTTTAAAGATAACTTGTATAGATAGCCAAATATCATTGACAAAGTCAATGATATTGGACTATAGCTGCTCTTTTGCTTGGGCAAGTGGTTCCTTCAATGTTAATTCCTTTTCTAAGTTCTTTATCCTCTTAGTCAACCTGTTTGACTTATGTACTTCATTTTTATGCATGATTTGAGCCAGCTTCTTCTCATCCTCTAGACTTTTTATCTGTTCATTAAGTCTATTTATTTCAATGGTCTGAATGGACATGTCCTCCATGGCTTTGATCAATTTACTTGCCTCATCACATGGATGAGCTGTTGTTGTTGTTGAACCTGTTGCTGATGTAGTTGTTGATGCAGTTGGAAGGGTTGTAGCTACTGGAGCTGTTGGGGCCAATGAAGTTACCAAAGTGAAAGGAATTATTGTAGTGACTCTAGGGATAGCAGTCGAAGTAGTTGTCTCAATGCTAGCCTGTTTCAGCTGTATTAAATTGTCCAATTCATTCTCCATTTCTTTCAATTGAGCATTTAGTTGAAGAATGAGACCCATCATTTCATCCTGCTGGATTCGGCTCTCTAGGACCTCCTTGGTCTATGGATGTTCAGAAGGAGGCAGCTTCAGTTGTTTCTTCAAAGCAGCAATGTCTTCATTTTTCTTCTTTATGAGCTTTTCTGCTGCCTTGAGGTCATTTGGATTATATCAAATCTCAATCACCAAGTCCTCTAGTGGCTTGATTCTATTATCCTTGGCCTGTGAGGATGCCTTTTCTAGCTTAAGCTATGTTGTGATGTTGTCTAGAGAACTTTGAAGTTTATGCACAATTATTTCTTTGTTATTCATTGTCGAGTAAATAATTTCACATGTCTGCTTATGAAATTCAATTTGATCAATAGGGTGAACATCCCTGGCCAAAACTTCAAACTCTATCTTCCTATAATCTGTTGATGTTTTAGGTTGCTGGACTGTAGGCTGCAAAAAGGTCATTTTCATTTTACCAGTTTTAATGTCAAAAGCTGACATCAACCTCTTCTGATTGCTAGGAGTCTGTTTGAAGTACTGGGCATATGTTTCAACCTTCAATGCCTCATTCCTCAACTTGATTTCTTTGTACTTATCTTTTATATATTTCTCTTTATCCACTGCTTTGTTGGATGAAGAGACTTCAATACTAAGTTGTTTTTCAATAATTTGAGTATTTGAGGTGGAAGGTTAATGAGTTTCCTCTGAAACTTCTAGAGTTGTATTCCTTTTAACCATTGCGTCAGTATCAATGATTTCAACTGTCTCAATGGTCTCTTCTTGCTCATTTACAGGATTAAGCTTGGGCTTCTTCCTGTACATGATTTCAAACCTGTCATCTGTAGTATCTATTTTAGAGCTAGAACCTTCTTCCCTGGTTCTTTTTACATTTCTGTCCTGCATGGCTGGAGTCTATAGAATGGGACTAATACCCATTTGTTCCTGTAGGGTTGGAATCTGCAGAAAGGAACTAGTATCTATCTACTTTTCCACATCTATTAAGGTATTTTCCAACCACTCTAACTAGTTGGCATATTTTTCAATGTCTGGCCTGGAATCATGCATAAAAGGGCTTAATTTGAATTTGAGCCTTAATTTGTTTATGACTCCATTAGGGTCATACTGCCACATGAAACTGCTACTGAACTTCATTTGCTGTAAAATTTTCTCTGCTTCTTGTCCAGCTTCCCTATTATTACAAATAAAAGGGCCTAGCTGGTTTTTTGATCTTGAACTGTGTTTTCTTCCTAGCTGACATAAAATTGACATCATCTGAGTTTATGATCTATCTAAAATATTCTAATGCAAATATTCTCATGGGGAGGTATCTAGCAAGCTTGTAGGGAGTGAGCTGGCATCCATATATCCTTATTTCAGTGTGGTCCTGGTATAGATACTAGTCTCCTACTCTACTGTTTTTAGACAACTACAAAACTTCTTTTATCTCATCACTAATCCTAGGTTGATTGCTACTGGTTAGCATATTTACAACTGGATGAACAAAGGAATCAATGAACTCCTTATAACTAAAAACAGTGGAATATTTTTGGATCAATGGTGTCTAAAAGATGATAGGTCTTGGTTGGCCCTTAGTGTCCAATTTTTGGATGCTGACTGGAAACTTGTCTGACTGGAAATATAGGAACATGTGGAACAATACTGAAGAGTATTTGAATACTCTTTCATTTAGAAGTCTGATCAATTGATCATGGATTCTGTCTACCAAGAACTGGGCAAAATTGAAAATTGCATCTGGAGGCTTGCCTGGGAAAAATATAGAGAGGAAAGAAAGTATAGGTTCATTTACAAATTCATTAGTAGTATACCCAAGGATACAAGATAGCATGGGTATAATTTGTCTTTCCCTCTCAGAGAAAATGGTGGCAAAGTATGGAGGATTGTATGTAGGAGTATGAGACTCTTTAGGATGAAGGTCTGAAAGATTTGAGCCCTCTTGGAAAGGTCCAACTTTATGTAAAGTTCAAGTAGGTTTTCAATGGAAAATGGGGTTTCATTTGGGCTTGGTTGGACCTGCAGCATTTTATTTATTGACTCTGCACTAATGGTGAATAAAATTCATTGGTGAGGAGAGACTATGGCTCTTTGACTTGGGATATAGCAAGTTTGGCTGAAATGGATGATTTCTAAGAATAGGTATACCTGTGGGAACAAGTATTTGGGAAAATTTGATTCCCATATGTGAATGTCATCATTATGGTTAAGGAATTTATCTTTACTCCAGCAGTGGAGTTTTAATAGATGGCAAGAGGTGGATGTGTCTTTAATTTGGAAATCTTTGTCGGCCAATGGGAGGTGGTCAATTTCTAGGTGAGCGGTTTGCAGGGGTTTCTCATTTAGAATGCTCTGGGAAGCCATAATTTGTTTTATTCTATTTGAATTACTCTTTCTCTGGCTTTAGGAGTAGAGTTAAAAGCTCTAGAATGATGGGAAGGGTGAATATCGTCTGCAGGAAAGGGTTTCCTTGGATGCACAGTGGGTTTCTTTAGTTTGGAAAGGTTTTTTAATTAATTCAGTTAATTAACCTTATATAAATAGTGTGCAGAGCTTAATTACAGAACCATTCTAGTTCTTTCAAGAATACCTGGAAAAATGACAATTAGGAGTGCACACAAGGTTCTGTGGTAGCAGCAGAAGTTTTTGAAGATTGAATTATCTGTGTGCTGCTTCAATTTGGAGTTGGCAGGGTCTTCAGGTTGCAAATGGGTAGAAAATGGTTGAATAGAGTTACCGAGCATTGGAATTGTTTAACAGAGGTATTTGCAACGAAAATGAGTGAAAAGAGTGAAAAGGGGGCTTTTTTTGTTTTTAACCAAAAGTGGTTAAATTTGGGCACGGGATTAACAAATGAATAGTCGGTGGTTTCATTTTACACAGGGAGGTGGTTTTATGCAATATTGCATCGCCTTTGGGTGGAGGGCAGTAATTTCAAGAGCACGCGATACAACATGGTGTTGCCATGAAGCGAGGCAGTGATCGGCCAAAACCGTGAACCTCTCATGCTTTTGGGATTTTAACTGTCGGACAATGGGAGCGCGTGATATGGATATGGGCCATCGGATCTGGGAGTGTTTGATCGGAGGGCTATCGCGCAGTGGAGTTGCGAGGGCGAAGTTGGGATGTGGTTGGCAGGGCCCGGGGATAAATAATGTGGTGGGTTTAATACATTCAAAGGTTTAGTGAGGGTCGGGGAATTATAACATGGGGGGTTAAATACATAAAGCGGGACTATAGGTTAGGGAATAACTTAGGATAAAGGGGTTTTAGTGGGTTTTTAAGGAAAAGGGGAAATCAATAAAGGGGAGGGTATTATTTGTGATGGGAATGGTTTTCACACTAGGGAAAAGAGGTTTTGGGAAGGGGAAATGGGATGAAATAAGGGGGAAAGTGAAATGAAGGGGAGGGGATATTTTTACAAGGGGAAATGAAAGGAAATGGTGCTTAGAAATGAAGAAGGGGAAAAAGCATTAGGGAAAGAAAGGTAATGAAGGGATAATGAAGAAGGGGAAAATTAATAAAGGGTTTAGTGAAATGAGGGGAAATTAGTGAATAAGCTTTAGTGAATGTCCTTTGCCTTTGATAATTCCTCCTGCACATAAAACATAGGATTAAGCATGATGAAGGTGCATTTGAGCTAGCAACCTTGTATATTTCCAAAACTTCTTCTGCCTACCTTTTATTTACCCTAGCATTTTCTCTTCATTCATTGGGTGTATTTGAGCTTGCTGACTCTTTATTTCTTTTTCTTTGATAAGCAAACTATTTAATTCTAACCTTATAACTTCCAATGGCTCAAATTAAACTGATGAGCTCATTATTATTCTCTACCTAACTACTGATCTGCCAAGATTAAATAGTTTGGCTAGATCTTTATTCTCTATCTATGAACATGAGATTTAAAGCATGAATGAATCAAGATTAAACTATTTGACCATCATGGATTGTGGCATTTTTTACAAGTTGCACACAACATTATTTTGCAAAGTAAAGTAAAAAGGAGTGGCACTTGAATTTGCACACTTCCATGATCTATTATTATCTCTTTTTGGGGTTCATAGTTTATGTCTTTTTTATCTTTTTCTTTCTTTTGGTCCTTTGATTATTCTTTTAGGACTCAACCCTCTTTAAATTTTTTATTTTTAATATGGAAAAACATTTTGTAGAAAGAAAAAATATGTACAATATTACAAGACTAATCATAGTCAATTCATAAATTGTGAATCCTATTATTATAGGACCCTAACAATGGGTCCACATGGGGATGGCATTTCTTTGTGAAATTTTAAGAACTTTAAGATCAGTAGCCTTTGAAACTTTGACTGTGGTTGCCTTGTAATTGGTTCTCTGTGATTTGTTTTATTCATACATATGATGCTACACCTTTCAAAGCTTAGGGCCTTCTCTTCGAGCTTCAACCTCAAAAGATAATCATCCAATCCAATCTAAACTTTGCAATGTTATGTACAATGAGAAGAATAAACAAATGAACTAATTTTAATCTGGGGACAAGTAATGCTTCAGCATTCTACCATTGACTGGTCCACCTAGTACATCTGTTCCATCTAATTACCTCAAGAAAAATGCATTGTTACCTATGTAACCATAAATGATATAAGGGCCTTGCCATAAGAAATCAAATTTACCATGTTTACCCTTTTCTTCTCTTCTGGAATCCCATTTGAGTACTTTGTCACCTATGTAAAAATCATCAGCTTTGGTTTTCTTATCAAAAATATTTTTTATTTTATCTTGGATCACTTGGGATTTGACATAGAATTCTTCCCTAGTTTATTACAAATGTATTGTCTGATTTATCCTCCTTTGGATATCATTTGGTTCTACTTGCAACTCTTGAATCATTTTCATCACTGGTACTCCTAAAGAGGATGGAAAAACAACATCCATTCCATATACTAGTTGATAAGGAGATGTACCAATGGAATTTTTGGTAGTTAGTCTGTCTGCCCATAAGGCATTAACCAACTTTTTGTTCCAGGTCTTCTTATTGTCTTCTAACAGTTTCTTGGTGATATTAACAACACTTTTGTTTGAGGATTCTGCAAGTCCATTACCTTGAGGGTAATAGGCAGTGGAATGGCCAAGGGTAATGTGATATCTGTTACAAAAGTCTACCATTTTCTTGGATTTGAAAGCAGTTGCATTATCAGTAATGATCTTTTGTGGGCATCCAAACCTAGAAAGGATGTTGTTCTCAAGGAATGAAATGATGACAGAGTTTTTGGCTTGTTTAGAAGGGATGGCTTCTATCCATTTAGTAAAGTAGTTAGTGGCTATCAAAATCCATTTATGCTGGGCTAAGGAGGATGGGTGAATTTCCCCAATGAAGTCCAAACCCCATTGTTGAAAAGGCATTTCTGTGGAGATGGGTTTGAGAGGTAATGGTAAGAGTTTCTTTTTGCCTTCAAATATTTGGCACTTGTGACAGGAGGTCACATATTTCTTGACATCTGCAAAAAGGGTGGGCCAGTAAAAACTTGCCCTTAAAATCTTATCAGCAGTTGTTTTCCAGTATAGGTGTCCTCCACAATCTCCTGCATGAAATTCTTGCATAACTTTGTCAGCTTCATCTTTTAATAAACAATTCAACAAAATGCCACCATTATCTTTCCAAAATAAAGCATTATCTATGATACAATATTTCATTGATTTCATTTTCAAGAATCTACCTTTAGTTCTAGATAAACCAGGAGGAGCTTGTAAATTTAGTAAAACAAATATGATATCTGCATACCATGGTGAATCTATGAAAGCTTCACTGATCTGTGGAGTCGTCATCTCTTCCTGATCATCTAGGGCACCAATGAAATTTATATCTAAGGCCTGACAATTCAATTCAGCCATGAGTTTAGCTAAACCTTGGCCTTTGATAAGTTTTGTAGGCTTTATTTCAATGTCATATTCCAAAATAGTGGCAATCCATTTGCCTCTCTTCCCTTCAGGCCCATTCTGTGTTAGAATGTCCTTTACTACTAAATTTGGAACATATGCAATGATGTGTGAGTATAAGATGTACACTCTGAAATCTTTAATAGCTTTTACTAAAGAAAGTGATTGTTTTTAAATTATGTTGTACTTTAGTGTAGCATCTCTCAAATATTTGTTGAAGAATGCAATAGGATGCTCATAACCTTGATCATTCTTTTGCAACAAAACAGCTGCAATAGTATGTTCTGAAGCAAAAGAAAAAATTACAAAATCTTTTTTGAAATCAGGACTTATGAGGACAGGTGTTTTAGTAAGGGCTTCTTTGATTGCCTCAAAAGACTTCTTAGCCTCTACTATCCACTTAAGTGCTGAATCTTTCTTTAACATGTTATTCAATTCTCTGATTAGTTCTGCTAAGTTAGAAATGAATCTTATATGAAAATTTATTTTACCTAAGAATGATTGTAATTATTTAATGTTTCTAGAGTGGTTGATGTTTAGGATTGCCTCTATTCTAGCTGGATCTATTCTAATTCCATCTTTTGATATTGTGTCCTAAGATTTTACCTTCTTCTAGTCCAAAAAGTGATTTTTTAGGATTTAAGGATATGCCAAATTTTCTACATTTAATAAGAACTCTTCTCAAATGATCTAGATGTTCATTATCTTATTTGGGAAACATTGTGATATCATCTTGGTAAACAACTAAAAAGTCATGGATTTCTTTTGCAAAATCTATGTCCATAGCTCTTTGAAAGGTAGCCCCTATATTCATCAATCCAAAAGGGATTTTCAAATACATGAATGTTCCCCGGGGAGTGGTATAGGTAGTATTTATTTGATCCTCTGGTTGAATTAAAATTTGGTTGTATCTAGAAAACCCATCAAGTAATGAGATTTTAGATGATCCTACCACCCTCTGTAGAATATGGTCCATTTTAGGGAGGGGATAATTATCCTTCAGTGATACTTTGTTCAAGTTTCTGAAATCAACACAGAGTCTGATTTCCCCTGTTTTCTTTCTTGTGGTGACTAAATTAGAGACCCAATCTTAATATCTAATTGGTGCAATGATTTGTGCATCATAGATCCTTTTTACTACTTTTTCAATTAATGGCATAAGAACTGGATTAATTCACCTAAGCTTTTGTTTGAAGGGTTTTTTATCTTCTTTGATAGGTATTTTATGTTGGATAATGCTGGTGTCATAAGATTTGAGGTCTTCATAACTCCAGGCAAAGACATCTTGAAAATCTTTAAACAGGCTTATGTATTTTAGCTTTTGATCTGGAGGTAATGCTTTGGATATTTTAATAAGCTTAGGTTTTTCTTTTGTTCCTATGTTACATTCTTCTATGTCTGATCTTAAAGGCTCCATTTTTGGTTTTCTACCTACATCATTTGAATCAAACAAATCTTCTAATGGGACTAGTCCCTTAGGAAAAAAGTTATTTTTAAGGTTTAAAATCTCATAATCATCATTGATTATTTCTTCTATTTCTACTTTTTCTAAGTTATCTATTTATTTTTCAGCGAATTTAGTGGGTTTATTTACATCTAACACATTTATATCTTTCTCACTATTTATGATGTTATCTACTATAAAATCAGTATCTATGTTATATTTTTGGAATTCTCCCTCAGCATTCATGAAATCATAGATTTGAGAATCTTGTGAAAAGATCTGCCAATATTTCAGATTATTAGGTATAACAGGTTTGTGTCTTACTTTTGCAGTGTACTGGTGGTTGGGATGAAAAGGTAATCTGTGTGTGCTAGCAAAAGTAGCCAAACTGTGAGCTTGCATGTTCTGTTTCCTAGGAATAGCAACAAAATTAGTTTCAAGAAGTTCCTTAATCAAATCTAGAACAATTTCTTTGTATTGGCTAAGTCTAGGATTATTCACAGAATACTCTCCTTTAATTTGTTTTATGATCAATTCCGAGTCTCCCATGGTAGAAACTCTCTTGGCTCCAAGTTTTCTTACAATTTGTAGTCCTAATATTAAAGCTTCATACTCGCTATGTTTTTTGTGCATTTAAAGTTTAATCTAAAGGCATGACCTTCAGAATGATTATTTTCCATGTTATGAATCCAAGCTCCTGCACCTGCTCCTAACCTATTTACAAAGCCATCAAAATCTAAATGCCATAGAGACTCATGTGTTATGTTTTCACTATCAGGTGCTTTGTATTTTTCTTCTACAGTTGTGATTTCATTTTTGCCATTGTCTGAATTATACAAGATAAATGAGTTCATATCAAAATGCATGGAGTATATAGGGTAATTCTATGGCTATTTAGAACTACTTACCATGTATTTCATCAAGGTTTCTGTGTAAAGATTTCTTTGCTGACCAAATACAAAGATGGTAGCATATGACATGTCTAACTATAGAGATCCCTGCAATTTTTCTCCCCATGAGCGAGATAATAGCATTCCATACTTGGTTGGGAAATCAACAACTACTATGTCCATAACAATACTCTTTGTTGGGAACTGGACTAGAGTTACACATAAATCTTTAATCAAGCCAAGGCATTTGACTTGACTAGAATCAAAGGAAAACAGGTCCTTGTAGGGTCTGGTGATATCTAAGTTTAATCTTTCCATGATTGCTTTAGGCATTAGGTTATGGGATGCCCCTGAATCTAGCATAGCATTATGTAAGATTTTATCATGAACATTTAAGCTAATGTAGAATGGAGGGATACCCCCTTGTTGATGTTTTCCATTTACTTCTGGACCAAATAATAACTTAGGTTGATCATCATTAATGTTTACAACATCTTCACCTTCACCTATGTTTAGTGTTTCAGTGATTTGTGCTTTGTATGATTCATTTTTCACTAGCTCTGTCAAAGGAACTGATATTTTCAATTTGGCTATCTCAGTCTTAATGTTGAATGGAAATTGAGTTTTGCCTAATTGAATGAGTTCTTCCTTAGCAATTGTGGTCTGTGTACTTTTGTCTTCTTTATCAGCACTTGGTAACTCAGTTTTTGTACCAACAATTTTGTTTTGAATTTTCTCATTTGGAATAGTTTGAGCAACAATTGAAGTTTGAGTTTCAGCTGAAGTTATGTCTACAATTTTTGGGCTGGAAGTCTCCTGAGTTCCTCTAGGGAGAATTTGTAGAACTTTCGTCATAGGAGCTTCTAATATTTTTTTAGTTTGGGTTTGGACTGATTTCCTAGTGTGAACTTCTGTGTTCTTTTTACTTCTAAGGCTATACTATTTGTGAACTTCATAGATAGCATATTCATAGCCTTGTTTGTAGTCAAAGGACTCTCTAGATTCTAATTGTAATTGTTGTAACATGTATAGTTAGTGTTCTTCCTGAGTTAGAAAAACAACATCTTTGTTTTTAATCCCCAATATGTTTATCTGGGTGTCCTCCTCTTGTTCATGGTTTTTTGAACCTTCAGCATAATTTTCCTGGAAAGGTGGTCTAATCTATTGATCGGGTATAACATCTCCTGTTTTTCCAATATTAGGATTTTTCCTAAAGTTGGGGTTTCTAATTGGGGGTCCTTGTTGATTTTCCCACTGAGATTTTCTTTCCATATTTTCTAATCTATCCATTATCCTTTCCACACGCTTAGCTAAACTGTCTATCTTACCATCTGAAGTGGATGGTTCCTCTTTAATGTTAACTCTTTTCTCATTTCTCTTCCTAGCTCTCTTAGCTAATAAATTGGCTTCTACACTAACATCATTACTTTGCATCTGTTCCAATGTTTCAGGGTTTCTTTCTCTCAATTGGTAAGACATATCAGTGTCAAAACCATTAGGAAATTTTATTAGTGCCAAGTATGGTAGAGGTTTGATATTTGCAAGGATTTCATTATAGATACTGTTGAACCTAGTACAATAGTCCTGAACAGATTCATTTGGAGCTCTTCTAATGTTTTCATATTCAGACACTATTTGTAAAGGGTTTTTCTTTCTTTCCCATCTATTGATAAACAATCTATGAAAATAAGCTAAATCAACAATATGATTAGCAGGCAAACCTTTAAACCATTTTTTGACATCTCCTACTAGTGTTTAGGAAAATAATCTCATTTGCACATCAATTCCATGTAACTCAAAATAATAAGTCATTTTATTCACATGTTGTTGAGCAGTATACTGACCAGTAGCATCAAATAGAAATATTTTACTTGGGTATTCTTGGGGCATGGCATGTAATTGAGTTGGTAAGACCAAAGGTGCATATCTATCTACCATGGCTAAGGCTTTGGTTCGAATGGGGGGTAAAGTAGTGGTTCTTGAAGAAGAACTTGAAATGGGTGTAGATGAACTTGAGATGTTCAGTTGGAGAGGAAGTTGAGGTATGAATGGTTTCAAGGAATGAACTGTGGTGGATATTATAGGTGAGGTGGTAGTAAATGAAGCAATATTTACAGTTTTTGAAGACTCGGTAGAAATTTCAGGGGTAGCAGCAGTTAGGACAGCTAATTCAACTAATTGTTGAAGATAGGCTTCATCTATATGCCTTATCAAAGTTGAAGTTAAAGCTTCTAGTTTGTCAAAAGTATCCAGAACATGTTGATGTAAATCAGGATGTATAGGAACCTTCTTTGATTCAATAAATTGAATAAAATTGGGGTCTATTACACTATCATGAATTGAATTTTCAGATTTGGTACGAAACAAGAAAGATCAAATGATAAATCAAATTGAATATCCTCTAAACTTGATAATTATTTAGGAAGTGAATTTTCTTTAATTAACTGACTACTACTTCCTTGAGTTTCTACCTTTTTGGTTTTCTTAAAATTTTGTCAGGATCATCAACAATTATAGCAAGGTTTGGATCTGGATGTGCCCTGGTATAAAGTGTTCTTTTGGAAGCCAGAAGTTTAATTTTTTAAGCGTAACTTTTTAACAACCCTAAAATGACCTTAAGCTGAAGAGATTAGATTTTAAGATTTCCTTTAAGGTTTATTAGACTAAGGACTGTCCCCAGTATGGTCGCCACTATGTTATCACTCCAATAATTTCCCTAGGGTTGTTATCTTTTGTCAAAAGAAATATTAGAGGTAACCGCAAACCTACTTTTGAGATCACGAACTAGCCTTCCTGAAGCTCAGAGAGGGCTCTCTCTTTATGATTTAACTTTGTTGAGTTAATTGATTTTAGGCTAGTTATTTAAGCTTGATTGGGTTTTGATTTTGATTTGGTGGTGGAATCACTGAATTAGATGGATAGAGGGATGTATTTTACCATTGGGCTATGGAGTTGAGTGTCAAGAAAACATGACTGAATCAAGTTCTAAAGATAGTGTTCACAGGGGAAGGTAGCTGAGTAAATTCAGATCTTTTAGGCTGGATGGTGAAGTGGTTTTCAATCGGGGTCAAGGAGCAGTTAAGCATTCCTCAAACCAGATAATGAGGGAAATGATAGAGGTCAATCGAAACTAGGGAGCAATGAAGGATTCCCTATTCTGGATATCAGAAGAAAACATTAAAATGAATAATTGTTCAAGACCGAGTGTACTTAAACAATTTCTTTGCTGAAATAATGGCAGAGATTGTAGGAAGAATAGCAAGAAAAAAGGGAGAAGACCAAGAAAAGATAAAACTGAATTTGTATCTGTTTTATTCCAGAATGAATTTTCCTCTACATGGCATTCGATATATTCATGTGAATAGCTACCGTTACATACATAACTAAATTACTCGTTACAAAAACTGTTTAACTACATTTACCCAAAAAACCGTTGTCAAACTAACAAACTCCACCTTGACAACAATTTTCCCATTCATCATCTCTCCTGCAAGCCAAGAGAAGCTAAACACCACCGCAACTTCTCTACTGTAACTGGCTTTGTGAATATGTCTGCACAATTTTCTCGTGTATGGACCTTTTTAAGAGCTACTTTGCCACCATCGATCACATGTCTCAGAAAATGATATCTCACATCAATGTGCTTGGTTCTGCTGTGATAGGCAGGGTTTGTGGCCAAGTGAATAGCACTTTGACTGTCACAAAGTACACTCACTTTCTCCTGCGTTCTTCCAATTTCATCGAGCAAACCCTTTAACCAGATTGCTTCTTTACTGGCATCTGAAGCAGCTATATATTCAGCTTCGGTAGTGGACAACGCAACTGTTTCTTGAAGCTTTGACATCCAACTAATTGCTCCACCTGCAAGAGTAAAGACATAACCTGTAGTAGATCTTCTTTTGTCCAAATCACCTGCATAGTCAGCATCTACATATCCGCAAACTGATCCTTCACTACCATTAAAGACGATGCAATGGTCACTTGTGCCTCTTAGATATCGAAGCACCCATTTCACTGCTTGCCAATGTTCTTTACCTGGATTTGCCATGAACCTGCTGACAACTCCAACTGCATGTGAAATGACAGGTCTTGTAGATACCATCGCATACATTAAGTTGCCTACAGCGTTTGCATATGGTACATGAGACATATACTGCTTTTCTTCATCAGCTCTAGGACTCAAAACCGAAGAAAGCTTAAAATGGGAAGCTAGGGGAACATTAACAGGTTTCACATTATTCATAGAGAACTTTTCAAGTACCTTCTCCACGTACTTCTGCTGTGATAACCAAAGCTTACCATTTTTCCTGTCTCTATGTATCTCCATGCCCAAGATATGTTTTGTTGCTCCAAGATCCTTCATATCAAACGCCCTAGAGAGTTGATCCTTTAACCTGTTGATCTCTTCCATGCTTTTGCTTGCAATAAGCATATCGTCAACATACAAAGCTAAGATAATGAATATGCCATTGAAACTTTTGAAGTACACACAATGATCATACTCACTTCTTATAAAGTTCTGGCTCACCATGAAGGAATCAAACTTCTTGTACCATTGTCTGGGAGACTGCCTCAGACCATACAATGATTTCTTGAGCTTGCAAACTAATCTTCTGCTGCGACCTCGTACAAAACCTTCTGGTTGTTCCATATATATCTCTTCGTTCAAATCACCATGTAGAAAAGCTGTTTTAACATCTAACTGTTCTAACTCAAGATTAAGCAACACAGTTAGTGCCAACACAGTACGTATAGAAACAATTTTTACAACTGGAGAAAAAATCTCATGAAAGTCTATACCTTCAACCTGAGAATACCCTTTCGCTACCAGTCGCGCCTTATACCTTTCAATACTACCATCAACCTTCCGTTTCAGCTTGAAGACCCATTTACATCCAACAACACTTCTCCCTTCAGGAAGCTCTACAAGATCCCAGGTATTGTTCTTGGCTAAGGAGTCCATTTCTTCTTCCATAACCTTTTTCCATTTCTCGCTATCTGCATCATCTATCACTTCCTGATAACAAGACGGTTCCCCATCTTCAGTAACCAAAGCAAAAGATGAAGCAGAATCTTCATACCTTTTGGGAGTTTTCCTTTCCCTTGTAGACCTTCTCAGAGTGACTGGTTGCTGAACTGGTTCAGAAACTTGCACTGGTTCAGAAGCTTCAACGGCTTCCTTTGTGTCTTCAACACCTTTGTCTCCAGAAGTCTCTCCTTCCTTTCGACTGTCACCAAAAGATCTAGCCTCCAACTGAACTCGTTGACTCGGCGATACCTGTTCCTATTCCATTCTTTCAACATTTGATTTTAACAAAGAGGATTCATCAAATGTTACATCTCTACTAATGACTATCTTCCGCAATGTAGGATCCCACAACCTATATCCTTTCACTGCATAGTCATACCCAACAAAGACATAACATTTCGACTTTGGATCTAATTTTGAATGCTGATTTTTCGGAATAAGAGAATAAGCATCACAGCCAAATATCCTCAAATGAGAATAGTCACAAGACTGACCTGTCCAAACTTCTTCAGGAATTTTACAATCAATTGCTACTGAAGGTGATCTGTTAACTAAATAACAAGCAGTAGATACTGCTTCTGCCCACAACTCCTTTTGCAAGTTAGCATTGCTGCTCATGCTTCTGGCTCTTTCCATAAGAGTCTGATTCATACACTCAGCAACACCATTTTGCTGAGGATTATAAACAGCAGTTTTGTGTCTAACAATGCCCTCATCCTTACAGTATTGTTCAAACTCAACAGAAGTGAACTCACCACCATTGTCAGTTCTTAGACATTTAATAGATTTGCCTGTTCTTTTCTCTACCATTACTTTAAATTGTTTAAAGACATTGAATACATCAGCTTTCCTTTTTAGCATATAGACCCAAACTCTACGAGAGTAATCATCAATGAACGTTAAAAAATACAATGCACCTCCATATGACATAACAGGGGAAGGCCCCCACAGATCAGAATGAATGTAGTCTAAAACATCTTTACTATTATGATTGCCAACTTTAAATCTCTGTTTACACTGTTTTCCATACACACAATGTTTACAGAAATCTAAATTCAAGGATTTCAGACCAGGAAGAGATTTACGTTTCATCAGTATGTGAAGACCTTTCTCGCTCATATGACCCAAACGCTGATGCCACAGACGAGTACCTGCTTCCTCCTTTTCTGACGCAACCGCTGCTTCACCGACCTGAGTACTTCCTTTTAACCTGTAAAGATTTCCGACCTTTTCTGCCTTCATAACCATAAGAGCACCTTTGAAGACCTTCAAGACGCCATCCTGACCTGTAAACTTATAACCATCTGAATCCAACACTCCCAAAGAGATTAAATTTTTCTTCAAATCAGGTACATGTCTAACACTAGTTAATGTCCTAACTGTGTTATCATACATCTTAATCCTGATATCTCCCATTCCAACAGTCTGACTTGACATATTGTTACCCATAAACACAGAACTACCGTTTACATTTTCATACGAAGTAAACCAGTTTCTATGTGGGCACATATGATGCGAAGCACCACAGTCTAACAGCCAGCTATCAAAACTCTGAGAGACATTACATTCAGGTGAAGTTTCATCTATCATACACAAATCTTCGGCAGATAAAACTTCGTCTACCATACCTGAATCAGCCTGATTCACTTCGTTCTTCAGGTTTTCGGATTCCTTCCGTTTCCAACAGTCCTTCTTCAAGTGTCCAACCTTACCGCAGTTCCAACATTTTGCCTTACATTCTTGCCCTTCGATTTCGACCTGGAAGACCCCCTTGGTTTGTCTCCTCTTTCCTTTGAGCGTCCTCTAGCGACCATGGCTTCTGATGCAGTTGTATTAGTGCTGGATTTCCTTCGTACTTCTTCAGACAGAAGAGCTCCCACGACTGATTCAAACTTCAAAGAATCAGCAGAGCTGAAGCTGATTGAGGTTATGAAGTGATCCCATGATTCAGGCAGAGAACACAGCAAGGTTATGGCTTTATCTTCTTCCTGTATTTTGACTTCCATATCTGTCAATTGACAAATTAGTGTATTAAAAACATTCAAATGTTCTGCAACGCTTGAACCTTCTTTCATTCGAAGACTGTATAATTGTCGTTTCAGATAAATTCTGTTGGTTAATGATTTTGTCATATAAAGGTTTTCAAGTTTTTCCCACAAACCTGACGTTGTAGTCTCTTCAACGATGTTGAAGAGAACTTCATCCGCTAGACATAACCGGATGGTACTGAGAGCTTGGGCATCCAAGTCCTCCCAGTCTGAAGTAGTCATGGTTGTAGGTTTCTTAGTAACCCCATCCAATGCCTTGTGCAACCCTTGTTGCACAAGCAGATCCTTAACCTTCAGTTTCCAAAGAGCAAAATTGCTCTTTCCGGTGAATTTCTCCACCTCGAATCTTGCATTCGACATCTTGGCCATTTTTCCTCCTTCCTAGGATTTCAGGCTTTCAAAAAAAAATAACTTCCCCAATTCAAACAAAAAGACAAGTTTCAAATCCTTTGTTTCTTGCAAACCCTTTTGTTTTTCTAGTTTCACAACATTCGTGCAAATCCCTTGCAAACTTGTTCTTCTACAATATTTGTAAAAAAAACAACAACACCCTTTTCAATCTCTGCTGTCTTAAAAAAAAAATCTGAACAACCTTTTCAATCTGCTGCTATCTTTAAAAAATTTCTGCAAACCCTTCCCTTTTTTTTTTCAATATTTTTATAAAAACCACAACTTTTCAATCTTCAGCCTTTGTTTTTTTTTTTTTTTTAAATTTCTGCTAGAAAAAAAAACAAGTCTGGAAACTCCGATCAATACCCGGATTTCACGCTCTGTCACAAATCCTCTGCATAAAGTTGCAGGCCCTCACGCAGGTCTTGGACTTTCTGCAAGAACACGCCGTCCACTCCATGAGTTCAAATCAATCACGTCGTCCAAGGGATTCTTCAAGCGATTCTGCAAGAACACACGCCGTCCACGGTCCACAGGGATTCTTCAATCACGCCGTCCTCAGGGATCAAGCGATTCTGCTACATCGTTACCGTCCACATGGATTCTTCAAGCCAAGAACACGCCGTCCACGGGTTCAATTCTTCACGCCGTCCACAGCACAGACTCCAGATGCCGTCCACAGCAGAATTCTTCAAGCGATTAGCGTTAATTTAACCTTCATTTGATCTTCAAATCACAACAGCGTCAGACTCCAGCCGTCCACGGGTTCAAATCAGTCCACAGCAGAAAATTTGATCTTCAAATCACAACAGCGTCAGACTCCAGCCGTCCACGGGTTCAAATCAGTCCACAGCAGAATTACAGCGTTCTTCAAATCACGCCGTCCACAGGTTCAAATCACGGGTTTGATCACAGGTTCGCACAGTAGGGGTTTTGTCCAGGCTCTGATACCACTTGCTGAAATAATGGCAGAGATTGTAGGAAGAATAGCAAGAAAAAAGGGAGAAGACCAAGAAAAGATAAAACTGAATTTGTATCTGTTTTATTCCAGAATGAATTTTCCTCTACATGGCATTCGATATATTCATGTGAATAGCTACCGTTACATACATAACTAAATTACTCGTTACAAAAAACTGTTTAACTACATTTACCCAAAAAACCGTTGTCAAACTAACATTCTGTAGTAATATTCCAGTTATTTCATTCAATTTAGATAACATGCAAGTATCTGAAACACTTAAGTAGATAACAATTTGACAAACAGAAAATACTTCACTGAAGTGGCCCAACACATGAATCCTGTAATGCAATGCTTTTATTACTCAGTCCAGTCTGCTGACTTGAAAAATGGTACAATGAACCCTTAGGTTTCAGATCAATACAAGTATAGAAATGTTTAGTAATCCACACTCTATATTTTAAATTATGAAGTATTTATACAAAAACTTATTACAAAAGATCCCAAACTTTTTAGGAATTATTCAAGGAAAAAGAAAAATCTTCATGCAACAAGATAGAGACAAATATGTAATTGCTGCAAGCTGTCCCTGTTTATTTGGCTCTGCTATCAGGTCTTTTGCTACTTTTTCTCCTTTGCTATTGCTCTATGCTGGATGTTCTTTTACTTTTCCTTTTGACTGATACTCTTTCATCTAATACTCTTTGACTTAGCTGATCTACTGCTTTGCTCTGTATCCAGTGTTTACCTTTCATTTTCATAGTAAATCATTTAATTTTTCCCAAGTCTCTGTATCTAGTAATTTAATATTTACCATTCTTCTGTAGACTTTATCAGCTTCTGTGTATTTTTCAAAGGTGGCCTTGTTTACAAAAATATGTTTTACATCATGCTAGAGGTAAAAGAGGTTCTCAAAGTCTGGTAAAGAACCTTTCCTATAGGCATCCCCTTCATAGAGGAACTATTGGCTTGTTCCTTTGCCACTTCTCTTATTCTTTTGTCATAGTCTTCATGTGGCATTAACCTGTCATTTATTACCAATGGATTAGGCAGACCTTTATGCCTCAAAGCATCAAATTTGACCATGAACCTACCTATAGCTAGCTCCATGGTTTGGAATTTGTCTTCCAGCTGCATCATCAAGTTCCTCTTGGTGATTACCTTCTTCACCTCTAATATAGTGCCAGTTCTATCAGTTGTGCCAAGCTCCTACGATTCATATTTATTCTTTGAGTTAAGGAATTGGATTATTCTTGAGGCTTCTTCTGGCATATTTCCAAGTTCGCCCTTAACCCTTTGAATTGCTTCACCAGCCTCTTTGACTAAATCATTTTGTTCAAAGATAACTTGTATAGATGGCCAAATATCATTGACAAAGTCAATGATATTGGCCCATAGCTGCTCTTTTGCTTGGGCAAGTGGTTCCTTCAATGTTAATTCATTTTCTAAGTTATTTATCCTCTCAGTTAACCTGTTTGACTTCTGTACTTAATTTTTATGCATGATTTGAGCCAATTTCTTCTCATCCTCTAGACTTTTTATATGTTCTTTAAGTCTATTTATTTCAGTGGTCTGAATGGACATGTCCTCCATGGCTTTGACCAGTTTACTTGCTTCATCACTTGGATGAGCTGCTGCTGTTGTTGAACCTATTGCTGATGTAGTTGCTAATGCAGTTGGAAGTGTTGTAGCTACTAGAGTTGTTGGGGCCAATGAAGCTGCCAAAGTGGAAGGAACTGTTGTAGTGACTATAGGGATAGCAGTGGCAATAGCTGTCTCAATGCTGGCCTATTTCAGTTGTATTAAATTGTCCAATTCATTCTCCATTTCTTTCAATTGAGCATTTAGTTGAAGAATGAGATCCATCATTTCATCCTGCTGAGTTTGGCTCTCTAGGACCTCCTTGGTCTATGGATGTTCAGAAGGAGGTAGCTTTAGTTGTTTCTTCAAAGCAACAATGTCTTCATTTTTCTTCTTTATGAGAATTTTTGCTGCCTTGATGTCATTTGGATTATATCCAATCTCAATCACCAAGTCCTCCAGTGACTTGATTCTGTTATCCTTGGCCTGTGAGGATGCCTTTTCTAGCTTAAATTGTGTTGTGATGTTGTCTAGAGAACTTTGAGGTTTCTGCGCAGTTATTGCTTTGTTAGTCATTGTCGAGTAAATCATTTCACATACCTGCTTATGAAATTAAATTTGATAAATAGGGTGAACATCCCTAGCCAAAACTTCAAACTTTGTCTTCCTATAATCTACTAATGTTTTAGGCTACTGGACTGTAGGCTACAAAAAGGTAATTTTCATTTTACCAGTTTTAATGTCATAAGTTGACATCAACCTCTTTTGATTGCTAGGATTCTGTTTGAAGTACTGGGCATATGTTTCAGCCTTCAATGCCTCATTCCTCAACTTGATTTCTTTGTACTTCTCTTTTATATCTTTCTCTTTATCCACTGGTTTGCTGGATGAAGAGACTTTAATACTAAGCTGTTTTTCAATAATCTGAGTATTTGTGGTGGAAGGTTGATGAGTTTCCTTCGAAACTTCTAGAGTTGTATTCTTTTTAACCACTATGTCAGTATCAATGATTTCAACTGTCTCAATGGTCTCTTCTTGCTCATTTACAGGATTAAGCTTTGGCTTCTTCCTGTACATGATTTCAAACCTGTCATCTATAGTATCCATTTTAGAGCTAGAACCTTCTTCCCTGGTTCTTTTTACATTTCTGTCCTGCATGGCTAGAGTATGTAGAATGGGACTAATACCCATTGGTTCTTGTAGGGTTGGAATCTGCAGAAAAGAACTAGTATCCATCTGCTTTTCCACATCTATTAAGGTATTTTCCAACCACTATGACTTGTTGGCATATTTTTCAATGTCTGGCCTGGAGTCATGCATAAAAGGGCTTAATTTGAATTTGAGCCTTAATTTGTTTATGACTCCATTAGGGTCATACTGCCACATGAAACTGCTACTGAACTTCATTTGCTGTAAAATTTTCTCTGCTTCTTGTCCAGCTTCCCTATTATTACAGATAAAAGGGCCCAGCAGGTTTTTGATCTTGAACTTTATTTTCTTCCTCGCTGACAGAAAATTGACATCATCTGAGTTTATGATCTGTCTGAAATATTCTAATGCAAATATTCTCATGGGGAGATATCTAGGTAGCTTGTAGGGAGTGAGTTGGCATCCATATATCCTGATTTTAGTGTGGTCTTGGTATAGATACCAGTCTCCTACTCTACTGTTTTTAGACAATTGCAAAACTCTTTTTTTCTCATCACTAATCTCGGGTTGATTGCTACTAGTTAGCATATTTACAACTGGATGAACAAAGGAATCAATGAACTCCTTATAACTAAAAATAGTGGAATGTTTTTGGATCAATGGTGTCCAAAAGATGACAGGTATTGGTTGGCCCTTAGTGTCCAATTTTTGGATGCTGACTGGAAACTTGTCTGGCTGGAAATATAGGAACATGTGAAACAATTCTAAAGAGTATTTGAATACTCTTTCATTTGGCAGTCTGATCAATTGATCATGGATTCTGTCTGCAAAGAACCGGGCAAAATTGAAAATTGTAGCTGGAGGCTTGCCTAGGAAAAATATAGAGAGGAAAGCAAGTACAAGTTCATCTACAAATTCATTAGTAGTATACCCAAGGATACAAGACAACATGGTTACAATTTGTCTTGCCCTCTCAGAGAAAATGGTGGCAAAGTATGGAGGACTGTCTGTAGGAGTATGAGACTCTTCTAGGATGAAAGTCTAAAAGATTTGAGCCCTCTTAGGAAGGTCCAGCTTTATGTAAAGTTCAAGTAGGTTTTCAATGGAAAATGTGATTTCATTTGGGCTTGGCTGGACCTGCAACATTTGATTTATTGACTCTGCAGTAATGGTGAATAAAATATGTTGGTCAGGAGAGACTATGGCTCTTTGACTTGGGATATAGCAAGCTTGGCAGAAATGGATGATTTCTGGGAACATGTATACCTGTGGGAACAAGTATTTGGGAAAATTTGATTCCCATAGGTGAATGTCATCATTCTGGTTAAGGAATTTATCTTTACTCCAGCAGTGGAGTTTTAATAGATGGCTAAAGGTGGATGTGTCTTTAATTTGGAAATCTTTGTCGACCAATGAGCAGTGGTCAATGTCCAGGTGAGGGGTTTGCAGGGTTTTCTCATTTAGAATGCTCCGGGAAGCCATAATTTGGTTTATTCTATTTGAATTACTCTTTCTCTGGCTTTAGGAGTAGGGTTAAAAGCTCTGGAATGGTGGGAAGGGTGAATATAGTCTGCAAGAAAGGGTTTCTTCAGATGCACAGTGGGTTTCTTTAGTTTGGCAAGGTTTTTTAATTAATTCAGTTAATTAACCTTATATAAACAGTGTGTAGAGCTTAATTACAGGGTCGTTCTGGTTCTTTCAAGAATACCTGGAAAAACAACGATTAGGTGTGCAGACAAGGTTTTGTGGTAGCAGCAAAAGTTTCTGAAGATTGAATTGTCTGTGTGCTGCTTCAATTTGGAGTCGGTAGGGTCTTTAGGTTGCAAATGGGTAGAAAATGGTTGAACAGAGTTCCCGGGCATTGGAATCGGTTAACAAAGGTATTTGCAACGAAAATGAGTGAAAAGGGGGCTTTTTTCGTTTTTAACCAACAGCGGTTAAATTTGGGCGCGGGATTAACAAAGGGCGGCATTTTTCGAGAGCACGTGATACAACGTGGTGCTGGCACGTAGCGAAACAATGATCGGCCAAAACCACAAATCTCGCGCGCTTTTGGGATTTTAACTGTCGGACGATGGGAGCACGCGATATGGATATGGGTCGACGGATCTAGGAGTGTTTGACTAGAGGGCTATTGCGCAGCGGAGTTGCGAGGGCAAAGTTGGGATGTGGTTGGCGGGCCCCAGGAATAAATAATGTGGCAGGTTTAATACATTCAAAGGTTTAGTGAGGATCGGAGAATTATAATGTGGGGGGTTAAATACATAAAGCGGGACTATAGGTTAGGGAATAACTTAGGATAAAGGGGTTTTAGTGGGTTTTTAAGGAAAAATGGAAATCAATAAAGGGGAGGGTATTATTTGTGATGGGAATGGTTTTCACACTAGGGAAAAGAGGTTTTGGGAAGGGGAAATGGGATGAAATAAGGGGGAAAGTCAAATGAAGGGGAGGGGATAGTTTTACAAGGGAAATGAAAGGAAATGGTTCTTAGAAATGAAGAAGGAGAAAAAGCATTAGGGAAAGAAAGGTAATGAAGGGATAATGAAGAAGGGGAAAATTAATAAAGGGTTTAGTGAAATGAGGAGAAATTAGTGAATAAGCTTTAGTGAATGTCCTTTGCCTTTGATAATTCCTCCTGCACATAAAACATAGGATTAAGCATGATGAAGGTGCATTTGAGCTGGCAACCTTGTATATTTCCAAAACTTCTTCTGCCTACCCTTTATTTACCCTAGCATTTTCTCTTCATTCATTGGGTGCATTTGAGCTTGCTGACCTTTTATTTATTTTTCTTTGATAAGAAAATTGTTTAATTTTAACCTTATAACTTCCAATGGCTCAGATTAAATTGATGAGCTCATTATTATTCTCTACCTAACCACTGATCTACCAAGATTAAATAGTTTGGCTAGATCTTTATTCTCTATCTATCAACATGAATTTTAAAGCATGAATGAATCAAGATTAAACTATTTGACCATCATGCATTGTGGCTTTTGTTACAAGATGCACACAATATTATTTTGCAAAGTAAAGTAAAAAGGAGTGGCATTTGAATTTGCACACTTTTATGATCTATTCTTATCTCTTTTTGGGGTTCATATTTTATGTCTTTTTTATCTTTTTCTTTCTTTTGGTCCTTTGATTATTCTTTTAGGACTCCGCCCACTTTACATTTTTTATTTTTAATATGGGAAAACATTTTGCAGAAAGCAAAAGTATGTACAATATTACAAGACTAATCATAGTCAATTCAAAAATTATGAATCATATTATTATAGGACCCTAACAGGGGTTATTACTCTTTCTTTCACTATTTAACTATGATCATAGCATAGATCATAATTTTGGCAGGTTTTGTTTCTATCAATAGTTGCAGATCTATAGTGTTTAACAGTGATTTCTATTGTTGAGATTGTTTGTCATCCATAATCTTAAGTGGGTTATTTTCGTACATCATTGAAAAGAAAACACTACAACAGTGAAAACCTCATTTGAGGCACCCAGGGCAAGCAACTAGAATGAAAACCTCCTTGGAGGAAGACTATTTGTTTTATAATATCTATATATATATATATATATATATATATATATATATATATATATATATATATAGAGAAAAAAGATACGAAAGATGGAAATTATGTTTTGCAGCTCTACAAGAAGATGATAAGCACAACATGAGAAGGACAACAGAACCTATAAGAGCCATGTTTTAATCCACCAATCTCATATCTTCCACTATTCACCTAATCTTCCCTTTATAAACCCTTCCAGCTCATTTCACACAAACTCTATGTTTTCTACAGGATTCCCTATAATCCTACAGGAGTTTCTTGTAGGAATGACAATGACATTGAAAACCACAAGAAGGGCAATCCGAGAGCAAGGTGATGACACAATCCTGTGTCTGGATGAAAGACCATTTACCTCACCACACTATAGCCATTCCTTTCATCACCATGTCATCCCTGCATCCATCAAAGAAATCAGTTCAAACAAATAGATTACAAAAGAAAGAAAAGGAAAAAACAGAAGAGAGAGAAAAGAAGGAAAGAGGAACCATACCCAAAGGCAACATCCCTCACCTACCATTCCATACCACCCTTCTCCACTCATTTCAACATCCCTTATACTTCAGAGTTGAGGAAAAATATGAAAGTTTAAGGGAGAGGCATCTACAGGATATCTTGTAGCACCCTATCCCACCAAGGAAACCACAAAGATTGAAGCCATCTTTAGAACAAGGACTACAAGGATGAAGAAGCTCCTCCAAAGCTCAGCAGCAGCAAGAAGATCACCAGCGACAAGGTCCAACACCTGCACATCAAAAGAAATAAAGCATCAAAAGAAGCAAATACATAGTGAAAATATGTAGATTGAAAAGCACAACAAAGAGGCACCACTCTCTAGCATGCATCATCAACAAAGCACCTTACCCATAGGTATGTCATCCTACTCATGCTCTCTCGTTAGTATGATATGATCAAAACTGTAGGAATCTGCGAGAGTTGATTTTATAAGTAAAGATGGCTAGTTAACTTGGCCACATTCGGCCAGTCGATGAGAAGAAAAGAGTTAGACCACTCCACACGTGGCAAAATTCAAGTCAAAAGAAAAGGGAATAAAGCCAAAAATTGTTAAGTTACGGAGGATAGGAGTGGGAGATAATTATGAGGTAAGGTGAAATTATGGACTGATAGTGGAACCAACATTCTAAAAGGAGGTGATTGTACTTAGCCATCCAGCACACCACCCCATACAATCATCCATAAATGGAAATAAAACACTAATTCCCATACGAAGAAAGCAAAGGAAACTTTGAGGATTCATCGAATAAAGAGGTTTCTCTTGGCCTTCCTGAAATAGCATCTACATGGTATAGTCAGCATCTACAACGCATGAAACCTACAGGATGCCTACAGGAGACAGAGGAATCATCCTACAGAGCTATCAGTGGGCACTAAGGGAGGTCAAATCAACGGTTATCCTCACCAGAACGTAGCAAAGTGATGTAGGAGCCATACCCTCCATATTTTCCATTTGAAAAAAAAAAAGAAATCCTCAATTTGGTTAGGAATTTGCAGTGCATCTCAGGATAGAAGGACTGTATTTCATGTCACTAAAAGTTAAAATTCAAAACTTCCTCACCTACCAGAATTCTTGAACTATATCCACACAAGCCTCTACAATTACCAGGGAAATATGACAGGAGGTTTCAACAAGAGAGAACCCACAAACACAACAAGGATCCACCAGCATCCTCTTGTGGTGGAAATTTTCACAAGGCATCAATCGATGGGGTTCTTTGAGAGGATGAGAGGATACGATGATGATGTGGCTAGAGAATTTGCCCTCTCACTCATACCCTTCACTAAGACCAGTGCCACTATTGTGGTGAATAGTTTATCAGTAGAAATTACCCCTGAGGTTATAAGCAGAATCACTACACTCCCCCTAGGGTTACCATGGAGAAAAGAAGACAAGGGTAACAACACCCTTGCAAAGAAAAAAAAATTTGGAAGGATAAGAACCAATAGAGGACAAAAATGGGGTTAGAAGGGAGAGCATTCCATACCTTGGAATGAAGTTAGTTACCACCTCATCAAATATATTTCATGTGAAGGGAGATACAGTGTAGTGTATGGATACCACTTCAAACTCCTCCAAGAACTGAGATTTGGAGAGAACACACCTCCTCATAACAGATTGAGTATACCCTACTTTCTTCTACAATCCATGATAGACATGAGCATCAAAGTGTAGGAGGGAAAACATCAGCAACTAGCCCATCATGGGTTGATCAAACTCATCCTTGAAGATGCTCTACAAAACTTAAGATTCCCTATTGCATGGACAACATTTACAGACATGCAGGGAGAAGGAGAAATTCAAGCTATTGAATATGAGAGAAGCCCTACTGCTGGTGAGGGAGAAGAAAAGATAGAGGAGGAAAAAGGAGAATAAACAGAGGAGGAAAATGAACAAGAAACTGAGGAGGAAAATGAAGAAGAGACAAAGGAGGAAACAAAAGAAGAAACAAATGAGCAAAATGAAGAAATAGAGGAAGAAAAAGAAGAGGAAGGGGGGGACAAAGAAGAGGATGAGAAAGAAAATGGAAAAGAGGAAAAATGACAGAAGGATGAACAGAGGTCTACAACTCAAAATACAGAGGAAGAAGAATCACCAAGGGTATCTCCATAGCATACAGAGAAAGAGGCAGCAATTTCTCTTACTTCCCTAAGTACACTTGTAAAATCAAAGGGGAAGAGGCAAATACAAACCCCACTATACTTTAGGACAAGAAAGAGCACTAAGATTAGACAAGGAAGACCTCAAACCCCCACCAAAACTCCAATTGTCATTGAGGATTCACCAAAGCAACAAGAGAAGACAACCCCTCTAAAGAAAAATGAAGGAGAAGGATCATCAAAACAAGATTCTCCCAAGTCCCCAATCACCTATCTTAGGAGGCCTGTCACAAGGTCAGCCTCATCAAAATAAAAATTTCTCCTATAGGAGGCACAAGCAGACCTACAAGAAGCACAGGCCATCCTACAGGAAACTCTATCAAACCTATAGGAAACACAGAAAAGAGACCAGGAAGGAATTACTCAACAAGAAACAAAGGAAGAAGGCCAAGAACTGAGAGAACCTAGCCCACAACCAAACCTTAGCTCCTACTACAGTTCATTGAAGGAGGTAGGGTGATACCACAAAAGTTTGAAATTCCTCTATTCTTTGAACTTGAAAAAGAGAGGGCAAGGACACACAGGTGGATGAAAATTGCTAAATCAAAAGGGGTAGAGGATGTAGGCCACATGGAGGAGAAATTGCAGGAGATGGGCAGAGAACTGAGCAACATAAGAGATAAAGAAGCAATGATGAAATCTCAGCTAGAGGCTAAGAACACATGGCTAAGGAAGAAGCTACAAGAAAGGGAAAGCCAATTGGAAACTATGGCCAGTTTGTCCATGGAGGCAATCCAGTGCAAGATGCCAGCAAAGTCTTATGCCTTGTACCTCAAGGAACAATGGCTACAATTCCAGATAAAGACCCTAACACAAAGAGGAACTATGCCCTTCCAAGACTATAGATAATTCATTGATCTCTGTGATCAAAGCACCTTGGAAGATAGAGCAAAGATATTTGAGTTTTACCTACACAATTTGGCCTTGACATATTTAAATGTGTGGGACCCAAATCCAAAGCTAGGGGACTTGCAATTGATGGCCTTAGCATCATGGATGAATCATGAGGAGGAAAGAGCTACAGAGATGAAAAAGGTAATGGAAAAAGAAGAGGCAAAACCCCTTATGATCAAAGCAGAACAATCTAACCTAATGGCTGTCATCAACACCCACAACCTCATTGCAAATGATCCCAAGCTTGCACCAAGGTACCTTGCTGTACAAGAACATGCAGTCACACACTTTGAAGACATGCTAAGATTTCTAGGAGATGACAACCAACAAGCTTGCCAAAGGATATGGAACACCTTGCCTTATAGCCTAAAAATCAGAGAATATCATTCTTCTGACAAAATGGGAGAGGCACTAAACAAAACCCCAATGTATAAGCAGGCAATACAAAGACTCAAAGTAAATTGGATTAGCTTGAAGCTCAGTCCACCATTTCTTTTGGGAATGTTGGAAGGAAAAAAATAAGAATAAGAAAGAAAACAGTGGGAAGAGATAGAGAAGAAGGCAGGGTTTTATTCACAGGAGGAAGAGACTACAACAATAGCATGGGATGTCAGGGAAGTCACCATAGCAATGAAGGACATGGACATAGGTTGAGTTTCTCAGAGGATGAGTAATAATTTCAGTAGGGGGTGATGATGAAGCTCATCATTGGGTAAAATATATGGACCTTAATACACCTCCAAGCTTACTAAAATCAACTCTTCTCATAATTCTTTACATGTTTTTATTATATTTTTCTTAATGAGATGAGTTGATCCAGGTGGATGTTGGTGGCCACCCACCAACCCATTTGGACCCCCACAACTGTCTCTTTCAGTCTTTTCAGTTTCCTAAATTGTAGCACAGTTTACTATTTTTAGCAGTTTTTTCGGGTCCCGAACTTCCGGAGCCGTTTTGAGGCCCTAAACGACGTTTTTTTGGAGTCGTAGACTGAGTACTCGGATAGATCTTTCTAACGAGCTATCGTACGCGTCAAACGGAGATCGTATGCCAAAGTTACGACCCCGGGAAATTGATGTACCAATTTACCCAAACGGGGCCCACAATTTGGCGTTTCATCTTCTAGGGTTAGGTTTCGGGATGTGAAGGGTTTTCCATTGTTTCTCAACAATAAATAGGCCTTCGAGCCTCATTGTAATACAGTTTTGAACAGTTCAGAGGCATGTAGCCGCACATCTCTTCTCAGAGATAAGCTACCATCGCCCTAGCTAGTTTCTCTCCATTTCTGTTTGCGGATCAGTGGTATCAGAGCGGTCTGCTTTTTCTCTGTTTTTCTTTGCATGTCCCCAACGAGGTCGGGATATAAGGAGTTAGGGCTTGAACTGGTCGAACCTTTGCAAGACCAGCCTCGAAAATCCCGACGGCCTCCCATGGCGGATGAGAAGAAAGACGAGGGGGCAGGAGATCCTATCAAAATCTTGCTCGAAGAAGCGCTCGAGCGGCAAAGGAACACGATGATGGATAGCTTTGCGCAGATCCTTCAGCGGCTACCCAGAGGCGACGCATCGGCTTCCAACAGCGACTCTGGAAATGCCACACCCTTTAAGGTACAAGTGAATTTTGAAATCCCCATATTCGAGGGTAAAATAGACGCAGATGCCGTAGATAAATGGTTAAATCTGCTAGATGGGTATTTTTTTGTTCATGAATTTTCAAGTCGGGAAAAGATTGTTTTCGCTCTTCTCAAAGCAGCCCCCCACGTCAAGGACTGGTGGGAAACCTACTGCAAGCAGAAGGATGAAAGTACAGGCTCACTGTTTTCAGCCGCACCCACTTGGAATGACTTTCGAGATGCCATCAAAGAGCAGTACTACCCTGTCGGAAGCTATGAGGACAAATACATCAAATGGACCACACTGCGGCAGGGACGAGACCAAGATGTGCCAGAATTCACAAACATTTTTCATACCCTTCGCACACAGTTGGGTATCAAAGATTCTGAGCTGCATCTAGTACTCAAATACCGTGGCTGCCTGCACAAATACATCCAGGAAGAGATGGTGTTCTTGAACATCTCCTCACTCGGCACAGCATACCGATATGCTGTCAAAATCGAGCAAAAGTTCAAACAGAAGAAGCGAGACTTTGGATCTGCAAACCCGAAGCCCAAAGGACAAAGCCAAGGCGGGGTGACCCAAGATAACCCGTCGAAGCCACAAGAAAAGAACAACACCACGAAGCCGAAGAAGGACACAGGAAAGTGGTGTGAGTTCCACAAAAGTCCCACTCATAACACAAGTGAGTGTCGGACCAAGCAGTCGCTAGTGGCCGAGTTGAAGGCTTCCGAATCAGATGCATGTTCTGATCCTGAGCCAGAACCCGACAAGGGGAATGGCAAAGGGAAGCAGATCATTGATGCGGATCCCAGCGCCACTGTTGCCACTGCCAAGATCCAGAAAGATGAGCCCACAGATCCAGAAGAGGGGGAGCGTCTTTTCCACTCACAGATGTGGGTGAAGGGTTCGCCGCTACAATTCATTGTCGACAGTGGCAGCCAAAAGAACCTCATTTCAGCAGAGGTCGTGAAGCGGTTGGGCCTACCGACTACACCGCACCCGCAGCCGTACAGTATCGGGTGGCTTCATGAAGGGCGAGATCTGAAAGTTCGCCAGCAGTGCCGCCTTCCCTACAGCATCAAGCCTCCCTAGATTTAAGGAAGTTGTTGGTAACTTCAGTTGCATAAATAAGGAGGGCTAGAGCCTCATTAGGATTCATATTTTTTATGCAACATAACTAAGAACTTTCAAGTTGAAGGATTGTGATAAAACATTGTTATGTATTTTTTGATATGTTAATGAAAATGAACATTCCCTTGATCCAACACTGAGTTGACTCAGAGGGACGAAGCTCTTGGGTTAGGGCCCAACCCTAGCAACAGAGGTTCCTCTTACTTTACTTGTATGCTTAGGTTATTTCATAGAATACTTGTTGAATTGATTTTAGCATTGTTACATTGCAAGTATTGATGAATTTGATAAGTTTGCTTCCATTTGTGCATAGATTTCATAGTGGCTTTAGAGAGATAAGGAAATATAAAAAAGCCCTGATAATAGGTGGGTCTTACCTCTTTCCTCCCTTCAGGGACCATGGTTTGAAAAAAAAACTCTCATTCAGCCCAAAAAGATAGAATTCTGGTTTCTTATGAAATTTAGGGTTTTTCTGCTAATTAGGTCAACATCTTTTAGTTTAGAAGATAGGTTAGAATTGTCATTTCTGATCTCTTAAGCTTTGTATTAGATTTCATGGTGCTTTCATAATAGGCTTCAAGTATTTCCATGCATGAACTAGGCAAATAAACGATGAAATTCCATTTTCTTATGTTGTTATAAACCTTTCTTGTTTTGAAATGACTTATGGATAAATGTCAACAATGATGTGTATATTGCAGGAGTTTCAATATTGCAGGAAGACCTCATATCATCAGTCTCAGCCAAACCATACCTACCAATGATCACCAAAAGCCACTAAGTTCACAATCCGAGTTATCATTTCATAAGGACAACTTGCCATGTTTGTTGAGCAAATCCAACCATCATACAACTTCGGTTTGAGTTCTGAGTGAATCCCAACCACTTCCTTGCCTTATTCCATCCATCACTCACCTTCCCTAAGCTCCATACCACTATCCAAATCACTCCTTATGATTTCAGCCTGTTCTAGTAGGGAAACATGGGATTTTGTAGGTGGATTAGGACATCCTATAGGACGACCTGTAGTGGCCTATTTTGAGCCTGATTTGTGAGAAATGCATCACAAAAGCTAGGAGAAGACCCCTGGTTGCCTCCCAAGCCATTTGACCCATCACAACCATCTCTCATTACACCTGTCATGCAATCAAGAGGGTTTAGCATTCATGTTTTCACAAAAAGACAAAAAGAAAAAGTTATTGTTCTTATTCATGTACACAACAGTTAAGTGTTTGATTAGATCAGATTTCATGCTTAGGTTAGTTAGGACTTCAAAGGTGTTAGATTAGAATTCTTCTGAATTAAGGTATCTTAACAAATAGTTAGATGAGTTGTGTGTTTTAGGCATCTATTTCAGTCTTTTATTATTGCAGTAGGTAGCATTTCAATCCTCTCAATTAGAGTAAAATTCTCCTTTCTCATTTGGTAATCAAACTTCTTCTAAATTAATAGAAGGCTAGTTTGAGAAACCCTAGTTGTCTATCACCCAACTCAGCAGTGACAAAGAGTGGACCCATTGCATCTATTTGTGTATACAACACTATCACCTCCAAGTTTGTACGAAACCCTAGTTGATGAAGTAAAGTTGGTAGCCTTAGGAGTTGCAGCATTCTTGTTACAATACTGGTGCTCATCAACTGTGCAAGCACTGTTATCAGGGACTATGCAATGTCTGAAAGTTGTGCAATGTATGTCATTAAATACTACACAATCACTCTTTCTAGAGACCATGCAAGCATTTCCCCATTGTAGCTGCAACAACCGCCATTTTAGCTTGGTTTTTTTTTTTTTTAACAATAAATGAGGACCCTTTTGGATTTATTTTATCGAATTTTCTTCTCATTTTGTTTTATTTTATTCCATACCTACATCAACAAAATTGTTCAACTTGATTCAATGGATTCCTTCATATGAGCTTCCCACTCCCATCCCATTTGTTTTCTTTGTGGCATCTCCATAACGCATGATCCCAAGAAATCATGTACCATACACAATGTAAATATATTATAATTATGTTATAATATTGTAATTTCATAATGTGATTGTGAATATCAATAAAGTAATTTTATTTGCGTTTTTTAAATATGGATTTGGTACATTTGTTTTAAATGCTTTAGCGAGTTATCATTGTACCTACAAACACCATAAGAAGGAGGTTATGAAATTCAATGCACAGCTTCGTAAATAATGAAAAATTAAATCAAGAAACCGGTCCAATAAAGAGCATTCATTTTTCTTTTCCTAAATACATCAAATACCAAATCGAACATTGTTATTTAGACGTATGTCGATTTGGAAATATTTTACAATAAACACAACGTTCATTAATTCAAAGTAACCTAACTTCTCCACGTCATGGTCACGTATTTAATAATCTTGCCTACATTACATTGACAAAATTAATTTTCTGTTGTGAGCCTTCTCATGCTTTTATTTGTATGGGTTGCAAGTATATTATCAGTTTCTTAATTGGCACTATGTGCCAATTGCATCGACTCCGAGCATTTCGACTTGGCATTGCGCTCCAAGCAATGAATTTCCTGTGGAATTTTCCGATACCCTCTGCAACTTTCAAAACACGAAATCATCCCTCAAACGTCCAAATTTCAAGATGCCCTGCAACATAACACATAATGGAATAGTTAATTGTCATGTCTGTTATGTTGCGATTAATTTGTAATATATATATATTAGATATCATTTTGGGATTCAACTGCGTTAAGTAAGTCATTCAAACGTATGACCATTTCCATGAGAGGTAGTCGTAACTGACTAATTTCTCATGATTTTTTAATAGTTCACTTAGCACTCATTGCATCGAGTGATGCTCACAGGGGTGAAGAAGTGGGATTGAAACTAGTGAAATGTGGAGAACGAATCACATAGCATCAATCATCACTTCCGGGGCTTGCACCCGGTAACCAGGACTTCCCAGGAGGTCACCCATCCCAGAACTCCTCTGGCTCAAGCGCGCTTAACTGTGGAGTTTTTCCACAATCAAGCCCACTTAGCTTGCTACCCCATTTGCAAAACCTTAGCAAGTATTGTGCCTCATGAACCATTCAAGTAGAGATCCCTTGACTCTTTTTGAATTTAAGTATGGGGATTTACGCAGTGCATTATATTAGATATCATTTTGGGATTCAACTGCGTTAAGTAAGTCATTCAAACGTATGACCATTTCCATGAGAGGTAGTCGTAACTGACTAATTTCTCATGATTTTTTAATAGTTCACTTAGCACTCATTGCATCGAGTGATGCTCACAGGGATTCAACTGCGTTAAGTAAGTCATACGTTTGAATGACTTACTTAACGCAGTTGAATCCCAAAATGATATCTAATATAATGCACTGAGTAAATCCCCATACTTAAAAATATATATATAATTGCTCTCATATACATATTAAATGATATTATATGATATTTAATATTTTTGAAAAAATGGGATTTGTTTATAAGATGGATAATTGTTTATTTATCTTTATAAATTCTTTTTAGTGTGGACTTGTATCGAGTTGAGAAGATTATTCTCTTTGCTTATATAAAATTTATAATTAACTCATTTTGTAATTGATCTCAGGCATGTAAATAAAGTCATCTTTGTAGTTTTCTACTAGGGTTGTTTTAGGTATGTTTGTGTGAAAGACATTTGTAGATCTACATATTGCTTTATGGTCTACGAGTGAACCTTCATCCTAAGATCAAACACAGTTATTCCCCTTCCTATTAGAGCACTTTAGCTCTGGACTAAGGATGAGGCTCTCTCATGCTTAGTCAAAATAGGTTTCCTTTTATGTTCTTTTGCATCATAAAATTAGTTGCATTTGATTATTTCGTTGTTTAAGTCTCCTTGCAAAGGAGCAAGACTCAAAGTGGCTTAACTGAGCCCTGGTTTCAATAAAATAATTAAAGATCATATCACCTAAACGATAATCATACATATGATTCCTTTTTCCATTCAGTCTGTTAATATTGATCACCATCACTCATAAACAAACTGAAGATTGTCCTTATGCATATTGTACATATTAGTGTAGGTAACTTAAGTTAAATTGAATTTAGGCTAGTTCTAGGACACGGGTAACTGGAAACCCATTTGAACCAGTTAGGATTTCCATCACAATGGAAAGGAGTCTAACTGGGGCTCTGACCAAGAAATTTCTCACATGTTGATCCAAGACATTTCCATTCATCAACACTTTTGGCGCTGGAAGGAAGGCATTGATTTCTATTTATGTGAAATTTTATCTTTTAAATCATGGCTCATCATCTGGGTCATGCATTTAGCACACCTGAACCTACCGGAGGCTTTCTCAAGAAACCTATCTTGTCTCTTATTAGACCAACATATGACGGTGAGAGTGGCGTGACACCTGTAGATCATGTTTCACAATTTTCAGTCAAGTGCAATTCCTTTAATATCACTTGTGATAAAAAGATTTGCAAGTTATTCTCTCTCACATTGAAAGGTCAGATTAGAGGATGGTATGCTTCACTCCTAGACAAATCTATTAATTCTTGGGAACACTTTGTTGAAACGTTCCTTTCAGCACATCAGTTTTATGATTATGACAAGCTATGTTTAGATATAGGAACTCTGATGATGCAAGAAAATGAATCGATTGATGAATTTTATAATAGATATAAATCTCTCTGTTTTAGATTCCCCCTCAAAGATCTTCTTTCTGAATATGATTTATTACAATGTTTTCAATTTCTTGTTTCTTCTAGTAAATATAATAAAACTAAAATAGAAGAAAAATATGCTCTTGATATATTTATTAATCCCGTTGAACATTCTGATCAGTCTCAAACCATTTCAGTAGGAATTATTACACCTCAAGAACTGAATAATGAACATTGCAATAATCCTCATTTAAATGTAGACTCAATTTTAACAGAAGATCCATCTTCACTCCACACTTTTCATCACATCCATGATGAGGAAAATCATATGGATGTACATAACATGATATACTTTGGAGTTCATTATTTTTTTGTACCCAAACCTTTTCACAGATCAGAGTACAAACCATAGTGATATTATAGATCTTTATGATGAAACCTGCCTTCAACAGGTTCAATCTTTTTGGGACCATATTTCTTGTGATAAGGACTCTTTACACATCCTTGATAATTTTCAATCACCTTTCTTTCCTTTTGTTTAGTCTTCTGATTCAGACCAATTACATCAATTTTAGGAAAGGGAAGTCAAATATGACACGTATTTTGATGATGCTATTGTTGAAATACCTTCATCACAAAGAGACCTTGATTTACATATGTCAATAGATTCATCTTCTATTGTTTTACATTTTCCTGTAAATAAACACAATTTTTTTATATTGATGTATGCGACTATCAAGTTTTCAATGATTTTCATATTAATTATCCTATGGAAGCTTGTCATGATAAAATCTCTTTGCCTTGTCTTCCTAGCATTAGGTCTTCCAGTTCTCCTTGTGATTTTAATAAAAGTAGTTTGGATAATCATGTATATACTACTAACATCTATCAACAAGCTTCGACATCTAAAGGTATATCATCTCAACTAAGCTTGTCAGATTCTTATCCTTGGAATGATCTTCAAGAGGTATTAAGTATTCAACCTTACTTTTATGATCCTTTAAAATTTTTCTTAGAGGAATTCTTTCAAAGGAAGATTGTGGTTCATATAACGGTTTTTTATACTTTCTTGAGGTTAGAAATACATAGTTGTGTTTTTATTTCTTATAGTTTTGCTATATTATGTTTACTAATGCATGTCATATCTCTGATTGCAGTGACATAATTGATGCAATGGCTACATTGGAAATATACATACACTTGATCCGTTTTACTCGTGCAAATTTGTACATACTGTATATAATAAGAATAAAATTAGTCTATATTGTTTTAGATTAATTTTATTTTTTCAAATCAGTTATATTTTCTTACTAATTGATCATAATCGTTTATTTCTTATGATGCTTATCAGTACACACCTATAAGCCTTTATCATTACTTGTTTATAAACTTGCAAGCTTACAAGGAATTTACAATAACAATACATTAAGCAAGAAAACTCATATTGATTTAAATTCATAAACATAACTTCCTTGGGGTTCTTCAATAAGAAGCCAAATTAACTAATATCCCACAAGACAAAGATAACTTGATCACAATGTAAAAACTATTTCACATCAACTTTTTATGTTAAACTCTTATTTCATCTTGTCTTACGAGAATTCTAAATGCATTTGTATCTTAATTTTTCTTTATCATTTTGGTTGAGTTTTTACTCTTGTCACACATTTTGATTTCTTTTGCGTCCTAGTTTGGTGTGGTTTGGTTTCATATCCTCATTTTCCTCTGGGGGTGATATTTCTCTTTTGCCAAGAGATACAATCTAACTCTATGAATCACACCCATCCCACCACTTCAAATTGTACAAGTTAGTTCCATCTATTGGTGTCTTGGTTATTTCAGTTATAATATAGGTGGCATGCTAATATTTTATATTTTGTTTATATTGATGGTTGAGAGTCTTTAAAACTTGTAGATAGGTTGAAGGTTGTAACTCATTTTTATTATGTCAATCTAATTTTGATTCTTTCATCAATAACAGTTAAAGGCTTATGCAAGAATCTTCGTCAGTCTTTCTTTTTCCAGAATCCTCGTGTTAAAATATAGAAAGATAAATAAATAAGGAAAACCATAAGATGAAAAGAAAATAAAAAGTCATGATATATAGTGATTTTTTGAACAACATAACTTTCTACATCACCTCGCTCTCTTCACTCAATTGCAAAATCATATACTAAAAGCAATTCTCTATGTGGATAATTGAAAGGGTAGTAAAAAAGAGTTGTGGGAAGTGTATGTAAACCCGTTAGGGCTATGGACGCTCGCTGGCAGTGGGTAAATGCATGCATGATGCTAAGGAAACTCCGTTGGGGCTATGGACGCTCGCTAGCAGTGAAGCAATGTCGAGCTAAGGAAGTCAAATATGAACAAAGAATGCATTTGATTGGTGTTAGATGTTGCTAAGTAATCAATTCTTAAGCCTTCTCTTCACATAATTTTGATCTTGTTTTATTCCGGATGAAGATAGATTGTAAAGTATTTTTGAAGATCTCTTTCTCTATCATTTAATGATCATAATTTATTTTGACACGAAAATATTGAAGTTACAAGTTTCTCTTATTTATAAGCTCATCATTACTCTCTTCCTTTTGATGTGAACAGAGATAACTGGTCCTCCCGGTTTGTCTCCAGTTGTTGTCGCTGCAACAACCCCAATTTTGGCTTCATTTTTTTTTTTACAATAAATGGAGACCCTTCTATATTTATTTGATCAAAATTTGCTTCTCATTTTGCTTGCTTTTGGTCCATACCTACATCAAAGAAATTGTTCAACTTGATTCAATGGGTTCCTTCATATGAGCTTCCCGCTCCCCATCAAATTTGTTTTCTTTGTGGAATCTCCATAACTCATGATCCTAAGAAATCATGTACATACATACTGTAAATATATTATAATTATATTATAATATTGTAATTTTATAATGTGATTGTGAATATAAATAAAGTAAACCTAAAGTATGCATTTTACATTGGGTGATTAGGGAATGGTCATAGAGTGTGTAATTTGATTTCTAACTTAGCTCAAAACTAACACATTTCGCCACTACGACCAAAGAAACGACATCATTTAAAACATTTTCTTGGAATTTCTTTGATACAACCTATTATTTGTGTTTTTCTTGGAATTTCTACTATGGTACAAGCAATGCAGCAGATTGAAAAGGAAAAAAATAAAATTGAAGAGCTCAAGGAGCTAAAGACCACCATAAAGATAGGAGACTATCTTCAGACTCCTATAATTAAACAAAGGATCTCAACTCTGAGATCACGGATAGAAAAAGAATGATGTGCTGAAGAACCAAATGTGTTTTGCAATAGAAAACAACACTGTGTAGAATTTCCCTACAAAGATAAGTATGAAGGGAAACCCTGCAAGAGTAGAGTAATCCATATGAACAAAGAATATAGAGATCTCTGTCAAAATGAGATAGAAATCCTGCTGGAAAGAAGATTGATTAGAGAATCCAGCAGTCCTTGGAATTGTTATGGTTTTTATGTTAATAAATATTCAGAACAGTTAAGAGGTATCCCAAGACTAATCATAAACTATAAACCTCTGAATATTGTCCTCTCAGATGATACTTACCCCATTCCTCACAAAGGAAATATTTTAGCAAGAATAGCAGGGGCTAAAGTATTTTCTAAATTTGATATGAAATCAGGATTTTGGCAGGTGGCAATTAATGAAGATGATAAGTTTAAGATTGCTTTCAGTGTCCCAACAGGACACTATGAATGGAACGTCATGCCTTTCGGACTAAAGCATGCCCCCTCCAAATTCCAGAAGGTTATGGATAATATTTTCAAGCCATATTTTGATTGGTTACTAGTATACATTGATGATATACTTATATTTTCTAAAAACGTCCATGATCACTTTAAACATATCCAGAAATTTGTACAACTTGTCAAAACCAATGGATTGGTTCTTAGCAAGAAAAAGATTGAATTATTTTAGACAAGTATCAAGTTTCTTGGCCATACAATTAAAAATGGGCAGATCACTCTACAAAAACATGCTCTGGAATTTGCTGATAAATTTCCAGATATTATCACTGACAAAACTCAATTATAGAGATTCTTGGGATGTTTAAACTATGTAAGCAGCTTTTACAAAGATTGCGCCAAAGATAGATTATTACTCAACAGAAGACTGCAAAAACATCCAGAACCTTGGTCTCAGGCCCACACTGAAGCTATCAGAAGAATTAAAATGAAGGTAAAAACTCTTCCTATTCTTCATATCGCTAATGAAGATTCTTTCAAAATTGTTGAAACAAATGCCAGCAATGAAGGGTGGGGAGGAATTTTGAAGCAAAAGAAAGAAGGAAAAGAACAAATAGTTCAATTTGTCTCAAGGACTTGGAGCCCACTTGAGAAAAAATATTCTACTATAGAAAAAGAGGTCAAAGCAGCATGGAACTGCATTGATAAATTTGATATCCACCTGATACACAAAAAGTTTCTCTTAAGAACAGATGCCTCTGCACTAAAGAAAGTCCTTAGTAAAGCTATAAAGAAAGCAGGAGAAGCTAAGTTCGCAAGGTGGCAGGCTCTATTTGCAAATTTCGACTTTGAAGTCGAACACATCAAAGGTGAAAAGAATTGTTTGCCTGACTTCCTAAGCAGAGAATATTTAAATCAGAAAGACACTGCCATGGTGATAGTAACAGAATGGGACCCTTCCCAACATACAAAGACTCTGAGAAGTATTTCTGAAACACAGAACTGGGAAGAATATTGTTCCAAATGGAAACCAACATGGCAGCTAAGAAACACAAAAGTGCTTGATGCAAATTTGCAACCTCATTCAGATATTCAGCACTTAGTACCTGAAAGGAAAGTCTACCCCAAAGGTAGCAAATGGATACACGACATGGTGTATCAGAGGAGTATGATGGCTGCACATTTGGCTGAAGAATCCCTAAGCCAAAATTTTAGAGATATCACTGTGATCTGGATAGAAGGAAGCAACCAGAGGAGAATCTTCCACAAATATCTTGCCATAAATCAGACCAGATGGCCGGGATGGTACAACATGCCAAAAATGTGGCCACAGGGTAATCCAAGCATTATCTTCTCGGATACCATTTACAACTTTTCAGACTACAAAAAGTTGTGGTGGGACATCATGAATGTAGATGGAAAAAACAAAACTCACTACACAAGAGTAAAATTTGGGGCCACAGGGACCACACAAAGACAACGACAAGGTGAATGGCTTCAACAATGGTGGAATGATTTTGGCCTCAACAAGATTGCTACGGATCCTCTTTTCTTCCAACGTGACTTTCGATATGAATGTGACACTTGTGGATTTTTAACTGAATGTTGGCATTCTCCATGTAAAATTGTTGGATATGTCAATAATTATCAAGACAGTCAAATTCTTAGTTATTTTATGAAAAGGCACCATGAATGGTTAATCATGACTAAGATTAAACACCAAATCATCTTAAGAAAGCCTATGATTGTACGAAGAATTTATACAAAGGCTTGGGATTCTTGTAGATATTCTCAGATAAGATTTCCAAGGGCCACACCCTTGGGGGACTAATGGTTCTTGTGGGCTTGTCCTTAAAGCTTCCACAGTGTAATAATGATGTCTAGTCACAAGATTGAGTGTGATCAGTTTTCTCTTGGGCTTTTCTATTTAAAAGCATCCACTATGTAAAATTTATTTACAACACAATGTTTTCCATGGGATTTGCTTAAATCTTCCACAGTGTAACTTAGTACGAAAATTCTTCAGTCACTAGACTCAGAGCACTTCTTTGACTTTTGGTGAGCTTTAAGCCACATCTCTTCGATTGACGAAAGATAGTATTGAATCTGTCTGCCTGACTGTCGGATGTTTGTCCCCTCATTTTCCTATATGAGGAAGGAGTAAGGCTCATTCTGGGCATTCGGGGTTTGAGTATGATTTTGGTTATGTTTTTGAGTTTTTGAGTCCGAGGAGGAAGTTCTTGCTTCCATCTCTTTAGAGTCGGATCTGAGATCCCTGTGCATCAGAGTGAGAGCTCTGGTGAGAACCTAAAGTGGCCAGATTCTTAAGTTTTTGAAGTCTGTATGTTTTCATAAGAATTCAAGTTTTAAGACAGAGCCTGTGAAAGGTCAAGAAGCCTTCAGATAGCTTCTTGCTTGACAAGTCGCAACATCTGATAAATGCCTAAACAGTCTATCTCTAAAAAGGAGCTTCAGAATTTCTCTCTGAATTTGTAAAAAAACTTCTGCATAAATATATGAGTATCCATTTTCTGAGCATGATACATTATGCTTGAGTACATTTTTTTCATTTCTGCATGTGTTAAAACTGTCTATTGAGGTAATATCTATGAGACAAGAGGTTCGCTTGAGGTTCCCTTAGGTCTGAGGAACACCAATCTGTTAAAGGCAGGAGGCCGTGTGTTAGACGCTAGAGTGTGAAAGTCCAAAGGTTCGTGTATTGATCACAGAGAAGAGACTCAACGAGAGCAAGCTTTGCATTTGAAGCCCCTGCAACAAAGGTAGGAGAAGCACAGAACAGTGCTAAAGCCATTCCGCTAGTCATAAAAGATGACAGTGCCCTTGGCATTGATGGTAGGATACTAAAAGCCAGTGACCAGATAAACTGGACAAATACATTAGTTAAAGGGCTAGAAATGAATTGTGCAAAATCTATTGAAGTTAAAAAAGATTTTGACAGTATACAAGTCTCTGTAAATAGTATTAACGGAACTCTGAATGAAGTGAACTATTCCACTACCATATTGAAAGGTTTTGTTAAAGAATCCTTAACAAAAATAGAAGATGTTGAAAGGAAAGTAGATATGAGAAAACATTCTACTCAAGAATCTATTGAAGAACTGTGTGAAAAATTTGATAAACTTCATATAGCCCCCAAAGACAAACCAATTCCTGTTTTTTCTCTATTCAAGAGATCTGTAAATATTCAGCATCCTGTTAAGCCTGTTGATAGATTTCCTTCTCTCTTCCCTAAAAAATGGCCGAAGAAAAATCTAAGCCAATAACGATCTCCTCACTGTTTAAAGAAGTAAAGCACATTTGTTTTAAATGCTTTAGTGTGTTATCATTGTACCTACAATCCCCATAAGGAGGAGGTTACGAAATTCAACGCACTGAGCTTCGTAAATAACGAAACATTAATCAAGAAACCGGTCCAATAACGAGCATCCATTTTGTGTTTCCTAAATACCAAATCCAATATTGTTATTTAGACGTATGTCGTTTTGGAAATGTTTTACAATGAACACAACGTTGATCAGTGCAAACCCACGGAACTCCTCCACATCATGGTCACGTATTTAATAATCTTACGTACGTTACATTGACAAAATTAATTTTCTGTTATGAGCGTTCTCATGCTTTTATTTGTATGGGTTGCATGTATATTATCATATTGTTTCAGGGCAGTATATTATCATATTGTTAATTGCTGCTCCGTGCCATTTGCATCAACTCCGAGCATTTTGACTTGGAATTGCCCTCCAAGCAATGAATTTCTTGTGGATTGCAACTTTCAAAACACGATATCATCCCTCAAACGTCCAAATTTCAAGATTCCCTGCAACATAACACATAATGGAAACCTGCAAGCGCTAAGAAAGCTTTTAAAAAGAGGAAATTGTAACATGGATGAGGGAGGGGGCATAAGGTTTTGAGAAATCAATATAAAGGTTCTGAATTCTCTATGAAGGATTTCCAAAATCATTGGAGGCAGAACGCAGAGGGCAGAACGCAGAAGGCAGAACGAAGAAGGAAAAGTCAAATTGACTTGTTGGAGAGTTCAGATCGATTTGCTCTGGTTCGAATTTGACATGCTGAAGTTCGAATTGATTTGCTGCGGTTGAGATCGGCTTGCATGGGGCATGTAGATAGCATCCTCTTGTCCATGGCATGCCTCTGCGTAGTCATATTTTTTTAACGTGACTTTGTCACCTCTGTTTTGCATATTTATATGCATTTTGTTTATGGAAAAGAATCTTAATAATATATACGCCATGTAAATGCCATGTCTGTTATGTTGTGATTAATTTGTAATATATATATATATATATAATTTTGCTCTCATATACATATTAAATGATATTATCCTTATATAATAGTATATTCATATATATTATTATATGAAATTTAATATTTTTTAAAAAATGTCTTTTGTCTATAAAAAAAAATGACAAAAAATGTAATCTTTTTATTTGTTTCACAATTTTAAAAAAAAGTTAAATGGGATTTGTTTATAAGATAGATAATTATTTATTTATTTTTATAAAAAAAAATTAGTGTGGACTTGTATCGAGTGAAGAAGTTTATTCTATGTGTTTATATAAAATTTATAATTAACTCATTTATAATTGATCCCAGGCATATAAATAAAGTCATCTTTTTAGTTTTCTACCAGGGTTGTTTTATTTATGTTTGTGCTAAAGACATTTGTAGATCTACAAATTGCTTTACGATCTGCGAGTGAACCTTCATCCTAAGATCAAACACAGTTCTTCCCCTTCCTATTAGAACACTTTAGCTCTTGACTAAGGATGAGGCTATCATGTGCTTAGTCAAGATAGGTTTCCTTTTATGTTCTTGTGCGTCATTGTTTAAGTGTCCTTGCAAAGGAGCAAACCTCAGAGAGGCTTAACTGAGCCCTGGTTCCAGTCAAATCATTAAGTATCATCTCATCTAAACGATAATCATATAGATGGTTCCTTTCTCCCTTCAATATGTTAATATTGATAACCATCACTCATAAACAAACTGAAGATTGTCCTTATGCATATTGTACATATTAGTGTAGGTAACTTAAGTTAAATTGACTTTAGGCTAGTTCTAGGACACGGGTAATTGGAAATCCATTTGAACCAGTCGGGATTGCCATCACAACATAAAGGATTCTAATTGAGGCTTTGACTGGGAAATTTCTCACATGTTGAGTTAGGACATTTCCAGGCATCAACATGTCCCCAAGGACTGCACAATGCTTTTGTTACCAGGAAGACACTGATTGTTGAGCTTGCTAGGAAGAGGTGTGTTTATGAATGCATCAAAGAACATAAGCATGTGTAAGAAAGTGACATCAATAGCTAGAATCTCAGAAAGAAGGCTTGAACACTTAGAAAATCATCAACCGACGATTAAGCGACTAGGATCAACTTGGAATGAAAGATCATAAGATCACAAGGGGGCTCCAAAATTCAAGTGTACAAAAATTTTTAGAGGGTGTTTGTCGCAACAACATGTTACGATGGCCCTTTTAGGATTTTCTAAATGTTGAATGTTCTATATATATGTAAATCTGAATGAGTAGAAAATTGATCGGTGTTAACTATGTTAAGGTGGCATGGTGATGACATGGCTCAAAGGCATGAAGGTGCTAAGGTGGAGGCCAGGTGGCATCCACTGTGGAGATGATCTGGATGCAGATATTATGCATCTAGAATATGGAAATATAAATTTTGTTTGAATGGGACTTCTCATTTTTTCAAAATATCTAGAGAACTGACCCATTTATCAGAGAAAAAATTAGGGAAAATTTTAGGGGAGAAAATTTCGCAAATGGGCTATTTTTTGAAGAAAACTAATAAACAAATTATACACACTCACACTCATAAAATAAATATCAAACATATAGAAAAACCAGACATGGCGTAAAAGGCCTCAGCCTTACAGCATTCCTCACATTCTCATTATTAATCAATCCAATGTACAAAGAATGATAATAGTACAAATAAATACATGAGGAAGTTGGTCTCAAGATAGTACGTCTATCTTGGAAACTATGGTTGAGAAATTTTCTCAACAAAACACTAATCTAGGAGAACTAGTTGGAGAGAATCTCTTATCCTAACTAAATTCCCTAGTTTGAGTAACTAACTCCTAATTCTCAAGATTTGATTTATTTAATTATGATATTTGGATTTATAATTGTTTTATTATGAGAGTGAGGCTAACATTCCCCCCTCAATGATTAATCGAAAATAAAAACAAGGAACCCTCTTCCAAGTTCTCAAGTTGATCCTCAAAAAACATTTGTCTGAAAAACCGCCAAAGCTGGATGCTAAAAAAACTGCAATATGAAGAGACCATGAATCAACTGAAAGTTTGAGTCATCTTTGAATGTCGCTTGACAACTCCATCACGTGCCAAGATGAAAAATGATCCAACTGTCCTTTGCTTGAAATCGGCATCTTGTGTCCATTGACAAAATATTGAGAACGCCCATTCGCTGCTTTGCTGATGTTGTCGAGACTTTCACTCTGACAACCACTATCAATTTCATTGACATTTTCCCCCCTTTGTCAGCTAAAAGGAGAGACAATCTTCTTCAAATTATTGTTGAACTCCCCCCTTCAGGTGTAGGAGTGTTTCACTAGTGTACTCCCCCATTCAACTACACGAGAGTACCATCTTCATTTTTACTGTTGGCTGCATTATGTGTGAGTGAATTCGATTGTAAAACTTATACAATATTTTGACCGTGGATGACCATTCCCAGGGATCAATCCATGAATAATTTATCTTCAATCTGGTTGATTGTTGTTGTTTGCTGCATTGTGTTGATGAATGATTAGACTTGCCATAATGGTGACAAGGATGGAGATCAAAACATTGATCTTCTAGATGACCGGTTCATTAACAATGAAAGCATTTTGGTTTGACTGCAACTTCAGTTTGCGTACATGTCTATTTGTCTGCAACTTTCTCATGGCTTGTTGATTGTATTTGATCAAGAAATCCTACACTGATGAACTTAATGGGCCTTGAATAATCTAGGATATGCAAGTTGGCATCATCTTTGACATATCTTAAGCCTCATTGATTTCTGTTACTTTTGATTTCTTCCCATGTCTTGATGATTGTTTTGGAAGAAAGTTGAACTGGATCAGGAACCACTTCGACACTTGAAGTTGGTTGGATCAGTGACTTGGAATCATCAGCTGTATTTGTATTGTTCATAGACTTGGAAGCATCACTCTTCTCTAGCAACTCAGTTCTTTGTAGTTGCGACTCCAGTTGAAGGAATTCAATCATTTCATGGGCATGTTGAAGATGCACTTGAATATCAGTAAAAGTTGATTTGTTGATTTGCACCATGTCTTCGGCAGTTGAAAGGATCAAATTGTTAATTATCTTTAATAACTAAATGTTTTTTGCCATGTGAACTTGTTGGAACTCACGCTCGCTTGCTTTTAATACTTGTTGGATTTTCAGAACTCGCACGCTTGATGTTTGGGTTGAATGACATGCTCGCTTGATCCTATTTTAACAATTGATTGTTTGAACTCACACTTGCTTGCTTTCACACTCGCTTGATGTTGTGAACTTTGCACTTGCTTGAACTCACACTCTTGAGTGATCAAGAGAAGGGTGTCGAATACTATCGAAAATGCACCCAAGAGAAACACTTACAATGATTTGAATGACTCAGTTAAAAAACAATGACTTCACTTGATTTAATTGATTCCCTATCAATTCAAAGCATGGGTGTCGGTTTCAACTGAGAATGCACCCTTACAATTCAACTTAATTTGACTTTGATTACAATCCAACTTACAAATTATGATTTGCAAGTTACAATTTTGTATTGATCTTATTAAAAAATGGTGTAAGTGCAATTTCCAAAAAATTGTTGTTGAATGGCTGCAGAAATTGTTGATGTAGATGACAGCTTGATTGGATGTTGATGTAGAAATGTCTTTAACAACTTGACTATGTATTGTTGCTTATTGATTGCTTATAGTTTTCTTGATTGTATAAGCTTGAATGGAATGTGCATGCAAGTCGTTCATGTGTTGTATGCTACATGTGTACCATATTAGAAAGATACCACATGAAGGTTAGTGTCAAAACTAGACACAAAACCAAAAACAATATCAAGAATCATGTGCCATCACAAACATACACATGGTGTACCTAAGATCCCCTTATTCAATTTCAGGCTGATCTAGGACACATCAACACCGCAAAAAAATTATGATTTTATTAATTACTGTAATACATAATTGTTCAATGTCACAACTTTGTCTTGGAAACTTCTCAAAGAGAATGTCACACTTGCAAACTTTGGAAGCAAATTGTCTTCAAAAAACTGCCTGTAGTGACTCAAACGCTCTCAAAGTTAAGGATTACTTTGGATTACAATAATGATTTTCACTCAAACAAATTCACTTATTGCTCCAAATTTACAAAATATGCACCTTATGACTCCACAAAATCACTTATTACTCCATTACATAAAGAATTAGAAATATTCCTTATCTCTCCAAAATGTACAAAAATATCATTTTTTACTTCTCACTCCAAAAAAAACTTATCACTCCAAAAACAAAAAATTCACCTATGACTTCATTATTATAAGTGACATTTTCCATTATGTTTCCACTAAAGCCACATCCCTCACAATTTGTATAAAATTTATGCAAGTCACTTTAAAAAGTGAGTGGTCGTGACTTGTTGAAAAGTCACTTCCATTAAAAGAATGTTTATGAATGCACTTTTTAAAAAATGAATGGAAGTTTCAATTTTAAAACTTTATGCATCAAAAATTAAATGTAGACCCACACGTATAAAGATACAGGTTCAACGATCTCACTTGCACATTCCACATGGAGAGCAACTGGGTTCACGTAGGCTCAACGATGTTTCTGCAATGCTGCAACAAATTGGCTCCTTCAACTGGTTGACTATATATTTTGCTTCCTCCCTCATTGCGTGCTTGCTGTCCACTGCAACCTTCTCTCACAATGTTGCCTTCTGGCTAAGGCAGCCTCCAAGGTTCACACTGCCCCCAAGTGTTGTCGTTTTCTGAACATCCACGCTGTTGAGTATGTGCATTCATGGGGACCTCTCCTCAAGGATGTTTCACGACTGGATGCTGCTGATGAGGACAATGCCACCAGAGTTGTTGTCCACCAAGAAGAACTCCGGAGGATCAAAATCACAGCTGCTTGACTTTGCAGCATTCATGAATGGTGTGATCCATAAAAATAATTGAAGATTATCCCAAAGAGTGTACAATGGGATGGTCAAGGAGATATCGTTTTTACAAAGCTGCAAAATGACTTCATGAAGGATACAATATATCAAGTGAATGCGCTCTTATCTCAAGGTGTAAGTGTAACCATTTACAATGGCCAGGTGGATTTGATCTGTGCAACTAAAGGAATAGAAGCCTGGGTTCAAAAATGGCAGTGAAGAGGATTGAGAAAATTCAACGCCAGAAAACGCACTCCACTCTATTGCAGCAGCGGAGACATAACAAAGGGACTTGTGATATTGTATGTTGGGGTATCCAAGAAATAGCATGGCAGTAGACCTTGGTTGAGCATGCGAGTAATTTTTTTTTTGGGATAAATAGATCAAATCAGTAATCTCGCAAGCCTGAACAATGTAACATCTCAGGTGTTGCAAGAGATCTCAAGGCATGACAATATGTGAACTTTGCAAGAAGGAGATAACATGTCGACGTAGGTCTCACAATGGAAACACTTGTACTTGCAGCACGCCAAATCCTTGCAACAACGAACAACCAAATACCAAATATTGTTGCTGCCAGATCTGTTACTCTAATCTTCGAAAAAGAGCATGGTGGTATCATAAGCAGACCATAAGGCTCACGGATGAAGAAATGCACCTCAACAGACTCATTGATTCACAAGAAGTTAACCTCGCTCAGGGCTTAAAAATCATGGTGCCCTGAAAAAACGAAACCCAACGAAGGATGCAGGGGGCAGGAACTGAATTTTCCGGATCGGTTTAATTCGCGATATTTATTGTGCTTAGTGAACACAAAGAAATTAATTGGAGCGATTATCACAATTCACAACGCTATGAAATTTATTTTACGAGGGCATTCATGGTCGCCCATTTAAGGCAACGCGCAATGCTATCAGGAAATAAAAAAGAAGTGTGGGTTTGATATTCAGATGGGTTGTTAATTCGCCCAAACCCTCACTTCGTAGTTTCTTTATGTGTCTTCCTCTCTAAGAAATCTCAGTTGCAATACATTCTCCAATCTCGAGGATCAAAAACTGACAAACTAACCAATTCTCTCAACCTTACTCTGATACCACATGAAGAAAACTAATACACAAATTATACACACTCACACTCATAAAATAAATATCATACATATAGAAAAACCAGACATGGCGGAAAAGGCCCTAGTTTTACAGCATTCCTCACATTCTCATTATTAATCAATCCAATGTACAAAGAATGATAATAGTACAAATAAATACATGAGGAAGTTGGTCTCAAGATAGTACGTCTATCTTGGACACTATGGTTGAGAAATTTTCTCAACAAAACACTAATCTAGGAGAACTAGTTGGAGAGAATCTCTCATCCTAACTAAACTCCCTAGTTTGAGGAACTAACTCCTAATTCTCAAGATTTGATTTATTTAATTATGATATTTGGATTTATAATTGTTTTATTATGAGAGTGAGGCTAACATTTTTTGGACATTTTCTAAAAAATATATTCAGCAATTTCATTAAAAATTCACCTATTTTTTACATATATATGATTAAATGGATGATATTCACCAAACAATTATCGATTTTAATAGTAAATTACATGTTTTTTTATTGAATATTCACCAACATTCTATATGTATGAATTTTTATACCAAAATAGTCACCTACAATACTATATATAGGAAAAATAATAAATTCTTAAAAAATACCCTGGAAAAAATCCAAAAACCTTAAATTTCATTTTATTGGAATTTTTTGAAACATCTAGATCTAGATTTGGATATTTAACCGATTAACTAAGCTCCAGGTTGGGTGGGTAAATAAAAATCTTGAATTTGGATATGACCTAGCAAGACAAGGCATCCAACTTATTCTGGACATGGTCCATTATGGTGATGACGCATGGATGGTATATATGTTTACATAGCACAAATGACAAATAATCTAAGGGCCATAACGTTGTGTTGTGATCTCAAAATTTGATGAAATTTATATCATTGGAAAACTCTCAATGAGAAGAAGATGATGGTGACCTCAAAAATGGAGGTTTATAATTGTTAAAAGAAGAGAAAGTTTAGATAAGCCACCTACATAAAGTAACCTTGTGGGTTGGCCATGTACAAACTAAACCCTTAAAGAAGATTTAATGGGACTAGATGTGTTACAAAAAAATCCATAACTCCAAAAATAAACAACCAAAAAATTTGGAAAAAAAATCATTGCATAAGCTTGGATTTTCCTTTTCAAGAGGTTATTTTCATATTTTTGTATTTAACAATAAGTTTTTTGGAATTTTGAGTCTACCCAAACATGTTGGTGTTACGGAATGTTTTTCAATGGTCCAGTTAAAAAAATTTAGAAGAAAAATCCATCATATCTTGAATACAAGAAATATAGCAATGCATTAGTAGTCATGTATTATTGGTTGAAAGCACTGAAGTCTTTTATCATTGGAAGTCCTAATAGATAGTATCAATCAACAATTGAACTTGTCCTAAATTTTTGGGAGGAATGATTTTTATCCTCCCCATTTAGGTTCAATTCACGAAAGTGATATGTTAAGATCATAATGAGTATATTGTTGTATTAGCTTCAAGCCTTATTATTGATTGGCATTCTAGGGTTTACCCTAGGTACCATTAGGAAATTTTGGGAAGTATTATCAAGGTTTTCCCTAGGCTTTGTAATTTAGAAAAAAAAATGAGATGGGTAACCAACACTATCAATACCAATTGATAATTTTGAAGTTGAAGTGATTTGTCCTTCCAAATCCCTAAAATGATACCAATTATTAATCGAAGATCTTGACCACATACATATTTATTTTCAAGTTTGAATTTAAATCTTTCCTATCAAAAATAATACCCAAGGAATTTTCAATTTTCCCATATCATTACTTAGTAGTACTTGTATTTGAATAACACTGCCACTACATGCTTATAAATTTATCATTTCAAAGATGGGATTTTCATTTGAATCTAAATCCAAAGACTCACAATCCATATATTTGATTAATTGTTTTGGATGACTAATTAAGTATAAGAATGTGCATGTTGAACTGTGATTGTGAATTTCATAAACAATATGTGTCATAAGAAAGGGTGGAAGGGAAAGGCCAAATATGGATCATCTCCCACAACTCCAATGCAAGGGAGTGATAGTAGAGTATCAAAAGCGATAATGATATTCAAAAAATTGACTCTAGCAACAAGCACACCTTACTATAATTCAAATGAAAAACTATTTAATATGTTCAAGAAAGGACTTCTACTTCCACCAGTGCCTGCTACAATCTAAGAAGTTCTTTGATGATAATGATATATGGTATAGAAGTATTTCATGCATAATCACATCATTTGTAATACAAAATTGATCTCCTCTATAGATGTGATTCATGGTTGGTGTAGAGGTTGAATTGGTAGAGGTCGTATTGGAAGGATATATATATATATTCAAACATGGAGAGATGCATATATATTCAAACATTGAGAGATGCATTGTTTGTTCAACATCAAGAGTTGACACGAGAATGCAATATTTCCTATGGCAATCAATTTACAATCCCCACTTCTAAGGATGGGAGGATATGGGAAAAAAGGAGGGAAGTTGAAGCGTTTCTTCTAACCCCTACTTTTAATTTTGTATAGATATATTCACTAGACCTAAAGATAAAGGACTTAGAATTTTGGAGGAGAAAATCATTTGTAATGTGAGTTTTCAAGTTTTGCTGACATTAATACAATTGTGGATAAATTCCAATGGATAATTGTTCTTCTCCACTACTTTTGTATAGATTATTTCATCACCAAATTGTGAGTATGGTATTTAATGAATTTTAGTTATTATGTTTTCATAGGTAGTGCATGTACAAGTATATTTGTTAATTTTGGAGCCCAAGGGGTTAGATCAACCAATTGTCACAAATGTTGTTGGAAAAGTAACCAGTGTTGTGCTAGCAAGTGTATTATTTATAAATTTATTCCTTGATATGATCATATAAATTATATATGTTGTGACAATTTTTGTTCTTTCCATTGCAAATTTGTATTTTTAACTTGTGTGATTTTTATTTTATTTTGAAAATTCGATTTTCTTTCTCCAACTATCATTTTTGCTAAATAATTTAATGTCTTTAAATTATAAATATCCATTTATTTCTCAAATTTACAATTATCTTAACTAATTCTTGTAAACTTATATGCTCCATAATAGTAGGTGTAACAACCCTGGTGAAACTTCCATGTAATAAATGTTAAAAAAACAATAACCACGGATGACTGAGACACTTATTCCAAGATGAATGTTGGGCAAGACATCCTAGGGGGTGAACATTTGGTTGTTTATGGCTAAGGAAATTGGAAAAGGCAATGGCTATGGCATTAAAATACATTTTGACACATTTATTTATGAAAATAACGGAAATTAGGAGAAAAGGAGGTGAAAGGTCACATGTTGCATGTGAGGAGGAAATGAAGGAAAATAATGGAAAATGAAGAACACAGAGGCCTCATTCATAAAAAGTCTTTTGAGGATCAGTTGGTAACCTTTTGTCAGTTTAGGGTTGGAGCTCTCTCTCATTATTTTCTCTCTCATACTATTCGACACTTAAAGTTTTCTTGGAGCACTCTTGGAGGGTGTGGCCTACTTGGATTCTTGGAGAAAGAAGGCAAAGGAAATAGCATGAAAGTGCAAGAAGGCATCAACATTAGTAGCTACATTAAATTTTCTTGCAGGTACCAAGTTGCATGTAAGGTTTATTCACTAGTTTTGGCATGCATGGCATATGCATATGGTTGTTGGTTGTGATTTGTCATTAGGCATGGAGGATGGCCAAGATTGACAGTTGATTTCATAGACTTACCATTTCCTGGATAGCCATGGTGATTTTGGGTTTATTTCCTTGTTTTGTTTTTTATTGGTTCTCATGTTTCCTTAGCTTGGGTTGAGTTACTAGTCCCGTAGCCTTGGTTGGACAAATGCTCTGGAGCCCTGGAACAACTTGTGTTGAGTTACTAGTGTCATAGCCTGGGTTGGAAAAATGCTCTGGAGTCCTTGGTGGGTTGAGTTACTAGTCCCGTAGCCTTGGTTGGAAAAATGCTCTAGAGCCCGGTAAAATATTTGGGTTGAGTTACTAATCCTGTAGCCGGGCTGGACAAATGATCTGGGGCCCTTGATGGCTGGGATAGAGATCTATCTCATGATGGTTTTGGTGATGTCCAACCATGAGGTGGAATCACTATTTGATGGGTTAAGGTGGATGGCCTCTGGAAGCCTAGATGAGGTTTGATTGATTTGTTCTATGAGATCCCACATTCATTCTTGGAATATGGCACGGGTGTGAATGGTTGAAGAGAGATTTTTCTCAGCCATTCTACAGTTGGGTGGAACGTGGCAGTCCCATCTCCGATTGGTTCATTGCATTCATTAATGAGAAATCCATTCCCTCGATTTTCATGTGTAAAGGCACCGATGTATTTATGGATTTGATGTTTGATATGTTTATTGTATTTATGTTCCGATCATGCTAGTTATGTGCACATTTTATGACAACAACTATGTATGGCTCTCATAATGTTTTTACTTGTATGTGAATGGATAATGTGTCTATGAACTAATAGATGATAATGCAGAAAATAACATGAGGCAACAATGGTTCATAGAGATTCTCAGATAAGTACGAGATCCCTACACTTAATTATGTTGTTTACACCTGTAGATTACATGTCAATGATATGTTTGATGAAATGACTGTGATGGCTAGTAGGGATCCAGTGAAGGTATTGAATAAGTATTTACTTTAGTAATTTCATTTCCATGTTACTTTACTGATTTGAAGAGATGGATCAGTTATGGGCAGTGTCCTAAGCTCTGAACCTGAGAAAGTGGCTTAAATACAGAGGTCGTTGGCACAGTAGTGACAATTTTGTTCCACAGTCACTAATAGGTAATCTTGTGAGAGTGAATTTAGGTTGTCGGTCGCTCCCTTCTCCATCACATGAGAGTGACTATGGCCCAAGAGACCTAAAACAGTAGTGGGACCCAAGGACAGACTGTCTAAGTGGCTGAATTGTCTTCTGAGGGTTATGTTGATGATGTTGGATGTCTGTATGATGTGTTTCCGTCGGTTCCACTCCCTTAATGTGACTTAGGAGGTCGAATCATATCATAGTGGCCTCTCGTCTCATGTTTACCCCGGCTGGCTGGTTGCTTGGGTAGATATGGGAGGAGGGTGTTACAGAGTGGTATCAGAGCATGGTTCACCTCTTGGACTGGATGGGCTATGTGTTGGTCATGCATGCATTCCAATTGCATGTGTGTCTCTTACACTTATATACTTATTGCAATTGCTTGATGTCACATTAGGGTTATAGTATGGTTATCATGGAGAATTTATTATTAATTTCATGAAATGTATTTGAAATGAGTATGTGACTGACTTTGTATGGATTATATGTCTCTTACATGTCGATTTCATGGTAACTACTTACATCCTTATATGTTAGGTTACATTTTTGAATATTTGATTACATGCATCAATGTTACACAGTATTTTGCCACACCTCCTGTTCACTTCCTATTCCATATCCTGAAGTGCAAAAACATTGACAACTATGCAGCATATCCCTCATGATATACAGACCAAAACTTCCCTGAAGAATCAAAGGAAAACTTTCGTGGGTCAATTTTGGAGAAGGTTAACTAAAAACCTATTTTTTAGGGCCAGCACGTTTTGCTACACTTCCTGCTCGTTTTGATGCTAGGTTGCTTTGTTCTACCCTATCATTGCCAGCATGGGTTTTGATATGAAAACCCATGTTGAACCTCTTTTGGCAGGTTTTCCCAAACTGGAGGAGAAGTTTCGTGCACTAGAACCTTTGAGAACAACGAGCTGAATATTGATTGTTGTTGATATGGTTGAGCTCTCCCATTTGGACCTCTTGATCTTATCATCATGGGCTTTCCCCTTGCGATGTGGACCTTCCTCCCTCTTTTATGGATCCCTAACTCCCTCTCCCTTCCTATAAATCAAATTCCTTCCATCCCCAAATGGTTGGTCATCGATTGTTGCATCCGTATGCTGAGATTATGCTTACATGCTACCCATTCTAACTTGGAGGAGTGCTTGAAGAGTCTTTGATCAGACTTGGACATCCACCAAAAGGAGGTCTCCAACATCAAGGGATAGGTTGTATGCTTCCCTTTTTAGCTTATTAATATATACATCCAATGTTCACTTTCCATAATTGTGTAAATGTTTATGATTTTAGCTTAATACTCCTTGGTCTATTAAGTAGTTTATGTTTGATGTATCTAATATATCCTCTTGTATCTTGCATAGCTCTTTGACCTTCCTTGTAGGTGCTCGGATGTAAATAACAAGTAAGGAACGAGGTCTGGAATGAAGGAATCACAGTAATCTCCAAAGGACTAAGCAATTAGCATAAGAGTGAGGTAGTCCACTCTCTTTCTCTCTCTTCATTTGTTGGGACGGGGTCCCCTAGGGATACGTTTTGTTGTCTTAAGTCAAATTTTGACAAGATATTGTAAAGTCTCTGCATTTTGAGGAGAAGAGCGTGATTAGCGTAGGTTATTAAGAGTCAAGGGGCTTTTAGGCAAGTCAAATCCCATTATTTTTTAAAGGGATGAATTGTATTAAGCACCGCCCATGGTTCGCGGACCATGGTAATGTAATGTAAACACTATAAAATGGAGTCATTGAGGAGTTATTAGGAAGTTAAGTTAAGTTCAATGTTATGATTGATGCTTGGAGTCTGAATTTTTCTTTTCTGTATTCAAGCAAAGGGGAAGGCTCCTGCTACTACGTGAGCGAAGACCTTGGTAAGTCTGCAACTGAGTGTGTGGGCCCCTGCAGTTGTGTGCAGAGGGTCAGAAAAGTATATGTATTGAAGATATGAAATAATAAAGAGAATTTTAAACAATTCTGTGTTTGAACTGTATACTTATGTGTTTTCTGTATTTATGCTTAGTTGAATGTCATTTATCTGTAAGATTGTCTTAATTACACCATGAAGATCTGGATCTACTGTTATATGTTATTTTATGCATGATTAGACCCTTAGGTGAAGCTCATAACTCTGTTTAATTGGAATTTTCTTTAAGTTTGTGGATTTTGAGGATAAGGGTTTGCGAAGATCAAATCAAGCCTTAAACTAAAGAGAAACCTTACCTCCACATCACATAGCCTTTTGGATGCAAAAACCTAGTTCTAGCATCCCCCAATACTGACTCGGGTGAGAATGCATCTTGTGCTAAGCAGGTTGTTTTCAAAAGGGCCGATAGTGTTGAGTTTTGTTGGTTAGCGCAACTAACTCTGAACCTGGGTCCAAGCCCCCTCAAGCCAACAAATAGTTATGTTTCCAGGATCAGGATCTATCTGAGGGATGTGTGATGTGGCGTCCATGGATACCAACTAAGAAAGAAATCAAGAAGTGGATAGATCAGAGGTTGCACGAGTTTGCAGCTCGGGAGAATCAGAATCCATGCTTGTCAAAAGAAAGGTGGTTGTAGAGATATCTCTACACAGAAGAGCACAAAGTTTTCTTTTCAATGTTCCCTTGTGAATTACACAAGTGGTTTTCCAAATTAGTGGATAGCGAACCTACTTGGAAGCATGACAATCCTATTGTGTGGACTCTAGAATTAGTCAAACATCTTGAAGGATCTGATTATAAGGTTGCAAGGGTTTTTTATTACTGGAGTGATAGTATATTTGGTGGTTTCAACACTAAATTTGCAATTGATACATCTGTGTCTTATAGCGAAGCTGAACGCTGATTCTTCAAAGGTCTGAGAGGTAACTACTTGAAATCGCTAAAGACCTGGATTAAAATTTTGTTGTATGAAAAAGGGGTTATGCCTTTACATTAATGTTTAAGAGAGGTCAGACTAGATCTACGCAAAGTGGAAAGTGATTTAGATTAGATCTAGACAAATTCATTGGAAGTGAATATAGTCCTTTATTGGGAGAGTCTAGAAGTGAAGAAGAAAGGAGTAGCCCTAGTACGCCCAGAGGTGTGACACAGTCAGTAGATCAGGATGCTTCTAGAATTCCACTTCCATCCACTCCACCTCCAGCTTCACCTCCACCTCACACACCTATGCCTCCACCTCCACATCTGTTATTTAGTATGGCGAATACAATGAAAATGCCTGTATTCAGAGGTCAGGGATCAGAGGATCCCGATAATTTTTGGTCTGTCGTAGAAGTTGTGTGGAAGGCGCAGCAAGTCAAGGATGATGACATGAAGAAAGTGCAACTGGTTATAGCACTACAGGAAAGAGTGCTTGCCTGGTACATCAAATACAATATGACTCATCCAGCTTCTTCGTTGGTTGAGACGAAGGATTCGCTAAATGCAGAATTTAGGAAGTCGAATTCACAAGCTTAGTGTGTGACTGAAATAAAGGAGATCAAGAAGAGGGTTAACGAGTCTGCGTGGGATATAGATCAGTGACTAAAGTGTTTATTGAGCCAATCTAATCTTCAGATTTTAGATGAACAACATAAGGAATGGTACATAGCTATGCTATTGCCTCACTTTAGATTGTCGTTATCTCAGTAAAAGATTGGGTCTTAGGCCGAAGCATTGGAGATCGCGATGAAGCTAGAATCTTCGTTTATCTAAGACACGAATATAGGATTTCAATAGATCTAGTTGCAGTTAGCAACCTTGCATATGGAGGTGCAGGATCTGAAGAAGGGAAAGGAGGTTAAATGAGAAACACATGCTTAAGTCTGGTGCACAAAATGCAAGACTGAAGACCATCATAAAGATTAGTGCCCTGTATTCTGGGACTATATAACTACAGGGGGTCCAAACTCACTGAATCGAGAATCTCCTACTGGATCAACCACCGATGCAAGTGCCTGGTGTAGCATCTGCCAAGTGTCAAGACAACATTCGACAGATAATTGTTATCTATTGCAAAAGTTGTACAGTCTGCAAAGAAACTCTTTTGTAACATTTGTAAATTGGTTGGTCATGATGAAAGGCATTGTCGAAGCTATGCATTGATGATGGACAAGACTTCGATGTATAAAATGCAGGCTAAAAGCCACGCACAAAATGATCAAGGCTCACCTACAACTCATGGAGGATTCCAAGGACGAGGAGGAGGAGATGGAGCAAGTCGAGGCCAGATCATTTACTACAACTGTGGAGAACCAGGACACTTTGCGCGTGACTGTCAGAATCCAACTCACCCTTCTTATCAATATTGTCAGAAATTTGATCATGTTATAGAAGATTTCTCAGTATTAATAGAAAAGATGCAGGAGAAGAAGAACCAACATCCGACATAGAATATTTAGATGATGAGATCCGAGCTGCGTGAAGACGATCCCAGTATCAACATAGTCACACGAAGTGGTATAACCACTAGTGAAGACAAGGTCGAAGGCAAAAAACCAGTATCAGATCTATGCTTTCAAAGAGATTGTGAGAAGAATGTTAGGTTTTATTTACATAGAGAAAAAGAGACGTTCATGGAGGCAAGAATTTTTTTATGGATCCAGGTGCTTCTATGCCTAAGAATCAGATGTCGCTAGTCCCACAAAAGGAGAAACTTGAAGAAGATACTGCGACGCAGGATTCAGTTCCCATAGTGTTAAAATTGTTTCTGCAGACCTGTATGAAGTTATTACAGGATCAGAAGAAAATTGAAGGACTGCAAGAGCTAATAGATAACTGCAACAGCAAGGATAAGTTGTTACCATAACAGAGCGCATTCAAAGGGTGAACTAAAACAAGAAGAGATCTGGTAGGGAGATGCAGTTGACAAAACATATTAGTGATTTGAAAGTGGACCAGGTAATCCTAGACTTGGGCTTTGATGCTAATGTGCTACCAAAGAAAACTTGGGAACGTCTAGGGAAGCCTAAGTTACAGTGGTCGCCAATTCAGCTATGCATGGAAAACCAGCAAAAGCTAATTCCAATGGGTCACCTGCATGGAGTAATTATCGATATTGAAGACACAAGTGTAGTGGCAGATTTTGAAGTTATTGAGATAGTAGATGACAATAATCCATACCCAGCGTTGCTTGGGATTCATTGGACCTTCGACATGAACACAATCATTAATTTGAAGAAGCGAACCATGATATTTGAACATAATGATCTTCAAGTGATTGTTCCATTGGATCTAACAGAAGGTGCACGATACACAAAACCAGTTCATGAATATTATGAAGACAACGACATTGAGCACATATATGAGATAATTGCACGAAATGGAGATTGGATCAATCCCATTATGGATGGAAGGATCAGATGGGAGAAGGATAGTTCCTGTCAATCAGATTCAAATGAAGAGTTAGAAAACTTTCAGAATAGGTTGCATAAGGTCTCTACACTATGATGCAATTGGCTTACAAAGTCGCTATGCTGTATATCTATTGAGTTACGTAGGTTGCCTTATTATGATGGCTTGGATGATGTCAATATGTTTCTTGACCAATTTGAAAGGGATGTACCAAAGTACAATTGGTTCCAGGCCTTAGATCTAACATTGAGAGCTACGTCTACAAGATGGTGGGTGTTAGAGCCTATATTTACCTCAGGCTTAAAAGGTAAGATTCTAGGTCCACATCAAACCATGCTCAGCCTCGTAGCTAGACCTACGAGGACAGGAGAGGGCTCTCTCCGGGTCAATCTCAGCGAAATATAATCGATGGGGCTTGAGATGACTGATTTAAAAACTGATCTTAGGCTAGGTATGAAGTGCAAGGATTTGATTTGAGTTTTTGAGGGTTTTGTTGAAAAAATGGGAAAGGCAAATTTGGGTCCTGGGATGAGGCCAAATTTTGGTAGGGTTCCAGTTGGGGCAAGGTAGGTAGTAGTTTTGATGCTTTAGATTAAATGAATGAATATAAAAGACCGCTGACGAGCTGAAGATGGCAAGAGGCTGCAAGGATCGTCTCTAAATAGATGAAAACATGTAAAATTAAACAAAGTTTAAGGCAGAGCACAACAAACTCATGGATTCTACCTTTGTCACTCAATTTGTTTAATTTCAGAAGCAAAGAGAAGGGAAATGGCATACATAAAACATCAATGAACTTACAATTACATGAAGAAAAACACCATCAAAACACAGAGCAACAAGGATCCTAACAAGTGTTGCAAAACCCTGGTCTTTCCTTTGCCAAAAATGCAGAAATCAGATGTACAATGGAGTGCCAAGAAATCCCAAGTGTCCAACCATGAAAATGACAGAGAAATTACATGATATAGGCAAGGCTAACTCCTTCCCATGCCTCTAGGGGTAGATCTCATCATTCTAGGAGCTATTTCAACCATATCTAAACAAGGAACTGAAAAATAGGCAATGAAACGACTTGCCTCTATATGTTAGGAAACTAATTCATTCAGTTGTTTTTCACCTTTTAGTGAATGAATCCTCTAGAACAAGTAAATATGAGCCACAATTACATCATAGTCATCAAGTTACATCAAGATAGATCAATAGTTACATCAAAAAGCAAGACTAGTCAAAACTAGCCGAATTTCTAAGCTGAAGGGTGAAAATGAGGCCAAATTTCTCTATGCGCCGCGCCCAAATTCTCTATGCGTCGCACCACTTTGGAGCTGATTTTGAGGCACTTCCCGAAGTCCAAATTGAGCCAAAGATAGTTCGTTGGAAATCCCCGCCTGTCTACTTTCCAACCCAAGTGGAATTTCTGGATTTGGTGTCCATTTGCCCCTCCAAATATCCAATCTCCCAAGACTGCTTCTTGTGTGTCAAAATAGGGGCAGTGAGGTCATTTTTGAGTGTTTTTTGACCTTTTGAGGGCTCAAAACCTGCCCAAATTTCTTGGCCATAGGTAGGAAAACATAATTTATCATGAAAAATCCAGAAATGCAATTTTTTTTGGATTTGGAGCCCTCTAGCGAAAGCGAGTGCCACGTGGCGCGACGCATAGGGAGGAAAACTCTGTTTTTTGTGCAAAAAATTTCCAAAATGCAAAAATTGCTCCAAATTTCTTGAAATCTGGGCTGATTCTTCTCTATCAAGTGCTATGATGGGTCAAGGAAGCCTCGGCCAATGTCTGAATTTGATCATGCTCCTTTTGCCTCTTTTGCCTCTTTGATGCCTTCCTTAATTTTGCCTTTAAATTCCTGATTCGCGCCTTGCAAACTTTGTTTCTCGCCATGTAATGAAAAGCCATGTGTCTCAGCAATGCCTTCTCCTTGTCGACCTTTTCCAGCAGTCTCTCTAAGTGGATGTTGGCTCTTTCAAGCCATGATTCTCGATCGGCATTGACCTCCTACTCAAGTGAAGTGAACTCCACCCTCCTCCTTAGGGCAGCTTGGTGATTCTCCCGAATGTTTTGCCACCTTTATGAGCTCTCCTGGGTGCATGTACCCCTGTTGGTGAGTCACTGTGTGTCTCCTCTTCATACTCATATGAAGAATCATATGCCATCATTGCTAGTGAATGAAATGTTTTGGAGCTGTAGATGCTGATGTGTTGAAGTGTCTTAAATTGTCTTTGATGATGTGTTTGGCTTTACCACCAAGGGAAAACAGTGATATAGGGGACTGTAGGAGGGGGAAAACAATGAGGGATTTGAGGGATTGTTTGGGATAGGGTCTAGTTAGGGATATATGGAATTAGGAAATGATTTAGGTGTTTTTGTATATGGACTAGGGTTTGGGTTTGGGGCTTTGTAAAATAGGAATTGGGGGTATGGGATTAATGAATTTAGGGTGTATGATTTTGGGGAATAGGGAAAACAAGGGGTGTATGGAATTAGGAAGTGATGAGGTGAGGGGATATTTGGGAGGCAAACAGTCAATATAAAACCCTAGCAACAATATCCTTTGCAAAAGATGAAACAATGATAGTACATGGATTTTACATGTGCACATAAATGTGCTCTCATCAATACATGCCCAAAACATGAAATTTCATGAGTACATGGAAATAATGAGCATCAACATATGCTCCATGTGGCAACAACAATAAAAATGTAATACATGGCATATCCATCAAGTGCAAGCCTCCACGAGCTATGACATAAGCTCTCAAAATGTAGCAACAACAAATATAGGTACTAACATCATCTTATGCTAGTACATGGAGTAAAGTCATAATAACCTAGCATCCATCACGCTCCATATGTGCATCATCATCAAAATCAATTGGTAGTAGAAATATGTCATAATAGGGTTTGCTTCCCTTTGAACACTCACCATGCCACAAGCGCCATCACACAAACACCAACATGGGATAACAAACAATGATGGAAGCTCTACCTACTTGTCACAAGACCGATCCACGCATTTTGGGCAATTTGATGAAGTTTTTGAGAAAATTGGGCTTGGCAGCTCTATGCACCACGCCTCAAGCCCAATTTTCCGTGCCTTCTCTATGCGTCGTGCCAGTGTAAATTTACACTGGAAATTTGAGCCCAATGCGTCGCGCCACCTACCCTATGCGTAGTGCTTTTTACAGGAGACTTTTGGAGGCCTTCTCGGAGTCCAAATTGGGCGCAGGATAGCTCGTTGGAAGGTTATTTGAGTCTACTTTCCAACCCAACTATAATTTTTGAATTTGGAGTTAATTTGGCCTATAAAAAATCAAATCGCCCAAGACTGTTCAAAATGTGCCAACTGAGGCTGCCTCAAGGAAGAGTGTTGTTTCAGTCAACTTTTGAAGGTCTTCCTCAACTCCAAATTGAGCTCAAGATAGCTCATTGGAAATATAATTTTGTCTAATTATCATTTGACTCATCAAGAAAGTCATTTGGCCAACCAAGTTAGGAGAAAACTTGATTTTCCCAAGGTCACTGCGGAGGTGCATCAATTCTCCCGAGGAAACTGTATTTTTGACATTTCTCTAAAACCATGACACCTGTGTAAAAAGAGAAGGAGGTTTTTCTTCCTTTGCATATTTTGAACAAAAACCTCTCTGAGTTTTCCCAAATTCATATTTTATTTCTCAGAAACATCATTGGAGTAAAACCTATCCCGATTTGTGGAACAGGGGATTTGTCGAAATGAAGCGAAATGAACTGGATAAGGGGCTTCTAAATTCTTGAGAAAATTTTAGGAAGTAGGGAGGGATGTTAGGAAGCAGGGGAAAGTGGAATTTCAAATATTGAGTGAGGGGAAGGGGTCGAAAAGGGAAAAACACAGGCCTAGTCTAGAAAATTGTCAAGTTGTAGCAAGAAACTAGGGTTTGTGCAAAAATGAGGAATTCGGGGGATCTCAGTGATAGGAAGTGTTTAATAAGGTACATTAAGGATAGGGGAAGGTGTATGAATATCAGGATACAAGTTTTGTTGATGATTTAACCATCCAAGAGAAATTGCCTTCAAAACCCTAGGAGAGGGAAATGAACCTTACCTAGGCACAACTGAAGCATGAAAAAGGTGTAAAATGACCCATTGGAAACTGACATGATGATGACAACCCTCTGAATGATGGTACACTCAGCTGAATGGTGACATGGACCAACATTTGGACAACTTTGAAAGGAGTAAAAGCAAACCCTAGACCTAATGCCTAGTGACCAAATTTTGCTTGAAGACTCACTGAAATGACAAAATTTGACCTTGACACCTTAAAATCACTTTGCAAGAGCATGTTTGATCACTAGAGGAAGGCTGCAAAGACTGACACTAACATTGGCTCCAATGGGGATGGTAGCTCCTTGGAGGTGCCAAGAACGGCAGATCTTTGGGAGAGCAGACAAGTGCCTACATCCATTGGGCAATGGAGTCAAAAACTCAAGCTGAAATGCATCACTGAAAACTGACGACTTGACGACACAAACTGAATCTCACTCAACTCAAAACTGACTCGATATTTAAACACAATTGACAAACTGGAAATGATGCTCAAAATAAAGCTTATTCATCAAAGCCTACTCTAATTGTTCTTTTCACCACCCGATCAAGTGAAATGGAACAGCCAATGCAACCACGTAAGCATCCTGGTTGGTATTTGATTTCTTCCCAAATGCTTTCTGATGCGCAGGAAAAGGGAAGAATCGAAAGGCAACTCCCATGGAAACTTGGAATCAAGTTGACTGTTGATAAACTTGCAAAGCATGAATTTACTGGATGACTTTAAGAATACTGCGAAAGGATCTTCATAAGCATCGCTATTGATTTCCATTAACACATTACTGCTCTGGTCCAAGTAATCTTCATAGCTGGATATTAAGATTTTCCTCACATCTGTGTTGTCTTTATTTGGTGACAGTGGTAGGCTATCAAAAGGGTCCTGAATTTCGTGAATCACCAAACTCTGTTGCTGATTCCAAACAAAACAGAAGTCTCCTTTATCAATCTCCTCATATGAATGCAAACTTTGATCTGAGCTTTGTAATGAAAAATCCGTTAAACAAGACAATGAAGGTGATCTTTGAATCAGATTATTATCAACATTCTCTTCTGTCATATGGTTAGCTAATGGAGAAGAACTTTTACAGCAAACGTAATCCAACACACGAGCAATAGGATCATCAAAAACTTGAGAAGACTGTTGCGATGTATCTATTGAAACTATATGACATCCTCCTGGCTGATCATCTTTTTCTTTATAGATATTACGAAGATTCTGTTTTGTAAACTGAAATGCTTCGAAACAAAAGGGTACAGAATCCTCTTGCATCATTAAATCATGTATTTCAGCTGCCACACCTTCATCTGTAATCTGACCTTCATCCTCAACATTAAAACCTAGAGATTGTTGATTTCCTACAGGCTGCCCATTAGAAGATTTACTGTGCAATTTACCCTTCAAAAACTGAAATGATTCAAAACAGAAAGGTAGGTAGTCATCCTGTATCGTTTGATCATATGTGCCAGCTTCCATGTCTTCATGTGCAACTTGACAATCAATGGCATCTGGGGGTTGGAAATCTGAATATGAGGAGTCTTGAACAAGGTTTTTATTGCCTTCAAGATGGTCTAGATCAAGATTTGTTGACAGTTGATTTCTGATTGCATGAAAATTGTCTCTGATGAACTGAAATGAATCAAAACAAAAAGGAAAAGATCCTTCACTTACTTCAAAATTTGCTGCACTTTCCTCATCACTGTCATAGCTGATATGCATCGGTTGATCACTGTACTCGAGCTGCTGAAAGTGAACTTCTTCCTCCCACAAACTAGCTGCTGGTTTGTCTGCAAGATTAGCTTCTGTTTGGAGAACATAATTGTCATCATACTGGTCAAACTGAGGCAAATCATCAGTATAAAACACATCATCAAGCATACATCTCATATCAACAGATCTCTCTTCTCCAAGATGATCTATAAAACAATCATTACCAGATCTATGACAACTGGGATCAGAAAGAAAATGTTTTGGACCAGCAACTTGTTCTTCTTCAATCAGCGAGACATGGGCTTGAACATTATACTCACTCCTTGTGGTGATCCTCTGCATCATCTCTTCTACTACACTTACCAAAACGTCAAGCTTTACCTCTAGAGATGTCAATTCCTCCAGATCTGTGTTTCTCATCTCTTCTTCCTTCAACCTTGCCCTTCGGATCAGCAGATGAGCCTCTACATTTACTGCACTGTTCTGCATCTGTTCAAGTGTTGCGAGATTCCTTTCTCTCAGCTGAAACTCCATTTCCAGATCAAAGGCACCCGGGTAGTGCAAGAGAGCAGATCTAGGAGGAGGTCTTATATCAATTGGGATTGAATAATAAACTTGGTTAAATCTGGCAGAAAATTGTTGTACTATCTCCCCTGACTGTCTTTTCAGCTGGTTATACTCTTCTATAATCAAGAAAGGGTTTTGTCTGATCACCCACCTGTTGAGGAAAGCTTTGATGAACTACTGGAAATCTGAGATGCTCGCATCAGGCAGGGCTTTGAACCAACTCTTCACTTTGCCTTGCAAAGAAAGAGCAAAAATCCTAATACTAACATCCTCTTCATCAACCTCAAAAAGGTCTAGAAAAGACTCAAAATTCTGCAAATGTTGCTTAGCATTGACATTCTTAATTTCACCATCAAACCTCGGCAAATATAGATAATAATTTGTAGGGAAAGCATGGAGTACAGAAGGTAAAACAAGAGGTTTATACCTATCTGGGACTATAAAAGGTGTAGGAGTATATACAAGAGCTATGGGATCAGTTTTGTTTTCTTTAGGTTCATCACTCTGAAGAGAGTCATCATAAGATGTGGGAGAAGTAAGGAGGCCAGGATCAAAGGGAAACTCAGTATTTACACTTTTTGAATAGGTCGATTGAAGATTTTGATCACCTTTATCATACAAAAAATTCTGAAAAACTTTCAGGACAGCTTCAAGAACAGCAAAGAAGTAATTTACAAGAAAGCGGACTAGATCCTGAATACCATTCCAATTTGGATACCCGAACTTTGTGTAAGATCCTTCCATTTTCTCAGTGAAAGAGTTAGTCCTCCAGTGGAGTCTTTACAGGAGTCACCAGGTGAATGATTTCAGCCTTCTTATGTCTGATCGTTGTCCACCATCAACCATCAGATCTAAACTTGATACATGTACTGGGGTGATCGTTTAGATCAGATGTTCAATTAATAAACTAGACCAGAGATTGACTGAAGCAGCATTTATCTACTTGTGCTAATGCAAAGCAAAAGAGTTTCGAAGGCTACCTGGCTAACTTCAGGCTCCGTCTGTAGTCTACAAAGCCAAACAATGAAAATAAACTTTCTTCCCCAGTATGGTCGCCACTATGTTAGAGCCTAGATTTACCTCAGGCTGAAAAGGTAAGATTCTAGGTCCACATCAAACCACGCTCAGCCTCGTAGCTAGCCCTACGAGGATAGGAGAGGGCTCTCTCTGGGTCAATCTCAGCGAAAGATAATCGATGAGGCTTGAGATGACTGATTTAACAACTGATCTTAGGCTAGGTATGAAGTGCAAGGATTTGATTTGAGTTTTTGAGGGTTTTGTTGAAAAAGTGGGAAAGGCAAATTTGGGTCCTGGGATGAGGCCAAATTTTTGCAGGGTTCCAGTTGGGGCAAGGTAGGCAGTAGTTTTGATGCTTTAGATTAAATGAATGAATAGAAAAGACCGCTGAGGAGCTGAAGAGGGCAAGAGGCTGCAAGGATCATCTCCAAACAGATGAAAACATGTAAAACTAAACAAATTTTAAGGCAGAGCACAACAAACTCATGGATTCTACCTTTGTCACTCAATTTGTTTAATTTCAGAAGCAAAGAGAAGGGAAATGGCATACATAAAACATCAATGAACTTACAATTACATGAAGAAAAACACCATCAAAACACAGATCCACAAGGATCCTAGCAAGTGTTGCAAAACCCTGGTCTTTCCTTTGCCAAAAATGCAGAAATCAGATGTACAATGGAGTGCCAAGCAATCCCAAGTGTCCAACCATGAAAATGACTGAGAAATTACATGATATAGGCAAGCCTAACTCCTTCCCATGCCTCTAGGGGTCGAGCTCATCATTCTAGGAGTTGTTTCAACCATATCTAAACAAGGAACTGAAAAATAGGCAATGAAACAACTTGCCTCTATATGTTAGGAAACTCTTTCATTCAGTTGTTTTTCACCTTTTAGTGAATGAATCCTCTAGAACAAGTAAATATGAGCCACAATTACATCATAGTCATCAAGTTACATCAAGATAGATCAATAGTTACATCAAAAAGCAAGACTAGTCAAAACTGGCCGAATTTCTGAGCTGAAGCGTGAAAATGAGGCCAAATTTCTCTATGCGTCGTGCCCAAATTCTCTATGCGTTGCGCCACTTTGGAGCTGATTTTGAGGCACTTCCCAAAGTCAAAATTGAGCCCAAGATAGTTAGTTGGAAATCCCTGCCTGTCTACTTTCCAACCCAACTGGAATTTATGGATTTGGTGTCCATTTGCCCCTCCAAATGTCCAATCTCCCAAGACTGCTTCTTGTGTGTCAAAATAGGGGCAGTGAGGTCATTTTTGAGTGTTTTTTGACCTTTTGAGGGCTCAAAACCTGCCCAAATTTCTTGGCCATAGGTAGGCAAACACGATTTATCATGAAAAATCCAGAAATGAAAATTATTTTGGATTTGGAGCCCTCTAGCGAAAGCGAGCGCCACGTGGCACGGCGCATAAGGAGGAAAACTATATTTTTTATGCAAAAAAATTCCAAAATGAAAAAATTGCTCCAAATTTCTTGAAATTTGGGCTGAGTCTTCTCTATCAAGTGCTATGATGGGCCAAGGAAGCCTCAGCCAATGTCTGAAGTTGATCATGCTCCTTTTTGTAGGAATTTACAGGGTAAGTTCCTTAGAAAGAATACCAAAAGGACACCGCTCACAACCAGATCACAGATCAATACACCAGTATTTTTGACGTGGTTAAAACCCTCAAAGAGGGAAACATTCCACGGCATGTCCCAACGTGGGTACTACAGGCAATTTATTAATCAAAGAATGAAAATTTACATAAGCTTCTCTCATGCACGGATTACCCGAACAATGACCCTCCATGCGCTTTAAATAGAACTCATGGACCAATCGGGTGTCAAGCCACAGATCAAGTGTCGGTAATACCGAGGAGAGAGTGAACCGTCGGATCACTACATATCGTGACCGTCGGATTGTAAGTTACAAAATGTACAACGGTAAAGAAACACACTTTACCTAACTCTAAACTAGACCAAGTTGTACTTAACTATTTCCTATGTGTCGGAATATCCTAACATCCCCCCTTAAGAACAACTTGGGATAGGATTGAAGGATTTACAAATATGACACAATAGGAGAAGGAAGGAGGCACTAGAGCCTATCCCCCCTTAGTGACAACTTCTTGAACTTCAAGCATATATCGAAGTTTAGTGAACTTCACCTCTGTGAGAGCCTTTGTGAAGATGTCTGCAACCTGATCATCTGTTGAACAATATTGCACTTCAAGAACATGGTCATGAATGAGCTTTCTGATGAAGTGCATGTGTAGTTCAATGTGTTTACTGCGCTGATGCTGGACTGGATCTTTGCATAGCTGAATGGCACTTTGATTATCACACCAAAGTGTGGTTGGATGCTGCTGCTCAAAGCCAAACTCTGATAGGATCTGACGAAGCCACAAGGCTTCCTTACTAGCTTCCACGGCACCACGATACTCTGCTTCTGCTGACGAAAGAGAAATGGCAGCCTGTTTCTTGCAAGCCCATGTAATAGGTCCTGAACCAAGAGTGAAGACATAACCGGCAGTAGACTTCCGATCATCAGGGTCACCAGCCCAATCAGAATCAGTGAAACCAACTAATAGAGGAGCTGCTTTGGCACTGTAATGAATCCCAAACTGTACTGTACCTCGAACATAACGAAGTATTCTTTTGGCTGCTTTCCAATGACTTTCACGGGGGTTTTGCATAAAACGAGCAACAAGGCCAACAGCAAAGGAAAGATCAGGACGAGTATGGGTTAAATACAAGAGTTTTCCTACAAGTTGACGGTATAATGTAGCATCAACTTCAGGAGAAGTACAAGAGACTAAAAGTTTGACTCCAGACTGAAAGGGAGAAGGGGTTGGCTTACAGTCTTCCATGTGAAAATGATGAAGAATGTCACAAGCATACTTGGACTGGGAAAGGGAAATACCCTCCTTGGATTGCAAGACTTGAAGACCGAGAAAATAGTGTAAGTGTCCTAAGTCTGTCATTTCAAATTTCTTTTTAAGGCTGGACTTCACATGGTTGATAAGGTTGGGATCACTACCAGTAAGGATAAGATCATCAACATAAAGAACAAGGATGATAAGAGAGTTGCCCACTTTCTTGGTGTAGACAGTATTGTCAGAATGACACCTAGAAAAGCCAGATTCTAAAAGAAAGCTATCCATTTTGGCATACCAAGCCCGAGGAGCTTGCTTGAGGCCATAAAGGGATTTCTTAAGTCGACAAACAAGGCTGGAGTCTGTTTGTATGAAGCCAATGGGTTGTTCCATATAGATTTCTTCCTGCAAGTCCCCATGCAAGAAGGCAGATTTGACATCCATCTGATGGACTTCCCATTTTAAAGAGGCAGCAAGGGAAAGAACAAGGCGGATAGAGTTCATTTTGGCAACAGGGGAGAAGGTTTCAGTGTAGTCAATGCCTTCAACCTGTGAAAAACCCTTAGCAACAAGACGAGCTTTATGTTTATCAACTTTCCCATCTGGTCCATACTTGGTTCTGTAAACCCATTTACATCTAACAAGTTTGCGTCCCTTTGGTAGAGGAACAAGATCCCATGTATCATTTGTCATCAATGAATGATATTCTTCATTCATAGCTACTTCCCAATGTGGATGGCCTGAAGCTTCTGCAAAAGTGTCAGGATCATGATTTACTGGAGCTTGAGCCAGTAAAGAAGAGGCTCTTTCAAACTGAGAACGTGTACGTCGCTGATCTGTAGGATCACCGGCAAGATCACCTGCTGCATCCCGAGTAGCACGGACCCATCTTGGAAGTTGAGGATCCTGAGAAGGTGGGGGAGGATTATCATCCTCACTTTCATCATCTGAAGAAGAAATGTTTTCAAAAGTAGAAGAGATAGGAAGAGGTGGCACATCCGCCGGACTAGGCTCGCAGGCCGATTTATTTTCATCAAATTTTACATCTCTTCTAATGATAACATTTTTGGACTTAAATGGAATAAGTCTATAACCTTTTACATCTTCAGAATATCCAAAAAAAGTACATTTCTCACTCTTAGGTTCTAAAGCTTTATGCTTTTCATCTGGAATATGGGCCCATGCTTCACTTCCAAACACACGAAAGTGACTTACATCTGGTTTAATGGAACTCCAAGCTTCTTCTGGAGTGATATTATTTAGAACCTTAGTAGGAGTGCGATTGATTATATAATTTGCACAATTAATTGCTTCGGCCCAAAAACTAAGACTGAGTCCTTTAGATTGCAGCATACAATTAGCCATTTCCTTTAAGGTGCGATTTTTCCTTTCAGCTACACCATTTTGTTGTGGAGTGTATGGAACAGTATGTTGCATTTGAATTCCATTTTCGGTGCAAAAGTTGATGAATGTGTTTTTAACATATTCTCCACCATTATCAGTTCTTAGCTTAAGAATTTGATGTCCAGATTGTTTTTCAACAAAGGCTTTGAAGGCCAAAAATGTGTTAAATACTTCGCTCTTGAGTTTTAAGAAGTATACCCAAGTGCGTCTGGAGAAATCATCAATGAAAGTTAAGAAATACTTGCAGCCAGAGAATGAAGCAACAGGAAGTGGACCACATAAATCACTGTGCACAAGCTGTAAAGGGGCTTAGGCGTGCCAAGAGGCACGTTTGTCAAAACTGTCCTGATGATGTTTTCCGAGTACACATCCGGAACAAACACCATCTCCGCAAGATACCATAGGAAGACCTGTCACCATATTTTCTTTACATAGATGCTGAAGGGAGCGATAGTTTAAGTGACCAAATCGCTCATGGGAAAGTTTGCTCACTTTATCATTATGAGCAACAAATACTGAGGGAAGATTTGATGACCCAAAGTTGTGAAACTTATACAACCTTGTGGAATCATCAGCAAGACCAGTAGCTAGAATCTGTTTAGGGTCTTTTAGATCCTTGATTACAACATCATGAGGTGAAAATTCAACAATTTTACCTTCACCTGAATGAGTTATCTGATATACAGATAGAAGGTTGCAGGATAAGGTTGGAACACATAGTACATCATTAAACTGACCATTGTCTAGATGAACAGTTCCAGTCCCTACAACATTAAGAGATCTATCATCACCAACATATATATTTTTGGTGTTACAATCATTTAAAGAAGAAAACATGGCTTGGTTTTTGGCCATGTGATAAGAGGCTCCAGAATCAATGAGCCACTCATGAGAATGAGAAGAAGAAGAAGATACATTTAATGCATAACCAAACTGAGATGATTGACAACGACATGCAGAAAGTGCCATTCCGGAAGTTGAAGTTGAAGTAGGCTCCACATGGATGTTATGTTTCTTCATTGCGGCTTCCAAGGCTTCCATCTTCTTAAAGCATTTAGATTCTAAGTGGCCATCTCGATTACAAAAGTTACAATGTCTATCAGTCTTCTTCCATTTGTTTTTATTGGTCTTATCATTTTGCTGAAATGATCTTTCATTTTGAGGCTGAGTTGGTTTAGGACCATTCTTTTGAGGATATGACTTCTTAGGATTCTTTGAATTTGGTTGCTGCTGGGCGGCTAACGCTTTCGTGGAAGAGTTTCCAAGATTAAGAAGACCAAGATGTAAGAGTTTTTCTTGTTCTCTTATTAAGGAATCACAAACGGAGTCAAAGGAAGGGGCCTTGTAGTCTTTTCCTTGACAAATGAAAGCTTCCCTTGTAGAATGGAAAGTGGAAACAAATACAGAGTAGGCTGGTCCCAACTTAGTAAGGATGGAATAAATAAGGTTACCATCTTCTTTCTTAACTTTAACACCTTCCAAGAGATATCTAAGGGTATTGAATTTGGACAAGAAATCTTCAATGCAAGAAAAATTATTAGGATCCAAAGTAAGCAACTCATTTTCAAGTTGATGGGCTCTAATTTCATTTTTAATCCCAAAAACTTTAGCGAGTTTTTCCAATGCTTCATGAGGAGTCTCAAGTTCTGCAATATGGAATCTAAGATCAGGAGAAATAGGCATCCCTATCAAACCACGTGCTTGATCTTGTCTATTTTCCCATTTTGCAGCCTTGTCTTCATCTTTTGGTTTCTTCTCTTGGTTTGTGGCTATTCTGAAGAGACCTTTACTTCTAAGTAAATCTTCCATGTAGGCTACCCATTGGAAGTAGTTAGTGCTGTCAAGAATGACTTGGCATGGAATTTCCATTTTTTTTTAAAAAACTGAAGCTGAAGATGCTAAAAGTAAGTGTTCCAATGGATAGATCTCGAAAAATTAGGCTGTTTTAAAAAAAACGGCTCTGAAAAAAGCTTCCGAATGAAGAAGTTATGGCTTTTTGAAAAAAAAAATGTTGACGTTACCGGCAAAGTGCGCGAATGTGCGGGGATGAAAAAATCCGCCCCCACAAAATGGAGACTTGAACCCAAGACCTCTACTCTCTTAAAATAGCTTTGAACCAATTGATCTATACAAAAAATTTGAGAGAGAGAGAGAGAGAGAGGGGGGGCCTTGGTTTGCGTGCTTTCCTTGAGAAAGCTCTTTTTCCCTACAAAACACAAAACACAAAACCCAACACGAATATGCAAAGAAAAACGAACCTTGCGGCTTGAAGTTAGCTTTAGCCAAAAAACTAGAAATTTTAAAAAAAATCTCAAAGTTAGCTTTAGCCGAAAAACTAAATATTTTTCTCAATGTTTCTGATTTTTCGAGATCACACTAAGGTGCAGGGAAAAGAGCATACGCATGAGAAAAATCCTTCCTTTCTGTTTCTGATTTGCCCAGATCGCACAGAGTCGCAGGGCAAAGAGAATACGCAGAAATGAAAGGTATAGATCTGGTTAAAAAAAGGGCTAAATAAACCGAAACCGAAATAAGCAGAGAGAAAATAGCAGTAAACTGCAAAAACACTGTATACCTCTCGATCTGAAAAATGACGCAGCTGGGGCTACCGGAAACCTTTTCACGTGAAACGAAAGGGGTTCCTCACTGGAACAGATGCTCCGAACGCAACAGAGCAGTCCTCTCGGCCCGAAAGCAGTCAGAAACAGCAGATCTAGGAAACGACAGCCGCATGCAGTTCTACCGGCTTCAGATTTGGATCACCAACGGACGCGACCCTCAAATAGCTCCGATACCATGTAGGAATTTAAAGGGTAAGTTCCTCAGAAAGAATACCAAAAGGACACCGCTCACAACCAGATCACAGATCAATACACCAGTATTTTTGACGTGGTTAAAACCCTCAAAGAGGGAAACAGTCCACGGCCTGTCCCAATGTGGGTACTACAGGCAATTTATTAATCAAAGAATGAAAATTTACATAAGCTTCTCTCATGCACGAATTACCCGAACAATGACCCTCCATGCGCTTTAAATAGAACTCATGGACCAATCGGGTGTCAAGCCACGGATCAGGTGTCGGTAATACCGAGGAGAGAGTGAACCGTCGGATCACTACATATCGTGACCGTCGGATTGTAAGTTACAAAATGTACAACGGTAAAGAAACACACTTTACCTAACTCTATACCTAACTCTAAACTAGACCAAGTTGTACTTAACTATTTCCTATGTGTCGGAATATCCTAACACTTTTGCCTCTTTTGCCTCTTTGATGCCTTCCTTAATTTTGCCTTTAAATTCCTGATTCGTGCCTTGCAAACTTTGTTTCTCTCCATGTAATGAAAAGCCATGTGTCTCAGCAATGCCTTCCCCTTGTTGGCCTTGTCCAGCAGTCTATCTAAGTGGATGTTGGCTCTTTCAAGCCATGACTCTCGATCGGCATTGACCTCCTGCTCAAGTGAAGTGAACTCCACCATCCTCCTTAGGGCAGCTTGGCGATTCTCCCGAATGTTTTGCCACCTTTATGAGCTCTCCTGGGTGCATGTACTCCTATTGGTGATTCACTGTGTGTCTCCTCTTCATACTCATATGAAGAATCAGATGCCATCATTGCTAGTGAATGAACTATTTTGGAGTTGTAGATGATGATGTGTTGAAGTGTCTTAAACTATCTTTGATGATGTGTTTGACTTTGCCACCAAGGGAAAACAGTGATATAGGGGACTGTAGGAGGGGGAAAACAATGAGGGATTTGAGGGATTGTTTTGGATAGGGTCTAGTTAGGGATATAGGGAATTAGGAAATGATTTAGGTGTTTTTTTATATGGACTAGGGTTTGGGTTTGGGGCTTTGTAAAATAGGAATTGGGGGTATGGGATTAATGAATTTAGGGGGTATGATTGTGGGGAATAGGGAAAACAAGGGGTGTATGGAATTAGGAAGTGATAAGGTGAGGGGATATTTGGGAGGCAAACAGTGAATATAAAACCCTAGTAGCAATATCCTTTGCAAAATATGAAACAATGATAGTACATGGATTTTACATGTGCACATAAATGTGCTCTCATCAATACATGCCCAAAACATGAAATTTCATGAGTACATGGCAACAATGAGCATCAACATATGCTCCATGTGGCAACATCAATAAAAATGTAATACATGGAATATCCATCAAGTGCAAGGCCTCCACGAGCTATGACATAAGCTCTCAAAATGTAGTAGCAACAAATAGAGGTACTAACATTATCTTATGCTAGTACATGGACACTCAACACCTTGGCCATCTGCATCCCATCAATGAACATCCTACAGTAAAGTCATAATAACCTAGCATCCATCATGCTCCATATGTGCATCATCATCAAAATCAATTGGTAGTAGCAATATGTCATAATAGGGTTTGCTTCCCTTTGAACACTCACCATGCCACAAGCGCCATCAAACAAACACCAACATGGGATAACAAACAATGATGGAAGCTCTACCTACTTGTCACAAGACCGATCCACGCATTTTGGGCGATTTGATGAAGTTTTTGAGAAAATTGGGCTTGGAAGCTCTATGCACCACGCTTCAAGCCCAACGCCCCGTGCCTTCTCTATGCGTCACGCCAGTGTAAATTTACACTGGAAATTTGAGCCCAATGCGCCGTGCCAGTTATGTGCACCGCGCCACCTGCCCTATGCGTAGCGCTTTTTACAGGAGACTTTTGGAGGCCTTCCTGGAGTCCAAATTGGGTGCAGGATAGCTCGTTGGAAAGGTATTTGAGTCTAATTTTCAACCTAACTAGAATTTTTGAATTTGGAGTTCATTTTTCCTGTAAAAAATCAAATCGCCCAAGACTGGTTAAAATGTGCCAACTGAGGCTACCTGAAGGCAGAGTGCTGTTGCAGTCAACTTTTGAAGGTCTTCCTCAACTCCAAATTGAGCTCAAGATAGCTCATTGGAAAGATAATTTTGTTTAATTATCATTTGATGCATCGAGAAAGTAATTTGTCCAACCAAGCTAGGAGAAAACTTGATTTTCCCAAGGTCACTGCGGAGGTGCATCAATTCTCCCGAGGCAACTGTATTTTTGACATTTCTCTAAAACCATGACACCTGTGTAAAAAGAGAAGGAGGTGTTTCTTCCTTGGCATATTTGGACAAAAACCTCTCTAAGTTTTCCCAAATTCATCTTTTATTGCTCAGAAACATCATTGGAGTAAAACCTATCCCGATGTGTGGAACAGGGGATTTGTCGAAATGAAGCGAAATGAACGGGATAAGGGGCTTCTAAATTCTTGAGAAAATTTTGGGAAGTAGGGAGGGATGTTAGGAAGTAGGGGAAAGTTTAATTTCAAAGATTGAGTGAGGGGAAGGGGTCGAAAAGGGCAAAACACAGGCCTAGTCTAGAAAATTGTCAAGTTGTAGCAAGAAACTAGGGTTTGTGCAAAAATGAGGAATCAGGGGATCTCAGTGATAGGAAGTGTTTAATAAGGTACATTAAGGATAGGGGAAGGTGTATGAACATCAGGATACAAGTTTCCATCCAAGAGAAATTGCCTTCAAAACCCTAGGAGAGGGAAATGAACCTTACCTAGATACAACTGAAGCATGAACAAGGTGTAAAATGACCCATTGGAACCTGACATGATGATGAAAACCCTCTGAATGATGGTACACTCAGCTGAATGGTGACATGGACCAACATTTGGACAACTTTGAAAGGAGTAAAAGCAAACCCTAGACCTAATTCCTAGTGACCAAATTTTGCTTGAAGACTCACTGAAATGACAAAATTTGACCTTGACACCTTAAAATCACTTTGTAAGAGCATGTTTGATCACTAGAGGAAGGCTGTAAAGACTGACACTAACATTGGCTCCAATGGGGATGGTAGCTCCTTGGAGGTGCCAAGAACGGCAGATCTTCGGGAGAGCAGACAAGTGCCTTCTTCCATTGGGCAATGGAGTCAAAAACTCAAGCTGAAATGCATCACTGAAAACTGACGACTTGACGACACAAACTGACTCTCACTCAACTAAAAACTGACTCGATATTTAAACACAATTGACAAACTGGAAATGATGCTCAAAATAAAGCTTATTCTCAAAACCTACTCTAATTGTTCTTTTCACCACCCGATCAAGTGAAATGGAACAGCCAATGCAACCACGTAAGCATCCTGGTTGGTATTTGATTTCTTCCCAAATGCTTTCTGATGCGCAGGAAAAGGGAAGAATCGAAAGGCAACTCCCATGGAAACTTGGAATCAAGTTGACTGTTGATAAACTTGCAAAGCATGAATTGACCGGATGACTTTAAGAATACTGCGAAAGGATCTTCATAAGCATCGCTATTGATTTCCATTAACACATTACTACTCTGGTCCAAGTAATCTTCATAGCTGGATATTAAGATTTTCCTCACATCTGTGTTGTCTTTATTTGGTGACAGTAGTAGGCTATCAAAAGGGTCCTGAATTTCGTGAATCACCAAACTCTGTTGCCGATTCCAAACAGAACAGAAGTCTCCTTTATCAATCTCCTCATATGACTGCAAACTTTGATCTGAGCTTTGTAATGAAAAATTCGTTAAACAAGACAATGAAGGTGACCTTTGAATCAAATTATTATCAACATTCTCTTCTATCATATGGTTAGCTAATGGAGAAGAACTTTTACAGCAAACATAATCCAACACACGAGCAATAGGATCATCAAAAACTTGAGAAGACTGCTGCGATGTATCTATTGAAACTATATGACATCCTACTGGCTGATCATCTTTTTCTTTAGAGATATTATGAAGATTCTGTTTTATAAACTGAAATGCTTCGAAACAAAAGGGTACAGAATCCTCTTGCATCATTAAATCATGTATTTTGGCTGCCACACCTTCATCTGTAATCTGACCTTCATCCTCAACATTAAAACCTAGAGATTGTTGATTTCCTACAGGCTGCCCATTAGAAGATTTACTGTGCAATTTACCCTTCAAAAACTGAAATGATTCAAAACAGAAAGGTAGGTAGTCGTCCTGTATCGTTTGATCATATGTGCCAGCTTCCATGTCTGCATGTGCAACTTGACAATCAATGGCATTTGGGGGTTGGAAATCTAAATATGAGGAGTCTTGAACAAAGTTTTTATTGCCTTCAAGATGGTCTAGATCAAGACTTGTTGATAGTTGATTTCTGATTGCATGAAAATTGTCTCTGATGAACTGAAATGAATCAAAACAAAAAGGCAAAGATCCTTCACTTACTTCAAAATTTGCTGCACTTTCCTCGTCACTGTCATAGCTGATATGCATAAGTTGATCACTGTACTCGAGCTGCTGAAAGTGAACTTCTTCCTCCCACAAACTAGCTGCTGGTTTGTCTGCAAGATTAGCTTCTGTTTGGAGAACATAATTGTCATCATACTGGTCAAACTGAGGCAAATCATCAGTATAAAACAAATCTTCAAGCATACATCTCATATCAACAGATCTCTCTTCTCCAAGATGATCTATAAAACAATCATTGTTGGCATTATGTTTCTGGTATGGCTATATGTTACAGATGTTGTACTTGATGGCAACACCCGTGGCAAGGCTCTCAATTTGTTGAAAATTAAGAAGTACGCAGGAGAACAGTTCAGAAGATGCATACCCGCAGGTACACCGTGAAGGGACCGCTGCCAGACACGCGGGTCAGCTGTTCAGGAGGTGCGTACCCCCAGTGCACTCACTTCAAGGCATAGAAAAGCTCACGAGGGGTTTCTTATGTTTAACCCTTGGTAGTTAGCCGACGGTATTTGTGTTATTATGGTTTTGGCTCGTGGTATTGATCCATGATTTTAGGAGGAGCTTGCCTATATAAAGCAAAGGAGATCACTTGGCTAAGTATCTTTTGCAATTGAATATCTTAAGATCTAAAATATTGGGTTAAAAGCTTGATCTATATGTAAGAGAAGTGGAAATCGAATCTGTGAAGGGTGATCTCTCGAGCGCATGATCAGATCTGGGCATCCGACTAACTGTGCCACACTGGTAGACTGCTAATTCGGCCCTAATCAGAAGTATGCAGGTGTTTGACGGTACAGCTGCGTGGGTACGCAGGGCAGAAACAGGAGAGTTGCATGGGTACGCAGAACAGAAGAAGGAGAACTGCGTGGGTAGGCAGAGAGACAGAGGTTCAGGTGCGTACACACAGCTAAAGTGCGCGGCGCGATAGTATCCTTGAGTGCGTGGTTTCAGTAATGGTACGCGGCGCGATAGTATTTCTGGGTGCGTACCTACAGTAAAAGTACGCGGCGCGATAGTGTCTCTAGTTGCGTACCTACAGTAACAGTACGCAGCGCGGTTGAAGAAATAGTGCGTGGACACGCAGTGCGGCAGAAGGGTCTCTGCGGGTATACGCAGGGGAGCAGAAGGTGAAGTGCGTACGCACGCAGACCAGAGAAAGAAAAACTGCGTATCTGTCTTAAGACCTTTTGTCTGGCTGTATTTTTCTGTTGATAAGGTGTTCTGGGTTTAGTTCTATTATTGTTGATCTGGTTACTACAGTTGACTGGGTGATTTTCTTATGCTTGATGATCATTTGATGTTTATGGATCCAGTTTGAAAATTTATGAAAAGTGGTTCTTGTAAGAAAAGAAGTAGGGGGTTGTAGCTCCCTTCCAGGAGAGACTGGAAAACGAGAGAGAGTTGTAGCTCTCTGTAGGTTGCATCCTGCGTACTAGTAAAGGACTGCACCAGTACAAAACCATTGTAAAAGGAGTTTCTAATTTGAAAGAAGATAGAGACATATTGCAGCAGGTGGTTTTCACCCACATTGGGTTTCCACCTTATATCTGGTGTTCTTTGGTGTGACTATCTGTTTTTCTTGTTCATGCTCATTATTCTATGGTAGTGATATGCAAAAATAATTCAAAGTATAAATAAGGAAGATTTGTTAAAAGAACTTGATAATACTGATTCACCCCCCCCTCTCAGTATTATTTCCAACAATTGGTATGAGAGCAGGTCCTTCGGAGAAGCTTGATGGCTTGAAGGAAGATCATTCATCATGAGCAACTACGAGAGGGAAGCATCAATCAGGCCACCAATTTTTCATGGGACAAACTTCAATTATTGGAAGGTAAGAGTTACTGCCTATCTTCAATCTCTTGGTACAGAAGTTTGGGATATCATAGATACAGGCTACGCTTTTCCTTCAGCTACACCTACAGATGCGGCCGAAAAGAAGAAATATGAAACAAATGCTAAAGCAGTCAATACTTTGCTAGGATGCTTATCTCAAACAGAATTCGTAAAGGTTATGCAATATAAATCCGCAAAAGAAATATGGGACAAGATTGTCTTGAGCTACGAAGGAGATGAACAGGTAAAGCGTGCTAAACTTCAAACTCTCAGGATTCAATATGAGAATCTCAGGATGTATAATGATGAAAGTGTGGCTAACTATTTTCTTCGGGTTGATGAGATTGTAAATTGCATGAAAAATTTGGGTGAAGAAATAAAAGAGGCTATTGTGGTTGAAAAGGTTCTAAGATCATTGTCCCCCAAGTTTGAATCTAAAGTATCTGCAATAGAAGAAAAGGAAAATCTACGAATTCTTACTATGTCTCAGCTACATGGAATTCTAACTGCTTATGAAATGAGAAAGGGAGGTCCATCAGATAGAAGAGAAGCTGCTTTCAAGGCGTCAGGTAAAGGAGATTATTATGAAGCAAGTCACGTACCAGAAGAAGAAGAAGAAGAATCAAATTTTGTCAGAAATCTTCAAAGGGGTTCTGGAAGGTTCAGAGGTAAGTTACCTTTTAAATGCTTTGCTTGTGGAAGAGTAGGTCATTATGCTGCAAAATGTCCTTATAAGGATAAAGGAAAGGAACCTGCTAGATGGAACAAGAAACAGGGTGCAAATAAGAAAAGCTACTACACTCATGAAGCTAGTGATGGTCTATCAAATAGTGATGAAGATGAACAAGGTAATGAATATAAATTGTTAATGGCATTTGAAGCTGATGATTATATGGATGCTATAGATGTGGATAACCTTTTTGAAGAAATTACTAGACTCAAGAGATGTATAGAAGAAAAGAATATGATCATTGATACTCTACAATTTCAAATTGATGAAAAGGAAAAACATCTTGAAAAATTAGAAGGTGAAATTGTTGCTCTTAGAAAAGAGATTGAGAAAACAAAAGCTATTAATCTTAAGTTTGTCAAAGGATCTGAAACTCTGGATGAGATTATCAATATACAGCGTTCTCCTCTAAACAAGACAGGTCTGGGCTATAATGGAGAAACTTCTCAAGCATCCACTTCAAAAAGTTATCTTGATGCAGCAAAAAGGAATGAGCAAAAGCACAATGGAGACTATCAAGTAAAGCAGGGACGAATTGCAAACAAAGACTATCAGGGGCAATCTGTCTTAAGAGTGAACAAAAGCTACAACCAGCCACAGGTAAAATCTTCTCAATTTGGTTCAAGAATGAATGACAATAGAGATTACAATCACTTGGCCAGTAGATTTGATAACCACAGAAGTTTCTTCAATGGACAATGTTTCTCTTGTCATAACTTTGGTCACAAAGCAGCTCAATGTGTTGCATATAAAACAATCATGACTAGAGAAGCTCAAAAACAAAGAAGTATGACCGGGATTAGAAAAAGGACCTATAACAACTTTTCGACTCTTGAAAATGAAGTTGAATGTTCTATTTGCAATAACTTTGGTCATGAAGATTCTGAATGCAGGAGCAGGTTTCAGCAGAAAAAGGAACAAGCCTCAAGCACCAAAACATGGAGAATAAAGGAACCACAAACAGAAAGATGTGGGATAGCATTTTATGCAGAGGGACAGGAAAATCTATGGTACATTGACAGTGGATGTTCGAAGCATATGATAGGTGATAAAGAAAAACTTGAGTCATATTCTGCTCTAGAAAAAGGAAAGAAAGTTTCTTTTGGAAATGATACTCCTGCAACTATAAAAGGAAAAGGCATTGCTCAGTTAAAAGAAAAGGTCAAGGCTGGAAATGTTTTGTATGTTGATGGATTGAAGCATAATCTTCTAAGTGTTAGCCAGATGTGTGATCAAAGAACCGAGGTGATATTCAGATCAAATGGATGTCTTGTTCGTGATCTTGATACAGGTAAAACAGTGATCAAAGGCAAAAGAACTCCAAATAATCTGTACATATTTGAAGAAGGACAACAATAATGCTATCTGAGCAAGGATGATGAGCACTGGTTATGGCACCGGAGGTTGGGGCATCTAAGCTTTTCACAAATAAGGAAAGCATGCAAATATCAGGCAGTTCGCGATCTTCCAGATATCAAAATTCCTGACAACACCATATGCAAATCATGTCAGTTTGGAAAACAAACCAGAACTAACTTTCCAGAGAAGGAAGGATCAGCTAGCATGCCTCTTGAGCTAGTACATACAGATACATGCAGTCCATTCAGGAAAAGAACACCTCGAGGAGAAGAATACTTGATATTATTCATTGACGATTTCTCCAGGTTTGTCTGGTTAGGACTTATGAAGCACAAAGATGAAGCATTCGAAAAATTCAAATCCTTCAAAGCCTTGGTTGAAAATGAATCAGGTCACAAAATTAAGTGCCTCAGATCCGACAGAGGTGGGGAGTTTACCTCAAATGAATTTTTCGATTTCTGTGAAGAACATGGGATAAGAAGAGAATTCTCTACAGCTAGAACTCCTCAGCAAAATGGAGTTGTGGAAAGAATGAACAGAACAGTCCAACAAATGGCTCGTGCTATGCTTGATGATTCAGGAACTCCCGCAACTTTCTGGGGTGAAGCTGCACATGCTGCGGTTGTTATTCTCAACAAAACAAATGTCCGGGTGAACAGCACTCAAACTCCTCATGAGCTCTGGAGTGGTAAGACTCCTTCGGTAAAGCACTTCAAAATCTTTGGGAGAAAATGCTATATTAAGAATACTGATGAGCAGCTTGGCAAACTTGAACCTAGAGCAGATGAAGGCATTCTTCTTGGTTACTCTCCACATAGCAAAGCATACAAGTGCTACAATAAAAGACTTGGCAGAATTGTTGACAGCATTGATGTAGTGGTTGATGAGAAGGGATACATTCCTAGGCAAGTACATCATGAAGACATCGAAGAAGATGAAGGCTACCCTCAACGACAGAATGATGAAGAACCTCAAGAAGAACCTCAAGAAGAACCAGAGGAGTAGATAAGAATAGAAGAAAAGACTCCATCCAGATATGTTCAGAAGAATCATCCAGAATCTCAGATTATGGGGCAGAAAGAAGCAGGTGTACAAACAAGAAGAACAGTTGCAGAAGCCTCAAGCTATTTGGCATTACTCTCCTCTACTGAACCACAAAATGTGAAAGAGGCATGCAAAGATGAATGTTGGGTGAAAGCAATGGATGAAGAACTTGAGCAGATCGAAAAGAACAACACTTGGGAGCTGGTTCCTAGACCAAAGGATAAGAATGTTATCGGAACAAAATGGGTCTTCAAAAATAAATTGAATGAAAATGGAGAAGTAATTAGAAACAAGGCCAGACTTGTTTGTAAAGGGTATGCGCAGCAAGAAGGAATAGACTTTGAAGAAACCTTTTCTCCTGTTGCAAGACTTGAGGCCATCCGAATGTTCCTTGCTCTCTCAAGTTTTCAAAACTTCAAAGTATTTCAAATGGACGTGAAATCAGCCTTTCTGAATGGAGACTTGGAAGAAGGAGTATACATTGAGCAGCCAGATGGGTTCATTCTTGGAAATGATCCAAATCTTGTATGCAGATTGAAAAAGGCTCTCTATGGTCTCAAACAAGCTCCAAGGGCTTGGTACTATCGTTTGGACAAATATCTTCATCAACAAGGTTTTTCAAAAGGATCAGCAGATAGCAATCTTTATATAAAAGTTGAAAATGACAAATTGCTAATACTTGTTGTGTATGTAGATGACATTATTTTTGGTAGCAATGAAGAAGCTATGAGTCAAATCTTTGCCTTGGTCAAGCAGAAAGAATTTGAAATGTCCTTGCTGGGAGAACTAACATATTTCCTTGGTTTGCAAATCCAACAAAAAGAAGGAGGAATCTTTTTATCTCAAACCAAGTATCTCAAACAAATTTTGAAGAAATATGGCATGGAAGATGCAAAACCAGTAAGTACACCCATGGTCACAGGATGTAGCCTCAGTGCAAATGATGAATCTGCAGCAGTACATCAACCAACCTACAGATCTATGATTGGAAGTCTACTTTATTTGACAGGTACCCGACCGGACATCATGCATGTAGTAGGAATAGTTGGAAGATTTCAGGAAAATCCAAAGGAGACTCATCTTCAGGCAGTGAAGAGAATTTTCAAATATCTTCAAGGGACACAAAATTATGGCTTATGGTATCCTAGAGATACAGATCTCACACTTCATGCTTATACAGATGCAGATTGGGCCGGAAGCGTGGATGACAGGAAGAGCACAAGTGGTGGTGCGTTCTTTATGGGTTCCAGATTAGTATCTTGGTTCAGCAAGAAACAGAGTTCGATTGCCTTGTCTACAGCTGAAGCGGAATATGTTGTTGCTGCATCTTGCTGCACTCAACTCCTTTGGATGATGCAGACCTTGCAGGATTTTCAAATCACTTGTACACCACCTATCTCCATCTTATGTGATAACACAAGTGCAATCAGCATCTCAAAGAATCCTGTCATGCATTCAAAAACCAAGCACATACCAATCAAGTATCATTTTCTCCGGGAACAAGTGCTTGAACAGAAAGTCAAGTTGGAGTATGTTCCTTCTAAGGAACAAGTTGCTGATATTCTCAACAAACCATTGCCCAGGGAGACTTTTGAATAGCTCAGGCAAAAGCTGGGGGTTGTTGATGCATCAACTTATTGTTGAAACTCTTCTGATTGATGGTTGTACGCATGGCTCATCTGAGGTATATGCGTACATGTGCTGGATTGCGGCACAGGTTCAGGGGGAGCATATAATGCATTGTTGGCATTATGGAGGATGTACAAAAGGAGATCATGAAAGCTGGTCTGAATATAGCTGCAATATGTCTCTATCTCTTTCTTGGTCATTGATGGTGTCTGGTGGATTATGGTTCTTCTTTGCAGATCTGGTTCATATTCAGGGGGAGCATGTTCTTAGGGGGAGCATAACCCTTTGCTCTTGATGTCAAAGGGGGAGAATGACGCTGAAGTTTTTGAGGTTGCCATCAAGTCCAAAGGGGGAGATTGTTGGCATTATGTTTCTGGTATGGCTATATGTTATAGATGTTGTACTTGATGGCAACACCCGTGGCAAGGCTCTCAATTTGTTGAAAATTAAGAAGTACGCAGGAGAACAGTTCAGAAGATGCGTACCCGCAGGTACACCGTGAAGGGACCGCGGCCAGACACGCAGGTCAGTCGTTCAGGAGGTGCGTACCCCTAGTGCACTCACTTCAAGGCAGAGAAAAGCTCACAAGGGGTTTCTTATGTTTAACCCTTGGTAGTTAGCCGACGGTATTTGTGTTATTATGTTTTTGGCTCGTGGTATTGATCCATGATTTTAGGAGGAGCTTGCCTATATAAAGCAAAGGAGATCACTTGGCTAAGTAACTTTTGCAATTGAATATCTTAAGATCTGAAATATTGGGTTAAAAGCTTGATCTATATGTAAGAGAAGTGGAAAGCGAATCTGTGAATGGTGATCTCTCGAGCGCATGATCAGATCTGGGCATCCGACTAACTGTGCCACACTGGTGGACTGCCAATTCGGCCCTAATCAAAAGTACGCAGGTGTTTGACGGTACAACTGCGTGGGTACGCAGGGCAGAAACATGAGAGATGCGTGGGTACGCAGAACAGAAGAAGGAGAACTGTGTGGTTACGGAGAGAGACAGAGGTTCAGGTGCGTACACACAACTAAAGTGCGTGGTTTCAGTAATGGTACACGGCGCGATAGTATTTCTGGGTGCGTACCTACAGTAAAAGTACGCGGCGTGATAATGTCTCTGGGTGCGTACCTACAGTAACAGTACGCAGCGCGGTTGAAGAAATAGTGCGTGGACACGCAGTGCGGCAGAAGGGTCTCTGCGGGTATACGCAGGGGAGCAGAAGGTGAAGTGCGTACGCACGCAGACCAGAGAAAGAAAAACTGCGTATCTGTCTTAAGACCTTTTGTCTCGCTGTATTTTTCTGTTGATAAGGTGTTCTGGGTTTAGTTCTATTATTGTTGATCTGGTTACTACAGTTGACTGGGTGATTTTCTTATGCTTGATGATCATTTTATGTTTATGGATCCAGTTTGAAAATTTATGAAAAGTGGTCCTTGTAAGAAAAGAAATAGGGGGTTGTAGCTCCCTTCCAGGAGAGACTGGAAAACGAGAGAGAGTTGTAGCTCTCTGCAGGTTGCAGCCTGCGTACTGGTAAAGGACTGCACTAGTACAAAACCATTGTAAAAGGAGTTTCTAATTTGAAAGAAGATAGAGACATATTGCAGCAGGTGGTTTTCACCAACATTGGGTTTCCACCTTATATCTGGTGTTCTTTGGTGTGACTATCTGTTTTTCTTGTTCATGCTCATTATTTTATGGTAGTGATATGCAAAAATGATTCAAAGTATAAATAAGGAAGATTTGTTAAAAGAACTTGATAATATTGATTCACCCCCCCCCTCTCAGTATTATTTCCAACAATCATTACCAGATCTATGACAACTGGGATTAGAAAGAAAATGTTTTGGACCAGCAACTTGTTCTTCTTCAATCAGCGAGACATGGGCTTGAACATTATACTCATTCCTTGTGGTGATCCTCTGCATCATCTCTTCTACTACACTTACCAAAACGTCAAGATTTACCTCTAGAGATGTCAATTCCTCTAGATCTGTGTTTCTCATCTCTTCTTCCTTCAACCTTGCCCTTCGGATCAGCAGATGAGCCTCCACATTTACTGCATTGTTCTGCATATCTTCAAGTGTTGCGAGATTCCTTTCTCTCAGCTGAAACTCCATTTCCAGATCAAAGGCACCCGGGTAGTGCAAGAGAGCAGATCTAGGAGGAGGTCTTATATCAATTGGGATTGAATAATAAACTTGGTTAAATATGGCAGAAAATTGTTGTACTGTCTCCCCTGACTGTCTTTTCAGCTGGTTATACTCTTCTATAATCAAGAAAGGGTTTTGTCTGATCACCCACCTGTTGAGGAAAGCTTTGACGAACTGCTGGAAATCTGAGATGCTCGCATCAGGCAGGGCTTTGAGCCAACTCTTCACTTTGCCTTGCAAAGAAAGAGCAAAAAGCCTAATACTAACATCCTCTTCATCAACCTCAAAAAGGTCTAGAAAAGACTCAAAATTCTGCACATGTTGCTTAGCATTGACATTCTTACTTTCACCATCAAACCTCGGCAAATATAGATAATAATTTGCAGGGAAAGCATGGAGTACAGAAGGTAAAACAAGAGGTTTATACCTATCTGGGACTATAAAAGGTGTAGGAGTATATACAAGAGCTATGGGATCAGTTTTGTTTTCTTTAGGCTCATCAGTCTGAAGAGAGTCATCATAAGATGTGGGAGAAGTAAGGAGGCCAGGATCAAAGGGAAACTCAGTATTTACACTTTTTGAATAGGTCGATTGAAGATTTTGATCACCATTATAATACAATAATTTCTAAAAAACTTTCAGGACAGCTTCAAGAACAGCAAAGAAGTAATTTACAAGAAAGCGGACTAGATCCTGAATACCATTCCACTTTGGATACCCGAACTTTGTGTAAGATACTTCCATTTTCTCAGTGAAAGAGTTAGTCCTCCAGTGGAGTCTTTACAGGAGTCACCAAGTGAATGATTTCAGCCTTCTTATGTCTGATCGTTGTCCACCATCAACCATCAGATCTAAACTTGATACATGTACTGGGGTGATATTTTAGATCAGATGTTCAGTTTATAAACTAGACCGGAGATTGACTGAAGCAGCATTTATCTACTTGCGCTAATGCAAAGCAAAAGAGTTTCAAAGGCTGCCTGGCTAACTTCAGGCTCCGTCTGTAGTCCATAAAGCCAAACAATGAAAATAAACTTTCTTCCCCAGTATGGTCGCCACTATGTTAGAGCCTAGATTTACCTCAGGCTGAAAAGGTAAGATTCTAGGTCCACATCAAACCACGCTTAGCCTCGTAGCTAGCCCTACGAGGACAGGAGAGGGCTCTCTCTGGGTCAATCTCAGAAAAAGATAATCGATGGGGCTTGAGATGACTGATTTAAAAACTGATCTTAGGCTAGGTATGAAGTGTAAGGATTTGATTTGAGTTTTTGAGGGTTTTGTTGAAAAAATGGGAAAGGCAAATTTGGGTCCTGGGATGAGGCCAAATTTTTGCAGGGTTCCAGTTGGGGCAAGGTAGGCAGTAGTTTTGATGCTTTAGATTAAATGAATGAATAGAAAAGACCGCTGAGGAGCTGAAGAGGGAAAGAGGCTGAAAGGATCATCTCCAAACAGATGAAAACATGTAAAACTAAACAAAATTTAAGGCAGAGCACAACAAACTCATGGATTCTACCTTTGTCACTCAATTTGTTTAATTTCAGAAGCAAAGAGAAGGTAAATGACATACATAAAACATCAATGAACTTACAATTACATGAAGAAAAACACCATCAAAACACAGAGCCACAAGGATCCTAACAAGTGTTGCAAAACCCTGGTCTTTCCTTTGCCAAAAATGCAGAAATCAGATGTACAATGGAGTGCCAAGCAATCCCAAGTGTCCAACCATGAAAATGACTGAGAAATTACATGATATAGGCAAGCATAACTCCTTCCCATGACTCTAGGGGTCGAGCTCATCATTCTAGGAGCTGTTTCAACCATATCTAAACAAGGAACTGAAAAACAGGCAATGAAACAACTTGCCTCTATATGTTAGGAAACTGTTTCATTCAGTTGTTTTTCACATTTTAGTGAATGAATCCTCTAGAACAAGTAAATATGAGCCACAATTACATCATAGTCATCAATTTACATCAAGATAGATCAATAGTTACATCAAAAAGCAAGACTAGTCAAAACTGGCCGAATTTCTAAGCTGAAGGGTGAAAATGAGGCCAGTGAGGTCATTTTTGAGTGTTTTTTGACCTTTTGAGGGCTCAAAACCTGCCCAAATTTCTTGGCCATAGGTAGGAAAAAACAATTTATCATGAAAAATCCAGAAATGCAATTTTTTTTTGATTTGGAGCCCTCTAGCGAAAGTGAGCGCCACGTGGCACGACGCATAGGGAGGAAAACTCTGTTTTTTGTGCAAAAAATTTCCAAAATGCAAAAATTGCTCCAAATTTCTTGAAATTTGGGCTGAGTCTTCTCTATAAAGTGCTATGATGGGTCAAGGAAGCCTCGGCCAATGTATGAATTTGATCATGCTCCTTTTGCCTTTTTTGCCTCTTTGATGCCTTCCTTAATTTTTCCTTTAAATTCCTGATTCGCGCCTTGCAAACTTTGTTTCTCGCCATGTAATGAAAAGCCATGTGTCTCAGCAATGCCTTCTCCTTGTCGGCCTTGTCCAGTAGTCTCTCTAAGTGGATGTTGGCTCTTTCAAGCCATGACTCTCGATTGGCATTGACCTCCTGCTCAAGTGAAGTGAACTCCACCCTCCTCCTTAGGGCAGCTTGGCAATTCTCCCGAATGTTTTGCCACCTTTATGAGCTCTCCTGGGTGCATGTACTCCTGTTGGCGAGTCACTGTGTGTCTTCTCTTCATACTCATATGAAGAATCAGATGCCATCATTGCTAGTGAATGAACTATTTTGGAGCTGTAGATGCTGATGTGTTAAAGTGTCTTACACTGTCTTTGATGATGTGTTTGACTTTGCCACCAAGGGAAAACAGTGATATAGGGGACTGTATGAGGGGGAAAACAATGAGGGATTTGAGGGATTGTTTGGGATAGGGTCTAGTTGGGGATATAGGGAATTAGGAAATGATTTAGGTGTTTTTGTATATGGACTAGGGTTTGGGTTTGGGGCTTTGTAAAATAGGAATTGGGGGTATGGGATTAATGAATTTAGGGGGTATGATTTTGGGGAATAGGGAAAACAAGGGGCGTATGGAATTAGGAAGTGATGAGGTAAGGGGATATTTGGGAGGCAAACAGTCAATATAAAACCCTAGCAGCAATATCCTTTGCAAAAGATGAAACAATGACAGTACATGGATTCTACATGTGCACATAAATGTGCTCTCATCAATACATGCCCAAAAGATGAAATTTCATGAGTACATGGCAACAATGAACATCAACATATGCTCCATGTGGCAACTGTAATAAAAATTTAATACATGGCATATCCATCAAGTGCAAGTCCTCCACGAGCTATGACATAAGCTCTCAAAATGTAGCAGCAACAAATAGAGGTACTAACATCATCTTATGCTAGTACATGGCCACTCAACACCTTGGCCATCTGCATCCCATCAATGAACATCCTACAGTAAAGTCATAATACCCTAGCATCCATCATGTTCCATATCTGCATCATCATCAAAATCATTTGGTAGTAGCAATATGTCATAATAGGGTTTGCTTCCCTTTGAACACTCACCATGCCACAAGTGCCATCAAACAAACACCAACATGGGATAACAAACAATGATGGAAGCTCTACCTACTTATCACAAGACCGATCCACGCATTTTGGGAGATTTGATGAAGTTTTTTAGAAAATTGGGCTTGGAAGCTCTATACGCCGCGCTTTCTCTATGCGCCGCGCCAATGTAAATTTACACTAGAAATTTGAGCCCAATGCGCCGCGCCAGTTATGTGCGCCGTGCCAGTTATGTGCGCCGTGCCACCTACCCTATGCGTAATTCTTTTTACAGGAGACATTTGGAGGCCTTCCTGGTGTCCAAATTGGGCTTAAGATAGCTCGTTCGAAAGGTCTTTGAGTCTACTTTCCAACCCAACTAGAAGTTCTGAATTTCGAGTTCATTTGCCTTGTCAAAAATGAAATCTCCCAAGACTGGTTAAAATGTGCCAACTGAGGCTGCCTCAAGGCAGAGTGCTGTTGCAGTCAACTTTTGAAGGTCTTCCTCAACTCTAAATTGAGATCAAGATAGCTCATTGGCAAGATATTTTTGTCTAGTTATCATTTGACTCATCAAGAAAGTAATTTGGCCAACCAAGCTAGGAGAAAACGTGATTTTTCCAAGGTCACTTCGGAGGTGCATCAATTCTCCTGAGGCAACTGTATTTTTGAAATTTCTCTAAAACCATGACACCTGTGTAAACGAGAAGGAGTTTTTTCTTCCTTGGCATATTTTGGACAAAAACCTCTCTCGGTTTTCCCAAATTCATCTTTTATTGCTTAGAAACATCATTGGAGTAAAACCTATTCCGATGTGTGGAACAGGGGATTTGTCGAAATGAAGCGAAATGAAGGGGATAAGGGGCTTCTAAATTCTTGAGAAAATTTTGGGAAGTAGGGAGGGATGTTAGGAAGCAGGAGAAAGTGGAATTTAAAATATTGAGTGAGGGGAGGGGTCTAAAAGGGAAAAACACGGGCCTAGTCTAGAAAATTGTGAAGTTGTAGCAAGAAACTAGGGTTTGTGCAAAAATGAGGAATTCGAGGGATCTCAGTGATGGGAAGTGTTTAATAAGGTACATTAAGGATAGGGGAAGGTGTATTAACATCAGGATACAATTTTTTTTGATGATTTAACCATCCAAGAGAAATTGCCTTCAAAACCCTAGGAGAGGGAAATGAACCTTACCTAGGCACATCTGAAGCATGAACAAGGTGTAAAATGACCCATTGGAACCTGACATGATGATGACAACCCTCTGAATGATGGTACACTCATCTGAATGGTGACATGGACCAACATTTTGACAACTTTGAAAGGAGTAAAAGCAAACCCTAGACCTAATGCCTAGTGACCAAATTTTGCTTGAAGACTCACTGAAATGACAAAATATGACCTTGACACCTTAAATCACTTTGTAAGAGCATGTTTGATCACTGGAGGAAGGCTGCAAAGACTGACACTAACAGTGGGTTATGCACAAGGATAATATTACTTACTGGAATGAATATTGTAGAATGATGCGACTAAGACTTGGCTACACAAACAACCAACACACTGAAAAGTACACAGGAAAGGATGATCCGTTCGAACATCTAGCTCGATGGACTAAGGCATGGGGTGAGGTACCTCAACTAGAGTGGGTGCATATCTTTATTCATACCTTGGATGTTATTCCAATGAACTGGTATTTAGAGATGAAGATATGACATGGGACTCCTCAGTGTTGATTGGGATGAAATGAAGGAGAGTTTCTTCTGACATTTAGTTTTGAAGACGGGTTCAAATACATTGACGAAGAGTTCAGGAGATTAAAGCAACAATATTCCGAACACCCATAGAGCCTATCACTTGGATACAACTTGACTGGAGTACACAACTACAACATGCTTTGGAATGTTACAATGTTACTACAGAAGAAGGCGATGAGGATCCGCGGAATATTAATATCCCTGAGTCAGAGGGACTGCGCGAAGTTACCGAACCTAATGTGGAGATCCTTGATATCTCACAACTGGTGAACACAAAATAGGTAAATATTGGCTTGGAAGCATAGCCGAAATTGACGCACATTGGCACTATTGGGATGAAGACACAGTGGATAAGGTCGTTGAATTATTACACAAATACCAGGATTTATTTCCAACTAAGTTCTCTGACTTGAATGGGATAGTAGGAGAATTGGGAATGATGAAGATCAATCTAAAACCAGATGAGAAGCCGGTTAAGCAACATCTATACTGAATCCCAAATACAAGGAAAAGGTAAGAGAAGAACTCGATAAGATGCTCGCAGCAGGAATAATAGAGCCCGTAGAAGAATTAGAATGGGTCAATCCTATGGTGGTCCAGGAGAAGAAGACGAAGGGTGATATCAAGATCCCCATTGATCTGTGGAAGTTAAATGATGCATGTGTACATGATCCATTTCCTATGAATTTTACAGATGAAGTTCTAGAAAATGTTGGTGGGCAAGAAGCTTATTCATTCACAGATGGATTTTCAGGATATCACCAAATTAAGATTACATGGAGGATAGAAGAAGGACTACCTTCACTACAGAATGGGGGACTTTCCAATATACAATCATGGCTTTTGGACTAAAAAATGCTCCTGCGATATTCTCAAGGGTGGTAGTCACAACGTTCAAGGAATTCATTCACAAATTTTTTGAAGTCTACTTCGATGATTGGACAACATTTGGCCTAGTCAAGAAGCATGTCTCTAGTTTTCACCTAATGTTGGATACATGTAGAAAGTATCAGATTTCCTTGAATTTGAAGAAATGAATTTTTTTTGTACCTTATGGAATACTTTCGGGACATGTTGTCTGTAAGCAGGCATTGATGGTAGAACCTACTAAGATTTTTGTAATTATCAATTTGGATCCCCCTAAGAATGTAAAGAAGCTAGGTGTGACTTTAGGTCATAATGGGTACTACAGGAAGTTTATTAAGGCGTATGCGTGGATCAATGTGCCCATGGAGAAGTTTTTATAGAAGGATGTTATGTTCTGCTATGACAACGACTGTTAGAAGAGCTTGGATGTTCTTTAGGAAAAGATGGTTATGGCACCAATCCTATTATTCCCGGATTGGAAGAAGGAATTTCATGTGCATGTGGATACGTCTTGTATAGCATTGGGAGTTGTCTTAACTCATCCAAGGGCAGGAGATATTGATCACATGATTTCCTTCGCCAGTTGAAAACTATAGAAGTCAGAGAAAAACTATTCAATCATAGAGTGAGAAGGATTTCCCATCGTTTATGCACTACAAAAATTCAGGCATTACCTCCTAGGTGCGCACTTTAAAATTTACACGAACCATTCTGCTTTGAGGTACCTGGTCAATAAGCCTGTGTTGGGGGGGGGATCTATAGATGGTTGATTTTTTTCCAAGAGTATGATTTTGAAGTGATAGTTAGCCCGAAAGATTGAATGTTGGACCTGATGACCTCTCTCGAATTGAGAATGGCAAAGTGCCTACTAATATTGATGAAGGGTTACCTGATGCGCAACTCTTTGATATCAGAGTTGCGGATGAGCATTTTACAGACATTATTCATTTTTTGTCTACTTGCATAGCTCCTAAAGGTTATACGACACAACAAAAGAAGGAATTAGTTGTCAAGCCTGCAGATTTTTCTATGATTGCCACACATTTATATAATATGGGATCAGATGAAGTTTTGCGTCGATATGTACTTGAATATGAAAGACATAGTATCCTAGCTGAAGCACATGGTGGTGTTGTTGGAGGACATTATGCAGGCAAGGAAACTGCACAGAAGATTCTGCGAGCAGGATTATGGTGGCCTACAATACATAAAGATTCTAAGGAGTATTGCAGTACATGTGATGTGTGTCAAAGGACTGGCAGGACATCGCGAAGGGATGAAATACTGTTAAATCCACAAGTCACACTACAAGCATTTAATAAAAGGGAAATTGACTTCGTTGGATCTATTCATCCACCAGGGAAGAAGACGGGAGCACATTATATTATCACTGCAATAGAGTACTTAACCAAGTGGGCCGAGGCACAGCCTGTGAAAGATTGCAACATGAAAACTACTGCGAAGTTTATATTTGAATTTATTCTGTCAAGGTTTAGATGCCTGAAGATTCTGATGAGTGATAGAGGTTCACACTTCCTGAATGAGACAATTGCGACTTTAACAGAAGAATTCCAGATGTACCATCAAAAGAGTACACCGTATCATCCCCAGGTGAATCAAACTATCGAAGCTTTCAACAAGATCTTGGAGAATGCCTTAACAAAGGTCTACAATGTTAATAGGAATGATTGGGATGTGCTCATACCGGCAGTTCTACAGGCATCTAGGACAACCTGTGAGAAATTGACTGGGCAAACACCATTTCAACTAGTGTATGGACAAGAAGCAGTGATGTTGATGGAATATATAGTGCCCATCTTAAGGATCGCAGTAGTAGCCGAGATGGAAGATCACAACGTAATGGAGGAACATTTAGTGCAACTACTTACGTTAGAGGAAGACCGCTTTTTGGCTAGTTTTCATCGATAGGTGAATAAAGCTAGAGAAAAGGTGTGGCATGATAGTCTCATTAAGTAGTGTACTTTTAATAATGGATATTTGGTCTTGATGTATGACATCAAGTTTACCAAATTTTTGGGGAAGTTTCAGATGCATTTGCTATGATCGTACATGATTAAGGATATTTTCGATGGTGGCACAGTTCAGCTCGCAAAGCTAAATGGGGAAGTGTTTCCATTGGCTTATTGGGGCTTGACCCAGGTTCAGAAGTGATTTAGCCAAACAAATCCTGAAACTACCAGCCCTTTCAGCAACAGTCCACGGTGCGGGGACTGAGGTCTCACCCGACGTAGTATGGGAGGGTGCTGGAACTAGGTTTCCGCACCCTAGGGATGTCTTGATCAAATCTAGGAAGTTCGCGAACTGAACCTATGTGCTTGCACTGCTCCGTACAACCGTCTGCCCTTCGCAACTTGTGCAATTGCTTCCGCGTAGCTCTGTAAAGAACGCGAAGAGGTGTTGTCTAGATCCTTTATCCTTACTGTGCTATTATTATAGATCTTAACTTAATTGTGTGGGCCCAATATTCTTATTAATCATTCAACATTCATAACAAGTGCGCGCAGTCATAAAATTGTAAAGATATGCATAAATATAACAGAAGCATAGACACACAATATTTCAGAATCAACTTATCTTTTATTAATCCTCTGTCCAAGTACAATCCCAACTTCGCCCTACGCACTCAGGTGTAGGGGTCCGCGCACACAACTATAGACTCTACCAGGTCTCTGTGCACTCAGCTGCAGATCCTCTTCCTACTACTACAACCCAAGACTCAGACTTAAATACTCAGAGCTAATTCATCATCCAAAACTATCTGTCCTACATCTTAGAGCCGTGCTCTTATTTATACAATCCCATGGTCGTCGGACCATGGGTAGGCCGAGACACTTTAAATTAAATTACATTATCTTAGGGAGGACAACCCTAGACTCTTGTGCTCCACGCTCGCTTCCTCGAGGTCTTTACATTACACTTGACCAAACTTCGGGCTTCAATCCCAAAAAACATGCTATGGGGGGATTCGCTGCCCAACAGACCCCCAACACAATCATCGTGACTCATCCTTGAGTCACTCTGCTAGTGTGGCGATATTTGCATGAATTCCATGCAACTGTGCCTGTGCTACGCGAAGATCCGCAACGCATTGCTCTGCCGTCCGCTGGATCCACTTTGCTCGATCGGCTGAATGTTCATTGGTAGGGTCAAATCCCAGTCTCAGATCATGCATTGATTTCATTTGTGCGAGTTTTCCTTCGATGTCGGTCGTGATGAGGAAGGACTCATCAATCCAAGGATGGACGCGTGCTTTAATTACTGCCTCTTTTTGGTGTGCGGCAATGTCTCAAACATTGAACTTGCTCTCACAACCTCCAAATTCGTTAGGTCCATGCCCAATTGGTAGCGCAACAATTGAATTCTCAAAATGCCAAGGGTTGTTCGGGGGAGAGCCACCTGTGATTTATAGGCCTTTTTGAATTCAAATTCGATCGTTCCCCCCTTATTCGGCTCATTAATGCGAGATTTGCGGTAGTTAGCCCCAAATCTAGTTCTGACTTCATGTCTTAATTGCCCATCACCTGCTCCTCGTTGCCTTTAATTGGACATCTTGTCATGAACAGTGACTCCAATGATCACTTCCCAACCTACCCGCACGGCAGTGCAGCCCCCTATGTGCTGATGCAACCCGTGTGTCATACTGATCCTGCGCGAAACCTCCTTGTCGCGCTGTTATCACTCAGGTTGTTCCCTTTGAATCCTAAGGGAATACGGCCGAGGTAACCACAAACCAATCTTTGGATTACAGGTCCTAGCCTACCTGCAATCAGAGAGGGCTCTCTCTTTATGATTTAGCTTTGTTTTGGGTTGATTTCAGGCTAGTTATGAAGTGCAGAGTTTTGTTTTAAATTTGGTGGGATGGTTGATGTTTTCAGATAGAGTTGGCATGCAAAGTGTAAGAAGTTCAGACCATTGGGCATGGAGTCAATGAATGTGAACTGCTGGGTGTGTTTTCTTTGGTAGAAGAGAGGAATACAGAGTAGGATAGCTACACATAGAACAATCTTTAATGCTGGAAATGAGATGAAATGGAGGTCAGGGGATGAGAGGCAATTAAGGATCTCTCATCCAGCCAAAGAGGGAAAGTGGATGAAGGCTAAATAGGAGCAATGAAGGATTCCTAGACAACATTCAGAAATGAGAGAAATAGCTTAAACATGATCAATAAAGTATTCATATCCATGACTAATTCAGAAGAAAACATAGAAAAATCACAGAAATTGAGCACAGAGTACAGTTAAGTAACATCTGAGTTATTCTTTTTTCCTGCAACTTAGATCATGATACGTAGATGATATAGACACATAGAAACTGAAAACAGAGGAAAGAAAGACTTATTGAACCATGAAGAAGCACGAGAATTCCATATTTTGCTCTTCAGCCATTAAAACCACAACCAGCCAGTTCATAAGCAAGCATTCCAGCAATCTTTCTTCATAGAAGTTCTCAAAAATATACAGCGCAAGTCTAGAATGACTTAACCAATCAACCAATGTTCACTCGCCTTCCCTCTGTTAGCATAATGAAAGCTGCTTAGCTATCTTTCATTCCCTGACATCCATTTCATCCTTATTCCAGCTTTGATATTGTCCTTGTTTAAACTATAATGCTTTGTAGTTCCTCTTGTGACTAAGAAAATGCACCAACAACCTTAATCCTTGACTCCATGCCCAATGGTCTAAACTTCTCCCATTATGCAGGCCAACTCTGTCTGAATCATCATCCATCCCACCAAATTTCAAACAAAACCCAAGTACATCATAACTAGCCTAAAATCACCCTTAAACAAAGCTATATTATAAAGAGAGATCCCTCTCTGACTGTAGATAGGCTAGGACCTGCAGTCCAAAGATTGGTTTGTGGTTACCTCGGCCGTATCCCTTAAGGAGCCAAGGGACAACCTGAGTGATAACAAGCGCAACATCCTTGTCAGGAAACACCCACACAAATTCTTTCATAGTCCCACGCTCTCTTTCAACTGCTTGGAGCATTGAGACTGTGCTCCCTATGGATAGTAATGTGGCCGCACCACTAGTGCGAGGCTTCAAATCACCTTCCAACCCAGTCCGTGGGCCCTCCTTAGTTACCCTCGCGCCAGTCAATGCCTCGCGTTCTTCCTCATGCAGTGCTCTCCGCTGTTTACTTTGTCTAGTAAGGTGTGGTCGCACCCATGGTAGCAAGGTCATAAATCCTTCTATTGCAGTAGTATGGCTAGCTATTCCTTGTCCCATTGTGCTTAGTTTCTCGATGCAACATGCGCACGTGACTTCGGTTTCTAGTTTGTTGATTTCTTCGTCCAATATCATGCTTTTCTTTCTCATTCGTAGCCAATCGTCGCCGAGTTTGTGAAGTTTCAAGTTCCCTCACCGAATGGCTTCCTGTAGCTGCATAATTCCTTTACCCGAGTCCTTGCATACTGTCCCAACTGTGGGAGCTATTTTAGGGGGATCTTCTCTACTCTTATGGTTTCGCCTCCTCTTGTCAGTGTTTAGATCACTTCCGCACTCCGGTTTTTGCTTATGGCCCTATACGCCCATCGAACCACTGGTACGCACAGGTCCCAATCAGTTTGCCTCACATGGTGAACTCTGTTCATGATTCCACATAGCTTTTTGAATGCTCTAATGTGGAATATTTGTGGTGTGTGTCACTTTTCCTGCTGCTGTGTCTGGTTCTGATTTTTTATCCTTAGTTTGGGATGTGCTTGCACAGCACATGTCTGCACCCATCGACACAGTGGGCGCTCAAGCTTCTTTGTCCTGGCTGCCCAAATTTCGTTCGCCGTTGGGGGCTTCCAAACCATAAGCACATATACCTCCTACATTCGTCCCAATTTACAATGGTCTTCTGATGTGTATTCCACCATTATGCAGGTGTTGCGCACAACGCCCATTCTAGCGCACCATACTGCTGCTGTTCTGGTATTGCACTTTCAAATTTTTCTAGGAATTCATCCACTGCTATTACTCCATCATATGTTGGCAGTTCCCTTGCCTCTGTCATCACGCAACACAGTGATCTAATCATCATGTTGCAATTCAGCATTTTCACTTCGTGCAACCAGTTTTTCCAGTGTTCTACTTCTTCGTCTGAATCCGAGGTACAGGAGTAGTCGCGCTCCCACGAGATTCTCCCATATGTAGTCGGGTTCACCCGATCCTGGTCTCGCATTGTTATTTGGTAAATACAATCTAGCTCATTGTTGCTTTCATCGTCGCGCACTGGTTCAGTGTAATGTGCTCCCTCAGCTGGATCTAGCAGAACTACTACGCGTAGGGAGTTTTTCTCGAATATCGTCTTCCACTTCTCTAGGTTAATGACTCCATTAATATCAGTGGCCCAGTCTATTCCTAGAAAGTTAGGATAAGGAGTGTTGTCATCGACAATCTCTATTACTTGAAAGTTCGTCTGTGTGCTCACATCTTCGATATCAACTGTTACCCCTTGCAGCCCCCCCATGGGCAAAATATTCTGTTGGTTTTCCATTCGTAATTGAATAGGTGACCACTGTAACGCGGGCCTACCCATACATTCCCATGTCTACTTCGGTAATACATTCGCATCCGATCCCAGGTCTAGGATTACCTGATCCATTTCATATTTTCCAATTTGCACCATCAATCTCATTTCCCTCCTAGTGCGCAATGTATGCTTCCCCAATTTTCAGACTACGCGTAGTTCTCCTGATCCTGCGCACCTGGTGATCAACTCCTATACTCCCTTAACTGCCTTATTGTCACGCAGCAGTTTCATGCATGTCTCCAAAAAGGTAGTAAGCATAGAAGGATCCATCCCTAGCTCTGGTTGATCCTTACTACCTAAAGTAGAGGCCTTCGCAAAGCTCTTCTTAGCTTCCATGAACATCTCCTTTATGCGTTCTAAGTCAAACTCAGGTTCCTTTATAGGGGCCTTGCAAACCCATGTATCTTCCTCAGGCTGCTTCCCCTTATCCTTCCCTATGATCGCACCGCTTCTGAGCATCATGTTCACATTTGGGTCTTCTTCGCGCAATTCAGACCTCATCATTTGGATATTCTGAGTCGGAGGAGGCTGGAGTACCCCTTTCTCGTGCATTTGTGTGATCAATGTAGGAAAATCTATCATTTCATGATCAAACTGAGCATAGTATGAACAAGATATTCTTGTCGGGTTGGTAAAATCGCGGGCGTAGTGCCCTGGTCCTTCGCAATTGTAACAAATTAACTGTCTGCGACCCCTTCCTAGTCCCATTCCTCCTCGTCCTCGACCTCGCCCCTGAAATCCAGCGTGCGCCATCCCCGCGGCTGGGTTGAGGCCTCGTGTTTCTATCTGCATTCTATAGGTTGGGGTCTGATCCATCATTAACTCGTAGCTGCGACAAGTACACTCATCGTGGCCTACTGACCTGCAGAAATTACAAAACAACTGTTGGGGAGTCTGTGTATACTTATGAATCAAATGACAATTATTTGTTGTGTGTTTTCCTCCTATATGACAAATCGTGCACCATAACGTGGTTGTCGCACTTGGCCCTGCCTATGCCTTCGGTCTCAATGGCATTGGCCCCCCTCTTGCCAAGTAGTTTGTGAATACTGGATAGTGGTCCTTGTCATGGCCCTAGCCTTTTCATTTTATGAACCATACTTCCTCGCACGCCTCTGGTCGCGGTGCCCTATCCTGCTTCAAGCTTTGCATTTCCAGGCAGATATTTTGTAGTTTTACGTGGATTTACTGAACTCCCAGCCCCGGATCCTATATCGGTGTCTCATGCAACCTCATCGCCATTTCCAATGATTCGGCTTGGGTAGAAAGTTTCTATTGTGACAGCGTTGTCCTCAGGTGCAGTGTTAGAGATGCCACAAACCATGCGCAATGTTGTGCATTTTTGAGCGTCATATTAGCCTCCCGGATTGTACTCTTCAGCCGCTGATCCAGATCCTAGGGGGTCTCACCTGGAAGCATCATGATCTCTTTGAACCCAATGATTTACTGTGTCTTTGATTTCAGACGGCTAAATTCTCTATTCAACGCATGCTAGATCTCTGTTATCCCTGCATTTGGGTGGTCATTAGAGTGCTTGATATACCATGTCAACGCGCAACCTTGCATCACGCTCACCAATGTAGCCTTCTTAATGTTGTCATCTGTGACCCCTTGTGCTTCCCACACTGCTCTTACCATGAACCAGAACTGGTCCGAATCCTCATTCCCTACTCCTCTGAATACGGGTAGCTTGATTGCACTCGTCATGCTGAACTGCGAGGTTGGTGGAGGTGGAGTGGGTGGAGATGGAGGTGAAAGAGGTGAACTGAGTGGTGGCGGGGGTGGAGGTGGTAACTGTGGAATGCGCTGCCTTATCAAACTGACCGCACTTCTTGGAGAGACTTGAATGAGCTCTTCCTTGCTCTCTCGTGAAGGTGAAATTAAGGGACTATTTCTTACTTCCCTGCTACCTTTGTAGATCTTTCCGCTCCACGTTGCTCCAAACATTAATGTATTCGCATAACCTGCTTTTCACATAACATCATCTTAATCCAGGTATTCAAATATTTAATGTACTTACCTCGCGGTCCCTTGAGAAAACATCGTTCTGCTTCGCTGTAGCTCATGATCGTGTCTATCGCAAACTCAGTGATAAATCCCCCTATTATCCAGTCGAGCCAATGGTCCACAGCTTGCGCGATCTTATCTTCTGATGCTTCTAGTCTGCGCACTAATTCTAGAGTCCACACTATCAGTTGGTCAAGCTTACACCTTCCCTGGCTGTCGACTAACCTCGTGATCCACTCATACAGTTCAGAAGGAAAGGACGTGAAGAAGATCTCGTGGATTTCCGTATACACGTAGCGATCCAGCCACCTTTTCTCAGATACCTGCGGAGTTCTATTTTCCTCTGTCACGAACTTGTGAATCTTATTGTCCAACAACTCTAAAATTTCTTTCTTTGTTGGGTTCCAGTGGCATGACATCAGACATCCCTTAGGTAGATCCCGGTCCCAGCAATGGAACCATTTATTGGCTTATTGGGGCCTGACCCAGGTTCAGAAGTGATTTAGCCAAACAAATCCTGAAACTACTGGCCCTTTCGGCAACAGTCTGCAGTGCGCGGATTGAGGTCTCACCTGAGATAGTATGGGAGGGTGCTGGAACCAGGTTTCCACACCCTAGGGATGTCTTGATGAAATCTAGGAAGTTCGCGAACCGAACCTGTGCACTTGTGCTACTCCATGCAGCTGTCTGTCCTTCGCAACTTGTGCAACTGCTTCCGCACACTTTGTAAAGAGCGTGAAGAGGCATTGTCTAGATCCTTTATCCTTACTATGCTATTATTATAGATCTTAACTTAATTGTGTGGGCCCAATATTCTTATTAATCATTCAAAATTCATAACAAGTGCGCTTAATTATAAAATTGTAAAGAGATGCATAAATATAACAAAAGCATAGACACACAATATTTCAGAATCAACTTATCTTTTATTAATCCTCTGTCCATGTACAATCCCAACTCCGCCCTGCACACTCAGCTGTAGGGGTCTGCGCACACAGCTACAAACTCTACCAGGCCTTTGTGCACTCATCTGTAGGGGTCCGCACACACAGTTGCGGACTCTACTAGGCCTCTGCGCACTCAGCTGCAGAGCCTCTTCCTACTACTACAACCCAAGACTTGGACTTACAGACTCAGAGCTAATTCATCATCCAAAACTATCTGTCATACATCTTAGAGTCACGCTCTTATTTATACAATCCCATGGTCCACGAACCATGGGTAGGCCAACACAATTTGCATTAAATTACGTTATCTTAGGGCAGACAACCCTAGACTGTTACGCTCCGCGCCCGCATTCCGTGGGTTCTTTACATTACACTTGACAAAACTTCGGGCTTTAATCCCCAAAAACATGCTATGGGGGGATCCGCTGCCCAACAATTTCCTAGCAGGATTAATGGAAGCAAGTTGAGGGGTTACAGGGACGATCCTTCCCCTATGCAATGACTACATGACAACAGGAAAGTCTTAGTGTTTCTGGCAGTTGAAAGAGAGCGCATGACTATAAACTACTATGTCGAGGAAAAATTATATCGAAGAAGGAGGGTTGTCTGATGTTTAGGAAGATCGCGCAGGTGGAAGCTGTGACGCGGTAGTTGCACCATAAGGGGGGGTCCCGTGTAGCCTTGCTAGAAAGTGATAGTTGGAACAACTACAATTGATTTGACAACGATTTTTCTATTAAAAGGAGCGAGGGAAATGAATTTAAGGAGCATATCTATGAAAATTTTCCTCCAAAAACGTATTAATGAGGGAGATCTAGAGGGAATCAAGTGGTTTTAATTCAAAAAATATATAAATATGGCACCACGCTCCACATTATTCAGACACTTTTCTTTCAGAGAGCTTATTTTTTGATTTTGGCCTAAGTGTGAGCTGAGAGAATTGTTGTATGTATGAGTGAAATAAGACAAATTAGAGAAAGAATTCTTGCAGAGAGGACTTAGATATATCATGACTTATGCACCACCTACCCATACTACGGTGTCGAGATCCCCTAGAATGAAGCTTGTTGCCCCAACAACAGCAGCTAAGAAGTTGAAAAAGCTGCCGCAGACCCCGGTTCGTAAATCACTGCGGAAAGCTCCAACTGAGCAGAGACAGAAGGGAAAAATGGATAAAAACAAACAGCCAATGGAACTGCAAGACTTGGATGAGGAGGAATTGGCTGGTGGCCTTGAATCAATCAACGCCAAAGAAGTAGAACCCATTTCCAGGTTGCCTCCATATTTTCCACCACAGAAGCCAACATCCAAGGTTATGAAGGACCCAGATTATATTAAATATAAGGTTTTCACTCCGTTGTTACCTAAATATGTACCTATTGAAGGAGAATTATTGGCTCGGGTACCGCAACTGAAAATGGAAGATTGAGATTTAAATGATCGAATTAAATACCCACAATTTGAGCCCAGTCAGTACCTAAGATCCGTATATTATGAAGAAGAAGGTGTCACACGAGTTGAACCAATGAAGTGGGATGCTGGAATCTAGCGCATGGGATTGTTGAACATGCTGTATGTTCCACATTTCAGACATAGTAATATAAATACCATCTCTGTGTGCCAATTTTTGGCTCTGGTGCACGATGAGTGTCTTTGGCTCAAGACGCCCATCTCTATTGATGAGATGCTAATCAGACGGATTACCACACTACCTTATCAGGGGGAAATCGGGATGATGATTTTGTAGGAAAGTCACAGGAGAAGAAACTAGCAGATCAAATGAAGTGTGACTTTAGATTGATCAAGAAGTCTTGGGGCTACGCCATCTTCTCTATTAGCGATGAAGTTGTGCATTTTTCTACCTCTATTTTGGCTGGGAAGATTATCAGAAAGTGTCGCGCAGATGAAGTGTCGACCCCTGTTGTCTCCTTGGATGCGTAGTGAAACAAGGGAGTCTAGTTCAACTGGGCGGGTTACATGTGTCAAGAATTCCTAGATGATTGTCATGAGGTACAGGAGGAAGGAAATTCATTTCATTATGCATGGTTGTTAATTTTGATTGCATTAGTAGCTTGGAGAGCACTAGAGGAATCACAGTTCCCCATGGTGGACCCGAATATCTGTGAAGCTACATGATATGCCTCGTTGTGGGCATCTAAAGGCCCTACAAGGACCATGGAGAATAAGATGTTTTGGGTTCTGTTCAAAATGGATCTATGTATGGTGATTAACCAATGACCACGATTATCACCTGCTCTATTTTCTCAATACCACGATGTTGCAAAGTTCAAGGCCGATTTTCACAATGTATATATATGTGATAAGAAGGATTTGACGGAAGGTTGTATGCACTTCCATATATGGTAGTAGAAGAAAATATTTTGGCTATTATCAGTAAGTGGTTGAACGATTGGCTCACCTCGATCAACACGATGACAACAGCAGGCACAAGCAAGACTGTTGCAGAGACAAATGCTGAGAAGAAAGATCTGAACAAAGACCCAAAGAAAGATCCAAATAAGGTCACGATTGACCTAGAGGAAACCACTGTGCCATAGACAGAGCACACAGTCAATGCAGAAATTACCTAGGAGGAAGAAGGTGGTGCAGACCCTTTTGTGGGCATGGAGGACTTCGAGTCTCCTATTGGGATGGGGTCCCCTAGGGACAATTTTGAGGCAAAAGCCCATGTTTTTTTGTATAAAATTGTAAAGTCTCTGCAAGTTTTGGTCGTGGAGCACATAGATAGTTAAAGTGTCATAAAGGGTTTTACCCTTCTTTTATGTAAGTTGAGTCAGCTTTTGAAGATCTACCCATGGTCCACGAACCATGGGATTGTATAAATAGGTGTGTCTTAGAGAGTCTAAGGCAAGGTGATGGAGATGTAATTTTTTTGGTCTATGGGAAGAGTCTAAAGAGTTAGCGAAGAAGAGTAGGAATAAAGGCTCTGCAGCTGTGTGCATAGAGGCCTAGAGTAGAGTCTACAGCTGAGTGCGCGGACCCCTGCAGCTGAGTGCGCAGGGAAGTCTTTAGTCTGTAAGAAGAACTGAGTATTAATAAAGAATGTTATTACATAAATACTTGTGTTATCTCTTTACTTCTATTTATATGAATGCGCCCTATGTTATAATGGGTTTATGAGATAATGATGTATTGATGCACGAATTTACATGACTTACACTATTATATGAACGTAATTACTGCTAACTGTTTACGCGAAGATTATCTTGTTGTATGTTGAAGTTATCGAACACTTAATCTAATTTGAGTAATTAATGGGTTATACCTAATATTTGATGTGTGTAAGTAGTGGATTCTCCTATTCACAGTCCACAAAATACTTTCGTAAACATTCGCGGAGGTATAGAATTTGATTAAGGGTAGTGATATCGATAAGCCCGAAAGATTTATCGAGCTGCATGAAGGCAGATCTAGTGCATAAAATGACATCACGCTCATCTCTGGGTGCGAAAAATTGGTTCCAGCACCCCCCCCCCTAACTGCTTCGGGTGATACTTCAGTGTGCGCTCCGCAGAATGATGCCAAAAGGGCCAGTAGTGTAGGGATTTGTTTGGCGCAACTAACTTTGAACCTGGGTCAGGACCCACTAAGCCAACAAATGGTTTTGTTGTCGGGACCAAGATCTGCATAAAGAGATGTGTGATGTCACATCACTAGAATCCGACCAAGAAAGAAATTGAGGAGTGGTTGGATAAAAAGATCCACGAATTCACAGTGCAAGAAAATAGAAATCCACGCCTGACAAAGGAACAATGGTTGGACATATACTTATACATAGAGATACACGAGATCTTCTTCTGCACCTTCCCGATCGAACTATACGAGTGGATCGCTAAATTGGAAAATGGCCAAGGAAGGTGTAGGCTTGATAGTCCAATAGTGTGGACCTCGGAGCTAGTATGGAGGTTGTAATCCTCTGAAGATAAGATCGGGCACTGTCGATCATTGGCTTGATCGAGTCATAGGAGGATTTGTGACAGAATTCACAGTTGATACCTCAGTCAGCTACAGCGAAGCAGAGCGACGCTTTTTCAAGGGGCCACGAGGTAAGTATTTTAGATCTATGAATACTTGGATTAAGATGCTCTTGTATAAGAGCGGGTTATGCCATTACCTTGATTTTTGGAGCTATGCGAAGTGGAAATTTCTTCAGGGATAGAGGGAGAACATGCCCTGAATATAGCCTGTTGATCGAGCCTCCTCTAAGTGATGACGAGGGAGCAGCACAGGCTTCACCGCAGAGCGTTGTCCACTTAATAAGGCAAGGGTTTCCGCAAATACCTCATCCGTCCACACCACCTCCACCTTCACCTCCACAACATACACCTTCACCCACACCACCACCACCTTTGCCACCGTTCAATATGTCGAATACAATGAAATTGCCCATTTTGAACGGCTTGGGAAATGAGGACCCAAACCAGTCTTGGTTCATTACGAAGGCCATGTGGACAGCACAGAATATTGCAGATGATCATATGAAGAAAGAAAATTTGGTTACTTCTCTACAATATTGTGCGTTGACGTGGTACATTAAGTACTTCACTGATAACTCGGCGGCGTCATTAGTGGACACCCAGACTGCTTTGAACACGAAATTCGGTAGGCCTAAGTCTGAAACACAATCGGTAGTGGGGTTCAAGGAAATTGCGATGAGGATCAATGAAACACCTTGGGACCTGGATCAGAGATTGAAGTGTGGAATCCGTGAAGCCAATATGAATCTCGCATACAGTCAGCACCGTGACTGGTTTATAGCCTCGCTCCTGCCTCACTTAAGGATTTCTCTGTCACAACAAAAGATAAGAACGCAAGCAGAAACGTTGGAGATTGCAATGAGATTACCTAAGATGCCTATCCAAGATGCAACGTTGGGAGTTCAACAGATTCATGTGGAGTTGTAGAACCTCTGCTTAGAGTTTCAAAGCTTGAAGAAGGAAAAAGCGACTCAGCCAGAGGTGCAAGAAGAAGTTTGGTGCCACAAGTGTAAGAACCAGGGGCATGATTGTTAGGTCCCTATACTACTAGTGTAACCCATTATTGTTATTAGTACAACCCCCTTATTATATTGTTGTGCCCATTTAGTCCCCATATTGTTATTATTATGCCCCATAGAATCCCACTATTGTTATTATTGTGCCCTTACATTATTATTGTTATGTCGGCTCTGATTATATTATGACCCCTTAGACTCCTATATATAGAAAGGAGGTCTTGTCATTTGTATTGGTAGTCTCACTCTTTGCAGTCTTCCACCAGTGATGAAATATGCTCTTATAAAGTGATCTTGGGGTGTCGAAATCAATTTTTTGTCATTTCAGTGAGTCTCCAAGTAAAATTTGGTCACTAGGTATTAGGTCTAGGATTGTTTTCACTCCTTCCAAAGTTTTCCAAGTATTGGTCCATGTCACCATTTGGTTGAGTGTACCATCATTCAAAGAGTTGTCATCATTATTTCAAGTTCCAATGGGTCATTTTACACCTTGTTTGTGCTTCAGTTGTACTTAGGTAAGGCTCATTCCCCTATCCTAGGTTTTTGTGGTTAGGTAAGGCTCATTCCCCTCTCAATTGGGAGTTGAGGAAGACCTCCAAAAGTTGACTGCAACAACACTCTGCATTTTGGCAGCCTCATTCTACACATTTTGACTAGTCTTGGAAGATTGAGCTTTTGACAGGGCAAATGAACTCCGAATTGCAAAATTCAAGATGTTATGGAAAGTAGAATCAACAAGATTTCCAACGAGCTATTCTGTGCCTAATTTGGACATAGGGAAGGTAGACCAAAGGGGCCTAAAAGTGGTGTTGCACGTTTCCTCTTGGCGTTGCGCACTTCCTTCAGTAATTCTTGTATCAGTCCCTTGGTCAAACGCGCAACGCCTAGGGCGCTGCGCACATTTTTGGGGCATATTTTGGAGGAATGGCCACCACCATTGGATTTAGAAGACCATTTACACTCAAAAAAACCATGTTTCTAGATTTGAAAGTCAAAACTATTAGGTGGAAAAGAAAAAAAATCATGTTTCTGCCTATTTTTTGAGCCAGGCGATGCGCGTTTGAGCAATATTGGGAGATTGCAGCTTTTGAGGGGAAACTAAAGCTAAATTTGGATTCTAGGGGCATTTTTGGAAACTAGATAGGATAATATTTCCAATGAGATATCCTGAGCTAGATTTGGACACCAGGAAGGCAGTCAAAACTCAGCCTGAAGATGGCGCTGCGCGTTTGACATGTAGCCAAATTTTTCACTGTTTCTCTCAGAAAATACTTTTCACCTATAGGATTTTTATTTTTCACTGATGTAATTCATAAATGATGATGTAATTAAAGTGCATTTTTGTTACCTAGGGTAGAGACATCAGATGAATTGCCTAAGTGGTATGTAATGAATAAGTTTGCTTCATATTAGGGATGAGTCAGTTTGACCACCCTAGTCTTTAGCTATGAGTTCAGTCTTTTGTGCAACTACTCCTCCTCTCATGGATTTGACCCCTGAGGCTAGGATTAGTTGTTTTGAGGCATATATCATGTATTTTCTCAGTCATTTTACTGGTTGGACTTAATGTGGATGCTCAGAGCTTGATTTTACACCTTTGTAAATAGTTTGGCAGGAAATTAATAAGAATTGCAGTTATTTCTATGGGATCCCTGTGGTATGGAGTTATAGTACTGTTTATTCTTTTGTGATATATGTTTTTATGTTTTATGTATGCCATCAATCATTTCATTGCTTCTAGTTGAATGTTTTCAAGTTTGATAGGTAGAATCCATTTCATGAGTGCTCTGCCTTAGGAAACCATTCACCATTTCATGTTTTCTGCAGTACAGGAAGGATCCATGATTGTCACATGCCCTTCACCTTGCATTTCTAACCTAATTTCCCAGACCTAAACTGCCCAGCTCCTCCTGATCCGGAAAAACCCCTACAAAATCCAATCAAAACTTTCGTGCTACTATACCTAGCCTAAAATCCTTTACCTGATCCAGTCATCTTGACTGAGATCCTTATGGAGAGAGCCCTCTCCCGGCCTAGTAGGGCTAGCTACTTGGCTAAGCTTGGTTTGTGGTTACCTTGGCATTGCCTCCCTTCAACCTGAGGTCAATCTAGGTGATAACATAGTGGCGACCATACTAGGGAACGTAGTTTTATGTTCCTCAGCAAAATGTATCAAGTTCAGATCTGATTGTTGATGGTGAACAACAATCATATGCATGCGAAGGCTGAAATCATTCACCTGGTGACTCCAGTGTCAAAAGATCGCAAGGTTCTGAATTTTTATGGAAAATCCACTCTTCAAGAACCAGTAGCCTGAAGAATTTCTTGGTGAAATCATTGTTATCAAAATGGATTCGTTGGCTCGAAGGTATGCTCCCATGAGCCGAGATCACATTCCAGGTTTCCCAAATAAAATTCCTAAGGTAGATTGGCAAAGTAATTTGCCTATGTTTAAAGATGATGATAGGAGTGATGTTGCTTCACATCCAGTTAGATTTCACATGCATACTCGCAAGTTGAAGGTTGATTTTCGTGAAGAGTGCTTGATGAAGATATTCATGGCCACTCTGGAAGGTGAAGCCCAATCTTGGTATGAAATTTTGCCGCCTGCTTGTATTTACTGTTTAAAGGATTTTCATACCATGTTCTTTGAAAGGTATAAAGAATCTTGTCCATTCTTAATATTAGTTCAGAACTGTTGTAAACATGTTTATAGTTTTATTGAAAATATTGAGAAAGTTTATGAAGATGATGACTTCATAGACGATGAGATCATGGAAGCCTTGTATGAAAATCCATTTCAGAAGCATAAAGAGAGCTTAGAGGATACCTATCAAGATGCTCAGAAAAATTTGTAGTAGGTTCAAGATCTTACTACAATTGAAAATGATGGAAGACAAGGTCTTATTTCAGATCTGCTCATAGCAGAAGACAGTATGCAGGAAAATCAAGTTCCAATTTTAGATTGTGTTAAAGTCAAGTTGGTTATTTCAGATCTATATTGAGATCGTGATGATGAAGAGTACCTTGTTTTGAATCCCATGAACGATAGCTCTGTTGTTCAAATCATCTGGAACGAAGAAAACAAAGTTATTGACACAAGTGTTTTCATTTCATTAGAACAAAGCCTTCACAAGGAGGTAATCCAGTCATTCTATGAAAAACAAGACGAGATCTTTGTTCAAGTAAGTGAAAAATCTTCTTTGGATAACTCAGTGGTAAATGATAGAAGTGTTAGTTTTGAGTTTCAAGAACTATCTGAAGTTTTCCCTTGTATGACTGATGAGTGCGATAAGAAACATGACAATCTAGTTTCCATGTCATATGAAGGTCAAGAAGGTGTTAGTGAAGCTTCTTCCACTTTTGAAAATGAGGATAGTCTTGAAATTAGATTTATAGATCAGCGAACAGATATTGTTTTCTTTCATGAAGATGATAGGGCTGTCAAGTTTGATAATTTTGAAGAATGTTTTCTGTTTAAGAATGACTTAAACTATGAAATTGAGGAGTATGAGCCTGAGAGAGACAGTATGCCAGAAATCACGTCAGAATTTCTCATGCTCGAGGAATTTACAGCCAACACTCAAATAGTAGAAGCTTATACTTCTCTATGCCTTCCTATCATTCAGAAACCAACTGTTCTTTCAGATCAGAATGAAAGGAGTACTTGTATTTTTGCTACTAGATCTCAAGACAAGCTAGTGCTTCAGGATTTTCAAGATCCCTTCGGCATTCTTTTGAAAGCATTCAAGAAGACAAATGTTGCCTGGTTCCTTAGCATAAGCCTTGGTTTCAGTTGTTATTGTGAGTTGCCTACATGTACATCGTTCTGCCTGCTTGAGGAAAGTGAGAGCGTAATTTCAGTGAGTATCCATCTGCTGGATTGGTTACACTGGAAGGTTCACTTCACATGATTGTACAAATTTCTTCAGTAGGCAGGTGGTTGTCATCAGTATTTGAAGCCCTCAAATCTCGATGGTCTTCTGCCATTAATAAGTTTTGTAAGTACTTGTTTCAATTAAGCCTTGAGTCATTTTTCTTAGTCAATTTCAAGTCAGTATCAGAGTCAGTTTGTGTCGTCAAGTTGTCAGTTTTCAGTCATGCATTTCAGTTTGTCTTTTTGATCGTATTGGCCCACATGGTTAGGCACTTGGTCTATGGTGTTCTTGACACCTCCAAGGAGCTGCCATCCCCAATAAGGCCAATGTTAGTGTCAGTATTTGCAGTCTTCCACCAGTGATCAAATATGCTCTTATAAAGTGGTCTTGCGGTGTCGAAATCAATTTTTTGTCATTTCAGTGAGTCTTCAAGTAAAATTTGGTCACTAGGTATTAGGTCTAGAATTGTTTTCACTCCTTCTAAAGTTTTCCAAGTACTGGTCCATGTCACCATTTGGCTGAGTGTACCATCATTCAAAGAGTTGTCATCATTATTTCAAGTTCCAATGGGTCATTTTACACCTTGATTGTGCTTCAGTTGTGCTTAGGTAAGGCTCATTTCCCTCTCCTAGGGTTTTGAAGGTAATTTTCCTTGGATGGTCAAATCATCAACAAAAATTTTATCCTAATGCTCATACACCTTCCCCTACCCTTAATATACCTTCTTAAAACACTTCCCATCACTGATATCCCTTAAATTCATCATTTTCCCACAAACCTTAGCCTATTGCTACAATTTGATACTTTTCTAGGTTAGGCCTGTGTTTTTCCCTTTTGGACCCCTTACCCTCACTCAATCTTTTAAATTCCACTTTCCCCTGATTCCTAACATCCATCCCTACTTCCAAAAAATTTTCTCAAGAAGTTAGAAGCCCCTCATCCTCTCCATTTCCCTTCATTTCCCTTCATTTCTACAAATCCCCTGTTCCACACATCAGGATAGGTTTATTCAAATGATGTTTCTGAGCACGAAACGATGAATTTGACAAAAGTGAGAGAGGTTTTTGTCCATCATAGAAACAGGAAGAAAAACCTCCTTCAAGTTTTACACAAGTATCATGGTTTGGGAAAAATGTACAAAACATAATTTGCCTCAGGAGAGTTGATACACTTCTGGATTGACTTTGGGAAAATCAAGATTTATTCTCGTTGGAATGTCCAAAAGACTTGCTTGATGAGTTAAATGATAACTAGACATAAAGAGCTTTCCAATGAGCTATGATGAGCTCAATTGGGAGCTGAGGAAGACCTCCAAAAGTTGACTGCAATAGCATTCTGCATTTTGGCAGCTTCATTCTGCACATTTTGACCAGTCTTGGGAGATTGAGCTTTTGATAGGGCAAATGAACTCCAAATTGAAAAATTCAACATGTTCTGGAAAGTAGAATCAACATGATTTCCAATGAGATATCCCATGCCTAATTTGGACATAGGGAAATAGCCCAAAGGGACCTAAAAGTGGCATTGGGCGTTTACTCTTGGTGTGCGCACTTCCTTCATTAATTTTTGTATTAGTCCCTTGGTCAAATGCGGGGCATATTTTGGAGGAATGGCCACCACCATTAGATTCAAAATACCATTTACACTCAAGAAAATCATGTTTCCATATTTGAAATTCAAACCTATTAGGTGGAAAATACAAAAAACCACCTAAAAATCATGTTTTTGCCTATTTTCTGAGCTAGGCGTTATGCGTTTGAGTAGTCTTGGGAGATTGCAGTTGTGGAGGACAAAATCAATCCCAATTTGGAATATAGGGGAATTTTTCGAAACTAGACAAGATAAGCTTTCCAATGAGCTATCCTGAGCTATTTTTGGACACTAGGAAGGCAATCAAAACTCACCCTGAAGATGGTGCTGCACACTTCCTTCAGGCGCTGCGTGTTTGACAGGCAGCCAAAATTTTCACTGTTTCTCTCATAAAATACTTTTCACCTATGGGATTTTTATTTTTCACTGATGTAATTCATAAATGATGATGTAATTAAAGTGTATTTTTGTTACCTAGGGTAGAGACATCAGATGAATGGCCTAAGTGGCATGTAATGAATCAGTTTGCTTCATATTAGGGATGAGTCAGTTTGACCACCCTAGTCTTTAGCTATCAGTTCAGTATTTTGTGAAATTGCTCCTCCTCTCATGGATTCGACCCCTGAGGCTAGGATTAGTTGATTTGAGGCCTATATCATGTATTTTCTCAGTCATTTTACTGGTTGGACTCAGTGTGGATGCTCAGAGCTTGAATGTACACCTTTGTAAATAGTTTGGCAGGAAATTAATAAGAATTGTAGCTATTTTTATGGGATCCCTGTGGTATGGAGTTCTAGTACAGTTTCTTCTTTTGCGATTATATGTTTTTATATTTTATGTATGCCATCAATCATTTCATTGCTTCTATTTGAATGTTTTCAAGTTTGATAGGTAGAATCCATTGCATCAGTGCTTTGCCTTAGGAAGACATTCACCATTTCATGTTTTTTGCAGTCCAGGAAGGATCCATGATTGTCACATGCCCTTCACCATGCATTTCTAACCTAATTTCCCAGACCTAAACTGCCCAGCACCTCCTGATCCAGCAAAACCCTTACAAAATCCAATCAAAACTTTTGTGCTACTATATCTAGCCTAAAATCCTTTACCTGATCCAGTCATCTTAAATGAGATCCTTACGGAGAGAGCCCTCTCCTGGCCTACTAGGGCTAGCTACTTGGATAAGCTTGGTTTGTGGTTACTCTGGCATTGCCTCCCTTCAGCCTGAGGTCAATCTAGGTGATAACATAGTGGTGACCATATTGGGGAACGTAGTTTTATGTTCCTCAGCAAAATGTATCAAATTCAGATCTGATTGTTGATGGTGAACAACAGTCAGATGCATGCGAAGGTTGAAATCATTCACCTGGCGACTCTAGTGTCAAAAATTCCCAAGGTTCAGAATTTTTATGGCAACTCCACTCTTCAAGAACCAGTAGCCTGAAGAATTTCTTGGTGAAATCATTGTTATCAAAATGGATTTGTTGGCTCGAAGGTATGCTCCCATGAGCCGAGATCACATTCCAGGTTTCCCAAATAAAATTCCTAAGGTAGATTGGCAAAGGAATTTGCCTATGTCTAAAGATGATGATAGGAATGATGCTGCTTTACATCTGGTTAGATTTCGCATGCATACTCGCAAGTTGAAGTTTGATTTTCATGAAGACTGCTTGATGAAGATATTCATGGCCACTCTAGAAGGTGAAGCCCGATCTTGGTATGAAAGTTTGCTGCCTGCTTGTATTTACTGTTTAAAGGATTTTCATACCATGTTCTTTGAAAGGTATAAAGAATCTTGTCCATCCATAATATTTGTTCACAACTGTTGTAAACATGTTTATAGTTTTATTTAAAATCTTGAGAAAGTTTACAAAGATGATGACTTCATGGACGATGAGATCATGGAAGCCCTGTATGAAAATCCATTTTAGCAGCATAAAGAGAGCTTAGATGATACTTATCAATATGCTTAGAAAAATTTGCAGCAGGTTCAAGATCTTAGTACAGTTGAAAATGATGGAAGACAAGGTCTTATTTCAGATCTGCTCATAGTAGAAGACAGTATGCAGGAAAATCAAGTTCCAATTTCAAATTCTGATAAAGTCAAGTTGGCTATTTCAGATCTAGATTCAGATCGTGATGATGAAGAGTACCTTGTTCTGAATCCCATGAAGGAAAGCTCTGTTGTTGATATCATCTCAAATGAAGAAAACGAAGTTATTTACCAAAGTGTTTTCATTTCATTAGAACAAAGCCTTCACGAGGAGGTAATCCAGTCATTTTATGAAAAACAAGACGAGATCTTTGTTCAAGTAAGTGAAAAATCTTCTTTGGATAACTCAGTGGTAAATGATAGAAGTGTCAATTTTGAATTTCAAGAACTATCTGAAGTTTTCGCTCGTATGATTGATGAGGGCGATAAGAAACATGACAATCTAGTTGCCATGTCATATGAAGGTCAAGAAGGTGTTAGTGAAGCTTCTTCCACTTTTGAAAATGAGGACAGTCTTGAAATTAGATTTATAGATCAGCGAACATATATTGTTTTCTTTCATGAAGATGATAGGGTTGTCAAGTTTGATAATTTTGAAGAATGTTTTCTGTTTAAGAATGACTTAGACTATGAAATTGAGGAGTATGAGCCTGAGAGAGGAAATATGCGAGAAATCGCGTCAGAATTTCTCATGCTCGAGGAATTTACAGCCAACAATAAAATAGCATAAGCTTATACTTCTCTATGCCTTCCTATCATTCAGTAACCAACTATTCTTTCATATCAGAATGAAGGGAGTACTTGTATTTTTGCTGCTGGATCTCAAGACAAGCTAGTGCTTCAGTATTTTCAAGATCCCTTCGGCATTCTTTCGAAAGCATTCGAGAAGATGAATGTTGCCTAGTTTGTTAGCATAAGCCTTGGTTTCAGTTGTTATTGTGAGTTCCCTACATGTACATCATTCTTCTTGCTTGAGGAAAGCGAGAGCATAATTTCATTAAGTAGCCATTTGTTGGATTGGTTACATTGGAAGGTTCACTTCACATGATTTTACATATTTCTTTAGTAGGCAGGTGGTTGTCATCAGTATTTGAAGGCCTCAAATCTCGATGGTCTGCTGCCATTAATAAGTTTTGTAAGTACTTGTTTCAATTAAGCAAGTCTTGAGTAATTTTTTTCAGTCAATTTCAAGTCAATCTCAGAGTCAGTTTGTGTCGTCAAGTCGTTAGTTTTCAGTCATGCATTTCAGTTTGTGTTTCTGACCGTATTGGTCCACATGGTTAGGCACTTGGTCTACGTAGTTCTAGACACCTCCAAGGAGCTTCCATCCCCAATAAGGCCAATGTTAGTGTCAGTCTTTGCAGTCTTCCTCCAGTGATCAAATATGCTCTTATAAAGTGGTCTTAGGGAGTCGAAATCAATTTTTTGTCATTTCAATGAGTCTTCAAGTAAAATTTGGTCACTAGGTATTAGGTCTAGGATTGTTTTCACTCCTTCCAAAGTTTTCCAAGTACTATTACATGTCACCATTCGGCTGAGTGTACCATCATTCAAAGAGTTGTCATCATTATTTCAAGTTCCAATGGGTCATTTTACACCATGTTTGTGCTTTAGTTGTGCTTAGGTAAGGCTCATTTCCCTCTCATAGGGTTTTGAAGGTAATTTTCCTTGGATGGTCAAATCATCAACAAAACTTGTATCGTGATGCTCATACACCTTCCCCTACCCTTAATAAACCTTCTTAAACACTTTCCATCACTGATATCCCTTAAATTCATCATTTTCCCACAAACCCTAGCCTATTGCTACAATTTGACACTTTTCTAGGTTAGACCTGTGTTTTGCCCTTTTGGACCCCTTCCCCTCACTCAACCTTTGAAATTCCACTTTCCCCTGCTTCCAAACATCCCTCCCTACTTCCAAAAAATTTTCTCAAGAAATTAGAAGCCCCTCATCCCCTTCATTTCTACAAATCCCCTGTTCCACACATTGGGATAGGTTTTATTCAAATGATGTTTCTGAGCAAGAAAAGATGAATTTGACAAAAGTGAGAGAATTTTTTGTCCATAATAGAATCAAGAAGGAAAACCTCCTTCATTTTTTACACAGGTCTCATGGTTTGAGAGAAATGTACAAAACATCATTTACCTCAGGAGAGTTGCTGCACTTCTGGAGTGACTTTGGGAAAATCAATATTTCTCCTAGCTGGAATGTCCAAAAGACTTGCTTGATGAGTCAAATGATAACTAGACATATAGAGATTTCCAATGAGCTATCATGAGTGAATTGGGAGTTGAAGAAGACCTACAAACGTTGACTTCTACAACACTCTACTTTTTGGCAGCCTCATTCTGCACATTTTTACCAGTCTTGGGAGATTGAGCTTTCGATAGGGCAAATGAACTCCAAATTGAAAAATTCAAGATGTTCTAGAAAGTAGACTCAACAAGAATTCCAACGAGCTATTCCTTACCTAATTTGTACATGGGGAAGGTAGCCCAAAGGGACCTGAAAGTGGTGCTGCGCATTTCCTATTGGTGCTGCGCACTTCCTTCAGTAATTTTTGTATCAGTCCCTTGAACAAACGCGTAGCGCCTAGGGTGCCGCACACTTTTTTGGGGCATCTTTTGGAGGAATGGCCACCACCATTAGATTCATAAGACCATTTACACTCAAGAAAACCATGTTTCCAAATTTGAAAGTCAAAACTATTAGGTGGAAAAGACAAAAAAACCACCTAAAAATCATGTTTCTGCCTATTTTCTGAGCCAGGCACTGCGCGTTTGAGCAGTCTTGGGAGATTGTAGTTGTGGAGGGGAAAAACAAGCTCAATTTGGAATCTAGGGGTACTTTTGGAAACTAGACAGGATAATCTTTCCAATGAGTTATCCTAAGCTAGATTTGGACACGAGGAAGGCAATCAAAACTCACCCTGAAGATGGCACTACGGACTTCCTTCAGGCACAACACGTGTGACAGGCAGCCAAATTTTTCACTGTTTCTCTCAGAAAATACTTTTCATCTATGGGATTTTTATTTTTCACTGATGTAATTCATAAATGATGATGTAATTAAAGTGTATTTTTTTTACCTAGGGTAGATACATTAGATGAATGGCCTAAGTGGCATGTAATGAATCAGTTTGCTTCATATTAGGGATGAGTCAGTTTGACCACCCTAGTATTTAGCTTTCAGTTCAGTATTTTGTGCAACTGATCCTCCTCTCATGGATTCGACCCCTGAGGCTAGGCTTAGTTGTTTTGAGGCCTATATCATGTAGTTTCTCAGTCGTTTTACTGGTTGGACTCAATGTGGATGCTTAGAGCTTGATTGTACACCTTTGTAAGCAGTTTGGCAAGAAATTAATAAGAATTGCAGCTATTTTTATTGGATCCCTGTGGTATGGAGTTATAGTACAGTTTCTTCTTCTGTCATTATATGTTTTTATGTTTTATGTATGCCATCAATCATTTCATTGCTTCTAGTTGAATGTTTTCAAGTTTGATAGGTAGAATCCATTGCATAAGTGCTCTGCCTTAGGAAACCATTCACCATTTCATGTTTTCTGTAGTCCAGGAAGGATCCATGATTGTCACATGCCCTTCACCCTGCATTTCTGACCTAATTTCCCAAACCTGAATTGCCCAGCTTCTCCTAATCCGGCAAAATCACTACAAAATCCAATCAAAACTTTCGTGCTACTGTATCTAGCCTAAAATCCTTTACCTAATCCAGTCATCTTGACTGATATCCTTATGGAGAGAGCCCTCTACCGGCCTAGTAGGGCTAGCTACTTGGCTAAGCTTGGTTTGTGGTTACCCTGGCATTGCCTCCCTTCAGCCTGAGGTCAATCTAGGTGATAACATAGTGGCAACCATACTGGGGAACGTAGTTTTATGTTCCTCAGCAAAATATATCAAGTTTAGATCTGATTGTTGATGGTGAATAGCAGTCAGATGCATGCGAAGGCTAAAATCATTCACCTGGCGACTCCAAGGTTAGAAAATCCCAAGGTTCAGAATTTTTGTGGCAATCCACTCTTCAAGAACCAGTATCCTGAAGAATTTCTTGGTGAAATAATTGTTATCAAAATGGATTCGTTGGCTCAAAGGTATGCTCCCATGAGTCGAGATCATATTCTAGGTTTCCCAAATAAAATTCCTAAGGTAGATTGGCAAAGGAATTTTCCTATGTTTAAAGATGATGATAGGAATGATGCTACTTTACATCAGCTTAGAATTGACATGCATACTCGCAAGTTGAAGGTTGATTTTCGTGAAGACTGCTTGATGAAGATATTCATGGCCACTCTGGATGGTGAAGCCCAATATTGGCATGAAAGTTTGCCGCCTGCTTGTATTTATTGTTTAAAGGATTTTTATACCATGTTCTTTGAAAGGTATAAATAATCTTGTCCATCCTTAATATTAGTTCAGAACTGTTGTAAACATGTTTATAGTTTTATTGAAAATCTTGAGAAAGTTTACGAAGATGATGACTTCATGGACGATGAGATCATGGAAGCCCTGTATGAAAATCCATTTCAGCAGCATAAAGAGAGCTTAAATTATACTTATCAAGATGCTCAGAAAAATTTGCAGCAGGTTCAAGATCTTAGTACAATTGAAAATGATGGAAGACAAGGTCTTATTTCAGATCTGCTCATAGTATAAGACAGTATGCAGGAAAATCAAGTTCCAATTTCAGATTGCGATAAAGTCAAGTTGGTTATTTCAGATCTAGATTTAAGTCGTGATGATGAAGAGTAACTTGTTCTGAATCCCTTGAAGGAGAGATCTGTTGTTGAGATCATCTCGAATGAAGAAAATGAAGTTATTGACCCAAGTGTTTTCATTTCATTAGAACAAAACCTTCACAAGGAGGTAATCCAGTCATTTAATGAAAAACGAGATGAGATCTTTGTTCAAGTAAGTGAAAAATCTTCTTTGGATAACTCAGTGGTAAATGATAGAAGTGTCAGTTTTGAGTTTCAAGAACTATCTTAAGTTTTCCCTCGTATGACTGATGAGTGCGATAAGAAACATAACAATCTAGTTGCCATGTAATATGAAGGTCAAGAAGGTGTTAGTGAAGCTTCTTCCACTTTTGAAAATGAGGACAGTCTTGAAATTAGATTTATAGATCAATAAACAGATATTGTCTTCTTTCATGAAGATGATAGGGCTGTCAAGTTTGATAATTTTGAAGAATGTTTTCTATTTAAGAATGACTTAGACTATGAAATTGAGGAGTATGAGCCTGAGAGAGACAGTATTCTAGAAATCGTGTCAGAATTTCTCATGCTCGAGGAATTTACAACCAACACTCAGATAGTAGAAGCTTATACTTCTCTATGCCTTCCTATCATTCAGCAACCAATTGTTCTTTCAAATCAGAATGAAGGGAGTACTTGTATTTTTGCTGCTAGATCTCAAGACAAGCTAGTGCTTCAGGATTTTCAAGATCCCTTCGGCATTCTTTTGCAAGCATTCGAGAAGATGAATATTGCCTGGTTTGTTAGCATAAGCCTTGGTTTCAGTTGTTATTGTGAGTTTCCTATATGTACATCGTTTTGCCTGCTTGAGGAAAGTGAGAGCAGAATTTCAGTGAGTAGCCATCTGGTGGATTGGTTACATTGGAAGGTTCACTTCACATGATTGTAGATATTTCTTCAGTAGGCAGGTGGTTGTCATCAGTATTTGAAGCCCTCAAATCTCGATGGTCTTTTGCCATTAATAAGTTTTGTAAGTACTTGTTTCAATTAAGTAAATCTTGAGTCATTTTTTAAGTCAATTTCAAGTTAGTCTCTGTTAGGCCCCTATACTACTAGTGTAACCCCTTATTGTTATTAGTACAACCCACTTATTATATTGATGTACCCATGTAGTGCCCATATTGTTACTATCGTGCCCCATAGAAGCCCACTATTGTTATTATTGTGCCCTTACATTATTATTGTTATGCTGGCTCTGATTATGTTATGACCCCTTAGACTCCTATATATAGAAAGGAGGTCTTTTCATTTGTATCATCCAAGAATTGTTCATTTATGTAATGTAAAGGAGGTTTCCCCCTCAAGGAGGCTGAATTATAAGGCGTTGATCTATCTTTTCTATCTTTTCTTGAGTTGGTTTCATAACATTTGGTATCAGAGCTTTGGATTCTAGGGTTTCGCTGCTCCAAATAGGTTATCGTGGCATTTTCGCTACAAATTTTTTTCTGCGACGTTTCAGAAGCTAAAAAAAAACCCATTTGAGAATACATCGTGCTAAATCTCGGTTCCAAATTTCAAAGCTTTTTGCGCTATATTTGCGGAGATATGATCTGAGGAAGTTGGTCTTTTTGCAGACTCCTGAATTACATTCCAAACAGGTGACCTGGGGAAAATCGTCATAACGTTCTCTCTAAGCATCGGATTGAAATTTCATAAGAAGGTATAGAAAGAGGATGGACTGTAGTTTCTTGTAGATATTTTTTAGAGCCAAAGGTCGAAACAGTGACACGTGGAACTTCATACAATTTCGCTCTTCTGGAAAGGTCTATAATCAGGTCATCTTGGGAGATTGTGCATAACTCTTTCTTGGAGAATCCAATTTGGATCAGACTGGTGGCATTGGAAAGAGGACATAGAGGGCTACTACAGATCATAATTTCAGAACTTAAATATCCGAAAGTACAAAGTTACAGTCGTTTCAAGATCAAGCTCCTAAAATCAAGAAAAAGCAAGATGAGGAAGTTTGATGGCAAGGATCCGGTAAATTGGATACTTTAGATGGAGCAATATTTTGATCTACATGGTGTACCACTGTTACAAAAGGTATGTATTGCATCTTCATATTTAGAACCGGATCAATTTTTATGGTATGAAGGGCTTTGTTCTCGTAAACAACTTGTTACGTGGTCAATTTTCACGGAGGAAATGATAGCACATTATGAGGATACAAAGAGCAACACCTTCTTTAGAGCAACACCACAACAATTGGAAAGAGTAAAAGGGCTTTGTGACATAGTGGAAAGCAAAATTATGGAAACCAGGAAGCATACCCCTCACAACTATAAAGATGGAAGTGTTTTTTCTCCTAGCCTTCCACAACCTACAAGGGTTATACCACAACAATTGGAAGAAAAAAGAGAAAAAGGGCTTTGTTACAATTGTGATAGCAAATGTACTAAAGGTCATAAGTGTGTTGAGAAGAAATTATTTTACATAGAATATGAAGAGGAGGAAGAAAAGGATCAAGAAACATCAAAAGAAGAAGATATACGCCGGAACCCCACCCCAGAGAAAGAAGAAATGAATCAGACCATATCTTGTAAAGCATTGGCAAGAATTACCACTCCTCAAACTCTCAAGATAGAAGGACATATCAAGAAGAAAAAGGTGCAAGAATTGAAAGATCACATCGAGAAAGAAGAAATGAATCCAACCATATCTTGTAATTCATTGGTCAAAATTACCACTCCTCAAACTATCAAGATAGAAGGACATATCAAGAAGAAAAATGTTCAAGAAGTGAAAGATCACATCGAGCATCAAGAAATGAATCTGACCATATCTTGTAAAGGATTGGAAGAAATTACCACTCCTCAAACTCTAGAGATAGAAGGAAATATAAAGAAGAAAATGGTTCAAGCAATGAAAGATCACATCGAGCATCAACAACAAGTTCTCCAAATTTTAAAGGATAACGCCACTTCAGTGCAAAATCAAACGAAACAACAAGTAGATCAACATTGTAGTGAAAAATGTTTTGATGTAGGTGATTGGGTATTTTTACTGCTACATCTCAAGCAAGCTATTTATGAGAAGGAAATGTTGGCAATACTACATGCACTTAAAAAATGGTGACCTTACCGAATGGGAAGACTCTTCAAGGATAAGGATGTGGAAGCATTGTTTTGTGCTATTTCTATTATCCAACCAGATTGGATAAACGAAGCAAGGGATGAATGGAAGAAGGATGAAGACGTAAGACCACTTATTCAAAAGTTGCAAAAGATCCCAATTCAAACAATATTGCCAGAAATTGAAGAGGAAGGAAAAATCATATTGGAACCTGGAGCAGCCACAGAAACAAGAACCCGACAGCTACGAAATCGATCAATTTCAAAGTATCTCATCAAGTGGAAGAAATTACCCACTGAAGATTCCACATGGGAGGACAAGAATTTTATATAGAAGCATCAAGAACTACTCAAGCGTTGAGGACAACGCTTTTTGAAGGAGAGGGGCATGTTAGGCCCCTATTGTTACTATTGTGCCCCATAGAAGCCCACTATTGTTATTATTGTGCCCTTACATTATTATTGTTATGTTGGCTCTGATTATGTTATGACCCCTTAGACTCCTATATATAGAAAGGAGGTATTTTCATTTGTATCATCCAAGAATTGTTCATTTATGTAATGTAAAGGAGGTTGCCCCCTCGAAGAGGCTGAATTCTAAGGTGTTGATCTATCTTTTCTATCTTTTCTTGAGTTGGTTTCATAACAGTCTTAGAGTCAGTTTGTGTTGTAAAGTCATCAGTTTTCAGTCATGCATTTCAGTTTGTGTTTTTCACTGTATTGGCCCACATGGTTAGGCACTTGGTCTACAGTGTTCTTGACAACTCCAAGGAGCTGCCATCCCCAGTAAGGCCAATGTTAGTGTTAGTCTTTGCATTCTTCCACCAGTGATCAAATATTCTCTTATAAAGTGGTCTTGGGGTGTTGAAATCAAATTTTTGTCATTTCAGTGAGTCTTCAAGTAAAATGTGGTCACTAGGTATTAGGTCTAGGATTGTTTTCGCTCCTTCCAAAGTTTTCCAAGTACTAGTGCATGTCACCATTCAGCTGAGTGTACCATCATTCAAAGAGTTTTCATCATTATTTCAAGTTCCAATGGGTCATTTTACACCTTGTTTGTGCTTCAGTTGTGCTTAGGTAAGGTTCATTTCCCTCTCCTAGGGTTTTGAAGGTAATTTTCCTTGGATGGTCAAATCATCAATAAAACTTGTATCCTGATGCACATACACCTTCCCCTACCCTTAATATACCTTATTAAAACACTTCCCATCAATGATATCCCTTAAATTCATCATTTTCCCACAAACCCTAGCCTATTGCTACAATTTGATAGTTTTCTAGGTTAGGCATTTGTTTTTCCCTTTTGGACCCCTTCCCCTCACTCAATCTTTGAAATTCCACTTTCCCTTCTTCCTAACATCCCTCCCTACTTCAAAAAAAAAATCTCAATAAATTATAAGCCCCTTATCCCCTTCATTTCCCTTCATTTCTACAAATTCCCTATTCCACACATCGAGATAGGTTTTATTCAAATGATGTTTCTGAGCAAGAAATGATGAATTTGAAAAAACTGAGAGAGGTTTTTGTCCATCATAGACTCAAGAAGAAAAAATTCCTTCCGTTTTTACACAGGTCTCATGGTTTAGGAGAAATTTCCAAAAAATCATTTGCCTCAGGAGAGTTGTTGCACTTCTGGAGTGACTTTGGGAAAATCAAGATGTCGCCTAGCTGGAATATCCAAAAGACTTGCTTGATGAGTCAAATGATAATTAGACATAGAGAGATTTCCAATGAGCTATCATGAGCTCAATTGGGAGTTGAGAAAGATATCCAAAAGTTGACTGCAACAACACTCTGCATTTTGGCAGCCTCATTCTGCACATTTTTACCAGTCTTGGGAGATTGAGCTTTTGACAAGGCAAATGAACTCCAAATTGAAAAATTCAAGATGTTCTGGAAAGTGGACTCAACATTCTTTCCAATGGGCTATCTTGTGCCTAATTTGGACACCGAGAAGGCAGCCCAAAGGGACCTAAAATTGGCGCTACGCGTTTTCTCTTGGCGATGCACACTTCATTCAGTAATTTTTGTATCAGTGCCTTGATCAAACGCGCAACGCCCTAGGCACTGCGCACTTTTTTGAGGCATCTTTTGGAGGAATGGAAACCTCCATTGGATTCATAATACCATTTACACTCAATAAAACCATGTTTCCAAATTTGAAAGTCAAAACTACTAGGTGAAAAAGACAAAAAACTGCCTAAAAATCATGTTTCTGCCTATTTTCTGAGCCAGGCACTGCGTGTTTGAGCAGTATTGGGAGATTATAGTTTTGGAGGTGATAATTAAGCTCAATTTGGAAGCTAGGGGAATTTTCGGAAACTAGATAGGATAATATTTCTAATGAGCTATCCTGAGCTAGATTTGGACACCAGGAAGGCAATCAAAGCTCACCCTAAAGATGGCGCTATGCACTTCCTTCAGGCACTGCGTGCTTGACAGGTAGCGAAATTTTTCATTGTTTCTCTCAGAAAATACTTTTCACCTATGGGATTTTGATTTTTCACTGATGTAGTTCATAAATGATGATGTAATTAAAGTGTAATTTTGTTACCTAGGGTAGATACATCAGATGAATGGCCTAAGTGGTGTGTAATGAATTTGTTTGCTTCATATTAGGGATGAGTCAGTTTGACCACCCTAGTCTTTAGCTATCAGTTCACTCTTTTGTGAAACTACTCCTCCTCTCATGGATTCGACCCCTGAGGCTTGGATTAGTTGTTTTGAGCCTATATCATGTAGTTTCTCAGTCATTTTATTGGTTGGACTCAGTGTGGATGCTCAAAGCTTGATTGTACACCTTTGTAAGTAGTTTGACAGGAAATTAATAAGAATTGCAACTATTTTTATGGGATCCCTATGGTATGGAGTTCTTGTATAGTTTCTTCTTTGTGATTATATGTTTTTATGTTTTATGTATGCCATTAATCATTTCATTGCTTCTAGTTGAATGTTTTCAAGTTTGATAGGTAGAATCCATTGCATCAGTGCTCTGCCTTAAGAAACCATTAACCATTTCATCTTTTCTGCAGTCCAGGAAGGATCCATGATTGTCACATGCCCTTCACCCTGCATTTCTAACCTAATTTTCCAGACCTAAACTGCCCAGCTCCTCCTGATACGGTAAATCCCCTACAAAACCCAATCAAAAATTTTGTGCTACTATATCTAGCCTAAAATCCTTTACCTGATCCAATCATCTTGACTGAGATCCTTACGGAGAGAGACCTCTTCTGGCCTAGTAGGGCTAGCTACTTGGTTAAGCTTGGTTTGTGGTTACCCTAGCGTTGCCTCCCTTCAGCCTGAGGTCAATCTAGGTGATAACATAGTGGCGACCATACTAGGGAACGCAATTTTATGTTCCTAAGCAAAATGTATCAAGTTCAAATCTAATTCTTGATGGTGAACAGCAATCAGATGCATGCAAAGGCTGAAATCATTCACCTGGTGACTCCAATGTCGAAAAATCCCAAGGTTCAGAATTTTTATGGCAACTCCACTCTTCAAGAACCACTAGCTTGAAGAATTTCTTGGTGAAATCATTGTTATGAAAATGGATTTGTTGGCTTGAAGGTATGCTCCCATGAGCCGAGATCACATTCCAGGTTTCCCAAATAAAATTCCTAAGGTAGATTGGCAAAGGAATTTGCCTATGTTTAAAGATGATTATAGGAATGATGCTGCTTTACATCCGGTTAGTTCTCACATGCATACTCGCAAGTTGAAGGTTGATTTTCATGAAGACTGCTTGATGAAGATATTCATGGTCACTCTAGAAGGTGAAGCCCGATCTTGGTATGAAAGTTTGCCACCTGCTTGTATTTACTGTTTAAAGGATTTTCATACCATGTTCTTTGAAAGATATAAAGAATCTTGTCCATCCTTAATATTAGTTCAGAACTGTTTTAAATATGTTTATAGTTTTATTGAAAATCTTGAGAAATTTTACAAAGATGATGACTTCATGGACGATGAGATCATGGAAGCGCTGTATGAAAATCCATTTCAGCAACATAAAGAGAGCTTAGAGGATACTTATCAAGATGCTCAGAAAAATTTGCGGCAGGTTCAAGATCTTAGTACAATTGAAAATGATGGAAGACAAGGTCTTATTTCAGATCTGCTCATAGCAGAAGACAGTATGCAGGAAAATCAAGTTCCAATTTCAGATTGTGATAAAGTCAAGTTGGCTATTTTAGATCTAGATTCAGATCATGATGTTGAAGAGTACCTTGTTTTGAATCCCATGAAGGAGAGCTATGTTGTTGAGATCATCTGGAATGAAGAAAATGAAGTTATTGACCCAAGTGTTTTCAGTTCATTAGAAGAAATACTTCACGAGGAGGTAATCCAGTCATTTTATGAAAAAGAAGATGAGATCTTTGTTCAAGTAAGTGAAAAATCTTCTTTGGATAACTCAGTGGTAAATGATAGAATTGTTAGTCTTTAGTTTCAAGAACTATCTGAAGTTTTCCCTTGTATGACTGGTGAGTGCGATAAGAAACATGACAATCTAGTTGCCATGTCATATGAAGGTCAAGAAGGTGTTAGTGAAGCTTCTTCCACATTTGAAAATGAGGACAGTCTTGAAATTAGATTTATAGATCAGCAAACAGATATTGTCTTCTTTCATGAAGATGATAGGGCTGTCAAGTTTGATAATTTTGAAGAATGTTTTCTATTTAAGAATGACTTAGACTATGAAATTGAGGAGTATGAGCCTGAGAGAGACAGTATGCCAGAAATCACGTCAGAATTTCTCATGCTCGAGGAATTTACAGCCAAAACTCAGATAGCAGAAGCTTATACTTCTCTATGCCTTCCTATCAATCAGCAACCAACTGTTCTTTCATATCAGAATGAAGGGAGTACTTGTATTTTTGTTGTTGGATCTCAAGACAAGCTAGTGCTTCAGGATTTTCAAGATCCCTTCAACATTATTTTGCAAGCATTCGAGAAGATGAATGTTGCCTGGTTCATTAGCATAAGCCTTGGTTTCATTCGTTATTGTGAGTTGCCTACATGTACATCGTTCTGCCTACTGGAGGAAAGTGAGCGAAGAATTTTAGTGAGTAGCCATCTACTGGATTGGTTACAGTGGAATGTTCACTTCACATGATTGTAGATATTTCTTTAGTAGGCAGGTGGTTGTCATCAGTATTTGAAGCCCTCAAATCTCGATGGTCTGCTGCCATTAATAAGTTTTATAAGTACTTATTTCAATTAAGTAAGCCTTGAGTCATTTTTTTAGTCAATTTCAAGTCAGTCTCAGAGTTAGTTTGTGTCGTTAAGTCGTCAGTTTTCAGTCATGCATTTCAATTTGTGTTTTTTATTGTATTGGCCCACATGGTTAGGCACTTGGTCTACAGTGTTCTTGACACCTCCAAGGAGTTGTCATCCCCAATAAGGTCAATGTTAGTGTCAGTCTTTGCAGTCTTCCACCAGTGATCAAATATGCTCTTATAAAGTGGTCTTGGGGTGTCGAAACCATTTTTTTGTCATTTCAGTGAGTCTTCAAGTAAAATTTGGTCACCAGGTATTAGGTCTAGGATTATTTTCACTCCATCCAAAGTTTTCCAAGTACTGGTCCATGTCACCATTTGGCTGAGTGTACCATCATTCAAAGAGTTTTCATCATTATTTCAAGTTCAAATGGGTCATTTTACACCTTGTTTGTGCTTTAGTTGTGCTTAGGTAAGGCTCATTTCCTTCTCCTAGGGTTTTGAAGGTAATTTTCCTTGGATGGTCAAATCATCAACAAAACTTTCATCTTGATGCTCATTCACCTTCCTCTACCCTTAATATACCTTCTTAAAACTCTTCCCATCACTGTTATCCCTTAAATTCATCATTTTCCTACAAACCCTAGCCTATTGGTACAATTTGACACTTTTCTAGGTTAGACCTATGTTTTTCCCTTTTGGACCCCTTCCCCTCACTCAACCTTTGAAATTCCACTTTCCCCTGATTCCTAAAATCCCTCCCTACTTCCAAAAAAAATTCTCAAGAAATTGGAAGCCCCTCATCCCCTTCATTTCCCTTCATTTCTACAAATCCCTTGTTCCACACATCGAGATAGGTTTTATTCAAATGATATTTCTAAGCAAGAAAAGATTAATTTGACAAAAGTGAGAGAGGTTTTTGTCCATCATAGACTCAAGAAGTAAAACCTCCTTCCGTTTTTACATAGGTCTCATGGTTTGGGATAAATGTCCAAAACATCATTTGCCTCAGGAGAGTTGCTGCACTTCTGGAGTGACTTTGAGAAAATCAATATTTCTCCTAGCTGGAATGTCCAAAAGACTTGCTTGATGATTCAAATGATAACTAGACACGCAGATATTTCCCATGAGCTATCAGAATATCAATTGGGAGTTGAGAAAGACCTCCAAAAGTTGACTGCAACAACACTCTGCATTTTAGCAACCTCAATCTGAACATTTTTACCAGTCTTGGGAGATTGAGCTTTTGATAGGGAAAATGAACTCCAAATTGAAAAATTAAAGATGTTGTAGAAATTAGAATCAACAAGATTTCCAAGGAGCTATCCCGCACCTAATTTGGACACCGGGAATGCAGCCCAAAGGGACCTGAAAGTGGCGCTGTGCACTTCCTTCAGTAATTTTTGTATCAGTCCCTTGGTCAAAGGTGTTGCACACTTTTTTGGGGCATATTTTGGGGGAATGGCCACCACCATTGGATTTAGAATACCATTTACACTCAATAAAACCATGTTTCCAGATTTGAAAGTCAAAACTATTAGGTGGAAAAGACAAAAAAGCACTTAAAAATCATGTTTCTGCCTATCTTCTGAGCCAGGCGCTATGCGTTTGAGTAGTCTTGGGAGATTGCCTTTTTGGAGGGGAAAATCAAGTTCAATTTGGAAGTTAGGGGAATTTTTGGAAACTAGACAGGATAAGCTTTCCAATGAGCTATCCTGAGCTCGATTTGGACACCAGGAAGGCAGTCAAAGCTCACCTTGAAATGGTGTTGTGCCCTTCCTTCAAGCGCTGCATGTTTGACAGACAGCCAAAATTTTCACTGTTTCTCTCATAAAATACTTTTCACCTATGGGATTTTGATTTTTCACTGATGTAATTCATAAATGATAATGTAATTAAAGTGTATTTTTGTTACCTAAGGTATATACATCAGATGAATGGCCTAAGTGGCATGTAATGAATCAGTTTGCTTCATATTATGGATGAGTTAGTTTGACCACCCTAGTCTTTAGCTATTAGTTCAGTCTTTTGTGCAACTACTCCTCCTCTCATGGATTCGACCCCTGAGGCTAGGATTAGTTGTTTTGAGGCCTATATCATGTAGTTTCTCAGTGATTTTACTGGTTGGACTTAGTGTGGATGCTCAAAGCTTGATTGTACACCTATGTAAGCAGTTTGGCAGGAAATTAATAAGAATTGCAGCGATTTTTATGGGATCCCTGTGGTATGGAGTTCTAGTACAGTTTCTTCTTCTGTGATTATATTTGGCATTTTAATATATTTATAGTTCATATCCAGGGAAAATTTTAAGAAACCCCCCAAATCTATATGTATAATAAATTGGCGAATCCCCACGGTATATAGAAAAATGTATAGGCTATCTTTTCATTGATATAATATACATATATAATTTTTTGGTGAATCTTTCACTAAATTATTAAATTTTGTTAAATCTTGGCGAATTTTTCACTAGGTTATATGGTATTGCAAATTCTTGGCTAATCTTCTAAAAAAAAAGAAAACATTGTAAAATATTGGTGATTCCTTGATAATGTATAAATATATATATAATAATAAGAAAAGTATTTAGTTAAATTATAATATACTAATTTTCCATGTTTTGGAAATGAAAAATCATGATTAATGTTACTCTAGGTCCTTATTATACACTACTGCAAATTTTTTTGCATGTTTTTATCATGTTTTTATCATGTTTTACCACAAAGGTCTTATCAAATCCCAAGGGGAAACTATTTGGAAAGGCACCCCCAAAGGCATGTGATGTTGAACTAAAGAAATTATTTTTCTTAAACTTGGGCTTGATGCATCTAGATAACTCAATCATATTTATTGTAATTCATATTTTGTAGGCTTAACATGAAAATAAGGTCCATGAATAGCTATATCAAAATCATGAATATTTACATCAAATTGTTTTGTTTTCTCATACATTGCTTTTCTAAAAGTTAGATACTTATTGAATTCCTCGAGTTCAAATAAACCAAAAACTTTAAAATATGGTGCTTCCTTGTCATATGTAGGTTTTTCACCTAATTTTGGATCATAACTATTGTAGTAGTTGTTGCACTTTATTCTACAATTGACAACTCTAATAATGTTGAATTGGTATACAATTATTTGAAATTGCACAAAATGAAAAATGATAATGAATGGAAGATAAATATGTATTGAAACTTAATTTCCTACATGATGAAAAAAAAAGAAGGTAATAACACAAACACATTAAAATACTACAGTTGGTGAGTTAAAAAATATAAACAATAGTCTTTGCATGTTCATTACTTGGAAAAATATGTCACAAAACAATCATCATCAAGGGAATTTTCACTTCAAGAATGGTAATGCACTAAATAGTCTATCGAGATCATCTAATAACATGTGATTCTTTTTTTGTATTGGTATCAAAGTATAATTGCATTAGATGAATGCTAGTCTCATGATAATAGGACTCCTATGATGAACACATAGGATCCTAGTGCATAGAGCATTTTTCTCTTCAGTTAACTAAGCAGATCTCATTTTCCTTTCTTAACAAACAATAAGTATTTTCAAAGAAAATATAAAATAAACATAGTAGATTCTAAAAGGTGAAGATTCTTTTGTGACACCACAAAGTGAAAGGAGATTTTTATTTTCTCCTTAAATAACCAAATATATAAAGAAAACAATTTATCTTTTATGGCTCAAATTTCTCGTAATGTCTACATTATTCTTTATATGATTTAAAGATATTTTCTATTCCTTGGAACCCATTTTATTCTTTCATGGTTAACTCCTTTCCATTACCTTTATATTCTCTTTTCATTACTAAACTCACTTCATATTTCATTTCTTTCTTTTTCCTTGATGATGGGTGGAGTGTCCACTTGAATATTGGACATTTCAAATATTAACACATTTTATTCCAAAACAAATATCAACAATGGTTGAAAATGTTGATGATGAAGTGGCGTATCATAGAAAACCTTGTGAAAATGATAAAGATGATAGGATTCATGTCAATATGTTTATTAATGGATCATGTGAGTTCCCGCAAGACATCAACTGATCAAGTAACATCAAGAATGTTGAAGGAGACTATCCAAGTATGAAAATTAATCATGCCAACATATATGACTTGAAATGATTGGAGTAAGGATTCCTTTAGGCATATCTTATATATTCATTTATTTTTTTATGATGGAATGCATGTATGATAATGATACCTAGGTGGGATATAATGAAGGAAGAATATTTTCATATGGCAAGATTGTTATAATTCTTTTTATTCAACCATGAATTAGTACCTCATGATTGAGTCACATGACAATGAGTGAATGGGTAACATAATCATGTTATGAATTTGTATAACACATGAAAGTGAATTCCAATAGAGCTAATGTGTGAGACCATATTTTTTATGGATATGGAAGGATATAATACTGCACAAGTGTCCAATTATCTCCCTGCTTATATTGGTGTTGTAAACTTTAACCTTCTTGCAAATAGTGAGGAGCACCTATAGAGGAGAGAGTTCCTAAGGTAATATAGAGTAGAGAATGGAAGTTCTTTGTAGTATTCCTAAGGTATAGATGGGAGGAGACTAGATGATGTGTTGAGGTGTTGGCTAGACCTTCCAACTAATGGTGGTAGAATACATTGTATAGGAATGTAGTATTTTGATATCAAGCAACAAAGATAGATTGAGTAGATGTGGTCATGAGCATTGGCACATTGGTTTATTGGAATAAATATTTAGTTTCATCTTGTAATGGTAGGTATGTTAAGTAACCCATGTACAATGAATCATAGTTCCATTTCATTGAGTATGATTAACAACTAAAAATGATTGAATTATTAGTTTATTAATATTATTCTAAGAACACCTCATGGATGGTAGTAAATATTGAAAGAGAGGATTCTATGCATATATACTCACTTTTATTTGGTTGGTTGAAAAGTTTATGTTATAGGTAGAATGGTCTCAAATATGAAAATGAGTGTAATTCTGTAAGAAATATTAGGTGTTGCACAACACAAGAACCAAACACTATGAGAAGGAATCTCATACTTATGAAATATGATATTCTTTATGAATTTGACTTGGAATTTATAAGTTGTATTATTATGAATATATCTATGGTAACTGTATATGTATGATACATGATAGATGATGGCTACTGAAGATGTAAACCCTTGAAGAAAGGCCATTGTTAGGATAAAGGAACCTTGTGATTGCCACATGTTTTACACTAGTAGTGTGTTGAAAATAGCAACAAGAAATGCTAAAAATAGCACTGCTATAAATAGCAGTTCATCCAGTGTTGATCTTAGCCACAATGGATGGAAAAATGGAAGTGCTACAAATTGCATTCTATAAATAGAATTTCGGGATACCTTCCTATTTTAGTCAGTCCCTAAACTAAAATAGTGAAGTAAAATTTGAATTTGATCTTAGTAGATGTTTGTAAAATAATTAATTAATTCATCTTGAGTTAATTAGTTAAGGAAAATCAAACATGAAGTCTATGTGGGGACATGCAATAGTTTCTCCATTAATTGAGGAATTTATCCATCAGTTAAAGAGATAAGGATGAGTTGTAATATTGAGTTGTAATTAGTTGGCTCAGTTAACTGAGTCAAGTCCAGTTAGATTAATTCAAATAGTTTGTTGAATTAATGTTCAGTTAGTTAATGCTTGCATGCATGTAACTACTGCACTTCAGATAACTGAGTATTCTCTCATAAATAACTCATGCATGTCAGTTCAGACAAAGGCCCATTTGAGATCAGATGGAGGAGCAGTGTACTATCAGTTGCTAGAATATTCCGTTTTGAATATTCCTTGCATGCAGAAGGAATTCTTTCCTTGAGGATTGCGAGTTGATTCTTTTTTTAACTTGAACAAGATTTCCACTTGTATGATAATACAGAGATTGGGGTTTTAGGCTGAGGCTTTCCCCGGGTTATTTATTCTGTGTTATGTGTGATTTATTTCTCATTCTCAATTATATGTGTTCTCTTGATCTTTCTCAATTCGATTAAGCTTCCACAAAGTGTTGTAGAAGTAGATCTTGTATTGTGTTTTAGTATATTGCATAATCTGTTGATCTACAGTGGGAATTTCTACATAGTGGATGTCTAGTAGTAAGTTAGTGCTCTCCTTACACGAGAAATCCATGACAAGATGGATCACCTAAGGGATTGTTTAGTAGAGAAGGGGACATCTAAGCCTAGAGGGTGAGTGTATGAAGGAGGAGGAAACTTAAAAGCTCATGTGGGATGGTAGCTAGAATATTGTGGGTGAGTTAGAAAGGGTAATGAAAATAATTATTTCCTATAGAAGCCATTATATGGGATATATGCATATCCATAGAGATAAGTATTAAATAAAAAATACATAGATATATTTGAATAGATGCTTACATCATGGAATTGAGAAATCTTGTGCATAAGATATGTGTTTTTTGGTAATTGATATAATATGTATGCTTACTTTATTACTAATGTAGGCATATGTTGGAATGTTGAAGTTTGGTGGTATACCAAGATAGTGAATAGGATGGCACTGAAAATACAACTGAGCAATGAGGAAAAGAAGCATTGTTAATGAGAAGAGAATATTTATGATTGTGTTATTCAAAGGGGGGTATGATAGAACGTCCTAGTATTGAATGCCATTGATTAACTATACTTAATTATGAGTAAATGTTCAATTTTGTTTAGCATGTATATCTCAATTACCATGTTTATTTACACCATGAGGAAGAAATTTTGCGGCACATTGAATAATGTAAGTATTATCTTTCTTGAATTTAATAAAATAATAGAGCTACTTGAGATAGGAGCACATAAAAAAGGGGTTATGATAGCAAGAGATGGGAAAGGTGAGAGGGTACTAGTGGGTTCTACATGCCGAATAATCCTTAGTTTTCCATTTTTCCAAACTTTACTTTGTTTCCTTCATCACCATGTTCCTTACTAAAAATATAGAAACCTTAACTACCAATCATGGAACGCATGTGGTGGTTGTGGAGATGTACACCTTCCACAATTACAAAATCAAGGTGATAAGTACCTTCATCATGGGAATTGTGAGAGGAGTGGTAAAACCTAGATTTTCTCACATTTTCTTTGAAAAAAATCATGTCCCCACAATAAGGGGGGAAATGAGGTCTCGTGGGGTGTTGGGGACGAGGTGATTTTTTTATTCATTCATTCATCATTATACCCCCCACACATGTGGTTGATGGGGAGGGAACAAAATCACGATTGGATGTAGGAAATTGACTGTAGAGAGGCAATGATTCATGTAGTCTTAGAGGCATGTATGTGAATAGTTGTAGGGAAGAAGGAATGATTCATTATTGGTCATTATTGGACTAAGACAAGCAACATAGTACAATACAATGATCACCTAAATGACATAATTAATTTTGGTTCTAAGGTGAATGGTGGAGGCCATTTCACATTCACATGAATGGTGTGTGACCATTATGAACTCATGCAAAGAATATTGAAGAGAGATGCATGGGGCTAGACACAATAGAGAAGGAAAATCATATGGAAGAGAAGTAGGTTATAAGAGAGAAATAAATAGAGGGAGAGGTAAATTCATTCTCTCTTGGTTGATGCTAACATCCATGAAAGTAGTTTTAGAGGTATTGATTCATACTAGGAGGTTGATCAAGGAATGATAGAGACCATTTTGAATTCATGTGATGAGAATTACATAAATATGTATAGATTATGAAAATAGATAAGGAAGATATTCAAATGGTTAGAAGCTAATTCCTTGGAAAATAAGCAAATTCTAGAGATGGAGAAGATAGAGAGATTCAAAAACTAGGTTGGAAAGGGATCCAGGAAAGATATCAAGCTATGTGACGGAGAAGCCATGGATAGAATCTAAGGAGGAAAGCATAACGTGGGTTGAATGACCAAGCAAGGAAGCCTTTAAAACTTGAAAAAGGTCAATAAATAAGTAAATGTTGTTGGAGTTAATGGATAGTGTCTAGACTATCTATGCACACATAAAGGGAGAGCTCAGAGACTTTTGAGGTAATATTAAGTAGATAAGGAAGGTATTCTCCTTTTTCTATGTAAGGAAAGCATTGTGTCACCAAAATAGTTGTGTTATTCCAAGAAAAACATTTAGTGGTGAGACAATGGGATAGGTAATTTTTTTTCCTAAGATAGAATGATTTCCATAAAAATGTTCTAAGTGTCCTTAGTGGTATCATAGCCTCAATTGGGGTGGCCTAGTATAAAAGGAATAAGTGCAATAGAGTGTATGGTTGTGTGGAACATGTATCTACCTAAGTTAAAGTTGGCCTTCAAATTTCAAATAGATAAGTTTTTCCTTTAGTTTGTTCATTCAATTGATTAATATAATGCACTTTGTTGGAGTATTTTAGTATTTGAATGTTGAATATTGCTATAGGTTTACTATTTCTTCATAATGGAAAATCAATGTTATATGTGCCAATGTAATTCTTGTAAATGGAATTTATATAATCGTACAACATTTTTACTAAGTATCATTATCTCTATTTATTTTTGGATGTGAGTGTGCGAGTAAACATCCATAGCGTTATAGCTTGTGATGAACATGTTATGTGAATCGATATTATGGTTATAGGATACCATTAGGGAATAATGAATTGTGGATGGAACATATGCTTTCTTTGCTAATGTTATTCATGAAACTAGAGGTATATATTGTCTACTTAATCATACTCATTTACCTTGCAATATTTTTTTATTAAAATAAGAACTCACTTGTTATGCACCAAACTAGAGGTAAAACAAATATAGACCATTTTCAATAATTTTTTTGATTAAAATTAATGTAACAAAAATTTAGATATAAAATATAATTGTGTAAGGGAAAATTCCAAAAGACATAGTTCCTCTATACCCCAAGGTTTTGAAAACCAGACTATCCATGAATATTTTTCTTTCTCCAAGTGCTTCTTGAGCATTTTAGATAAAAATCCATATGTACAATGCCTCAAGTTCTTATTGAGAGCGATCACGGTGATTTTTTTTGTTTTCATGTATGTTTTCATCTAGGGGATATGAGGATCAACTCTTTAATTAGAAACTTAACTGCAACACTTGGAACTAACAACAAATTTGTGCACATCTGATCAAATCAGTGTACACATACATATTTGTGTTGATTTAGATTGGATTCCAATCTTGGAGAGAGAGTATATAGGATTTTTTCAAGGAAAACCTCTTTTACAATGAAAATTTTGACTAAAAAATTTGCACACAATAGATCTAGAAACCTAATATATATCTATATATATATATATATATAGAGAGAGAGAGAGAGAGAGAGAGAGCATGTACTTTTTCATTGTTTAAATTATATTTTTGAATGTAAAAAATGAGTTCAATGTCTGCAAAAATTACTTGAAAACTTGAATTGTGTAAACTACATAGCTTAAACTTGCAATTTTAACACATCTTTGCTTGATTGCAAACAAAATTGACCAAAAATATTCTTAAAAAAAGGCCACAATGAGACTACTTAAAATGTTTTAGCCATAAAAAATATTTTTTTCAATTGCTTTATATAATGAATATATAGTGTTTTTTAATCATATATAATCTATACACATTTAAATATTTTATCTATGGAATATATTTTCCACATTAAAATGAGTTTTCAGTTATTAATATATCTTTGAATACATTTCAATATTAATTAACCCTCCATATTAAAACACTGTATTTATTAGTCACATTGAATATTTTATTATTAATTATATATTTTTAAATGTTGCATTTTAATTTGATATTAATAATTAAATAAAATACATATCTCCTTGAACTTTTTTACTTTTAATTACTCCTCTTACAACATTGAAATATTTTATGATGATCAGCATTAGCATAATTAGTTATTTACTTTATCTCCATATACATATGCATGTTGTTGAGATTGTAATAAATTATTCCACATGCATATTTAAAAATATTATTTGAGTCATGTACTAAAATATTTTTAAAAAGTTTTTTAAGTCAAGTACTGAAATAATTTTAAAAAGTATAAGTATTATACAATTTGTTGTACTCAAAAGTATAACATTTTCTTTATTATTATTTTTAATTACTTATTTCTTTATAAAATTGGTAAGATTATGATAGTTCATCTGGACATTGAAATATTTGATTTATGGTTGAGAGTAAGAGCATAACATGTATATTCATTTTTTTATAACCCACATTTTTTATTTATAGTGAAAATTTTGACTAAAAAAATTGCACACAACATATTTAATCTCTCTGGAAACGTAATATATCTATAATTAAGATATATATACCATGTGCAATTTTTCATTGTTTAAATTATATTTTTGAATGAATAAAATGGATTCAATGTCTTCAAAATTTAAAGTGAAAAAAATGAGTAAAACATTTGCATAGAACATATTTAATCCCTCTAGAAACCTAATAGATTTGTAACTTATATATATACACACACACACACACACCACATGTAATTTTTTAATGTCTTCATTTTTTTTAATGTCTTCAAAATGTTAAATCTCTCTCCTCTTCATGGCTACCATATATATGAATAGGATGTCAATGATTGTTGATGTCTATGGGCACCCAATAAATAAAAATTGCATTGCATCTATGCATATAAAATCGCTCAAAATATCTCCTCCATCTTCATCTTGCTAATGAAATTTATTTGAAGTAAATAGTTTCAAATTTATTATTCATTTTCTTAAATTCTCATTTTAATATAACCTTTTTCATTTCAATCTTGAAAGTTTGGATGACAATCCTTGTTTTGATAATACATATATTTTAAATATATCTGGTTATTTTTTTTAATAAGATGTCTTCAGACATTGTGTTCCAACTGATTTTTTCAAACGGGAAGCACCTTACTATTCCAAGAATAACAATAACTACTTTACCAATTCCTAGTAGAAACTAAACCTATAAAATTTAAACAATTTTAGCAAAATTTGATTTTTAATATAGTGCCTTCCAACAAACATTTTTTTGGTAGATTTTTTAAAATTAAAAAAGTATATTATCTAAATAATATTTGAAAATGACAAGTATATATCCGAAAATGAATAGTTATATATACCAAAAATCCATTAAAACACAAACTTACATGTACTACTATACGTTGATTCTTGACTTATTAATTTAAATGTCAATACTTTGCCAACAACCCTGTACTACTATTAAAATTCTACAACTTTGTGAACAACCATCGTATATGCTTATGACTAAACAGATGCAAACTTGGAAGATGGCAAAAGCACTATTCAATATTTAAATAGACATGAAAATAAGAGACTTGAATTTTTAAACAAAAATGACTTATTCTTTTGTGACTTTCTCGAAATTAATACCAGTACCATGAAATATGGGCAAATGAAAGAAAAAATATTTTTTACACCAAATGGGGAGGGCCAAATAACTATCATAAATACCTATTCTTGAAAATTATGGCTAATGGAAGGTTGTAACTCCTAATTTCAAGGGCTAGATTTTTTTTTTATCCTTTCCCTTAAAATAAGGTGGGTTAACCTCCATACATAATTCTTTTATAAAATAAATTTGAGGTGATTTGTAACAATGTACTATGATACAAAATATTCGCCCAACAAAAATTTAAAACCCCTTAATTTCATCCAAGGGTGAAAATTTGCCCCTAAAATTTTCCATGTTCATATCTATTACAAGTGGAAGTAGAGCTTTTTCTTGGGCAAAGTAGGGAGAATTTTTCTTTTCATTTTTTGCAAGAATTTTTTGGGCCACCAGTTTGCAAATCAGATCTGAAAATTTTGGTGCAAAATTTGGAAACAGATTTAAATTCCTTGCAAAAAAATACCCAATTTCAAAAAAAAAAAAATCAGTTGAATCGGAGTCCGGATGAGGGAGATATCGTTGATTTAAAATCAATTGTTTTGCATAAATTTTTCTGACAACAATTCGTGGACAACGACTCTCTAGTAAATTTTTGTAGTTTTGTGGGAAATTTTTGAAACTTAATTACATATCTAAGATCCTCTTGAAAAAACACCTAAAAAAAAACATCGGCCTAATCAGAGTCAAGATGAGGGAGATATTGTTGATTTAATATCAGTTGTGTTGTTGAAAATTTTCTGATAGCAATGCGTAGACGGCAGCTCTCCTATAATTTTTTGTAATTTTTGTGCAAAATTTTAGAAAAAATATTGTATATATGAGCTTCTCTTGAAAAAAAACCCAATTTAAAAAAAAATGGTCAAATCGAAGTTCGGAGGAGGGGGATATCATCGATTTAAAATCAGTCATTTTTTCAAAACTTTTTGTGATGGTGGGACAGTTGCAATGCGAATCTGAGTTTCTAGAGTGCCTTGATTGAGATTTCAATCGCATTGGAAAATTCAGAATGGTCATTCCATTTCCGAAAACGGGCTATAATAAGGATTTTTATCCATATTGACCAAGTTGTGGCCATTTTAGATTTCCGCATAAATTAGGTCAATTTTTTCAAAACCCTCATTCTTCTTCATTACTTCTACTAAGTTGTGTTTTGCAGGAAAATATGATGGCCTTACTATTGAAGAATTCCTAGAAAGGGAAAATTCAAAATGTCTGAGATTTTGGAAAAATACAGCATAGATTCTTTTTAAAGATGAGACTACCATATGGTGGGACTCACTTGACAAAAATAAGTTTGTAAGTCTTCCCGATGAAGAATTCAAAAAAATCCTTTTGGACAAATGGTCTCATGCTAGAAAATAGGATAATGAGAAACATAAGGGGTTATTTTTTGTTGGTATCTCCTTATTACATGTTCATGGATATATTCAGAAAGAGAAGAACATTGTGTCTATCAATCGTAGTTCCCAAGATAATTTTATCAATGTTAATTTGGCAAAAAAATTGCAAGTTCTAGCAAAACACATTAAAACACACAAGTTGATAATGAGGATGTTCAAACTTATAAAGCTTTGAAGATTTTTATGGATATGTATGTGTTGCATTATGATTTTTACACTTCATATATGGATAATGTGGATGTTGTTTGGGATACCCTTGGATGGAATCCGTTGGTAGTATCAATATTAATGTGTAGAAGGAATTTCTGAAGCTTTGGTATAAAAAGAAGAAAATTACACTGCAGGATATTTCCATCAGTAAGCAGGTAGGGTCAAAGGAGGTCCAAGCAGAAAACACTGCAAGTACTAACACATCATATGCGGAGTCCATGGTGGAAGTGATAATGGAAGACAACCAACAACTGCAGGTGCCACAACAGATATCAGATACCACTCAGGATCCATGAGGTGCCGAATTGAAGAAAGATACACCATCAGTTAAAAATTCAGCATATCACCACCCGAACCACCCAGTCAGACAACACCTAGCAAGGGGGCAAAGAATTAGCAACAAGGAAAACAACCCTTAGACGACACATAGAGAGGTGCAACGAGCCACCCATAACACATCGATGCAGAGGAACCACCAAAAACAATTCCATTTCAAGCGAGCGAGGCACCAGCTAGATCGAGTGTTCACCTTTCTTTAGGATGGCTAGATGCACGTGCATGGTACCAGTGGACTACTCTTTTGAGTAGATCTTATTATTTGTGTTCTTTTCATGTTTCGGGGACAAAACATGATTAAAGGGGATGCAATGTAATATACCTGGGGGGGATAATATGGGGTATATAGCGAGGTACCTAAGGGAATAATATGATTTAATGATTAAGGATGATAAATAAATGGGCCATAGTTTATAAATAAAGTGGTTAACCCACATTATACAAGGGACCACAAGTAGTTAGTAAATAATGTGATAAACCCATTATATTGGATGTATGGTATTTAGATACCCGTGGTATTGTATGTATGAACCCTATATAGAGGCTAGAGACTCCCCATTGAGGATGTCAAGGATTGTTGTATTGACAAGCATATGGCTTGTGGAGTGATTTCCATCCTTAAGTAGTAGTTGTATGGTGTTTCCCTACCTCAAGGGTTTTATATTAATAAAGATTTGAAGTTCTATCATCTATTGTGATATTTTTTGGGCAAATTTTGCATTTTTAGTATATTTGCAGGCTAAATCTATTACAAATAGTTAGAGGCCAGTTAACTGAATACCACTGAAAATAATTGAATTGGATTACTAAAATTTAGAAATCAGACATGCATAACTAAACTCCAAACCCTCTAACTCAAATTTACTGAGCTAACTAAGTGACAAGATCCATGTCACACTAGTTAATTGCCTCCAAGTTGTCTTGTTGATGTAGAAATTCGATTTACTCAATTTGACTAAGGCTATAGTCAAATTGAGCCTTTCTTGCTACATTTTTTCAACACTCCCACTTAGCAAGAAAGGGATTTTCCACCACCCCTATCCTGCACATGTGGAATTCGAATTTACCTCTTGACAATGCCTTTGTGAGGATGTAAGCAGCTTGCTCCTCAGTTGGAATGTATTATAGAAACATAATTCTTCTCTGCACACAATCCCACAAATTATGATACCAAATATTAATGTGGTTGGACCTATCATGAAATATCAGATTCTCAGAGAGCTTAATGCAACTATAATTATCATAATATATCACTATCAAATCCATTATTGATTGAATAGTGCCACAAGTATTTTCCTCATCCAGATTGCTTCACCTACTGCTTGACTTGCAACCATGTATTCAACCTTTGTTGAACTAAGCACCACAAACCTCTGCTTCCTGATGTACTAGAAAATAGTTGCAGACCCAACATTGAAGATAGCACCTGATGTACTTTTCCTATCTGATGGACTCCCTGCCCAATCTGCATCGGTGAAGCCTTGCAGCTTCACTCCCTTTGTCCATTTGTAACATAATCCATAATGGGTAGTGCCTCTGAGGTACCGCAACACATGTTTGGTTTCCTTCCAATATAATTTGGTAGGCCTCACCATGGCTTAGCTGAGTTGGTTGACTGCATAACACATGTTCGATCATGTGTTCACAAGATACATCAGTGAACCCACAAGTTTCCTATAAATGGTAGCATCAACTTCCTCACCTGAAGAAGCATACTCCTTCCTTCAGTTTGTAGCTAGAGGTGTGTCCATGGGCTTACAATTCTCCATGTGAAATATGTGAAGTATCTTAGTAGCATACTTTCTTTGAAACACAAATAATTCACCATCACCATGCCATACTTACAACTTGGGGAAGTAATGCATGAGGTCCATTTCTTTCATCTCAAATTCCCTTTGAAGATCCTCTTTGCAAGAGTGGATTAGTTTCTCATCACCAGTCAATATTAAATCATCAACATACAAAACAAGAATAAGCAACTTACCATCAACTACAATGTGATAGAGGTTCGCATCTAATTCACTTTTGGTGAACATCAATCCAATGAGATAACTATCAAATTGAGTGTACCATGCTCAGAGCATCTGTTTGAGACCATACAATTGTCTCTTGAGTCTGCACACATGTGACTCTCGATCATATGTCTCAAATCCTTGTGGATGCTCTATGTAAATTTCCTCCTCAACAACACCATTGAGAAAGGCGATATTCACATACATTTGTTGGATTTTCCACCCCATCTGCGTAACCAATGCTCGAATGGATCTAATTGAGGAATATCTTGCAACTGGTGCAAAATTTTCCTCATAGTCCACTCCCTCTATCTAAGAAAATCATTTGGCCACAAATTTAGCCTTGTACTTCTCGATGCTCCCATCCACTTCATGCTTCACTTTGGAGAACCATCCTGAACGAACCATTTATTTCCCTTCTGGTCTCAGCATCACCTCCCATACATTGTTCTTCGTGATGGATTTATGTTCTTCCATCATGGCGTCAACCCAAATTGGTTGAGCAACTACTTCCTCAAATGAAGAAGACTTTGGCTCAATGAGATTTGTCATGAGAGCCATGTACCCAATGTACTTATCAGGTGACCTCCTCTGTTTGTGTTATGGGGTTAGGGCTCCCACATTCTCCTGTGCATCCTGCAACAATCTATCAACTTCTCTGGTTCTCTTTCTCCCCTCTCTAGAAGATTATGGTTGAGTGGGTGCCTCCACTTTGCCTCATGTCTTCTCCTATGCATGTGGTTTCTCCACAACCTCTTAAGGGTCCTCCTTTGGAACTAGAATCTCCTGCTCTGATGGAGTACTCATCTCTCATTCTAGTGAGCATCTCATAACCTTGTCCTCATCAAACTTGACATCTCTCCTCACAGCTGTCATTCTTAGTGAAGGAAAATACACTCGGTAATTATGTGGAGTTTCAATGTATCCCAAAAAAACTCCCAACTTTGTTGTAGGATCAAGTTTCTTCCTTGAATCCTTGGAGACATGGCAATAAACTGAAGCTCCAAAAATTCTGAAATGATACACATCAGAATTTCTCCTAAAGAAAGCATCCTTTGGTGTGATCATACCAAGTATCCTATGAGGACTCTGGTTTTGCAAGTAGACTGTGATGTTGCATTCCTTTGTACACAGGTGTAATGGTAGCCCCTGATCATGCAACATGTGCCTTTTTGCTCTCACTATGATCTTATTCTTCCTCTCAGCTACCCCATTATGTTGTGGGTTATGGGGTGCTATTAGTTCTCTTCGAATACCTTCTTTCGCACAAAAATCCTTGAAGGCATGTGAAACAAATTTACCTCCATTATCACTCCTCAGAGCCTTCACCTTATTCCCAGTCTCCTTCTCAACTAATGCCTTGAACTCAACAAATTTTTAGAAAACTTCGTCCTTCTTTTACATAAAGAATATCCAACATTTCCTATAGAAATCATCAATAAAAATAACACAGTACTTATGTCTTGGTGTGGAGGTTGTAGAAAAGGGTACACAAAAATCAGACTGGACTCACTCCAAGATTGCATCTGCTCTAATTTCTTGGTCATGGAAAGTGGATTTAAATTATTTCCTCAATGTGCAACCCTTGCAGACATCTTGTTGGCCAAGGGAGCCTTTAGGGAGACCGATGGTAATTTGTTGCATGATCTTTAAGGCACCATGGTGTAGATGACCAAATCTCTTGTGCTAGAGTTCTCGAACATCGTGACTCGGCACTTTTTCAGCCTTACTGCTAAATGTAGTGCAATCGCCCACCTCAAGTTTGTAAAGTTTCTTCACTCAAACCCCGGTCTGCTTCACTTTCTCGGTAACTATGTATCTCAGAAAGGCTTTCCCTTTACTGAAGATAACATCATAGCCATGATCCTCCAATAATTCTATAGAGATTAGGTTCTTCTTCAATCGAGTATAAACATAACATCTTTGAAGTGAAGAGGAGAGGCTTTCTTCTTCTCAAAGGTAATAGTACCAATTCTTGTAGCATTGTACCACCCATCATCCCCCATTTCGATATGCATCTGGAGATCCTTCTCCTCCAGGCTACTAAAAAAATCCTTGCACCCTTTCATATGGAACGAGGCACCGGAACTAAGGTACCACACACTCCCCATAACAATGGTGGCCATGCATGTTATTAGGGTGAAGTCTAATTATTGTGAAGCCAATGCTTAACCTGTTGCTCCTCCTGAAGGCTTCTTGGTAGACTTCTTGTGCGAACATTTTGTCGCATAGTGCCAAAACTCATGGCAATGGAAACATTTTATCTTGCTCATGTCTTTCTTCTTGCCATTATTTTGGTTGGACTCAAATTTTCTCTGGGTATTCTTCCCTTTGCCTTTCTTCCCCTTTAAAACCATGCAAAATTCTCTTCATCCTCAGCTTTGGATGATGTTCCATCCTGGTTATTTCTTTTGAACTCTTCTTGTACCTAGTCAGACCACAACCTTTCCCAATTCAGTATTTTTTTCCTTCCATTCACAGAGTTTTGGTAGTTGTGGCAAGATTTTGAAAGGCCTAAAAGTGTTAGGCTCACAAAGTCATCTTTTGCAACATTCACACCAACCCCTCCAAGTTCATCCCGAACTTATGTAAATCTGGAGAGATACTGCGAAATAGTATCATTCTTATGCATCTTAATGTTTCAAAGTTTGTCTTTCAAGGGCAATTTTCTATGGTTACTACTATTTCCGAATAGGTCAGTCAGTGCCTTCCACATAGCAAGTGGTGTCTCTTTTTCATGGAGATTTGAGACCACATGGTATCGCACACCTTGCAGAAAAGTTCTCCTGGTCTTTTGCAACATCATTCTTCCATTGGGCAAATTGTTATGCATCCAACTATGGAGGTTTTGAAATGTCAGATTTAACATATTCTAACACACCATTGTCATCGAGCATTGCTTCCATTCGATCCTTCCAGACTATGAAATTTGAGCTACCCTCTAGGGCATAATCCAATCTCAGTCCGTTGAAAGACATCCTCCTGATCTCGAAGAAAATTGTTGCAAGAAGGATGGAAATTTGAAATTCTTGAGAGACAAGTTCGAAATATTGATTCTAATGTGAATTTTGATGCTCTGATATCTTGTAGAAATTTGATAGAATTGCAACTGCTCAAGAAATTTAATCTAAAATCAAGAGACACAATCCTACTCTACTAATCCACGGAATGAAATTCACAATTTAGAACAACATGCATAGACATGCAATAAGCAAAACCACAAATACATAGTTATTTCTAGGGGAACCAGCTGGCACAATGATTTCTAAGGGAACCCAACTAGGAAAAACCCCTCAAGTCTCTTTGCATTAAGATGAATATAAAATCTATTACAATTGCTAGCTCCAACTCTGAACTCACCTTGCAAAAAAATAATTGTTCTTTTTTCTCAATGAACAACTCTGGCCAACACTTAGCCGAATATCAGCTCACTTGGCCTCATATTTCCTTGCGCAATTCCTGACGAAATTAGCCCCTATTTTTAGGAATTTTCCTCCAATTGATTGCACAATTCCCAAGGATTGATAATATGACTGCATGCAACACATGTAAACTCAAACTAGTTTACAACTACTTGTTACACTGTCTTGTTATCTCCACTTCAGTTGAGGAACTCGAATTCTCTACATGCACTAAGTATTTTAGGTTGATTGATCAATTAACCTGCATATTTCTGAGTTAGACTGTTGTCCCACTGCACAACTGACCTTCAACTGACTCTAACAATAATTAGAGGTCAGTTAACTGAATACAATTGAAAATAATTGAACTGGGTTACTAAAATTTATCAATCACACATGCATCACTGAACTCCAAACCCTCTGACTCAAATTTAGTGAGCTAACTGAGTGACAAGATCCATGTCACACTAATTAACTGCCTTCCAAGTTGTTTTGCTGATGTGGAAATTCAATTTACTCAATTTGACTAAGGTTAAAGTCAAATTGAGCCTTTCTTGCTACCTTTTTTCAACATTTTGGTTTTATAATTGATATTCTTGATGTGTGTGTGCACATTGCATTGGAACCAACTTGTATTTTTTTAATTAATCTAATGTTACATTATATTACATGACAACATTTCCCCATACTAAATTGCATAGCGCCTCTTGATACAACAATTTTATGTCTTTAACTTATAAATTTTCATTTCTTTATCAAAAATTTAATTATCTTAAATAATTCTTAGTCCATTTATATTTCATTACAACAAGATTATTACTTAGTTTTGACATTTTTAAATAGAAAAATTCTCTTCACATTAATTAATCAAAGTTTAATTATCACTTAAGTTTTTAAGGGATAACATTCTTCCTTCATATTAAGTATTTTCTTTATTTTTTAATTGAAAATTCGATGATGACATTGCATTCCATTAAAATTTTCAGTGAACATTTAGCTTGCTTGACTTGAGTCAATTGATTTGAGTAACACATACTTAAGAGATGCAATCAAAGAGAGTAGACCAATGTTTTTCCATCGTGAACATTGAGAGTAATTATTCACTGCACAAAGCCATTGGATGAGAAAATGCAAAATAGTATTTGGAGAATAGAATAAGGCAAAGTATAAGAGTCCTAGAGACATTCTACCCTACCATTATAGGTCATAGCATTTTACAGGGAGGCCAAAACAAAGGTTTTGTTTCTATGCCTTTGTTTTTAATCCATGATTCCTTTTTGGATATCAAGAAAGAATATTCGATCAGTGGAGCTGCAGAGCACTCTGAGGCTTGCCTATTAGAGACATGATGGTGGCTGCTATATGCCTTGATGACAGACCCGCTTCTTCAATTTGGTCCTTGGGAGATCCATGATCGATATATCGATCCGGAAGTACCATTGGCCTCCACTGCAAAAGAAAAATGATGATACAATAATTAGCATGATGATTTGGCATTAAATTTCAAGTTTATTGAAGGAGACAGAAATTGATGCAAAGAGCCAACCTTTAGATTTCCATCTAAAAGCCCATGCAATGCAAGAAAGTGGGACACATGAGATCCAAATCCTCCAATGGAACCTTCTTCCACAGTAACAAGGATTTCATGTTCCTTCACCAATCTCCGTATCAGGTCCCCATCCAGAGGTTTACAGAAGCGAGCATCAGCAACAGTCACTGATATGCCCTGCTGAGCTAGCATCTCCCTAGCTGCAAGGCAATTTTGGACTATTGAACCATAGCCCAGAATGGCAACATGAGTACCCTCTGCAAGAATCCTGCCTTTGCCAATCTGCTTCACACAAACCAAAACATGTCAGCTGAATTCAGGAGGAGAGAGAGAGTATTAATGTGGAGCAAAATGACATAATATGGATAATGCCACTTAAAACTCACAAGCTGTCCTATATAAGCTCTAAATATTTTCTCACTTGACGAAATTTTTCATTATTTGAAAATTTTCTGGCATAAAAGGATATGCAGAGTGAGCCTGCTATCCTTGCCACCAACTAGAAATACAAAAGTGTGAGCTCTAGTAAAAAAACCTTCAGAGGGGTTCCTTTGTTGTTTGGAGGCAGTAACACACCAACTCCGTTGCCTCTGGGGAATCTAAAGCAGCTTGGACGATCATCAATTGCTGCAGAGGTTGCCACCATGTGCATGAGCTCTGCCTCATCGGAAGGAGCCATTACAACCATGTTGGGTAAACAAGCCATATAAGTGACATCAAAAGCACCACAGTGTGTTGGACCATCTGCCCCCACTAGCCCTGCTCTATCGAGGGCAAATCTCACAGGGAGTTTCTGCAAATCAACATCATGAACCACCTGCAAATGTCCCAGACAATCTAACAAGTCTTAGCAATTCCAGTTTTGTCAATTTCATTCTATAATTGCCTAATTAATCTTGTGCCTCTAGAGTAGTAGTGATTATCCAGGCTAAGCTACATTTGGATTGTCATGCCTGGGCATCTACTTTCAGCTATGTTCTTAACTTTGGATACTGCTGTAATCAAACCTAAATATGCCAACTACTAATAACTGTTGTAATTGCAACTAGTGGTACAAAGCCATGAATGAATATAAAATTCCAAAGAAGAATATAATCTGATGAATGTACAGTTCAAACATTTCCATTAAGGCTTTGTGCAGTTCAGTTTAATTTCATTTCCAGGGCAATGCAGTGAATCCATTACCTGATCATATCCTCTTTGTAAGAAGGACGAATAGATTGCACAGAAGGGTTTCAATCCTTCTGTGGCAAGCCCTGCTGCAAAGGTCACGGCATGCTGCTCTGCTATGCCCACATCGAAACAGCGTTCGGGGAACCTCTTCTGGAAGTAATTTAGCCCTGTTCCCCCACCCATAGCAGCATGGATGGCCACAATTTTCTCATCTCTCTCCGCTTCTGCGATCAAGCTCTCCGCAAAATATTGAGTGTGGCTGAGTGTAGAGCTTTTAGGCTTGAATTGCTTGCCAGTAGCTGGATCGAATTTCACCACACCTAGACCATAAATGGTTTCAATTTCAAACAGTCAGAGAGAGACAAGCAGAGTAATATTAATGAGAAAATTAGAGATAGATTGATGCCCAGTTCAGTGAATTTCATAAAATACCATAAAAATTGAAAGAACAATCGCAGATTTTTAGTCTACAGTCTGAAAATGTCATGAAGCAATAGATAGGTCAAGAAAAAAACAGGGAAATTGCAAAAGGTATATGCAATTTCAGATAGGAGAGATGTCATACGAGGGATCAAATTAGGTGCAGATAAACATACCATGTAGTTTATCAGCTGCTTTCTCTGCAGGTGGATAACCCTTCCCCTTCTCTGTGACTGCATGGATGAGGACAGGCCCTGGAGCAGGCATGCTTTTCACATTCTCAAGAATAGCTACCAAATCTTGAATGTTATGTCCATCAACAGGGCCAATGTAGTAGAGTCCGAGGTCTTCAAAGAGGGCAGAACCAGGTGCACTAAACATTCCTCTGGCATATTCATCCACTTTTGCAGCTATCTCGTGGGTTGCACCCCCAATTTGATGCGTAAGACCCTGAAAAAAAAAAGCCCAAGATTCAGACTTCTTTGTACACACATAAAGAAAGCAACCAAGAAATCCGCGAGTACAGAGCTATGAGATTAGGGGTGGACTGGGCGTCAACCTTGGCTGCTTCTCGCAATTTTCGGAATTTTTTGCTGCTTTGAAGCCTGCAAAGAGAACTGCTAAGAGCACCCACAGGGGGGGCCGGGCCATCTACAGTAGCAGTAGGCAAGGAAACCTGCTTATTGTCATTTAGAATAATAATCATGTTTGAATCAAGAAAGCCTGCATTGTTCATAGCTTCATAAGCTTGTCCAGCAGTCATTGCACCATCCCCAATGACACCTATAACATGGTTATGCTTGCCCAGAAGATCCCTACCCACTGCCATACCTGTAAATCCATTCAATCAACATATAAATGCATTAGAATTTACCAAAACAGAAAATGGAATATTTTCTTTAATAATTGTGAATGTCAAATGTGACGTCCTATTAATGTCGAAAACCCATCTCAATGAACTTAGAATTTCAACTGTAGTCCATTAGCATGAAATCCAAAATCTTGAAAAAGGTCCATTAAAGGATTCAACGGAATAAACCCATTGAAAGTCCCCAAACACAACCAGAATACATAGACAAGAAGTAGTTGTACTTGCAATTTCATCCATAATCAACAAAATTGATATAAAACAGCTTATAAGATATAAAACCCTGAAAAATATCTTGCAAGAAATGAACACCACTAATCTAGTAGAATTTAGGAACCACTTCTTCAAATTTTACTACGAAGGATAAAAGTTGGAAGTTCTTTCAGAGTGAACTAAAGGTGGTAACGTACCAACGGCAGCAGAAATGCTAGTAGAGCTATGTCCAGCACCAAATGCATCGTGTTCACTTTCGACGCGCCTAGGGAAGCCTGCTATACCAGAAGTTTGTCTCAAGGTGCTCATTTTTGACCTCCTTCCTGTCAATATTTTATGTGGATAAGACTGGTGGCCTACATCCCACACAATTTTATCATGTGGAGTGTTGAATACATAGTGGAGTGCAACTGTGAGGTCCACAACACCCAGGCTTGCACTCAGATGGCCTCCTGTCTCTGCAACACTAAATATGATCTCCTCTCTAAGCTCCTTCGCAAGCTGCCTCAACTCCTGCAATACAATTAAAATGACAATAAATCTGTATGATTAATTGTGCCTAGGGTCCCAATTCAAGCCTCATGGGTGTCTTAGAGTCCATCCAAATTCCTATCCAGCATTCAAGAATGGTCAGAAAGGACCCTTTTCTTTTCGCTTCAGAAAGCAAAAGAAATAAATATGTTCCAACACCTACATCCAAGTTTCTTTGAAGCTTGTCAAGAAGCACCATTAATAAAAGCTCTAAAGACGTATGAAAACTGCCCAATATAAATTCCTTTCTTAGTGTTCTTTGACAAAACTTTGAAGCTTGTCAAGAAGCACCATTAATAAAAGCTCTAAAGACATGTATGAAAACTGCCCAATATAAATTCCTTTCTTAGTGTTCTTTGACAAAACAACGACTGATTTCTAGATAGGTGTTCACAATTAATTGCAGAAATCGCAATCGATTTCCCCACAAATAAAAGAAAAATAAATAAAAACAAAAATCTAAGAGATCCCAAGTCAAATTTCTCATATGACTCAACAGTGAAGTAGAGAAGTATGAGTTTCTTTATGAGAAGTGATAGGTCCAAACTAGATGAATAGAGTATAATTAAATTGTTATCTCTAAACAAAAATTCCATATTTCACAGACCAGGTTTCATACACCAGATTTGATCATAACCTTAAAATTAAATTAATATAATCAACCTAAATTATTATTATTATTATAATAAAGTTATTATTATGATAATAACTATTACAGAATTCAGAATACAGTGACACTACAATCAGTAAATAAATGTTAACTTTGCAACGAATTTCCATGTGAACCAAGTCATACAAGTGGGTCAGTGATAAAAACCAAACTGTTTGTTCTAAAAAAACCTCTGTAAATGGACTTGACTGATCAGTCTTGAAGATCATCGGCAGACATCGAAATTAGATCATCCAATTCCTTGAAAATGTTTAATTTGAGGAAAACCATTCATGGTTCAAGAAAGAGCTTAAAGATCATGTAGGATGGCTGCTTTACCTTTATCTTGAGATTCTTCATATGGATTGGATAATTTATAGTGTCCAACAATGGCGTCGGAGGCTTCTCACCACTATACGTAATCTTTAGAGAGCCATTCTTTTTTGCATTGCAAATTCCTTTCATGTTTTCGTCTCCATCAGCATTGCCTGCTATTGCAGAGACTATCCCATGCTACAACAGCAAAAAAAAACCATTCGTTCAATTTACAGAATAAAACAGCCATGAATGCACCATGGCAGCTTGCTGGATTTACAAGAATACCTCAAGCAAAAAAGCTTTAAAAAAACGTTGGGGGTACTTTAACTGTACTCTGTTCTCAAGCTCAGATGCGAAATTCAGAAGGGTACCTTCGATTTTAATGGAGTCCTTTGAAGAGTTGAAATATTCTGCTTCGGCAAGATCTTGAATCGCCCGCTCCACAACGTAGTTCTTGGTTGAGATATATTGCTCCAATTTATGACCATGGATGGCGATGATCCCACGGAAACCACTCCCAGTGATGCCATGTTTCTCTTGAAGATTAGATTGAAATGATATCTATGACAATTGAGATGAAGGTGGGATCTGAAGAAGCTATGAAACTAAGCTTGTTTCAAACCAGTGGCCCTATAAATTGAACCATATATTGAGACGAATTCCAAGCTGCAAACCTACACAAGAATCTAAATTAAAAAATAAAAAATAAAAAAATGCCAGGTGGTCTTATATACAAGTAACAATTATACCCAACATTCAGGCAGAGATTAAAGTAGCACTATAGAGGAAACAAAGCCATAAATGAAGTTTAAAAATACTGCATTCAAATAACTTACTGACAATATTTCAGGTTTCTGGGTACTTTTATACTCAGACACAATTTCAAGGCCCAATGGACGTAGTTGATTTTTATTCACACAGACAGGAGGGAGGGACAAGGATGAAGCCTGGCAGAAGAGATATAAATAAGGCAGCTAAGGCCAATCTAGCAATCCAAACAGAGCAATACAATGGTTCCAGAAATCTGACATTCACTGGAACTTTGATAGTTGCTTAAATTGGTGAAGATGGAGGAGGATAGGAGACCTATTTATTAGTCCCAACTAGAGCAATGATTCGGTATAAAATGAAAGCAGGTGGCAAAAAGGAGTTCTTTGTATAATTTATGCAAAAGATTGCAATTTTCTTCTGTGTTCAACGTTTTCTTCATGGATGGGTGAGTGGCACGAACTCGTGCGTAAATGCCTTGAGATGCGTTTATTTGGCTTTTAGTGAACGAGACCTCAATTTTCAGTACAAGTTGCTCTCAAAATGGCTTTCATGGCCAACAAGGCAGCTTTTGATAATTACGACTGCCCGTAGATTGCTGGGGTATGTTACAAATAGTAAGTTTAATTTTTTTTGTGCTTGTAGCCACACACATCCATGAAGAAAATGTTAGCTAAGGAGTTGCCAATAGGATTTGAGGTTGTTTTGTTTTTATTATCATGAAGTGAATCATGTGAGTTCTAGTTGCATTGAACTTATGTTAATATAGATGTGTATGATTTTTTGAGATTTTTATTTTTAATGAATTTAGATTTTTGTGATCTATATCAAGTTAATTGAGAATAATTTATTTTTGTATATATAATTATTATTTATAAAAAATATTATTAAAGTGATTATTAAATGTTAATGTATTTTTTAATGATGTTAATTTTATTGGTTTTTAATTTTTAATTTATTATTTTTAGTTTTATTTTAAATATGTATAGATTTTTTATTTTCTGCCAACGTTTCAAATCCCAACCGAGATCCATCATCAGGACAACTTGAATGCTTCTTAAAGTTGACAGAAAATGGTTCTCACTGTGGATTCTCTAGTAACTAAGTCGAAAGTAATAAACCACAGAGGTCTTAAATCCAGAGATTTTTTTATTTTTTATTTTTATTATATTTCAATACAAGATATTATTCTAAATAATAGTTTATTTTTCCTTGGATGGAGTGCTACTTAGACAACCTCACACACTAGTATCATTGGAGTATCATCAACCCTTATCACACTTTCCAAAGCTTGGACAAAAGACTACATTTCATTTTGCATGCAACATGCTCTCGCTTTAATGGGAGTTCTATAGGGTTCATCGTCTTTGAAGTAGTTGTTTCCTTCTGAAATATTTCATGATAACCGATCATCCTCTCTGTCAAGTGCATCCATCATTGTAACATCCCTTAATCCCTTATAGATATTGTAGTTGTAATTATGTTAATGATGTATGTATTGGGAAGAAAATGTAATTAATTATGTTAATGATTTATGTATGGGCAAGCAAATGTAAATGAGTTAAAAGGCTCAGAAAAATTGTAATTATATTTTAATAACAATTGATGAAGAGGTGGAGTCTCCAAACTGACCATAAGAAGCCATGAGAGGGAGAGGGAAGTCAGCGAAAGGGATTTAGGGAATTAATCCTTGCCAATAAATTATTTGGCTAAGCCAAACATTCATAAGATCTAAGATTGACAACTTTTCCCAAAAAAATATCTAATGGGAAGGATGTGATCGTAACTTCGGTATGAATAAAAGTAGTTAAGTTGTATCCCAATTGTTTTATCCAAGGAATGAGTAGAGTACCACTCAAAGATTTGTAACCAAGATGGGAAGATTTGACATGAAACCCGTTAAGGAAGAAACTCGTGAAGGAAAGTAAGAATAAGTAGAAAAAAAGAGACAAGCATTGGTAGTAGAAAAAAGAAAAACCAACATTGGTAATGGAAGTGTCAAAAACAATAAGAAACTAAATATGTGATGAAAATGCACAATAATAAAAACTTATCTTAAAAATAAAATAAAAACATTAGACTTATATTTATATTAATTATCAACTTCAAATATATTAAGAAATATCACATTTTTAATAACATGCCAAACCACTATAAAATACACACATATAAATATATATCATAATTTTTAAAATAAAATAAACATTGCAATCATTTGTTTTTATATTACCCATTATATTCATTCATTTTATTAATAAACATTATATTTAAATTCTCTTAATTTTAAATGTATATTTTATAATATATCATATATATATATATATATATATATATTTCTATATATCTCTTATTACTATTATTATTATTATCTTCTAAATTATCTTCTAAATTATCTTTATTATATATTACTTTCAAAAAATTATTAAAATATTAATTTACAAAAAAATAATAATAGTAATTTTATTTATAATAATAATATTATATCTCACATATACATTAGACATTTTATGATTTTTTAAAGTCTCTTTATAACTAATTAAATTATTACATTAAAAAAAATATCTACCATCAAAGAATTCAAAATGGTATCTTATCTTTTATCATATTCTTTACATAGAATTTAGAATAGTATCTTATCTTTTATAATGTTTTTTCAATCATTGAAAATGTAACTAGTTTTGGTATTTATAATTGTTGTTATATTCATTTCAATAAGTATCATATGTAACAAAAAAGAGAAGAAAATAATAATAATTATTAAAGCATGGATTTCATGCTATTTGTTGATGGTTTTCTAGGTAAAACCATGTTTTTTATGCTTCTAGGGTTGGTTAGGCCTTAAGAATTATTGTCAAAGAAATCAACATCATGTTTACAAGACTCTTCCGAGAAAAATGTAATTGTAAAAAGAATTATTTTTTAGTCTAGGAAGTCTTAGAAGCTCCAAAAGTACAAGTCAGACTTGGCAGCGTCAAGTCAGCCTAAAGGAGGGAATTCGACCCCTTGGAAAGGCTATATAAAGGAATAGTTCAACCTCATTTGACACTCACTACTCCACAAGTTTGATCTATCAAGAAGGAAGTTCAATCTGCAACTGGGAGAAGCAAAAAAGGAGAGCAAAGGTCTAGGAGGCAAGAAGAATCCAAGAAATCTCTATTTTGGGCTCTATCTCTCTCACATGTGTGAAATTCTAGGGTTTTTGGTGCTACAATAGGAGGCCGAAGTTGCAGGTCGGAGGTGTAGTGGGACGAAGTGCAAAATCTTGTATCTGGAAAGCAAGGTAGGGTATTCTTCCTTCCATAAATCATAATATGCATATCATAAATTAAAATAAATCTAAATAAAATTGTTTCATATGAGTAATAAACATATAAAAACATAAAAAAATTAATTGATGATGATGATGATTAACCTCCACTAAGACCAATATGGTATATTAGGTCTTGAGAAGGTAAGAAATTAATTGAAATTATTTAACTAAAACCAATATGGTCTATTTGACCTTAAGAAGGTAAGAAATTAACTAAAATTCTTTAACATATTATTTCTATGCTTGAAGAGAAGTGAGAGAAATATTCTCATGTCACCATAGTTTTGTTGGCTTAATAGGTCAAGAAGGTTGGTTGTGTGACATATGAAAATTAGAATGGATTTTGACTACAAATTCGGAAATATAAGAAAAAGTGGTTTTTGATCTTCAACCCTCTTAGTATCTCACAAGTGACACACTCTTTCTTCCCATGGCATTTTGGGAGTAGACCAACCCCCACTTTCCCTATGAAACTTGTGAGAATTTGTTCTTAGTAAAGACACATAAATATTTATAGTTTTCAAGTTTGGGGTTGATCACCTCCTTATGTTTCTTTTTTCTCTCTAACTCTTTATCGCTCCATAACTTCTACTTAAATTTGGAAGTAATAATATTTTTAATATTGTTTGTATTCTGCGAGATGATCTCTTCCTTTATCCCCCCAATGGTCTAGCCAAGACTGGGCATCCTTATGTCATCCTTGCTTGAGCTAAAAGTGGGGGTTTTGGCTAGATTTAGAAACAATTTTAGGAAACCCCTTGGCTTCCATGTTGTATAACTTCGTCTTATACACGATATACTTGGTCATTACCATGCTTTGCTTTCAGTAAGGGAAAGGCTAGCTTCAATCAGGAGGATAAGGTAGTCAGTACATCCTTTAATCTTAAGGTTGTAGGTTATAAAATCCTTTTGAATCTGTTCAATCTTCCTTCATGATTATTCAGATATATATCAACTCCAAACCTCACATCCATATAAAATAACATATAATTAAAAGTAAAAATATTTATGTATAAAAATGTGAAATATATATAGAATATAAATAGTATTTATGAATTAAGATCCATTTAACCATATAATTAAAATAATGTTTTATATTTGTAATCATTATATGTTAGAAATTCATATTTAAACTTAATTAATAAGTATATAAAAAATCAATATTTAAAATAAACCATATATACGTGGACCATATATATATATGTGTGTGTGTGTGTGTGTCTATTTTGGAATAGGGTTTCAAAATTTTAATTTAATTATCAAATAAGTGTTAGGTGGATGACAGAGATTTAACCTCCATGGAATATTTTAAAATATTCTAAAAATCAATATTTAAAATAAACAATATATATGTGGACCTTATGTAAATATGTATAGTTATGTTGATATGTGTGTCTATTGTGGAGTAAGGCTTTCAGAATTTTAATTTAATTATCAATAAGTGTTAGGTGGATGGTAGACATTTAACCTCCATGGAATACTTTGAGATATTCTTAGTAGTATTTATAAATCAAATGTGGAGATTTATTTCAAAAATAGTTATGTGTTTTCTATCTATTTAATTAAATTAATTAATTAAAAAAATTGGCATATGAACAATTGGCATATGAAATGAATTATAGTTTTTGGAGCATATGGTATTGATGAACCATGGTACTACTCTGTGGTAAAGTGGAGGATGTATATATGTTTAACTTATATATTGATTTTTTTATAATTAATAATAATAATAATAATTTTAATAATTTTAATTAAGGTTATAATTTAGTTAGCTTTTATGATTTTTTAATCTTAGAAATGTGAGATGTATCATTAAGTAAATGTTTTGATGTTTACCATGGATTGATGTCTATTGCATTTATTAGCCATTTAATTTATATGGTTGTGATAGTATTATTAAGAACCACTGTAAATCAATCTAAACTCCAGATCTACCAAGCGATCAAAGGAATCAAATCTCCCAAGGTGCAAACATTTTCTCAAATTTTGTAATCAAAAAGATGTTTGCATCTTGAGAGATTTTTCAATACAACTAAGTCATTTTAACAATTAAATTTTACATATACATGTATTTGGTGCGAGTACCAATTTTTCATATTATTTTAAAAAAATTACATCCAACTCTTTTATTCATTAACTATATATTTACATTCATTAACTCTATACTTATATTAGATGATAATTTTTAAATAACATATTTAAGATTATTTTTTTAAAATTATTTTATATTAAAAAATACATGGACACAATGTTGTATATTCCATATGAGAAATATAAGCATATGATAGTCTACATAGGCAATATTTTCGTCTAGAAAACAATGGAAATTTTAGCATGAACTTGACAAAATCCAGTGGAATTTTTTGGAAATCTGGGTTACAGTGGCCGAGCTCCAATATTTTGTGTGTCACAGAGGTGATAGTGTTGAATCTATTTCCACCATAAAAAAATGAATCAAACACTCCACATAGTCAGACATTTTGAAAATAAAATGGCCAAATTCCAGCGAAAAATGATTTTTCAATCAAAATTGTCACCTCGGTAAACAATGCCTAAGTATATTATCGATATCCATTATGTCACACGCAAAAATTGACAACTTAAATGAGGAAAATTCAATTCCATCTTTTTAATTATCCAAGATAACTCCAATTGACACGACACATACTCAAAATTATTTACTTCAAAAAACTACTTTTCATTTACTTTTCAAAATTATTTATTAAAAAAAACCTAAATTATTAATTAAAAAAAGGTAAATTTTTATATCAAATAATAGAGACGTACAACGCGTGGACTTTTTACTCCAACATAAACCCACAAGTTCACATGATGGAGATGTACAAGAAAGTCCCCACATCATAGGACTATGATATCTCCTTCCTTTTATTTTTAATTCCCTTCTCATACGACAATATAAAGCATCTTCCAAGACGTGGAGAATATATTTATATATGCATTTTTTTTTTTTATCAATGTTGTTCTTCACGATAGAATAATTAAATGTGTCAAAATCAACAAGTTTGAACTATACACAAATTATAATTATGCCATCCAATTTGAAGATTGTTATCTCTAATGATAGGATAATTGAAAATTGACGGCGTCACTCCAAGAATGTCACGTAGTCTAATCAATGTTGTCACTAATAATACAGCGATAATTAAAGAGTTGGGGTGTTATTTATCATTAAATTAATATGTTTATATATATATATATATAATAGTTATAGTGTATTACAAAGTTTGTTAAGTTGTAATGTTTTTTAATAAATTAAAAAAATTATATTAATGTTATATGGTTTTTCACTCACCAATTTTTTAGCGATTTGAGATTATTCCAATTCTAATAAGTTCCTCCATATTGAGATTATTTCAATTTTAATAAGTTCCTCATTTAATTTATAACATTCATTTATATATAAGCAAATTTTACTTAGCAAAATGGTTAAACACTTTTAATAAATTTTGGCTCCTCACACACCAATTTCGTAGGGATTTAAGATTTTTCCAATTCTAATAAGTTTTCCACGTTGAGATTATTCCAATTCTAATAAGTTCATCAATATTATTTATAACATTCATTTATATATAAGCAAATTTTATTTAGCAAAATGGTCCATTACTTTTAATAAATTTAATAAATTAGATTTTCCTAGGGATTTGAGATTATTCCAATTCCAATAAGTTTCTCCATGTTGAGATTATTCCAATTCTAATAAGTTCATCATTATTATTTATTTTCTGTGCTAATCAACGATATACCCTCGCCCACCTTTCGTCCCTCTAGGGGAATTAGGCAGGGAGATCCCCTTTCTCCCTTCCTCTTCGTTATCATGGCAGAGGGATTGGGTCGCAGCATCAAAACAACCCTGCAATCTCAGCTCCTCAAAGGCCTATCCTTTCAAAACTCCCCTACTTTTTCTCACCAATAGTTTGTTGATGACAACATGATTTTCAGCCATCCATCTATTCAGGAATCCTGTCAACTCAAATCTCTTCTGTTGATTTCTCAGAAGCCTCTAGAGCTAATGTCAATAAAGTCAAGTTTGAAATCTTCTTTTTTAACACTCCTGTTATTACCCAAACAACCATAGTGTGTATCCTTAGTTTCACCATTGTCGTTCTCCCCTCCAAATATTTAGGGGCGCCTCTAACAGCCTCGGCACTCAAGCACTCCTCCTGGAAAATCCTCTTAGAAAAGCTAGAGGCTCGACTCTTCCTTTGGACTCACAGGACTCTTAACTTGGCCAGTAGATTAGTCCTCATAAAAGTTGTTCTTCACTCCATGTCGCTCTACCTCTTTTCTATCTTGGCCGCCCCCAAGTGGGTTCTCAAGGAAATCAAGAAACTCCAACATTCTTATGGGGAAGTTCTGGACCCACCCGTAAATGGGCTCTTGTCAAATGGGATAAAGTTTGCCTTCCGAAATGCGCTGGTGGCATTGGTTTGAGGGATCCGTCTCACAGTAACGAAGTCATGGGAGCCAAAATTTGGTGGAGATGGCTCTCTGCGCCCTTCACTCCCTGGGCTTCTTTATGGACCGCCAAATATGAAAGCAACTGCCCAATTGAAGAACGAATACGAATGTCAGAAGTTAGCATGGGATCATTGATATGGAATTCGGCCAAACAGCATAGGAACTTAATTCAACAACACAGTTTTTGGGAAGTCAAGAATGGAAACACAGCTAGGTTCTCGGAGGACTCCTGGCAGCACATGCCAAAGCTCCAAGACCTTCTTTCTCACCTGCAGCTAACGGAGCAGGATTTTCATGAGGTAGACAAGGTCAGAAACTTTTGGAATCCCTCCTCCATACAAGATTACAGACGATGAATTGAAGCAGATCAGATCCTAAGGCATGGCACAGAAAAGGCTCAGCAATCTCTTACATCAGAATTACTGAAAAGAAAAATACTTTTTCGGAGGAAATGGATATCCTTAGGTGGGGATATGAAGAAAAAGGCACTTTCACCACAAAGGAAGCTTACAATATAATCATCAAGGAGCATATGGTCAAAGATGTACTATGGAGCAAAGTCTGGGACCCCTCCAACTGGCCGAAAGTTTCTACCTTTCTCTGGCTCCTATGTCAAAATAAGATCCTCACATGGGATAATCTCAGAAAAAGGAATTATCATGGACCTTCCAGATGCCCCAACTGCAAGCAAGAAGAGGAATCCATTAAACATCTTATGCAATCCTGTCATACTACGCGCAAGCTATGGGAAAAAGTTAGCTTTCGCTGCCAAAAAGAGGGCAGAGTGCATGGGGATATCATAGCTATAGTTCGCAACTGGAACCAAACACCTTATCAAAGCAAACTTCTAAACACCCTGTGGAAGCTTATTCCTGGATTCCTGATGTGGAACATTTGGAAGGAAAGGAATCGCCGGATATTCAAGGATCAATCCATGCCTATGGAAAATCTCTGGACCATCATCTGCCAAAATATCAAAGAATCCCTCTCCATCCTTTCTTGGTCCCAGGAAGATCTTCCTTCTCTGCCGCAAGAACAATCCATCTGGGCAAATTGGAATATTCAATTGAATCAAGAGCTTATCTCCAAAGGAAATCTACCTTCGCTAGGCCGTCTGCCCACAAAGTGGATCCCTCCTCCCAATAATATGATAAAGCTAAACTTCGATGGAGCCTCAAAAGGAAATCCAGGTAATTCAGGCTTTGGAGGGATCTTCAGAGACCATCAGGGAACTCCTCTTTTGCCTTTTTTTGGTTCAAAAGGGTGGGATACCAACAACTCAGCGGAATTGGAAGGCTTATGGCAGGGTCTTATCTTAGCTCAAGACAAAGGATTCTTTCCGCTTATCATAGAAGGGGATTCTCAGATCATTATAAATATGGTTTCCAAAATCATGCAAGGCACTCCCTCGCACAAGGTAAGTAACAGCTGGAGAATGGCAAAAAGGATTGAGCTCATTGATATTTGGCTTTCTCGACACAGGGCCATTTCTATTAAGCATACCCGTCGAGAAGGAAATAAAGTGGCAGACTTTCTTGCAAATCTTGGAGTGGAATGTAGGCTGGAACTTCATATAGGATCATTCTCCAGCATCGCCTCGGCCTCCCAACTAATGAATTACCACAATATTGTGAAGAATGATAGGCACCAGGTAGAAGAAACACACCCGGATGCGGGTGCATTAACGCTACATTAATGGAGGGATTATTCTGCGCTGGCATCTGGTCCTGCAGGTGGTAGGATCGCACATTCTCCCAAGCTCTCCTGCGGATGGAACAGGATCATAATGGGTACCTGTAGATCAATTGGCATTCGGAATTGAATGCGCCATTTGTTCGAGACACTTCGCCTGAAGTTTTATTTATGGCTGCCTCGGCTCGCTCCGCTATTATTTACCTCTGGCCTCCCTACATTAGCCTGCCTCAGACCCTGCATCCTTTCAATGCTTCAAAGACTGCGTTGAATATCTGGTTCATGACTCTTAATCGGCTCCCTTACATCGACACCTGCTTTGTTTCGCCCTGCTCTTCATCTCCTTCAAGCTGCCTTGCTACCTTGACAATGGTGCATCGCTGCGGTAGTTGTCGCCGAGGTTGTAGTCGTGGAGGCCGTGGGCATTCTCAGCCTGCTCCCCCGCCTGTTATTCCTCTGGCTTCGGCTTCCCCTCCCTCAGACATTGGTAAGCCTTGCCCGCACAACTCTTTCCAAACCACCCATTTCAAGTTTCAAAGTCGCCTCAATAAACCTGTTCTCTCGGCCAGCATCACTATAATTTTTGTGGAGGAAGAAGCTCGGCCTAGTGTTTCTGTGCACACCTCGGCAACGCAGTCTCAGGATGAAAGCGAGCATCAGGGGGAAGACGTTGGCATTGTGTTCAATTGTGGTGATTTGCAAGCTGAGGGAAGTGTCCCTGATGCCTTCAAGCCACTAGACGACAACCTACAGGAAGTCTCGGCCTCTGTTCACCCGGCGAGTGGTTCTGGTGACATTCGGCATTTGGCAGCTCTTCCAGGTGGCAACGGTATAGATGCTGAGGATATTGTTGATGACTCGTGGATGGGCAATCCATGCCCGGTGGAGGAGGAAGCTCAGGACCATGAAACAGTTGCTTGAAGTCTCCCGGGACATGTCTGATTCCCCTGTTCCTCTCTTTGCTCTTCAGTTCAATGTGCTATGCCTATATGGCTTTTGTTTATGTCTTTTTGTATCAGGTATCTAGTTCTGCAGTTGTATCAGGTCTTTGGTTCTGCAATTTTGCTTATGGTTATCTGGGCAGTATAGATAGTATGGTTACAACTTTTCTTCTGTCCTTTTCTGTGGTTTACCAACATGGCCAGTTCTCTCTGTATGGCTTTGGGCTTTTGTATCTGGTTTTCCCAACCCTGGGACAATTTGTATGTACTGATGGACAGTCTCGGCTCTCCTCTGAGGTCTCGACCGCCTTGTAACTGTATTTTTACCTTTTATTAATAGAATTAGCCTTTACTTAGAATTTTTTTTTTTTATCTTCTAAATTATCTTTATTATATATTACTTTCAAAAAATTATTAAAATATTAATTAAAAAAATAATAGTAGTAATTTTATTTATAATAATAATATTATATCTCACATATAAATTAAACATTTTATGATTTTTTAAAGTCTCTTTATAACTAACTAAATTATTACATTAAAAAAATATCTACCATCAAAGAATTCAAAATGGTATCTTATCTTTTATCATATTCTTCACATAGAATTTAAAATAGTATCTTATCCTTTATTATGTTTTTTCAATCGTTGATAATGTAACTAGTTTCGATATTCATAATTGTTGTTTTATTCATTTCAATAAGTATCATATGTAACAAAAAAGGGAAGAAAATAATAATAATTATTAAAGCATGGATTTCATGCTAGTTATTGATGGTTTTCTAGGTAAAACCATGTTTTTTATGCTTCTAGGGTTGGTTAGGTTTTAAGATTTATTGTCAAAGAAATCAACATCATGTTTACAAGACTATTCCGAGAAAAACATAATTGTAAAAAGAATTATTTTTTAGTCTAGGAAGTCCTAGAAGCTCCAAAAGTAAAAGTCGGACTTGGCAGCGCCAACTCAGCCTAAAGGAGGGAATTCGACCCCTTGGAAAGGCTATATAAAGGAATAGTTCAACCTCATTTGACACTCACTACTCCACAAGTTCGATCTATCAAGAAGGAAGTTCAATCTACAACTAGGAGAAGCAAAAAAGGAGAGCAAAGGTCTAGGAGGCAAGAAGAATCCAAGAAATCTCTATTTTGGGCTCTATCTCTCTCACACGTGTGAAATTCTATGGTTTTTGGTGCTGCAATAGGAGGCCGAAGTTGCAGGTCCGAGGTGTAGTAGTACGAAGTGCAAAATCTTGTATCTGGAAATCAAGATAGGGTATTCTTCCTTCCATAAATCATAATATGCATATCATAAATTAAAATAAATCTAAATAATATTGTTTCATATGAGTAATAAACATATAAAAAAATAATAAATTTAATTGATGATGATGATGATTAACCTCCACTAAGACCAATATGGTCTATTAGGTCTTACGAAGGTAAGAAATTAATTGAAATTCTTTAACTAAAACCAATATGGTCTATTTGACCTTAAGAAGGTAAGAAATTAACTGAAATTCTTTAACATATTATTTCTATGCTTGAAGAGAAGTGAGAGAAATGTTCTCATGTCACCATAGTTTTGTTGGCTTAATAGGTCAAGAAGGTTGGTTGTGTGACATATGAAAATTAGAATGGATTTTGACTACAAATTTGGAAATATAAGAAAAAGTGGTTTTTGATCTTCAACCCTCTTAGTATCTCACAAGTGGCACACTCTTTCTTCCCATGGCATTTTGGGAGTAGACCAGCCCCCACTTTCCCTATGAAACCTATGAGAATTTGTTCTTAGTAAAGACACATAAATAATTATAGTTTTCAAGTTTGGGGTTGATCAACTCCTTATAATATCTTTGTTTCTTTTTTCTCTCTAACTCTTTATCGCTCCATAACTTCTACTTAAATTTGGAAGCAACAATATTTTTAATATTGTTTGTATTCTGCCAGATGATCTCTTCCTTTATCCCCCAATGGTCTAGCCAAGACTGGGCATCCTTATGTCATCCTTGCTTGAGCTAAAAGTGGGGGTTTTGGCTAGATTTAGAAACAATTTTAGGAAACCTCTCGGCTTCCATGTTGAATAACTTTGTCTTATACACGATATACTTGGTCATTACCATGCTTTTCTTTCAGTAGGGGAAAGGCTAGCTTCAATAAGGAGGATAAGGTAGTCAGTACATCCTTTAATCTTAAGGTTGTAGGTTATAAAATATTTTTGAATCTGTTCAATCTTCCTTCATGATTATTCAGATATATATCAACTGCAAACCTCACATCCATATAAAATAACATATAATTAAAAGTAAAAATATTTATGTATAAGAATGTGAAATATATATAGAATATAAATAGTAGTTATAAATTAAGATCCATTTAACCATATAATTAAAATAACGTTTTATATTTGTAATCATTATATGTTAGAAATTCATATCTAAACTTAATTAATAAGTATATAAAAAATCAATATTTAAAATAAACCATATATACGTGGACCTTATTTAAATATATATATTTATGTCCATATGTGTGTCTATTTTGGAATAGGGTTTCAAAATTTTAATTTAATTATCAAATAAGTGTTAGGTGGATGGTAGAGATTTAACCTCCATGGAATATTTTAAAATATTCTAAAAATCAATATTTAAAATAAACAATATATATGTGGACCTTATGTAAATATCTATAGTTATGTCGATGTGTGTGTCTATTGTGGAGTAAGGCTTTCAGAATTTTAATTTAATTATCAATAAGTGTTAGGTGGATGGTAGACATTTAACCTCCATGGAATATTTTGAAATATTCTTAATAGTATTTGTAAATCAAATGTTGAGATTTATTTCAAAAATAGTTATGTGTTTTCTATCTATTTAATTAAATTAATTAATTAAAAAAATTGGCATATGAACAATTGGCATATGAAATGAATTATATTTTTTGGAGCATATGGTATTGATGAACCATGGTACTACTCTATGGTAAAGTGGAGAATGTATATATGTTTAACTCATATATTGATTTTTTTATAATTAATAATAATAATAATAATAATAATAATAATAATAATAATAATATGGTTATAATTTAGTTAGCTTTTATGATTTTTTAATCTTAGAAATGTGAGATGTATCATTAAGTAAATGTTTTGATGTTTACCATGGATTGATGTCTATTGCATTTATTAGCCATTTAATTTACATGGTTGTGATAGTATTATTAAGAACCACTATAAATCAATCTTAAATCCAAATCTACCAAGCGATCAAAGGAATCAAATCTCCCAAAGTGCAAACATTTTCTCAAATTTTATAACCGAAAAGGTGTTTGCATCTTGAGAGATTTTTCAATACAACTAAGTCATTTTAACAATTAAATTTTACATATACATGTATTTGGTGCGAGTACCAATTTTTCATATTATTTTAAAAAAATTACATCCAACTCTTTTATTCATTAACTATATATTTACATTCATTAACTATATACTTATATTAGATGATAATTTTTAAATAACATATTTAAGATTATTTTTTTAAAATTATTTTATATTAAAAAATACATGGATACAATGTTGTATATTCCATATGAGAAATATAAGCATATGACAGTCTATGGAGGCAATATTTTCGTCTAGAAAACAATGGAAATTTTAGCCCGAACTTGACAAAATCTGGTGGAATTTTTGGAAATCTGGGTTACAGTGGCCACGCTCCAATATTTTGTGTGCCACAGAGGTGATAGTGTTGAATCTATTTCCACCATAAAAAATGAATCAAACACTCCACATAGTGAGAGATTTTGAAAACAAAATGGCTAAATTCCACTGAAAAATGATTTTTCAATCAAAATTGTCACTTCGGTAGACAATGCCTAAGTATATTGTCGACATCCATTATGTCACACGCAAAAATTGACAACTTAAATGAGGAAAATTCAATTCCATCTCTTTAATTATCCAAGATAACCCCAATTAACACGACACATACTCAAAACTATTTACTTCAAAAAAAACTACTTTCCATTTACTTTTCAAAATTATTTATTAAAAAATACCTAAATTATTTATTAAAAAAGGGTAAATTTTTATATCAAATAATAGAGACTTACAACGCGTGGACTTTTTACTCCAACATAAACCCACAAGTTCACATGATGAAGATGTACAAGAAAGTCCCCACATCATAGGACTATGATATCTCCTTCCTTTTATTTTTAATTCCCTTCTCATACGACAATCTAAAGCATCTTCCAAGACGTGGAGAATATAATATATATGCATTTTCTTTTTTTATCAATGTTGTTCTTCACGATAGAATAATTAAATGTGTCAAAATCAACAAGTTTGAACTATACACAAATTATAATTATGCCATCCAATTTGAAGATTGTTATCTCTAATGATAGGATAATTAAATATTGACGGCGTCAATCAAGTATGTCACGTAGTCTAATCAATGTTGTCACTAATAATACAACGATAATTAAAGAGTTTGGGGTGTTATTCATTGGTCTCTTGAATCCTTAATATATTAAGTGTATAAATATCAATGTTTCAGTGATACAAATTAATTATTTTATTTTATTTTATTTATTTTTATTATTTTTTTTTCTCTGTAAAAGACTAAATCTATTAAGTAAAATATAGTACAGACAGGAAAAGCAAAAGACCGTTAGACCGGAAATGATGGATTCATCAACCTCGGTCCCGGAGGAAAGATACAGTCACAGAGCTACAGGAAAAGCAAAAGACCGACAGACCGGAAATGATGGACTCATCAACCTCGGTCTCGGAGGGAAGATACAATCTCAGCTACATCAGAAGATTCGAGAGCAAAAACTAGCTATCAGGCTATTACCCCAGTGGGACAGTAACTACACCACAATGTTTTTTCCCTTTCTTTTTGTTAACTCTTGTCCAGCCATCATGGGGAGGATGGGCTAGAACAACTTGAAGACTGGAGTTCTCTATATTCGGGGACTCCTTCTCTGATTCAGAGGATGAAGTCTCATGGGGACGTTTCTGGGAGCTTGCTGAGACATGGGTGTGCCCCATACTGTCCGTGGGCGGTTCCATCGGTTGAGGCGTCTGATCTGGTTCTGACTCTCTTTCCTCCTTTTCCATACTTGGGGGGCTGGAGCTTCTAGCTGGCGGCGGTGGACAGGGAGCCCAACGCTTGGGCTTAGAATGTGCAAAGAGGCCCTTTTTCGTTCTTGCTATCAGCGATGGGCAGGAGTTATGCAGGTGCCCTGTTAGGTGACAGTGGCGGCATCTGAAGGCAGTGTTTTCGTACTCTAGAAACTGGGTCCAGACAAAGTCCTTGATCTTGAGATTGATGTACTCTGGCAATCCCTTGCTTAAATCAAGCTCCACACAAACTCTAGCGTATGTATAGAGACCTTGCCGCTCTCTCTTGTAATCTCCCGTTAGAAAGCTACCCAAGGCATTGCCTATTTTCCTGTATACTTCTGTACGCCACAGGTGAACTGGGAGATTTGGAAGTCTGATCCATACCGGGGCTTTGGTGATGACTGCTGAAGCTGGGTCAAAGTCTGGAAACCATGGAGTTAGGAAAAGGCCAGCTGAACCCATGAACCAAGGGCCTTCGTCTAGGGCGTTGTAGCAGTGCTCGAGGTCATCGAACAACACTATAAAATATCCCTTTGCACAGAAATAAACCTTGCAACGGTCAGTCCAGTTGTCCTTGATCCAATCATAAAGATCCTGTGAGCGCGGCCAGAGCCCATTGAATCTGCAGATGATGGCCCTTTCAGCAAATTTCTGGGTGTCGTCTTCAAGATCAGGGTAGGAGATCTCAACTGAGGGAACCTCCTCCACTTTGTCAACTAAAAAAGGCTTGGGTGAAGTCTGCACTGGTGGATCTGTCTTTTCAGTCTGCTTGGCATGGACTGCATCTTTATACATTTATTTTTATTATTAAATTAATTCATTTATATATATATAATATAGTTATAGTGTATTACAAAGTTTGTTAAGTTGCAATGATTTTTAATAAATTTAAAAAATTATATTCATGTCATATAGTTTTTCACTCACCAATTTTTTAGCGATTTGAGATTATTCCAATTCTAATAAGTTCCTCCATATTGAGATTATTTCAATTTTAATAAGTTCCTCATTATAATTTATAACATTCATTTATATATAAGCAAATTTTATTTAGCAAAATGGTCCAACACTTTTAATAAATTTTGGCTCCTCACCCACCAATTTCGTAGGGATTTGATATTTTTCTAATTCTAATAAGTTCTCCATGTTGAGATTATTCCAATTCTAATAAGTTCATCAATATTATTTATAACATTCATTTATATATAAGCAAATTTTATTTAGCAAAATGGTCCATTACTTTTAATAAATTTAAAAAATTAGATTTTCCTAGGGATTTGAGATTATTCCAATTCTAATAAGTTTCTCCATATTGAGATTATTCCAATTGTAATAAGTTCATCATTATTATTTATAACATTTGTTAATTTTATTTAGCAAAATGGTACCTTACTTTTGATAAATAAAAAAAATAGATTTGTGCCACAGTTGCTCCCCACCCACCAATTTCCTAAGGATTTGAGATTATTCCAATTCTAATAAGTTCCTCATTTTATTTATAACATTCATTTGTATATAAGCAAATATATAACAAGCTATTTTCCTATGTCTTCACTATGGTGCAAATAAATTCCATCCATTCTTGCGTTAAGAAGTCCCTCAGCGTATTCGAATATCATATTGTCTACTCCAATCTTCTGCTCATGCTAGAAGAATGTAGGCTACAAGTTGTAAATGTTATGTCTTATTCGATTAATAACAAAGTTTTCCATACCATACATAACAAGGTATTTTCCTATAATTGTGGCAACATCTTACTTCCCTATCTACTTTACCAGTCTCTAAACATACATATATTTTCATGCTGCCACAAATGTCTAATAGTGACAAATTTAACGTGGACAAACTCTATGAGAAGTTTGGGCATTTGATATTGGATCACAAGGCCAACTTACGGGACCTTGACTCTCAAGAGGAATATGTTTCGCTGCACAAATGAGGAGTAGAAGGTTTGACCAACTTATGCCACGAATCTCCACGAGATCAATTATATCTCCGCTATAAATTTATTAACTGAGTGTGGTTTAGATGTTAATGATTTAAAGGAGTGTTCTATGGAAGATTGCTTTACTTTTCAAATACAAATGTATAAAAGTAGCTCAACTATGAATTTGGTTTGTCTTAGGTTTTCAGTGTAGGATTAGTGTAGAATTAGGTAAAGTAGCATGAATGAATTTGTGCTCTAAAATTAATTAGCAACCATTCAATGACACATTTTCAAATTGCAAGGTGATCTTATTAGTTTTTTATTTAAAGATTAGTATTGGTCTTTTTTGATCACAAATCTAAGAAGTGTTTATAGTGATATAATTTTTTCTTGTGTAAACTATTTTTAAATGCAAAATTTGAAAAAAAATGTTTGGATCTCAAAGAAAAAATTGACAAAAAAATATAGCCCAAATATATATATATATATATATATATATATATATAGATATAGATATATATATATATATATATAGATATAGATATATATATATATATATATTTATGTTAATATTGGCAAGACCTTCTTTTTCTATTTATAAAACACAAGTTTACACCACATATGTGAGATAGGTGGCCTCAACTTGCCCAGTGGGAAACCAAGTCTATTGGCCACCTATCCTCATTATAAGCCATCCAAAAATAATATAGTATCAATCGATCTAACCAAGCTATATACGTATCAGTATCATGATAAGAGTCTATGTTTCTATCTATCATAAACATGCATAAGTAAAAGTAAATGCTACCCGCAAGAAACAAAAAAACATCCAAGAAACTGACTAATCCTATTGTTCTTCTAAGGCAGACTCCATCGAAGCCGGCTCTTTGGTTGAGTCACCAGGCATGTCAACAAGATCAATAATGCAAGGGATGTGCCTTTGGATTCGATCAAGGTGAATGTCTTGCTTACACAGCTGAAATTGGATTGTCTGCAAGTCTTTTTTGTAATTGGGCATGTCCTAGAGGGTCATAGCCATCCCCACTGACATTTGCTCCATTGCCTTCCCCATGAGGCTCTTCATGAGACAATATAGATAGAGCGTCTATTTAAACTGGGTGAGTCTGCCCTTGGTCCTCCCAGGATCCGGGATTATAGCCCGCTAATTCTCCATTTCCTCTTTGAACTTCTCCTCCTATTTTATCTTCTCCTCCCATTCGTTCAAAATCTTATGGATGCCTGCATTTGTTCCTTCCCTGTAAGTTGTCGCCGCTTCACCAATGAGGCGTTCTACAGGCTCCCTCCCATGCCTAGGTTTCGAAGTGCTCGGGTCTGCGGCTCGAGTTGACTCCCTTCCCCTTCTGCTGCGTCCTCTTCCACGTGCAGGTCGGGCCATCTCTTCTCTTTTCCATGCCTATTCACACACGAGATGCATTAGCTCTCGGGACATGGTCTCATGTCTCTCTGTATTGATGCAGGTTCTCCTCCCCTCACTCTTCCCATCACAATTGCCTCTGCCCAGGTACCCCTCTGCCCCAAGATGCTGTTGAAAATGCAACAAGATGATGGAGCTTAGTGAAAAGAAGTTGCCTTCACTAAGTGGGCCTGCAGGCTATTTTTTGGTGCAAAGTCTATTTTTAGACACATGGATCATGGTCTATGAGTTGCAGGATGCTATTTGTGGATGATTGGTCATGTTGGTAAAAATCGATGGACTTCTATTTTTAAACATATGGGTGGAGTCTATTTTTAGACTGCCAGTCTAAATATAGAGCAGTCGAATATTATTAGCTCTTAATAATATTTGGACTATAAACATTATCTTATCCTCTTGGAGCACTTCAGTTCGAGCTACGGATGTGGCACATGCAACTGTCAAAAGGAAATACTCTTTTCTTATGGGTTAGTTGAGCTATTGCATGATGGGCTTCAGTTAGAACTCAAGTGATTGAGTTTGGTGGAGTTGATTGAGGAGTTGATGGAGTTGTGTTCAGTTTGACTTAGTTGAACTAGTTGTATTTAGTCTAACTGCCTAATACACTAGTGATGAGTGATGTGAATTAATTATTAATTAATTCACTAATTATTAACTCATAAATCAACTAAAGAATACATCAGTTAACTCAGTGCATGGACAATTCAGTGGAGACAAGTGTTAGAGGTGGGTGAAAGAGTGAGACTGCTATTAGTTGTGACTATAACTGTGCATGAGATTTTCACAAACAATGATTGAGATTGCCAATGAGGATTGCGTAGTACAACAAAAGGGAATTTGAACTTGGATCATTCCTATTCTCACATTGGATTGTGCAGTAGAGGCAGGCAGACAGCGGAGGAGATTTGAACCCGTGACTTGATTCAGGTCTGAGCTAGTTTGTGTGTAACAGGTGGAGATAGTACTGAGTACTTGTGAGGAGTATTGTACTATGTATTGTTACATGTTCTCAATCATTATAATATACAGATAGTTCGGGGTTTTCAGCTGTATGCTTTCCCCATTACATATTGTGTTAATGTGCGCATGCGATTGATGTTTCATTGTTTTTAATTCCGCAAAATTGATGATCAAGGTAGAGGAGGTTATGTATTATGCATGCATTCCGCAATAGTGTATAATCAGGATAATCTCTGTGAATAAGTGTTATATTATTCAAAATTTCTACAAGTGCCTCTCCTCTGCCTGGTGTAGCTGTGCCACTCTTCTGCCACTCACTTTTCTTTCTCATCTACCTTGCGATAGCCTCACCACCCCCTAGTTATGCCAATGCTCTCGCCTACTCACAGGGGTAATGTCACAGTGCCAGACCCAATTTACACTTACAACTCTCACCGCCAGCCCATCGGGCCATGTTACCATCACTCCCAATCGCATTGCCTTCCCTCGCCCCTTTGCCCAGTGCTGCTGCTTCACACCTCTGCTGAGAAGAGCTGCCTCACTTCTTTGCTCCTCCCATGGCCATCGTGCATGCTTAGCTGCAGTCTCCCCACCCTCATTGGTATACCAACTTTCTCGTTCACTCACAAGAGGGTTCTCTAGGTCCTAGCCTTGGTTTTCTCTCATGGCTCTCGCCTCTAGCCCAAACGCAATCACCATCCCCCCCAGCTTACGCTGGTCTCCCCGACCATCCCCCCAATTTCTCTCCCCTGTCATCTCCCGCACCCTTGAGCCATGAATTAACATAGTAACCATGGTAATGGGCTTGCAAGACCAGGATACATACCCGGAAACGGTTTACAGAGGTCGTTGGTGGTAGCTCCGCAGTCTTGCACCCTCGATCCTCCCTCCTCCCGTAATCTCGACTATACTCCTCTCTCTATCCCAACTTCTTTCATAATCCCATTCCACCTTGCTCTGTGACATCACTCGTCCTGCCTTAACCACCTCACCTCCTTCTCCACCCTGGCCCTACCTTCCACTTCTCCCATCTCTTATGTTAGGTAGCATGTGGGAGGCCACTGCACCCATCGCCATGAGTGTGTGGGGGGCGGTGGGTGGTACCCTTCCCTTAAACGTCATAACTACCATGTCTGAACAGCGTCCTCGCCTGCCTTGGGCATGCACCTCGATTGGGATATATATATATATATATATATATATATATATATATATATATTTATTACTTGAAATGCTTAAAAATGTTTTAACCATGAACATTTATTTATTTTCATTCTACGTATTAGTTGGTATTGAAATATTTTACTTAATATGACATCGAAATATTTTACTTATGAAATTCATTGTTTATATTAATAAGTTCCATGATAAGTTCCTCCATAATTAATAAATTATGAAATTTAGAAATTATGGTTGATGTTTTGAAATGTATTTTTATTTTTAAAATTTGAAATGCATTATATTGTAAATTGATTATAAGTAAAATAGATGAAGTAAAAATATAAAATTGGTTTTTTTTTTCAATTTAATTATCAATTTTTGAAATATATCATACATTAAAAAAATGTAAATTTATATATTTAAAATTTCATCAATAATGTTTCACATGATATATATATATATTCAAATGAGATTATAGTAAATAAATTTATGAATTTACAAATGCTTATTTTGTTTCATTTTATTTTGTATGAATTTATTTTTGAAATTTTCATTATCTATTATTCATTTGTTTTTAATATTTTGCACTACATTTTGATTTTTTTTCATTAAAAAAGTCTATAAAATAATAATTTATAGGCTTTATTAATCTAAGGCTTCATATGCCTAAGGTATAATATTATTCATAGGGTATATAATATTAATCTTTAGGTTTAATATAAACACATTGGGTTTATAATCATGGTCAATCATGGTCCAATGTCACATTGCGATAAATATTTTTTCAATATGAAAATCAACCAATGTCACATTGTGACAAAGATGGTCTCAACCATGATCAAGCATGGTTAATCATGGTCAACCATGGTCAATAACCATGGTTAGCCATGGTCACATTGTGACAAAGATTGTCTCTTGGTCCAATGTCACATTGTCACAACCATGGTCATCCATGGTCAACCATGGTCCAACATCGCATTGTGACACAGATTGTCTCAATATGGGGATCCATTGTCCAATGTCGCATTGCGACAAACGTTGTCTCAATATGAAAATCAATCATGGTCAACCATATTCCAATGTCGCATTGTGACAAATATTTATCTTAGGGTTTATATTCCTTAGGTTTATAATATTTATCCCTTAGGTTTAATCTTATTCCCTTGGGTTTATAATATGTATCTTAGGGTTTATATACCTTTGGTTTATAAGATTAATCCTTCGGGTTTAATATTATTCCCTTGGGTTTATATTATCAATTCATTGGGTTTTTAATCCCTTGGGGCTTTAATATTAATCCCTTGGGTTTATAATATCAATCCCTTTAGGGTTTATATACCTTTCATTTATAATATTAATCCCTTGGGTTTAATATTATTCTCTTGGGTTTATAATACCTTTGGGTTCAATCATGGTCAACCATGGTCACATTGTGACAAAGAATATCTCTTGGTCCAACGTCACATTGCCAAAACCATGGTCGTCCATGGTCAACCATGGTCCAACGTCACATTGTGACAAATATTGTCTCAATATGGAGATAAACCATGGTCAACAATGGTCAACCATTGTCCAACGTCGCATTGTGATAAACATTGTCTCAATATGAAAATGAATCATGGTCAACCATATTCCAATGTCACATTGTGACAAATATTTATCTTAGGGTTTATAATATTTATCTTAGGGTTTATATTCCTTGAGTTTATAATATTTATCCCTTGGGTTTAATATTATTCCCTTGGGTTTATAATCCCTTGGGTTTATAATATTAATCCCATGGGTTTAATATTATTCTGTTGCGTTTATAGTACCAATATGTTGGGTTTTTAATCCCTTAGGTTTTTAGTATTAATACCTTAGGTTTATTATTCCCTCGGGTTTATAATATCAATCTCTTTAGGGTTTATAAACCTTGCAATTATAATATTAATCCCTTGGGTTTAATATTATTCCCTTGATTTTATAATACATTTGAGTTTTAGAATTAATCCCAAGGGTTTATTATTCCCTTAGGTTTATAATATCCATCCCTTGGGTTTATTTGGTTCATATTCCTAGGGTATAATATTATTCATAAGGTGTATAATATTAATCCTAGGGTTTAATATAAATCCCTTGGGTTTACAATCATGGTCATCCATGTTCAACGATGGTCCAATGTCACAATGTGCCAAAAATTGTCTCAATATGAAAATCAACCATGATCAACCATGGTCAACCATGGTCCAACGTCAGATTGTGAAAAACATCGTCTCAGTATGAAAAACAATGATGGTAAATTATGTCAACAATGTTTATTTTAGGGCTTATTTTTTTCAATATGGAAATCAATTATGGTCAACAATGTTTATTTTAGGGCTTATTTGTTTCAATATGGAAATCAATCATGGTCAACCATATTCCAAAGTCGCATTGTGACAAATATTTATGTTAGGGTTTATAATATTTATCTTAGGGTTTATATTCCTTGGTTTATAATACTTATCCCTTAAGTTTAATATTGTTCCCTTGGGTTTAATATTATTCCCTTATGTTTATATTATCAATCCGTTGGGTTTTTAGTATTAATCTCTTGGGTTTATTATTCCCTTGGGTTTATAATATCAATCCCTTTAAGGTTTATATACCTTGCATTTATAATATTAATCTATTGGGTATAATATTATTCCATTGGGTTTATAATAAATTTGGATTCAATCATGGTCAACCATGGTCACATTGTGACAAAGACTATCTCTTGGTCAAACATCGCACTGTCACAACAATGGCCATCCATAGTCAACCATGGTCAAACATCACATTGCCACAAAAATGACCATCCATGGTAAACCATGGTCCAACGTCGCATTGTGACAAATATTGTATCAATATGGAGATCAACCATGGTCAATGATGGTCAACCATTGTCCAACGTTGCATTGTGACAAACATTGTCTCAATATGAAAATCAATCATGGTCAACCATATTCCAATGTCGCATTGTGACAAATATTTATCTTAGGGTTTATAATATTTATCTTAGGGTATGCATTCCTTGGGTTTATAATATTTATCCCTTGGGTTTAATATTTATCCCTTGGGTTTAATATTATTCCCTTGGGTTTATTATTCCCTTGGGTTTATAATATTTATCTTAGGGTTTATATACCTTAGGTTTATAATATTAATCCCTTGGGTTTAATATTATTCCCTTGGGTTTATATTATCAATCTGTTGGGTTTTTAATCCCTTGGGTTTTTAGTATTAATCCCTTGGGTTTATAATATCAATCCCTTTAGGGTTTATATACCTTGCATTTATAATATTAATCCCTTAGGTTTAATATTATTCCCTTGGGTTTATAATACCTTTGGGTTTTAGAATTAATCCCTTGGGTTTATTATTCCCTTCAGTTTATAATATCAATCCCTTGGGTTTATTTGGTTCATATTCCTATGGTATAATATTATTCATAGGGTTTATAATATTAATCCTAGGGTTTAATATAAATCACTTGGGTTTACAATCATGGTCATCTATGGTCAATGATGGTCCAATGTCACAATGTGTCAAATATTGTCTCAATATGAAAATCAACCATGGTCCACCATGGTCCAACGTCACATTGTGACAAACATCATCTCAGTATGAAAATCAATGATGGTAAATCATGGTCAGGCATGTTTATTTTAGGGTTTCTAATATTTATCTTAGGATTTGTATACCTTGGGTTTATAATATGTATCCCTTGGGTTTAATATTATTCCTCTAATCTTTACATATATACCAAAAGTGAAATCAATAGATGGTTTGAAGATTTCACTGCCTTTTACTTTTCAACATTATTAAAAAATGCAAGAAAATGTGAGAAGGGATTGGTTGGAAAGCATGAATGGTTGTGATCATTATCTTGTTGATTTGAATTGGTGAAAATTCTGTCACTGGTCTCGGTGTGTTTTGGAAGAGGCTAGAGTTTAATAACTGTGTTCTAATGGAGTGTTTAAAGTTGAATTTCCTATCAACCACATTTAAATTGTTATTTGATTTTTATTAAATATTTATTTCATAACTATTTCATAATTATTTATTAAATGATTATTAATATAATTTTTTAATTGATTGTTAATACAATTGTTGTTACTTTAATTAATTAATATTATTATTATTATTTAATATAATAGTAACAATATAATATTAATTATTATTAATATGGTTCTTATATTTATATTAATATTATTGATAATAATATTAATTCTTAATATTATTGATAATTAATATATGTGCTTGATATGGGCCTATTGGCGTTTATCAACCACATTTATTAATTTGATTGTGCTAGTTATATATACAAATAAAAGTAGGTAAAGAATATTTGAATAGAGACGATGGTTGGAATATTAGCAGAAGTTGGGTCCCTATCTTGTCTTCTTAAGTATTTAATAAAAAATTTAAAGATTTTCTTTTTTTCTTTGTCTGTTTCTTATTTGTTTATATGGTTTCTATTATTAAGTTTATTTGATTGTTTTTATTAATTAAGTTTTTTCATCTTGGCATTCTCAACTCCAAGAGTATTTTATCATCTTGATCTTTCTTAGCTCCTCTAAACTTGTGTTTAGGTTAGATCTTGTTTATTTTATTAATTCCTTGGATTTTCTGTAAGGCATGCACCCCTTATTTTATGATTGACCTTATTTCTTGAATCTTTCTTTGATTATTTTGAGTTTCAAATTTATTAATTTTCATTATTTGAATATTTTTATTTTTATTTATGGCATTGTTTCTCATAAGTTATATTTTTATTTATTAATATAGTCTTGACTCCATTATTTATTAATAGGGTCTTGATTCCTTTTGTTATTTTTGACTTCGCTCTTTGTTTGAAGTTTGACTTTGAAAGTTTGTTTTATTTTTATATATATTTAACCTATTCTATATTAATGTTAAAAATAAAATAAAAAATAAACAAAAATTATTATTTATAAACTAGCCGTTTATTATAGAAATTATAAAAATATATTATTTATAAACTAGTCATTTATTATAGTCGTTAATTGAACCAAGAGTCTCTACATTTCTCTCTATTTATGCTTGTGCCATGATCTGCCTCTTCATCTTGTCCTAACGATGAACCATGCTGGATGGTTCAAAACACGTCAGCAAAATAATTTCCTATGTGATTTCTACCGAAAAAATTCTTACTTAAGATTGAAAGTTTAATGGATTTGAATTTTTCTAATTCATTATTATTAAAATGTGATAATTTATTTATTTTTAGAATTATATTTTTGAATTTAATAAAATTATTATTTTTACATAAGAAAAATTTGATATTTTAAAATTAATTAGATATATATAATATTAACATTTAATATATACATTTATTCTCACAAAATGGAGTCTAGGATTTCAGGCTTTTTGGCTTTTCTTTTCCCATTGTCGTTGTGTTCTTAGGCCTGGAATCCCTTTCTGTGGAGGTTCCATGGTGGGGCACCATGCTTTCTGGTTCCATCTGTTTTGTGAATTCCCTTACCTCTAGGCTTTTTTTCCAGAGATTTTCACTCTCAAAGGCGGCATCAACAATATGACTTCCGAAGAGAAAATAAAATAGTGGAACTGGGAGGGAATGATTCCTCTTTCAACATTTCAAACAGTGTGTGACCCTTTCCATCATCTAGAATCATATGTCAAATCTGATTGTTGGGCGGACTAGTTACACATGTGACGTCAGTGGATCCCAACAAAGGATTTTTTTAAGCCCTCTACCCTATCTTATTTTCTTGCCAATTTTTGCTGTGATTTATGTATGGCTATGTGGGAGACAACAAAGATCTCTTTCTCTTCTTTGTTGGATTTTTCAAATAGAACACTCCCACCTTCCAAGCTCGGGAATCTTGTTCTTCAAGAAGGGATTAAGCATATGAATCCATTTTGGATCTTTATTAGAAATATAAAGGGACAGCCTTCAATTTTTTAGACAAATAGCTTTGCCTTTGTTCTTTTTCTGAAGCAGGCTATTGTAGAAAAATGAGGTCTGCTTACAACCTCTCTATGTTTGCAATATGTAGGCAAAGTTCTTCAATATTCAAACCAGCTCAAGGACTATGGTATCTCAAGAAATTCCGCTATAGTCCTGATATCAAGGTTGGGTGGGGGTGTTCAGGGTGTGAGGAGTAGATTTGAAAAATCATTTTCTTTCAAGGAAGTTGCTCAAGGGAGTTCATCATCCATGGCAACATAGGTCTCTTTCTCTTCTCTATTGAATTTTTAAAATAGATCCCTCCCACCTTTTGAGCTCGGGCATCTTGTTCTTCAAGAAGAGATTAAGCAGATGAATCCATTTTGGATATTTATTGGAAATATAAATGGGTAGCCTTCAATTTTTTGGACAAATAGCTCTACCTTTTTTCTTTCTCTGAAGCAGGATATTGTAGAAAAATGGGGTTTGCTGTAACCGCTCTATGTTTGCAATATGTAGGTAGAGTTCTTCAAGATTCAAACCAGCTCAAGGACTATGGTATCTCAAGAAATTCCTCCATAGTCCTAACATCAAGGTTGGGTGGGGGTGTTCAGGGAGTGAGGAGTACATTTGAAAAATCGTTTTCTTTCAAGGAAGTTGTTCAAGGGAATTCATGATCCATGGAAGATCCAAATCAAAGCCTGTTAGGCCCCTACATTGTAGATGAAATGGAGCATAATCCTTCTATGGAATTCAATATTATTGAGGTAACTGTTAGAAACAATGGAAACCAGGACACTACTCAGGGGGGGGGTGTGAATCAGTAGTGTGGCCAAATTATACAATTCTTCACAAATTTCACTTTTTAATCACATTAACAATTATTCATGGATCAACAACACAACTCAATAATGTATAACATCATAAACATCAAGCACATGAGAAACATATACACAAGACACCAATATTCTTTTTATTACAAGCTACCACTTGTAGGTTTATCATTTGCTACTAAAAGGAACTCCCATCCTTGCTCATTTATCAGCTACCACTGAAAGGGACTCTTGCCCCTGACCATTTACTAGTACCCACTAGAAGGGACTCTTGCCCCTGCTCGTTTATCAGTCTCTGCTAGACTATTTCCCCTTCTCGTTTACCACTACCCACTCGAAGGGACTCTTGCCCATGCTCGTTTAATAGTCTCTGCTGAAAGGGACTGTTGCCCCCAAAGAGTTAGTAGCACCCACTTGAAGGAGCGGCTACCCCTGATCTGCAAGCTACCACTTTCCAACCCTATTGATCCATCTTTCATCAATTTTCAAACTCAGATCAATTGGCCTTCTTTGAGTTCAAAATAATTGTATTCCTTAATAACCAACTGTTGGAAAATTGGCAGTGTCTGGATGGTTATTCATTGTGATTATGTTGGCATTGATGTCAACTAGGAATAACATGGTGATTGGGAGTCCAGAAGAAATCTTATGGTAGTTGCAGGCTTCTGGTAGAGAATCATAATAGTAGCAGGCTTATTGAAAATCCATAAAATGATGAATATGGTGATTGGTAGTCCAGGTCCAGGAGGAATCCTATGGTAGCTGCAGGCTTCTGGTAGAGAATCATCACAATAGCATGCTCATTGGAAAAGCCATAAAATGATTACTATGGTGATTGGGAGTTCAAGAGGAATCTCATGGTTGCTGCAGTGCTCTATAGAGAATCATAATAGAAGTAGGCTTACTGGAGAATCCATAAAATCATCACTATGTTGGTTGGGAGTTCAGGATTCCAGGCACAAGAATAAGAGTCAAGGAGAAAATAATGACAAAGATTTTATAGTCATTTTATAGGTAGAATATGGGATCAAATCCTACCTTGGACCCTCTCCATTGGAAATTTCTATGAAAGGGCATCCTAACAGTGTGTGAAAGTCTAAAAATGGACTCCTGGATCAAAAGTTATGGTCTGCCAAAGTCAAGGTCTTGAAGTCCTAAGCAGGCCGATATACCAGAGGTTGGAAGAATATTGAAACGTTAAAACAGGCTATAGCGGAGGTTAGCATAGTGGAAGGATGAATGTCGAAGCATTGGATCAGGCTATATTGGAGGTCGAAGAATATCAGAACCTCAGAGTAGGTTATATCGGGATATCAGAAGATGGAGACCATCAGAACATCATAACATTGGAGGTTGGACCATGTCCAAATATTGGAACGCCGTAAGTCCTTATGATTTCAACTCATTGAAAGTGTCAAGGTTTGTGAATGAGTAGAAATACAAAGGATTTCGGTGCAGGACTAGGGACCAAGGACAACCCTTCTCTCCCCTCTAGTAGGACACATGGTAGAATGTGATTGGATCTGAGAAGCTACAATGGTAACTAATTTCATCATGACATGGCAGTAAGGTGGACACGTGATAGCCAGTTTTGGCATTTTCGGTGGCTTAGTGGGGAAAATCAGAGTGACACGTATCACCACTCAGGAGGTGCCACATGGAGAAATGACGAAAGTATGATGTCATCTCGGAGGTCAGCATATCGAAGGTTGAGGATCTCGTAACTCTTGCACAAATGGAAGTTGAAACATGTTACGATATGTAGGGGTTCTGAGATTCTCTGGCACATGGTCATGTAGAGATCAAAGGAACAAAGGGCTAAGCAGAGGAAGCTAAAATGCAATCAGTACTCTGCAAAATTTATGATATGCAGAGGCTCCTATATAACGCTATAGTGGAATGTTAAGCCGATGGTCATAGGCCTGGTCTTATGAGAAAGAAAATGCTCAGGGAGCTAAGTGCCAAGGGGTTGAAGGTATCGAAACTGAGTGATATCGTATCGTTCCTCTTGTATGAGTTATGATATGTTGTGGCTTTGATATAACAGTACAAAGAATTAAAAGGATGAATGGGTTGGTAGCTAGAGTTTAAGTGCAATTTAGCGGAGTTGGTTTATATAGCAGTGGGATCTAGAGAAAGCGCTGAGACAAGGCAACGAGGACATCGGTCCACATAGAAGAAATGAAGAATTGAATAATGCAATTGTCTACCTCTCGTGCATGTCTTGTAGATTTAAATAAGGAATAGAGTGGCCATTCCCCAGTACTTTCAAGATCCATGGAGTAATTAATAAGCAAGGGAAGTCATTGTAGAATGTGCAGGCGGGTTGAGATTAAATTCTTAGTATGGAGGATTATGTAGGGAGTCAATGAAAGAACTTAGAAGCCCATCCTTGTGTTTAATTCCATGACATAATTCAAAATTTAGATGCAACAACAACATGAGGAGCCATACTGTGGTACACTCGGACAGTATGGAAACAGGCAGTAGAGACAACATTGTGCAGTGTGAATAAGAGGATCAAAACCATCAATTTCCTTCGAGAAAAGGGGGGAAGTGTGTATTGTCGAAGAGCTGAGCAGCGAGAGCAATTGGAGTAGCAAGAGAAAAGAGAGAGTTGTGAAACTAGCACAAGATCAGAGATGAAAGGCGAGTAGCTGAGAGCCTGTGTAAGAGAAGGCAGAGGGCTAAGGATATGTTGTTCTGAGCAGAGGATAGAGTGTTTTTGTATGAGACCAAGGGAGTATGTGGAATAACAGTGGATCGAGAGCAGAAGTTGTTTTTGCAACCAACCAGATTGGTATTTTCCATAATTGTATATGCCTTTGTTTTTAGTTTGAAAGTTATATGAAACAGTAGAACAGTGGAAAGAGCAGGTTTTAGCCTACATTCAGAATAGGTTGGTGCCTCTTGGAAAGTGGGTTCTTTCTAACTTAAGGGGGTCAGTGCCTTCTGTGAGTGGGTGCTCACAAACAAACTGATGTAATTAAGTAGGTTCTTAATTTACATCATAAACAAACAACAATTTGGTGGTTTTTTCCCTTTGGGTTTCCACGTGAAAACACTGGTGTCAAAATGTGTGTGTTGCTCATGTGATTGGTTGTATGAACATATGAATGCTTAAACTTGTTGCTCACTTTCTTTATGAATGAATGCTCTCATAAGTAATAGAAAATAAAAAGGACTAAAAGCATATTTAGGAAAAATATTTAAGAATCTCACTATTACTGGTTCACCCCCCTCTTAGTAATTTCTTATTCCAATAATTGGTATTAGAGCCACGTTCATTCAAGCATAGCCTAACCACTGGAAGGTAGATCTCTAAGGAATTATGTCTAGGCAAGAGATTCAAGAGGCTTACTCATGTAGAATACTAGGTTTTGATGGGACAAACTATGCCTTTTGGAAAGTAAGGATGGAAGTGTATCTTATGTCCCTAGGAGTAGATGTTTGGACTTCAATGCTAGTAGACTACAATGTCCCTGATATTCCTCCCACTAATACAAATGGTAAAATATTATATGGAAATAATGTTAAAGCCAAGAATGCCATTATATTTGGTCTTAATCAATCAGAAATTGTAAAGGTTATGCATTGTAACTCTGCCAAGGATGTGTGCGTAAAGCTTAATCAGATTCATGAAGGAGATGACAAAGTCAAGCAGGAAAACTTCAAACCTTCAGAATGAGGTTTGAGAGCTTGAAAATGAGTGAATATGAAATAATAACAGAATAATTCCTCAGAGTTGATGAAGTAACCAATATGATTAGAGGACTTAGTGAAGTGGTCAAGGAAGAGATGATTGTTCAAAAAATATTAAGATCTATTCCCATGATATTTAATTCCAAAGTCTCAGCTATTGAAGAAATGGCTAATTTAAAGGATCTCAAGATGTGCCAGCTGCATGGTACTCTCACATCCTATGAGATGAGATTAAGAGGAGAGAAGCCTGGACCTAAGGAAGCATGATTCAAAGTATCCAAAAAGGCCAAGGAGCAAAAACATCATCAATATTTCTGCAACTGTGAATCTGATAAGGAGTTGGCTTAATTGGCCAGGAAACTAAAGCGTGGCTTAGGAAAATATAAAGGGAAGTTTCCCTTTAATTTTTTTTTTACTATGGAAGAGTTGGACATTTTTCGTCCAAATTCCCTTACAAAGAAAAGGCCAAAAAGGAAGATGATAAAAAATTTGGATACAAATCTTAGAAACATTAGAACTAAAAATTCTATAAGAAAAAGGGGTTCTACTCCAAAGAGGATAGCTCAACACTAGATTCAGACAGTGAAAAATCTTCGGAGGATGATTCAGATAAGTATTTACATATGGCATTTGTAACAGACTCCAGGAAATAAAGTATTATGGACTCTGAAGAGGAAGAAGAAGGAGTAGTGGAACTTGAAGGGGAACTCATCAATGCTCTTGATGAGTTAAAGAAAGAAAGGAAAAAGAATAAGAAGTTGAAGGAATAGCTACAATGTGTTGAAGAAGGTATGTATACTCTGATAATGAGGAGTTTGTTTATAAAAAAGAAAAAATTCAAGAATCTATTAAGAGCAAAGATAGTTTAGACCTTCTACGAGAAGAAAAACAAGGAACATGTGAGAAACTGGAAGAAGAGTGTTATAGCTCCAAATCTCACTCTTATGGTTTGTGATGCTGCACTCATGGCCTAGGGCAACCCCTCCTTCCAGACCTGGTCCAAAAATTTAAAAAACAGTGTTTTATTCCCTATACGCGACATTGCCCTGAGTGCGGGTCTGTTATACCCAACCCGCGTGTATCTATTAAAACACTTAAAAAATAATAAATTCCTCTTTTTCGGGCGGAGATCGCGGGTTTTACCTGCTGGATCACCTGTTATTGCCCGTGGCCCAACTGTTCCCAACCAACTCCTAACTAAAAAACTACTTTGGAGAGGGTATAAAAAGACATCAAAGGGAAGGCCAAGGGGAGAGAGAGAAGAGAGCAAGATTATTATGCTGAGATTTTTCCCTTAGACCAGGTCTGAAGTCCTTGGTGCTTTCTGCACTTCCCCCATTTTGCATAGGAAACCCTTGTTTCCATGTGTATTGGTGATCATTCATCCTTGATATCATCATTGAGTAGGACTTGGAAGGAGCTCTTGTTGGAGGCTTGAGGCTGGAACGAATCCGGGAGGAAGCTTTGCTTGGAGCCTCCTGAAGGTGTTCAGGTGATATCTTTCCGATATATGTACTTTGTTTGCCTTTATATATAAAGAAACACGTCTTTGTTCCCAAAACAATCTTTCTTTATGCTTATGAGAATTTTGTCTTGAATTCTTATGCAAGTGGTTACTTAAAGATTTTTATAACTAACTTTATAGCATAAAGATGGTTTATACATAAGTATCTGTACATGTACTGTTGTGTTCTTTGATTTTTTTGTCTTGCAGGTCAAATAAAGAAGAAGGGAACTCCAAGAAGGGTTTGGACCCTAAAGGCCTTCTCGAACGTAGGACCTTAGGTACGTACCCTAAACATTAGAATTTGCTTAAAAGTAAAAATGATGGCTGTGTGTGTGTTTCTTTGAATAAGCAATTTTCAGTCTGGTAGAGTCTTAGCCCAAAGGACCCTAGGGGTACTTTCCCTTCAACCAGAATTGGCGACTCCGCTGGGGACAACACTCTTATTGTTCCTAGTTTGGGTAGTCTTCAAGCCAATCAAGGCTCAGCCCCTCTGTTTGTTGGCTCTGACTGTCTGATCTTTTCTTGAACTCCAAGCTTTTCCAGTTTTTCAGTCTGTGTTTTTTTATTTTTCTTGAAAGACTTCAGATACGCTCTTTTCCTGGATTACAGAAGCGTATATACGCAAGTTGCACTAAGTGAACCCGCGTATACGCAGGTTTCCTTAGTTACAGTCGCGTATACACGCATTCTGCACTTAATTGCAGGCGCGTATATCACACAAATTTCAAGATTTATAAATTTTCTTTTTGCTGAATATTTGTCTGGTGGTTTGGGTCAGTGTCAAGCAGTCTTTTCCAGTAACAGTTCTCTGTTTGACAGGGGGCATCTTGTTCTGAACTCTCTCTAGTCATAAGGAGTATTAGTCTTGTTTTCGTTGATTGCAAGCGTCATTGATTTTTGACACACAAGATTTCTGTTTAAGAATCTTGATTGCTCTGTTTCGGCAGAGTAGGAAGGTCAGGTTCAATCTTCGTGTCCATTTTTGCTTTCATGACACTTTTTGTTTGCTTAACGAAATCATTTTTATGACCATTTGCTCCTTCGTTTCGGGAAACTTGTTTGTTACCATTTTCTTGAAACTTGTCTTTTGATATTTTGGACTTTCATTGCTGCTCTTGATTGTCAAAAGCGATTTCAAACACATTTTATTTTTGTGGAGTTTTCATCATTTGAAAGGTGTCAATTCACAAAAGTGTTTGGTTGCTTGTTTATCAATCATTGGTGTCAGTTTTGGAGAGCTTTCCTTTGAAAAAGACTTTTTGGTTTGATTGAAAGAAAATCTTTTGAAAGTTTTTGAGTTTCGCTTTCTTAAACTTGCTTCTCATTTGATTTCCTTTTTTGCGAAGTGAAAGTGCTTTGTTTTTATCTTAGAACTTGTTTTTATTGTTTGGACGAAATGATTGGTAACACATCATCTTCTATCTAAGCATTTTAGTGGCAAGACAAAATTTGGTAAAGCAACAACTTTCCTTCTTTGTTTTTAGAGTAGTCTTTGAATCTTGCATCCACATATAGTTCTTGCATTAGGGTAAGATTTGCATCTCTTTTTAGGCATATTTAGTTTTGTTAGTTTTTGTGAGTGTGGAGTCTGAAAAGAAAAAGAAAATTTGTTTATATTACAAGTACCTCTGAACCTCATAGAAATTGCTCTTCATCGAAAACAAAAGTGCATGTGCATGTAGCTAAGTTTTATTAATTTCTTTTGCGTCCATAAAAACACCACAAGTTTCACCTCCATTACCTTGCGACTTAAAGAACAGCCTAATAAAATCAAGCACTTAATTAAAATCCACTAGAACTTTTTGTTTTAGTTATTACACCAACAAGTTTAGGATTTTAGGGCCTTGGATTAGGCGAGTGGAGAGTTAACTATCCAAGGCCACATAAAACGTCAAACATAAGAGTCTGATTAACGAGAGTAAATCCAATAGCATTAGGAAGACCAGGAAAGCTCCGGATCTGGGAGTTAAGCACGAGGGTCTGTGAAGACAGGGAAGAGAGATACCCCCTCTCCTACTTGTCCGAACTTACCTCATGACTGTTCCGCCTGGCTTCTGCGACGAGTTGGTACCCTTAGTTGCCTCTCCTAGGGATCTGCATAGGTGGCTGCGGAGGGGAATCCCGTGGCACCTGAGGTCGACGTTGTATCACTCTCGATAGTACTACTGGAGGGCACCCTTGTGAAGCTTGGGGGCTTGCACCGGCGCAGGCTGTTGTTAGGAGGTCAGCGTAACTTCCTCTGATACCTTCGCTGATAGGACTGGGCCCTCATCGTCCCAGACTATCTTCGGAAGGCCCTTTGATTCACTTTCTCGTATTTTGGTGTCCGGTCCTAATCACCCGGAGCGGAAATACTTGAAAGTTGTTTGACTGGCTATTTCTTTAGGAACTTTATAGTGTGTGCTCTGTGCTCCTAGTCGGCTTAGCTTTTAATTTTTTGAGTCTTTAGTTAGATCATAACAAAAAATTCAAAGTGGCTGACCGGTCTCCAAGACGGTCTCGAAGACTTCGTGGTCTCTCGCCACCTAGTTTAGAGCCTTCTCCTAGAAGGCGCAGAGGGAATACTACCGGTGGGGTCCGTCCCACGCCGGTTGACGCATCGGGGATTGATCCTCCTCTCGGGGATATTAGCGGCCAAGCAAGGCCTAGCACTTCTGAACAAGAGAGGGACACTCCAGTCCTTTCTCGAGTTCGCTTTCAAGTGGAGAATAACGTAGAGGTAGAAGAACTTTCAGAATCATTAGTGATTCCAAATTCTCCACTACCATCTAGTTATCCAGACGTATTGCAATACGTTGGGACTCCGTCGCATAGACCAGCGAGTCCAGGTTACGCTACGCGCTTACCATTTATGATCACTACTGGAAGCATGGCTTCTACGAGTGCTGCGACTATGCAAACCCCAACATCGGTGCAAGGGGGAGGAACCATTTCCATCCCCTCTGCTTCCTTGTTCGGATCGTTTGCTAGCACATCTTTGGTAGGGTCTACCTCCATTCCGTCCATGAGTGGAAATGCCCAAACCAATGCTTTTAGTACTGGTTCCTTCCTTTTTGGCACCCAATCACAGGGTATTCCATCGGTTCCGTTCAGTGCCGCTACATCCATGATGGGCGGATCGACTTCATTCTAGGGTTTTCCTTTTGGAAGTGGTCATATCCCACATTCCAACCCAACGGTAGGATCCATGCCTTTTTCTTCAATAGGACAAAGCAGCAATCCTTTCCAAGGTTGGAATAACCCTGGGGTTAGTAGCGCAGGAACTGCGAATCCATTTATCGGCCAACAAGGAAGTAGGCCGTATTCCACGGTTAGCATGTTTCAAAGTATTCCTCCCCTTGCTTCGGCTTGGAACCCATATCAGGGGTTATCAACTCCTTACCATTCTTTAGGAGGAAACTTTGCAGGCTATGGAGGTTATACGGTAGGAGTTGGTCAAACTCCGAATTTTGCTGGACCACAAGGCTTGCCTTTTGGTTCAGCCGGTTCTACTGGTCACTTCGGGCAGCCTGGTGCCTCCCAAATCCCAGGACAATCTTTTCAGAACTTTGGGAGTTCTGCCCAGTCTGGGTGGAATCCCCTAGGTCCTCCTAGGCTTCCGTTTCTGGCAACGTTAAACTTGCCAGATCTCACTAAGCTAATGAACGACCCTATCAGATACAATCCGGCCTGGCCTCCGGTCCCAACCAAACTCCCTTCGGACATTCCAAAATTCGAAGGGAAGAGTGGTGAAGATCCGGGCGATCATGTAACCACATTCCATTTGTGGCGCTCATCCAACTCCCTCATCGAAGATTCGGTTAGGTTGAGACTCTTTCAGTGCACCTTGACTGGTAATGCGGCTAAATGGTATATAGAGTTGCCAGGGGGCAGCTTTACATCGTTCGCAGACTTAGCCAATATCTTCTTGAATCACTTCCAGTTGCCTGTTCGCTATGATGCCGGAACTGAACTTCTGGCTACCTTTCGTCAGGATAAGGCAACCCACATTTCTGATCACATTCAGGAATGGAGACGGAGAAAAAGGCTCATTAAAGCCGAAATCCCTCTGGAGTACCGTCTAGAGTGGTTTTTGAAGTCTTTGCAACCCGAGATCTCCAAGGATGTCTCCATGTCTGGGGTCTATTCTGAGGAGCAAGCCATTTTCAGGGCCCAGCAGTTAGAACTGATTTACTCTCAGTCTGGGATCCTCCAAAAGTACTTGCCAGATGCTCCTGGATCTAAGGTTGATTTAGCTAAGCCAAAGCCAGGTCCGCACGCGGATGGTATTGTGGGGTCAGTAGACTCGACTACAGTGAACTTGTTGAATCAATTGCAGCAGTTGTCATTACAAACTGCTCCTAACAACCAAGTCACAATGTCTAATCCTCAAGCTTCCCAAAATTCTTCCATTAACGCCGTCCAATCCGATAACCCCAAAGGAAATCAAAATTCCAATGGGAAAAAGAAAGGACGTGGTAAAAAGAAGAACTCGGATGGGAAGCCCAATGCAAATAAATCCGGCAACAACGCTGGTGGTGGTAAAGGTGAGTCGAGAAAGAAAGTTAAGTTCCCTTGCAAGTTATGTAGTGGGGACCATCTAACTCATCTTTGCCCTAGAATTGAAGACGCTCAATGCTTGTTAGGACAGCAAGGGACTTCTAGTTCGCAAGCTGTGTTAACTAACCCGTTTCTCCAAGGGCAGCAACTTCTTGCTGGCGCGAATTCAAATCCTGGGACCTCCTCAGGGGGCAACCAGGAAGGGGAAAAAGCATCAAATGTTTTTATGATGGGTTCAAACGTTAACGTGACTACTCGGTCACGTGATTATGGTGAAGCCAAAACATCTAAGGATAAAACGGTTCCCGGAAGTAATGACCTTCATATTGAGCGACCTCTTGTTGAGACTATACCTAGGATACCGAAAGGTTCCGCCAAACGCGCGACGATTAACCCTAACGCTAGGGCCACCCAAAATTACTCCATTGTGGAGGATTTGGCTCAAAGCCCGTGTGCTATGTCCGCTTTGGAAGTTATCCAATCGTGTCCGTCTCAGAGAAGTGCTTTACTCTCTGCCATTGGAGCAGTCGATCCAGCTAACTTTTTAGTGCTCTCTTTTGACATGTCAAATGTCAAAAAGAGACTCCCTCATCATATGGCTTTTCAGGTAAAGTCAACATACCGGAAAATCAATATTTTTCGCACCATTATAGATGAAGGAGCTTCCACATGTGTCATGTCCATGTCATGTTGGAAGGCTATTGGTTCACCTTCGGCCGTTCCTTCACCAACTGTCTTAACTGCATTTGATGGCCATTCTCACAAGCCGCATGGGATTATCCCGGCCTTTCCTATATGTGTTGGAGGGAAGGTCGTTAATATCGAAGTTGAAGTCGTAGATGCTAACCTAGATTATAATCTCCTATTAGGAAGGAACTGGGTGTACGAGATGGAAGCCGTTGTATCGACTCTGTTTCGTGTCATTTGCTTTCCTCATGAGGGGAAAATTGTTAAGGTTGATCAATTGGACTATTCTCCAATCGATCCTCAAGCAACCTCCGACTCTACTGTTCCTTTGGTGGATAACCCTCGCCCGCCGACTGAGAATTTAGGAGTAGGAATGTATTCCTCATTGATGGGTACGTTTGATCTTCCCTCTCCTTTTGCAAGAATCAATGCTATTTCATCATCCAAGGAGTCTTCTCGAGAAGAGTTCTTTCGAACTCATTATTTTTCCGACCCTTGGACCTTGCCTTCACCTACCACCACATTAGTTGAAGGACAAGTGAATGGAATGGTGTTTCCTATATCTGCAGCTGAGCTTAGATATCAGTCTATCGTAGACTCTGCAGATAACCATTCTACTCCTTTTTCCGAAGAGGAATTAGATGGTCATGTGGCCCCCGCTTGGAGCTTTGATTCTAACTCTGCCTTGGACTGCTTAGATTCGGTTCTACCTTCTGAAGAAGCAATCCTCGAAGTAATGATGGGTATAGATCGACCTTGGGAAGACTTACACCATCGTTCATATTTTCTTCCTCCATTGCAGGAAGTGGAATCTAAATTCTCTGAGCTCGTTGATAGTGATGTTTGTATGGTATCGAACCCTTTGGCTCCAACACACGTACGTGCCAAAGGTAATATGTCGGTAATCTCAAAAACGATACCTATAAACATCTCTAAGGATCCTAACATCGTCGAGAATATCTTCATCGGAATTGAGTGTTCCCCTGAAGAAATTCAAATTTATACCGACCTATTCAAGGAATATCGGGATGTATTTGCTTGGTCTTATGAGGAAATGCCCGACATTGATCCTTCTATAGTCCAACATGAGATCAAGACGTATGAAAACGCAAAACCGATTCGTCAAAGGCTTCGGCCGGTTAACCCTAGGAAAGCAGCGGCTATCAAAGCTGAGGTTGAGAAGCTGCTAAGGGCGGGTTTTATATACCCTGTTCCTCTTACGGATTGGGTTTCAAATCCAGTCCCTGTGGACAAAAAGCAAGGAGCAATCCGCGTATGCATCGATTTTAGGGACTTAAACAAGGCTTGTCCAAAAGACAATTACCCCACGCCATTCATTGATCAGATTATTGACGAGTGTGCGGGTAATGAGGTTTTCTCCTTTATGGATGGTTTCTCAGGTTATAATCAAATCTCTATTTGTCCTGAGGATCAGCATAAGACTGCCTTCATATGTCCCTGGGGTACCTTTGCATATCGAAAGATGCCCTTTGGTCTTAAAAACGCTGGAGCCACGTTTCAGCAAGCCATGTCCTACGCTTTCCACGACATCAAACATGTCATCGAAGCATACTTAGATGATCTCGCTGCTCGTTCTCGAAAGAGAACAGATCACCCTAGTCATCTTCGATTGGTCTTTGAGCGATGTTGTTTCTATAAAATCCGGTTGAATCCCAATAAGTGCGTTTTCGCGGTTACATCCGGTCAGTTGTTAGGGTTTATAGTGTCCAATGAAGGGATTCGGGTTGATCCCTTCAAGGTTGAGGCAATAGTTCAGTTGCCTCCCCCGTCCTCAATCCTTCAACTTCAAAGTCTTCAAGGGAAGGCCAATTTCTTGAGACGGTTTATAGCAAACTACGCCGAGATCACTAAAGGGTTCATGCGTTTGCTACGGAAAGGAGTTCCATTTGTATGGGACGACTTTGCGCAGCGGTCGTTTGATGCTTTGAAAAAGGCATTAGCCTCTGCCCCGCTTTTGAGTCCACCGGATTATGGTAGAGACTTCCTTTTATATCTCGCTGCAGCAGAATCTACCATTGGTATGGTTCTAGTTCAGGAAGACGATGCTCTCGTCGAGCACGTGATTTATTATTTGAGCCGAGGCTTAATAGGCCCTAAACTTCGCTATTCTCCGGTTGAGAAGTTGGCCTTGGCAGCTGTCCATGCTGTCCAGAGGCTCCGTCATTATATTTTGCTACGCAAAACTTTTGTCCTAGCGGCGGTCAATCCATTCCAATTTGTCCTCAGTAGGCGAGTGATTGGGGGCAAATATAATAGATGGATAGTTATTTTACAAGAATTCGACCTCGAGTTCTTGTCCGCCAAGTCTAAGAAATCTATGGTTTTTGCGGAGCTAATTTCTGAGCTTCCTTGTGGAGAGGATATTGTTTATGAGGAAAGTTTACCCGACGAGCATATATTCCTCATCTCTTCACAAGACCCTTGGTATGGAGATATCATTGTTTATCTCCAGACTTCGAAGTTTCCCTCTACTTTCTCCAAGGATGAACGTCGCAAATTTCGTCACCTGGCTAAGAACTATGTTATCATTGGTGACACATTATACCGTCGAGGGGTTGATTCAATTCTTCGACGTTGTTTAACCTTAGAGGAAGCAGAGTCTGTGCTTAATGATTGCCACAGTGGAGCTTGTGGTGGTCATCTATCCGGGCTTGCTACAGCCCAGCGCATCTTACGTGCCGGCTACTTTTGGCCTTCACTCTTTAAGGACTGTGTGGAAGCGGTCAAACGCTGTCACCCGTGTCAAATTTTTACTCGCAAGATGCGCGCGCATCCAGCTCCCCTTTTTCCCGTTGTCACCGTCGGTCCCTTCACTAAGTGGGGTATTGATTTTACGACTTGTAATCCGCCTTCAGCGGCGAATCACAAGTACATTGTCGTGGCTGTAGACTACTTCACGAAGTGGGCGGAGGCCATGCCTACTTATAAGAACGACAGTGACACGACAGCATTGTTTCTTTTCAATCAGGTTATCTCAAGATTCGGTATCCCAAGAGAGATTGTCACTGACCATGGCGGTCATTTCCAAAATCAGCTAATGTCCGAATTGGCTCTTAAATTAGGTTTCCGTCAGGAGCATTCGTCTCCTTACTATCCTCAGGCTAATGGACAGGTCGAGGCGGTCAATAAAACTCTTAAGACGATACTCCAACGGACAATCGATAAAAATCGGTCCAATTGGCACATTATGTTGTATCCGGCTCTTTGGGCATACCGAACCTCCGTCAAAACGGCTACTGGTTTTACTCCTTTTCAGTTGGTTTACGGGATGGAATCTATCTTTCCGGTTGAATGTGAAATTCCATCTCTGAAATTGGCTGTCGAGCTTCTTCCTGAGACTTCGAGTCTCGAGGAGCGCCTAGTTCACCTGGAACATCTCGATGAGCAGCGTCGAGATGCTGCCACAATGAATGAGGCCCATAAGAAAAGGGTCAAAACTCAGTATGATAAGTCTGTCCGTCCTCGTGTCTTTTCTGAAGGTGACCTTGTCTTGGTCTATGACCAAGATAAGGACGCCTTGGGGGCAGGCAAATTCAAGCCTATGTGGTACGGTCCTTTCATTATCAAACGAGTCTTAGAAAAAGGATCGTATGAGTTAATTGATTTCAAAGGAAACAAGCTGGCGGAGCCCCGAAATGGGCTCTATTTAAAGAAGTATTTTGCTTAGTTTTACCAGGCAATGGCTTCTTTGTATTTTATGTGTATTTGTACATATATTGTCGAGCGTTTTCTGATATCAGCACTTTTTGGTCTGCCTTGGCAGGTGTTGATGGATGATTTGGTTTATTTTGGGTTCGCCGATGGTGCTAGTCGGCACACTCGAAATCTTGCTTCCGCAGCTTGGGTACTTTATTACCCAACTGGTCAGTTGATGATATCGAGAGGCGTGTGTATCGGTCCTGCTTCAAACAATATGGCTGAGTATACAACTGTTATCAATTTATTATCCGAGGCAATCTCTTATGGGATCGACTCGTTGGTAGTATATCTTGATTCTCAATTGATAGTGTCTCAGTTAAATAACATTTATCGGGTTAGAGATCCATTATTATATCGCCAATATTTAAGGGTGAGGTTGTTGCAAAGATCATTTATTTACATTAATTATTTGCACATTCCAAGATCTCAAAATTGGTTAGCTGATTCTATCGCTAATCAAGCATTAGACTGGCATATCAATCATTCATCATCATAAAATCATGCATCAAAAAGTCAAACTGTATATATATATATATATCGCAGAGCGTCTCGAGTGTACATATGTGTGTCCAAAAATATACAAAATTGGGACTCAAATGCCCATAATCATGTCAGGCATATCTAATGCCTCGGCTCTGGATGAGCAGCTAAATAAGTAACTATAGCATTGGCCACGCGTCGAAAGACGCGAACCCAGTCACGTGGCATCCCAACCACATGACGCTGCATATCTGGAGGAAGGTCCTCTATATCGGCCATCGGTACTTGGTAGCTCAGTCTCGCCAAGTGTCGCTGGACGTTGTTGAGGGTCCTTTCCGCATCCGCAGCCGCCTCTTCGGCTCCTTGGCCACGCCGTCCATGCCGCGGGAATCCATCTGGTCGCACAGGCCCAATGTCTGGATCATGATCATCATATTAGTCATTTGAATCTCATCAAAAAATATTCTTCAAAATTTATCATTATATTTGGAAAATCCAAAAAAATCATAAAATCATAAAAAATCAAAAATCTTACCAATCTCGCCCCATGCTGCATCCGGTGGTAACACTAGATCAGGATCTCCTCGGAAATCTAGCCCAGCATAGGGGTAGTCATCTATGGCGATGATCTGTTGCTCCCACCAAGCAAAAAAGTCATCGTCGAATGCATTCCTAGGCACTTCCCCACCCCCCAGACGTTTCATCAAGTCAGCCCACCGGCCCATGCATGGATCACGTGGACTACTGATGGGAACTGCTACCCTGGGGCGGAGTGCGGGAACCTTCTCGAAGAAGAAAGTGCATAAAATAGTTCCGTACCCAAAGTTCTTAGTCCGTCCCCTCCTGATAGAAGCAAGCTGTTCCTTCATATTGGCAAGTAAAGGAGTACACCAGTCAAACACCGTGGTGAGACAGTCCACTGCTACGCTCATGTTTACCCGTGATGCCTGATGTAGTGAGGATGATCCGTTCACTCGAGCTATGGTGAACAAGATTATCCGCAGTGACAAACTCGCCACGTCTGGGATAGAGATCTGGCTCCCGACCTTCCGATGACCTGGGCAGTAAATTTGAACATAGTCGTCTACACTGAGGCTATTCCGGGTCCCGCCCTGGGAGTGTACTACCTCTCCCCTTCGGGAAAGGCCCGTGATGAAATATATATCTTCCACTTCTACCCTGAGTGGCATCTGATCAATCACAAAAGCTTCTTCCTCGACATCCCAATAATCAATGAGTCTCTCGAGCAGACGCACGTTTGCTTTCATATTTGGCAACTTGAAGAATTTTAACAATCCGCATCCCCGCAGGGCATCTAATGCCTCATCATTGTTCATAACTTCATTATCTACAACTGAGTGCTCTCTTTCACGCCATGTGATAGTCATCCTGGAAGAAAAAATCATTTTCATCCGTTAATTTTTTGTATAAAATTAGTTTGCTGCGCACACGCGGGTTCACTTGTATACAGTCGCGTGTAGGGCCGTCGTATACGCGATTTCTATACAGCCAACCCGCGTGTACGTTGCAGAGCGATTTTTTGCAAAGGTCTAACGGTGAAACATTAATTAAACTTCCTAAAAACTATCACAATCAATTGAAAGACAAGTTTAGTGCTTACCTGGAAGTTTTCGACAAGTTTGAACGGTTGAATAAGTCACGGGGAAGTTTGCTCCTTTTGCTCCACAATTTTTGCTCTCCAAGTCAAACGGTGAAAATGGTAAGTCCAAAATTTATTTTTATAAGTTTTGAAAATGCAAAATTTTTTCAAAATTTTATTTTGTTTGGTTTCATGTCACTTTTAACTTGGGAGCTTGGAATGTCGAGATTGGGTTGTTTTTCAGGACATTTTGGACATTTTTCGACGGTTCGAGACGGTTCCATGATTGCTGACCCGTCATGGCAGGTATCGTGTTCTCACTGGCATATAGGTTAGGGACACCATTTTTCCGTTGCATTATGCATACTAGCCTCCATTTGACCGATACAACTGCCGTAGGGTCGACCCCATCATGTTATGGTTCGTAAGCCATTTTCACTCGCCGATTCTTTAAATCATGACATGATGGTAGAGCCATTCTTTTACATGGGCATCCTAGTTAGCACCTCACTGACATTTGTTGCCCATGCTGCTTCGTTTGAGTAGGCTTGGGAGTCCTCTGTAGTCCCGCCACGACTTATGCGTTGAAGACTCATTCCTCTTTGCTTCTTCGCTTCGTTCTGGCCTTATACCCTAGAGGCTCCTATGTGTGTCAAGTTGTACTTCTGCATTGCATGTTGACCATTTGCACCTTTTGGCCTATAGCCGGCTTCACTTGGACTCGTGTTTAAGCCAACTTTTGACCATGACATCTGCAAAATCAACCTTGCATACCCTTGACTTCTGTAGCTTGACATACCCAGATCCGTGGAAGGAACTTACCTCTGAGTGTCACTGACCAGTTTTTCACCTCCCTGCATTGAGCATAGGAACGTTCCTTTCCCAGGAACTAGATCATCTGTTTCACCGACACTCGTTCTTTCCACTGTACCATAGCATTCTTTTATTCTTTTTCCGGCTTATCAGAAAAAGACAAAAAAATTAAATATTCCAAAAAGAGCGGGAACAGGGACATTATTTCCATTTATTGTTGGCAGCTAGAGTCAGTCGTGTCGCCCTTGAACAAAGCACTCAAAACAAAGTCTCCTCCGCATGGGTGGGATTTAGTTTGACTTAGGTACGCCATAACCTTGTTATCAAGTCAGTTCTCCCCCGATTGGTTATCTCTTCCAATCATATGGAGGGTTCGTTCGTGCCTCCTGCATGACGAACCTATACAGATTCATCATATGCTGCCACATAGTCACATTGAGTCGTGCTTTTGTTCAAGGGAAGTTAGCCTGAGTCGGCCTTTCTGCGGTGTCTCTTGACTCATTTTTCAGTCGGCCATCCTTGGTTGTCAGTGTCATGTCTATCATCACATTAGTTATATTGGTCCTTTACTCGTGCCGGTTTGAGAAGGTCCCCATTGACTTCTTGCTGGCGGGTCTTGTCCTTATCGACGACGACACCTTGCTCTGAGGACAGGCCTAGAGCCACACCCTGGCCCTATTTTCATTATTGATAGGTCACCTTGTGCTCAGCATCGATCAGTATCATGGGTCTTTGACTGAGTGGTTTCCCTTGTGTTCGACATCGGCATACATTATCACACATTGGGATTCGTGCAGTACCTTGGTTTCCATTTGACCCTATTGGTGGATACCTCGCCTCTGTGTCAGCTTTCATTATTGGTTGGTTCAGAGGGTTTCTGCCGTGCGCTAGCCACATCTTGTGTACGCCGGAAACGTACTTCGGTTGGGTTACTACATCTTTTTTCGTCCGATTCCTTCCACATTATTGGCCTACGGGTTACACTCGCGCTAGATTGATGGAGGATGCCTTAATGCCTTCCTTCTAGCGGATCTTTCCCTATCGACTCTGACTCATTGCTCTGGGGCAAAGATCTAGAGTCCATTTGGCAGTACCTTGGGGTTTGCAGTCATTAGTGGCAGATTCCTCGCTATCGACAGTGGGAAACCATCATTGTCTCCTGATTGATAGATTCTTACAAGTGTTCGACTTCAGCTCATCTATTCACACTTGTTAGATTATACTGGGTACCTTGACGCTCATTATCATTATCGGTGAGTTGTCTCGCGTTTGTTAACGGTATACATCAATGACCGGTAATCAAACGATTTCTCACATGGTCGACTTCAGATCATTTATTCCCATGGTGTAGAAATGTACCACGGCGGTCGGTGAAGACCTCAGGTTGTATCAGCATTCATTGGTTCACTTGACAGTTGCTCCTGTTGCTGCTAGTTGATACCACTCCACCTTATATGTTGCAGTCAGTCATGGCGACATTCTATATGCTGGCACTTGAGTTTGCAGTGTAGTACCATCCTATTCCATCATGTTCAGTTGGTACCTTTTTGGGATCAGTCTTTGATATCAGTGATCCGTTGCATCTTTCAGCATCATTGACAGTCTTATATGTGATATTCAGACATGTACTTACTCATTATGATCAGATGATCCATTATGTATTTTCAGTCATTTATACTTGTATACTTAGTGGATCCGCTTGTACTTGATATGTGGACATGCTTTACTTTTCCTGAGCATGGGTATGCCCGCCTCAGACAGTGTTTCTTTCTGATCTCCTTTCGGTGGCTTGGCAGGCTGAATTCTGGTGAAGTCCTCCTCGGTTTTTCGGCAGAGTTCCTTTCCTTGTACTTACTTGATATATTTCGGCCATCATGTTTCCCTTCTGACCTCATACATTAGGGGGCATCTGTTATAGCTCCAAATCTCTCTCTTATGGTTTGTGATGCTGCACTCATGGCCTAGGGCAACCCCTCCTTCCAGACCTGGTCCAAAAATTTAAAAAACAGTGTTTTATTCCCTATACGCGACATTGCCCTGAGTTAAACGCGTGTACACGCGGGTCTGTTATACCCAACCCGCGTGTATCTATTAAAACACTTAAAAAATAATAAATTCCTCTTTTTTGGGCGGAGATCGCGGGTTTTACCTGCTGGATCACCTGTTATTGCCCGTGGCCCAACTGTTCCCAACCAACTCCTAACTAAAAAACTACTTTGGAGAGGGTATAAAAAGACATCAAAGGGAAGGCCAAGGGGAGAGAGAGAAGAGAGCAAGATTATTATGCTGAGATTTTTCCCTTAGACCAGGTCTGAAGTCCTTGGTGCTTTCTGCACTTCCCCCATTTTGCATAGGAAACCCTTGTTTCCATGTGTATTGGTGATCATTCATCCTTGATATCATCATTGAGTAGGACTTGGAAGGAGCTCTTGTTGGAGGCTTGAGGCTGGAACGAATCCGGGAGGAAGCTTTGCTTGGAGCCTACTGAAGGTGTTCAGGTGATATCTTTCCGATATATGTACTTTGTTTGCCTTTATATATAAAGAAACACGTCTTTGTTTCCGAAACAATCTTTCTTTATGCTTATGAGATTTTTGTCTTGAATTCTTATGCAAGTGGTTACTTAAAGATTTTTATAACTAACTTTATAGCATAAAGATGGTTTATACATAAGTATCTGTACATGTACTGTTGTGTTCTTTGATTTGTTTGTCTTGCAGGTCAAAGAAAGAAGAAGGGAACTCCAAGAAGGGTTTGGACCCTAAAGGCCTTCTCGAATGTAGGACCTTAGGTACGTACCCTAAACATTAGAATTTGCTTAAAAGTAAAAATGATGGCTGTGTGTGTGTTTCTTTGAATAAGCAATTTTCAGTCTGGTAGAGTCTTAGCCCAAAGGACCCTAGGGGTACTTTCCCTTCAACCAGGTACCCAAGGAACAGATAATGGGACCGTAACCTCAACTGCAGGCTAAGAGGGCAAAGGTCCGGGGTAATAAATATGAGCTCCTCAAGAATCGTAATAATGAAACGGATCTTGGGGGTCCAGATTTTGAAGAGTGTGCAAATATTGATTGTATGCCCCCCCTGCTGGAATGGAACTAGAAGAAGGTGGGGCATTTAGTGTAGGATCAACAACTCCAGGTGTAGATGCCGACAGGCCACTATTCGCAGATCCGAATGAAGGTCCAACAACAGTGGTCACAATTGAGGATGCAGTGACGACACCAACAACAGGGGTTGAAGAAGCCACACAGACAGTTGGAATAGTCGGGATTGAGGTGACAGACACATTGTGAATTTGAGGAATAAAAGACTCTGAGGTCGGAGTGACAGTGTGAGATCACTTAGAACTCGTAAAGGAGGTCCTAGAACCCATAACATCACTCAAAGCCTTATAACGTAAAGGCAGCGTGACACCGAGAGGGGTGACACGGAAGGGTGTAGTCTCCATTTGGATAGGAATTTCACCACTCGTCACAACAGATTCTTCACTCGTAATGGGGGATGTGTCATCCATGTTAGAAGAAGACATTGGGACCAAAACACTAGGAGGAGTACTAGGAATATCTTCTTCGGAAGGCTCCCAAATGGGGTTGCAATGAATATCGTAAGACTCGTCTTCTAGAGTGAAAGAGTTAATTGGTTGGATACTCAGAATAATAGGGAGAGCATCACTAACAACCAATATCTTCGGAGCAACAGAAGAGGGAGACCCTTGGCCACTTGGAATAGGAGACGGGATCGGTGATTCCGCTAGGATGATTTGATTCAAAAACCCTAGGAAAACTAACGAGAAAGAACCCTACTCAAGCTAACGCAAACAAGATCTAACAAGGTAAATGTGAACGTGGCCAAATAAATTTTAAGACATAGGAACAGAACTTGACCTTTTCATCTTTAAAGAGTCAAGAAAAGGACAAAAAGATGACTCTAGTCGCCTTCGAATATTTAATGAGCCTGAAGTGACAAGTGCTCAGATGGACCTTTTCTTTTAGGGAGTCCGAAAAGGAATGAAAGTGACTACTTTGGAGAACTAGGCAAAAGGTTTACCAGACAACCCGTAAAACTGCATATACACCTTGGCAGTCATATGAAAACCAAGGACTTTCCGTACGACAGTCAATCTTCCCGAATGCTGTGTTCAGTGCGTTACGGTTTGTAAGGCGGCAAACACGGCTTCCTAGGGATAAAGGATGATAACCTAGTGGGGTCTCCCAACATATACTCAACGGTACATGGGAGCACAATTCCGTACTAGACCACTATTGAGTCACAGAAGGAGGAATCACCCAACCTTGAGTGGAAACAAAAGTGACTAGGTTTAACGACGTCGGAGCACGTCTCTAGCCTAGACCTCTAAATAGTGTGCGTTATGTTCCAATGCATTGTTATATTTATTCAGTTCATTTTAGAGTTGATCTTGGATTATGTTTCAGTTTTCAGGCCTTACCGTATGTATACAACAAATCCTAGGATGCAGCTAGAATGAATGAAAAATCCTTTTTCTTCAATGAACATCTACCTACGGGAGGGTAGAGAGATTATTCCCAAACCAAGAAAACCAAGACAACAAAGGTAGTCACTCAATGCATACAAACATCAATTCCTAAAGTGCATGGATACTACTAATGAGAGATCTTATCATTCGCTTTCCAATATGAAAACTTGAAATGCAAATTCACTTTCACTTTTGTACACTAAATGAATGCAATCCTTTTGATTTTGATGTCTTTAAATCTAGAAGAAACAAATAAGCAACAAGCAAGTGTGGAAAAAACTGGTTGATCCAAACAATTGTGATCTATGTTCAGTAGCGAAAAGAAATCGAATCAATGCCAAAGATTGGTTCAATAACCGTCACTAAACAATCAACCAAAAACAAGCAAAGGGGAAGGCTCAAAAAAACCAACAAAAAGTTGCAAACGAATCTTGAATGAACTAGCAACCAAGCCAACTGATTCAAGAAGCTTGAAATAATGAACTAGGTCACTGTTGAGGCCTCGAAAATCGCTGCCACAACAAAGGGGAAACCACCCGGTCCGGACCTTGAAAGCAGCTCCTTTTCCATTTGGGATAGTGGCTCCGACTGGGGATAATGGGACCAGTTTCCCAATAATGGATAAAAGTGGGATGGACGAGTAACTTATGAGGTATGATAGTGATAAGTGAACAACTAAAACTATCAGCGAAATATATATTAACTATAATCTAATCTTGGGACTTATCAATCTTTCAAAGCGTATCGTTTGATAATCTGTGCTTTAAGGCAGGCATATAGATGACTCTAACACTAAAGCATAGATGTTTAAACCATTTAAGATTGCTCTGCATAATTAGTTATGCAGAGCGATAATAGCGAATTACTACACATTGTCATTCATATCATTGCTACATGCATGATTAAAAGAAAGGCATATCACAAAACATCCAATAGTGGAATGAAATGAAGATTTGCTGTTACAATGCATACATGTATTCAACAATAGCAAAAGATAATAACACAACAATTCATATGAAAAGAAAGAGGACAGATGCAGATAAAAGTACCATGTAAGCTGCTCAACAATCCATTATATAAATCGCTATGTCGCAGTCCTTCCTTCAAACCAGAAAGCATTCCAAACAAGAGACAATAGTGCACAAATGCATAAAACAGCCTTCTCGTCAAATTAAGGACTATTGGTCGAGTTTCACAAAAAAATATAGAATGAAGCACAGTAGTGCAAACTTCAACCTTTTAGTCTATTACAAAATTTTACGACCCTTTCCAAAACAATGAAAGGGTCTATAAATACTAATCTAATCTAAATATCTAAGAAAAACTGAACAACTATGAAATTGGCATCAATAAATGTTTCTCCATCTTTCTTGGTGATCTGGCAGTCGGCAGCAATGCTTCATTCGGTGGGCTCTTTGCCTTTAAACCTCAACTGACATATCGCAAGCATTGGCTGTACTTCCGGTGGAGTGTTGAGACGCGACGTGAGCTGGCCATCATATGTGGCATCTTGAAAGTCGGGGATTAGGCACTTGAGAGCATCTGTTAAACACTTAAGAGCCGACCTTTGAGTGTGCGGCTTGATTAGAAAGTGCCAATATGCGTCGGAGGTTAAAGTATTTACTCCAGCGATTAACTTTCTCCTTTCCTCCAGTCCATGATAATTTGTTTGTTCAATTATGTTCGCCGTGGTTATGCTTCCAGGTGTACACTGAGAGATCATGTTGGCCCAATAGAGTGTATTGTTGACCAAATCAATCATATTGTTGGCAATCATTTTACACCTTGAAGCTGCCCTTTCCGCTTTCATCATCTGAGTGTTCCATTCCGTGAAGAGTATGTCTTTGAATGGCTCATAGATCCTAGGCAATTTTGCTTCTTTCCCCATATCAGTATCCTGCCAATCAAGATATGAAGCTATGGTTTCTTCGGTCTGATCTAGCTCATTTCTGGCTTTTTCAATTTGCTGACATACTGCTGTAGATACTTCACATAATGGCTCAGCCTCAGTTAATTGTTGGCACAAGAGTCTAACCTGAGAGATTAATGCATTATTTATTTGAGCTGCCTCTGCTCTGAAATCCTCGACTTTCTTAGTGCCCTTGATATCTTCGAGCTGTGCTAATAGTTGAGCAATTTGCTCATCCTTTGACTTTGTCATTAGCTCGTTTGCTTCTCTCAATTGTGCCAATGCCTCTGTTAATTCTTTCTTCTTTTGGATTGCGTTCTGATCAATCCTCTGCTTTTCAGTTTGCAGTTGCTGGGTTAATACATTGTTTGCTTGCTGTTGCGCCAGTAACTGCTCTTCTACCTGTGCTGTCTTATTTCGTGCTTCGGCTACTTCTGCTTGCAATGTACAAATCTCCTGGTCCTTAGTCTTTAACAAAAGACTGACCTCTGATGCTTTATCAATAGTCGCTGCAGAATAAGCTCCCGCATACTGCGATAGCTTGGTTAGATCATCAGAGGGGTCTAATTCTTCCTTCCAGACTACATTCCCCGTCACTGTCTGCTCAGGAAAGATGGAAGGTTGATCAAGCCTTTGTCTCTTCCTTGAGCGCTTAACAACTGCTTTGAGCCTAGGGCTGTAGAAAACGTCCAGGGGAGGAATATCTTCCACCTGGAGCACAATCTGATCGGAAGGGTCTTTGGTGATTACCTCGAGATCCTTTGAAATGGGTGGGCCACTGGTTCCGCTTAGAACCTGAGAAGAAGTGGTGTCTGGTGCGTCTTTGGAGCCTTCCTTTCCACTGATAATGGAATCGAATTGATTCCATTGTTTCAGCAATTCAGGATCTATGGAGGTCTGTGATTTACTCTTCTCCTTTTCTTGTTCCAACCTCTTTTGCTCCTCCAACTCTTTCTGCTGTTGTTCTTCTAACTCCTTTCTCTGTTTCTCTTCTTGCTCTCTTCTTTGCTTATCCGCTAATTCCTTTTTCTGCCTATCTGCCAGTTCTTTCCTTTGTTTTTCTTCTTCTTCCTTCTTCCGCTGTTCCTCTATCTGCTTCTGCTTTCTCTGCTCTTGTTCCTTCTGCTCTTTCTGCTGCTTAGCCATTTGCTCCTTTTTCTGCTTCTCTGCCTGCTGCTTCTCTTGCCTTTCCTCATGTTGTTTATTTTGTTCTTTATTTACAACAGGAGATCGGGTTGTCTGCTTCTGACCAGGCTCGCTTGAGGAGGACGCTGAGGTTAATGACAATAAATCTAGAGGCAGAGTTTGCAACCTCTGCTCTCTAAGTTTATTGAACTCAGTTAAACTCTCATCATTGTATCTCATCTTGGCAAGCTGCTTGGTTTGGCCTATTGAATCGGCAGCTCTGAACAGGTCATCAAACTCATCCTCTTGATGGTCAATCTTAGTCAGTTTGGCCTGTTCTAGGGCATTGTAAGCAGTTTTATGTGGATCATAGAGTCTGGCTGGCATAGTGGGCAGGGATAAAGCTTGCATCTTTATAGCCTCCTTTTCTGCATGCTGAAGATTATGCAGAGTAAAAACACCCATCCTCAAGGGAAAAGAGGGCCAGCCCCTCTTCTTCTCTTTCTTGAGTGTTTGGGTTACACTCTCGGCCATAATTTGGTAGGATATCTCTCGGGCTAACAGTTTGTCTGGAACATATAGAGGGAGAGCATGCGGTTTGGCTTGGCTTCCATAAACCCTAATATAGGTAAAGTGCTCTTCTCCAAACCATCCTGCTATAGCTGGTAAGTTGAAGGAAGCGAGATAGGAGATTTTGGGAATAGGCCGATAAAAAATGGAATAATGAATGGGAACCATAAAACCATTGCAAATTTGATACAAATGGTCCTTGTAAGAGGACTTCCATAATTTCCGATGATACAAATGAATGGGCGAAGGATCTTGGGTGGTCCATCTCCAACCGAGGATGGGAAACTCAGAGTTAAAACACAATGTGTCCATAATGTAGGCGCTATAATAAAATGGGGGGATTTTCCTTTCGGTGACTACAGATTTAGCTCTAAAATCCCGAACAGCTATAGTCAATTTATCAGAAAGAATGGTGGCCCAATCCATGATAAAACTATTAACAGCTGCTTCCATTAGGGGAACCATTTCTATATCGAAATTGGTAGAATCATGTAATCCCCATAGCCTACACATCATAATTCCCGCATAGCAATAGGGAGAAGCCAAGGAATCGACGGAGTACTTACCCGAGCTTTCGTGCTTGTGTTTGGCCGGGTTCTGCCTCCAATCCCGAATGGGGTCAGATGGTACATCATTTTCAGCTGCAAACTTCTCCACGAAGTCTTTGTTGTAGATTTTCTCTGGCTCAGGAAAATGATACATTTCCCTCAGGTGCTCTGGCTTGAACGACCCGAAAATCCGTCCGTCTCTTGTGTGGAACGTTCTGTCAGTGATTGGAATTTCCTCGATTGCCCATCGCACTACATCAGTGTAGGGAAGGACTTGCTCTCTAGCAGCTATTCTGTGAAGAAAGGAATCGGCCAACTCTTTGAGAGTTGCGTCGGACTTTTTGAGTGGGTCCGCAGTAGCTACTGTCACTGAAACTTGTGGTTGTTCGGCCTCTAGTAAATTATATGTGCCCTGCCATGTAGTCTTGTTAAGACCAGTGCATGTAGTGTCTGAAACGAGGCCTTTCTTGCTATTTGCAGCAGCTTGACCTGCTACAGGTGTAACAGTAGAGCCCGTAGCCCTCTTGGATCTTTTCCCCATCATGCTTAAGCTTCTCTCAAAAGACGAATTCTACACAATTGCAAGAGAAATCGTAACAACATAATAACAATGATGCTACACAATGAGATAGATATATCATTTGAAGCGTGCCAAGATTAATTTTCAAAAGTGGCTGCGGATCTGATCGCTAAGAGTATATTACAGATGCATTAATGGTGATTTGAGGCCTACTACCCATTAAATGTGATAATTATACCGTTATCCGGGTGAATGACTCACTTAAGCGTGCAACAGATATTCTGGCGGTTAAACGCAGGTGTTCATTAATCGAAGGGGCAAAATCTTTTAAATACACACGCATTACCTTATCCCTTGTATTAACGGCATTTTTGGGATTTGTGCTTTATCAACCGGATATGAATATAAAATTAAAGCTTTTAAGTGATGGCTTTTAAGACTGCCGACCACCGATGAGCGATATCGCATCGCTTCGGGGAATAGGTGCTGCACAATTATTACCAAAAAGATCGTGCCAATAGCCGATAAGCGATATCGCATCGGGCTAGCGCATGGAACAGAAGTAGGTGCATATAAAATGGTTTGGGGTTACTGATTGCGATATCGCATCGCATCGGGGGTAGGAACCGAGTGCCTTACCGAAGTGCGCGAAATTCTGCCAACGGCTGATAGCGATATCACATCGGGTCGGGATTTAAATCACAAAGCGGTTTCAAATGAGGTATCGCCGATAGCTTATCGCCGATATAGCGTCGCGTCGGGGCAGGAGTTATGTGCCTTTACTTGGTGTGTATGTAACATTGCCGATCGCCGATAGCGATATCGCATCGGCGGAAACCAAAATGTCATTTGAATGCATCTCTCATGTTGTTGCGATATGCGATCTTGCAATCGCTTTATCGCAATAATAAAAGATTGTTTATTATTTGAAACATTAATGTCCCAAAAAGGCTTAAATACATGAAATCTTATTTGATTATGCGGCCTTTTTCGAACATGCAAGTATTGATGCCAAAATTTTAAAAGGGACCCATTCCATATGTTAATTTTTGAAAAGTAAGAATAATATGAAATGGGGGGTTGTTGTAGGGCACAACAGTCACATAGGCAAAAAATCAAGATTCATTCAACAGAGCTGACAAAAGAGTGCCTCAACTATAAACAGTGAAAAACAAGCTACTAAACAGGCGAGAAAAGCAAGGGACCAGCAGGACTGATGGACTCAGGAGGCAGAATTGAGAAAATCAATTCTACAGCAATCAGCGTGGGTAATACACAAGCAACTAGCACTAATAAAGAACTGACCGCAGCAACAAAGTGATGTCAGTGCAGAAGTACAAGACTTTTCCGCGATGGTCGAATTTTCAGAATTGTCGCGACTGTGAGGCGTAATTACGCGATGCACAGGATATTACAAAAGGGTGAGTGCGATGACAGCATCACTGTTAAATTTAAATCCGCGATGATGTTCAAAACAATGACAGGCGAACCAAAACTCCCAAATCAAAAGTAGTCAATCCTTCAATCAAATAGAGGTACTTCCTAGATCAAGCCAGGAAACTCAAAAGACTGATAACTAATCCCCAAGCCTCAAAAGAGACCAAATCAAAAATAAAAACAAGTGCAAATAAAGGAAGAACAAAGGCCAAACTCCCTAGTGGAGTCGCCAATTTGTGATGCAAGAAAGTGTTCCCTCTGCGGACAGAGGCAACCTCTCTAGCCCTAGAGTGGGTCTAGTCACAAACAAGGATAGATCAACAATGGCTTTCCTTAAACAGTCATAGTTGGAGGCCTACCTCAACCAGTGGTCAATGGGGTTTCGTTGCGCTACTCCAGCTTCTGCTTCCTTCTCCTAATGAGTGATCAACCTGAAACAATGCAAATGAAATACAACAAAGCACGTAACCGGAAAACAACAATGAAATATTTACTAAAAAAGTCAACAAGTCATGACCTATCAAGTAAATTACATACAAGACATAGGAAAACATCATTGATTTTATTAATAATGAAATAAGAGTAAGCTTACAACCAAAGTCTTGACGTTACAAGCCTTCTCAGAGGGATCCAACCAGCATGTTCCTCAAGCATTCACTGTTTGAAGATGGATCTCCCAACATACAAGTCTCTCTCACTCATAAGTTTTACACAAGATTAAGGGCACTTCACAACCTTCCACAAGCTATCAAAAATCCCACACTTGTCACACTCACACTAGCTGTCGTGCGGAATGAGTCGATCTTGCAGACAAGATAGGCCTTCCTAGAATCTAAAGAAGACCTAACGACAAGCAGACCAACCAGACACTATCTTTCTCTAAATATGCTTCAATAAACAATAGCAAACAAAGGTTTTTAGGGCCTACCTTTGGTCCAACGCAAGCTTGTGGATGCCCTCGCTCCTTTGATCCAAATGAGCTCCTTTTCCCGAATCTGCAAACACAAACAAGGCAAACACATTAAATAGCACCTGAAAAACCAATTGCATAAAACATATTTAACATGAAAGTCAAGGAGTCCATGAAACAAATAACATAAGATACTTGTTGAGAAAAATGAGTTTGATTGTATTAATTCAAAAGAAGAAGAACCTTACAACCTTTGCCTTGACGCTGTACAAGCTCCTCCCAGGGTCCAACAAGATGTCTCCTCTACTTTGACAAGTTTCACTCACTCTCCAATGGAACCAAGAGGTATGTGATCTCTCCTCTCAAGCTCAACCAAAGAGTCTCAATTTCTCCAGCATTTACCCTCAAAATGTTCAGCTTCTAACCTCCCTAGTCATCACCCCAATGCCTGTATTTATAGTGCAATTGAGGGAAGTTACTAGGTCCTCTTCAAAGGGATAAATCCCTCCTTCAAAGGGATAGCTCCTTTAGTCAAGGGATTAGCTCCTTCTCTTTTGGGATGCATGAACCACCTCAGAGCGAACAATCCACGTCAAAATTCCTTATAGAAAACTCTAGAATTAACCCAAAGTGAGTTTTTTAAGATAAAAATTGTGTCTTTTGACTTTCACAGGGGTCCGCACCTACACTGTTAGGAACAGAGCGGGTAGGTACGCAGCTTTTGTACACAGAAGGTGCGGGACCGTAGGTGACCATGAGAGAAAGTGCGGAACCAGAGTTACATTGATTTTTAATGTCTTTCTCCCACTTCCAAAGCTTGATTTGAAGAGCTGAGGTCTTAGACTTGCTTAGGAGGACAGTACAAGTGATGATAGACCCATACTGACTGCAAATAATCATGGTGACGATATTTTTGTGTAACAGATTGCCCCCTAAAGTGCGGAGTCTGTAGTAGATGAGGATTTCATTTATCATATAGGAAGAGTGAAGTACTTTATCATTTCGAGGATTATCTTGTGGAGAGCCCGGTCGGAACTTGTAAAAAAATTCAATGCAAGATATATATATGAGATCATATCATCGCCGAGGTAGGCATTCCCATACTCAGATCAAAACTAACTAGAAACCTATCTACTGTCTGATACAGGAATGATCTTGTAAAACATCATAAGTATAGACTCGTGTGAACACAGTATGGACGTAGCCATCTGTTTATGAATAGTCCACAACATAATGAATACAAAATTCCTCGCAGCCTGGATGGTGGAAACTAGATCCAGGGTCTTCATTTCTATATCCTGAAATAGTACGATTCTATCCATGCGAATAAATGTGTTGATGTCGAACATGGTAGAAACCACTTGATTACCAGTCAATGATGTAAACTGTTAACAAGTGTGAGAGAAACCACCAGTGATGTTAATGGCTCTCAAAGTACCCAGTACAATCCACGAGATGTGAGTAGATGTGTTGATGTCGAACATGTCACAGAATCCTTCGATCGAAAGTCAATGATGTAAACTGTCGTCAAAGGCGAGAAACCTGCCATTGAGGCATGCAGATTTCAAGGTACTGATGATTCCTAGATCATCTTTCTAGATAATGTGCTGATGTCGATAGAAAGTGATCCGTCGTAGGCAAGCCCACAACACGAAATCATAGATCAAGTTGAAGAAATTTAGTTGCAAGGACTGACTCAGGGATGGTCACGATGGATGACAGATATTTTGCAGATGAATGGCTTATTGGCAGCGACCTCTTGAACACATAACGACACAACAGATGGCTTGGTGACAATTGACCCAAAGTTAATACCTAGAAATCGGCTGAAGACTTTCAATGTGGTTTGATCAACTGTTAGGCAAAGGATTTCCCAACCCAGGTGAATAAAAGTGTCGTGTTCAAGAGTGGTTACAAAGTATGACAAACAGACTCATTTTCCTCTCTTTTCCCCCACCATTTCTGGCAAGTACCTCTTTATTTTTGACAAGCTTGAGGAGGATAACATTTGCTTGATTATAAGCTCATCCTTCGGATGAGTCCAACTTAGTTTAGATTCGAACCCTAAGAAGGATTGGTTCATTCCTGTTTGTAATTGAACAGGTCCTTTACTGTGAAATTTTAACGAGTCCAGTATAGGAGAAACTCGGTGTTTTTCAATTTTAGAGAGTCTGAAAAATTAAGAAGACTCTAGGGTTGACCTTTTTCGTAAATTTGTGTCTCCCAAGCCTGAAAAAGTATAAAATAATACTTGAGAGAACCGCTTGATCTTTTACGACCAAGGAGTACTTTTCGTTATTAGTGTCACTGACCCGAAAAAGTAAAAAAGCAATCAACGACACGTCGTTTTATAACCAATATCGAATTTGAAACGACAAAAATCCGACAATCTTTTCATGTTTTTTACGGTCGGAAAAGAGCTGTAAGTGGACCGTCTTTTAATTCTGTTTTAACGAGTGTAAAAGAAACGCTCGGCAATCTTTTCATGTTTTAGGAGTCAGAAAAGGGCTTAAAGATGACTCTACTTGTTTTTTCGTTGAAAATAATAGATTTCGCCTGAACAATCCTGTATTCTGCACAAAGACACAAACATTACTCATACCTATTTGAAATGGATAAAAATGTCGTAAAATACCTTTTCAAAGTGAAACATAAACAAATTTGCAATTCATTTACTCAAAAAACTTATAAAAAGGGGTTTTGACAATTCATTTTTACCGTTCGAGTTTGGGTGAGAAAATAGTGTTTTTGCTTAGAAAACTTCCCGTGAAGATTGTGGAAAATCCAACCGTCGGAATCGAGCGCCGTCTTCTCCAGGTAATCCACATCATCTTACTCTTCATTTTCAACCATTTAGTTTTTTGATTTAGTCCCTCATTTCATTTTTTGGGAGGGTTTTTAGGCGCAAAACCCGCGTGCGGGGGTCCGCAGGTTTACCATTGCGGACCCGCGGACCTCGACTTTTTCTCCATTGGGAAAAAGCTCGGGGTCCCCAACTTCCGTGTAGACAAAGTGTGGACCCACGCACTATGTCTAACGTGGAGGGTGCGTACCCCGCTGTAAGGGTTTTGAACCCAAAATTTCTCAAAAATGGACCAATCAAAAAGTTTTCTAGCAATCTAATTAATCTTTATTCTTGATGCAGAGAATATATCATGCTAGATTGGCGCGAACGGGAGCATGAGGACGTGGATACCACTGCATGGAATCATCAGCCTTCACTTGATGCTTTGGGGGCATGCAGACTGTACAAGTTCTGGACCATTCCTGGCATGAGGGCTCAGGTAGATTTCTTACAGTGGCTGGTTGATTGATGGAGCGTACAGGACTAGTGTTTCTTCATTGGTGGGCACCGGCTCGAAATCGAGCCGGAGGACATTTATTTCTTGACTAGTTTGCCTAAGAGAGGCAAGGACTTGACTCTATACGGGACTAGGCCAGGTGGCCAGTCTGTCGATAGCCTCCAGCTAGAGTACTGCAACAGCCAGGCTAAAGACAAAGGGATAGACATAAAAACCATATCTCGTCCTGAGCTCATGGTGATTGCGTTTATTGTCACCAGACTTTGCGGAGCTGCCGCATTACATTTTGCCACCGGATCCCAGATGCGTATGGCAGTTGATTGCTTTCAAGGCACCATCTTCAACTAGTGCAATGCTGTGCTGGCCAATGTGAAAGGCCAACTGACCAGGGCCAAGAGCGGACGACTAAAGACCTTTGGTTATGGGGCTTTAGTCATGAGTTTTGGCCTGGAGAGGGTTCCTATGCTGATCCCACAGCATCTTACTGTTGGAGCTGGGCTTCCTCGAGAGCCCAAACTGATGCGATGGGTCACAGTCATGGCCCGTCACCCGGACGAGAGGACAGAGGTTGCTCGGTTCAAACCTGAGTATTTCCAATGGTTGGAAAACCAGGTTTTTTCCATTCAGGACTTCCCTTACGCTGGGATAGATTTCCGTGGTGACCCAGACATGGCTCTTCCACCAGGAGAGCAGTGGGACGAGTCAGGTAAAATCCTTTTCAACTTTTCTATTTAATTTTTTTTTTTTTGCATCGTCTCAAAACTGATAGTAAAAATTTAAAATGCAGATGTGGGTCCACAGCGACCAGCCGCTCTCCGGCCTTTCTAGAGGAAACAACCAGTTGCACCCTTGCCAGCCCCACAGGACGAATCAGCAGAGGTTTTGGCCGAGTTGGAGGGCGATCTTGAGCGCTTGACAGGGGATATTCCTGAGACCACTATAGACGACATTCCTTGTCGACTTCAGTGCTATGTGATTGGAGTCCCGGGACCTTTTAGGAGGTTCCTTTGCAAGGTGGCCCGGGCAGTGGTTTCTTATAGAGATCATCACCAGTGATAGGATGATCGCCTTTTGTGGGCACATGTGACATTTTGTTTTTTGTACTTATCATTTTTTCCGATCATAAGGTGTTTTTCAACCTATGGTCGAAGACGATGTATTTTTTGACACACTCCTATATATATATATATATATATATATATATATATATATCACTCTTACCGGCTTATCTTGTAAATCATGTTATGGAATGGTTTTAAATTTACATGTATGATTATTGCAAATGTCTATTTAACATTCGAGAAGCAATTGCATCTGCTAATGTATTTAAAGACCTTGGAATATGCTGATATTCAATGTAATCAAACTCACGTTCCAAGAGACGCACCCTCAAAAATAATCTTAATAACACTGGATTTCTAATGGCATACACTCTATTAAGCTGTAATACAACGAGTTCAGAATCTAACCTCACTATCAAACTCCGAATCCCAAATGAAATAGATTCAGACAATAACTCAATCACTACACTGTACTCTGCAATGTTGTTTGTTGTTTGACCGAGGCTTACCCCATGCATAGAAACTAACTCGTCAGAGGGTGAATAGATAACCCAAGCTGTGGAAGAGATGTTCCGTGTACTACGACAAGCACCATCAGCAAATCCAATGTATGTTTGGATAGGCATCGACATCTGCAATATCAAGAGTAAAACCAAGAAAAGCAGGAATAATGACGAAAAACACTCTCTAAGCTAAGCACACTTTTCAACTAAAACACACTTACTAGAAAGAAAAACTAACCTAACTAAAAATCTCCATACCCATTCTTTTAAGCATAATACCTCTTCAAGTAAAGACCATTTCTGGGTTTGCCTAAAGAGTCTCCGTCAAATTCTACCAACTCATAGGCCCCTTTCGCTAGCTTTCGCTTGACAATATAGGGCCCATGCCACATAGGAACGAATTTTCCAGCACCTAATTTATCATTAGCTTGATCATACAATAACACTAGGTCTCCTTTCGAAAAATTTCGAGAGGTCATATTTCGATCATACTGAGCTTTCATACGTTTTGCGTGAGTCTCGATTGCCAATGTAGCATCACGTCGATTCTCATCTAATTGAGCTAAGTATAACAAACGCTTTTCCTCTTCGGAAGTAGCTGGAAGTAATTCAATGGCCATTTGCAGTGACAGGATTTCACACTCAATGGGTAACACGGCTTCCAAACCATAAACTAGTTGGAAAGAAGTGAACCCTGTTGATGTTTTTACTGAAGTTCGGTACGCCCAAAGCGCTGAAAATAACATGTTGTGCCAATTCGACCGATGAATCCCAATGATTCGTCGGATCATGATAACTAAAACTTTGTTGATGGACTCAACCAGACCATTCGCTTGTGGATAATAAGGAGTTAAACTATCGTGATGTAAACCAAGCTGGCCTGTAAGTTCGGTCATCATAACATTTCGAAAATGACGTCGATGATCAGTGATTATCACTTGTGGGACACCAAACCTAGCAATTATATGATTGAATACGAAAATTGCAGCTGTCTTGCCGTCTGCCTCGAATGTAGGTATCGCCTCGGCCCACTTAGTAAAATAATCTACCGCAAGGATGATATACGCATGCCCCTTGGCCGAGTGAGGGTTACAAGTAATAAAATCGATACCCCATTTGGCAAAAGGACCAACGGAAATTATAGGGTGGAGAGGAGCGGGTGGAGCGCGCATCTTACGATAAAAAATCTGGCAGTTGTGGCATTTTCGGACCGCCGTAATACAATCTTTAAATAAAGACGGCTAGAAGTAGCCAGCGCGCAATATCTTTTGGGTTGTGGCATACCCAGACATATGACCGCCACATGCTCCAGAGTGACAGTCATTTAGAACCCTTTCAGCCTCTTCGTGAGTTAAGCAACGTCGAAAAATAGAATTCGCCCCACGGCGATAAAGAGTATCTCCAATAATTTTGAATTGTTGGGACTGGAAGCGAATTTTCTGACGTTCCGACTTTGAAATTTCTGACCGAAAGGATTGGGTCTGGAGATAGACGATGATATCCCCATACCACGGATCTAAAGTGTTGATTAGAAACAAAGATTCGTCCGCAATGGGCTCCTCTGCCACAGTTTCCGTGTCAGCACGCGGGAAGTCACACATTAACTCTGCAAAAACTAAAGATTTCTTAGACTTAGATTTCTCAAACTCCAAGTCGAACTCCTACAGGATAACGATCCATTTAGAGTACTTTCCCCCTAGCAATTGTTTGGTCAAAATGTAGATCATAGGGTTGCAATCCGAAATGACTGTAGTTTTGCGTAGTAAAATGTAGTGACGAAAACGTTGGACAACTTGAATGGCTGCCAATGCCAATTTCTCCACATGTGAGTATTTTAGCTCAGTTGGATTTAACGTTCGACTAAGGTAATATATCACATGTTTCGTTCCGAATTCATCTTCCTGAACTAAGACCATTCCAATGGTGGAATGGGAGGCGGTGAGATACGAAAAGTAATCCTGGTTGTAGTTGGGAGGATGCAACAACGGTGCATGGGTCAACGCGTGTTTGAGTGCATCAAAAGATTTCTGAGCTATCTCATCCCAAGAAAATTGAGTATTTTGTTTCAACAACCGTGTAAAACCCTTTGTAACCTCGGCGTAGTTAGGAATGAATCGTCGTAAAAAGTTTGCTTTCCCTTGCAAACTTTGGAGTTGGCGAAGACTCGAAGGAGGAGACAAATTGATAATAGCTTCGACCTTCGAGGGATCAACGCGAATGCCGGCTTTCGAAACTACAAATCCCAGCAATCGACCTGTTTCTATACAGAAGACACATTTGTGTGGGTTCAACCGAATACGATAATGCCTACACTTCATAAAGATTGCACGTAAGTGGACGAGGTGATCAGCTCGATGTAATGAATGAGCAGGGAAATCATCAAGATACGGTTGCACAATGTGTTTGATGTCATGAAACGCATAAGACATCGCCCTTTGAAAAGTTGCTTCGGCATTCTTGAGCCCAAAAGGTAATTTGCAATAAGCAAATGTCCCCCATGGACAAATGAAAGCCGTTTTCGGTTGATCGGCAGGTAGAATGTTGATTTGATTGTATCCGGAAAAGCCGTCCATAAAGGAAAATATTTCGCTGCCGGCACAATCATCAATGATTTGATTGATATAAGGAGTTGGGTAGTTGTCCTTTGGACAAGCTCGATTAATGTCCCTATAGTCGATGCATATTCTTATTGTTCCTTTTTTTTGTTAACCGAAACAATATTCGATACCCAATTCGTTTACGGGATCGGATAAATGAAACCTGCTTTCAACAGTTTTTCAACTTGTACTTTAATTGTAGCAGCTTTGCGTGGGTGAATCTGACGCAAACGTTGCCGGATGGGTTTAGCATCCGGGTAAGTCTTGATCTCATGAACAACAGTCGCGGGATCAATTCCTGGCATTTCCTCATAGGACCAGGCAAACACCTCTCGGAATTCTTGAAATAGGGCCTTATATAATTGGATTTCGTCATTTGTACACGAGGCACCTATATGAATGTTCTCAACAATTCCGGGCTTAACCGAAATGTCAATGGGAATAGTTCGAGAGATGTTTCCCAAATTTAACTCTGAATCGGGATGTTTCATTGGATTCTGAGGTTCCTTGACATATTCAGTCGTAAAGATTGATGAGAAATCATTTTCAAAACGATCATCCTCAGGTAAAAACGAAGATCTGTGATGGAGATCTTCCCATGGTAAATCATCTACACATAGGATTTCACGAATTTGCTCATCAGAGTGAACAAGTTCAGAAAACGTAGTTAAATCCGAGGTTGATGTGAAAAGTGATTCCTCACGGACCACATTCATTAAGTCATTTTCGGTTGAACACGTGTCGGCAAAAGACTACACGGCTTCATAGGCAATTTCATATGGACTCAAAGGCATGGAATTACCAAATGAGTCTATTTCAGATTCAAAAGGAACGATCCAAGGATCGTCATAAAAAATAGTGTCTGATGTAATCATATGAATGGTTGAAAATGAAGATGATGCGTTGATTGGAGGAAAAGGAAAAGTTCCCAGTAAACCGACATCTTTAACTAATCCTACTCCAACATCCTTATATGGGATAGTCGTTTTACCGACATGCTGAATACTCTCCGAAGAGGTTGGGTCGGATGAAAAGTAAGCCAGCTGGTCTATTGTTACGATCTTTCCATTATGTGGAAACTTTATGACTCTAAAGACCGATGAAACAACCGCTGTCATAGTGTAAGACCAACTTCGACCCAAGAGAAGGTTGTAGTCTAGAGGGGCATCAACCACCTCCACATCTAGACTAACGGTTTTTCCTTCAACCCCTATAGGAAAATCCTGTAGAATGCCAAAAGGATGAAACCCACTTCCATCAAAGGCCTTAAGAATTGTCGGGGATTGATTTAGTGAAGGAGAACTAAGCGATCTCCAACACTGTATCGACATAATACACGTTGAGGCTCCCTCATCAATTACAGTCCGATGAATAGGCTTGTTTTTTACTATCACTGGGATCTAGAAAGCCATTTGATGAGACAAACGCGGTGTACTATTTTCTAGATCAAAGATTATTAGGTTCGGGTCCTGAACATCAACAGCTCCTATAGCCGACAAAAGTAATTTACGTTGTGCTGGGCATGATTGCAGCACTTCCAAAGCCGACATTGCTGAGGGTGAAACAACTAAATCCTCAACAATGTTATAATTCTGATCCGCTCTTGCATGTGGATTGAAAGCTGACTTTCGAAGTATACCCTTGGCGGGCAGTTTGATTACTAAGTCTGGATTAGGTTTCTCGATCTGTAGTGGATCGGAACTGGGAGCTGAGGTTGATGGATTAGAATGAGAAGATTCTGCTTCTTTGCCATCAACAAGACTTTTACTACCATAATCTTGCGATCGAGTCGCAATCCTTACATGGGACATCATCAATATGGGTTCTTCATTGGCACTCGAGGAAGAACCTATCATCTTGCTATCTTGATTTGGAAATGGATCCTTCAAAACAGCAGGAGTTTGGGAACCTTTGACGATCTTCGCAACCTCTGCTCGATGAGGGCAGTCTCTTGTAAAATGTTCTTCGTCACAAATGAGACATGGATAACGAGGTTTGCGCTTTTCATCATTGGATTCTGCCTTTTCAGATTTCTCTTTTGAAATTTTGTCTGTTTTATTCTTCTTCTTTCCTTTCTTCTTTCCACCGGATTTTGATTTAGTCGTAGATGATTCTACAACGTGAATATCGGCGGAAACCGCTGCAGAAGAATCTCCTGTCGGGGAATCAGGCAAGGTTATGATAGGAGAAGAATTCTTGGAAGACTTCTTCTTACTTTTAGTGTTAATCGTACCAATCATACCGTCAGCGGCATGAGATCCCGAAGGAGCTGCAGTGATTTGATTTGACTTGGGAAGATCGGGGATCTTTTCGTGTAATGTACCTGACTGAGTATAGACCAAGTCAAGGTACTGTGCTTGAGCAATCACTTGCTCCTCAGTAACAACTCTGGCTTTAGCAACATCTTTAGTGATCCTTGGCAACAAAGATTTTACAAACCACTCAGCCAAGATTTGATCCGGAATAAATACCTTCACTAAACGTCGTCGACGTCTCCACTCATGAATATGATCTGAAATGTACGTGGATGTCGATTGTTTTAGCGAAGTTAAAAATTCCGTGCCATTTTCATATCGGACTGGCAACTAGAAATGAGTTAAAAATGAGGTAGCTAACTGACTAAAATTATAAAAAGTGCCTCGCGGTAACTCAATGTACCACTTGGCCACGAGACCAATTAGAGTGCGCTGGAAAAGTCTAAGACGGATCGAATCATCTGTGATGGAGTTAGACGCACACCAGAGGTGGTAAGTCATCACATGGTTCGACGGTTCCTCTCCAGATTTACCTTTGAACTTGGGAATGTCACTGGGCAACTTATTCGGCATTGGTGGCCAAAATGGAAGATAATTAATTGGATCGTTCGTTAGGCACGACAAGTCTGGTAAGTCCAAAGTTGCGATAAACAGTAGCTGCCGATTAGGATCCCTAAAACTCTGGGTCATGAGACCAGCCCCAGGAGGAGGATATCCAGGATAACTAGGAATAGGAATCGCGTTCGGGATATTATATCCTCCTGGAAAACCAGGATTAACCGGACCGTACTGGGGTTGTTGAGGTTGTTGATAAGTGTACCCAGGATACGGTTGATACTGATAAACTGGCTGCTGGACAGCAGGACCGAATTGGTACTGTCCCTGGTACGGTTGATAAGTGAATTGTGGTTGACTTGTGACAACCGTACTTAAACCAGGTTGTCCTACAGGCATCTGAACCGTAGTTTGAATCATGGATCCAGACGGTGGTAAAGATGTCTGAGGAGTAGATACAGGAACAGTAGAAACCGGAGCTGTCGATACTCCAGAAGTAGGTGGGGTAGATTGAACAGATGTTGCGACAGTTGCAGCAGTCGTTTGAGATGGAGTACGAGGCGTAGTAGGCCCAGACTGAGAAACTACCGAAGGTACAGAAGTTTGAATATTAGACTGGACTGGTTGCTGGGGTGAACCAGAAACTAAGGGTTGTCCAGTTTGAGATGACAACTGTACATTTGGCTGCAACACCTGTTGAGTTTGCGATGGATCCCACACTATGTTCATTCCGGGGTACTGACCCATAACAGGTTGAGAATATTGAGGACCATAACCGGGTTGAGGGTAGGTTTGATAATTGAAAGGTACATTTCCCGTCCCTTGAACATAAGATTGACCTTGGGGTGGTTGGAAACCTTGGCTTGAGTACTGACCTTGGGGTAGATACCCCTGAGGCACGTACTGATACTGAGGTCGACCTTGAGGCATAAATTGATACTGGGGTTGACCTTGGGGTACATATTGAGTCTGGGTTGACCTTGAGGAACGTATTGTACCGTAGGCACGTACTGTCCTTGAGGTTGCCCCCCAGATGCAAATTGTGTACCTTGAGGTTTCCCCCCAGGCGTTAATTGAGGCTGCCCCCCAGGCAGTAACTGGCCACCTTGAGGTTGAGAATTGGGAATAGAACCTGACATCATAAGAATGTCTTCTACGCTCAACGGCTTTGCACCATTGCTTCCAGTGAATAACCCTTGTTCAATGGGTTGAGGAGATGCTCCCGAAAAAGTACCAGAAAGTGACTGATACCCAGAGGGAACAGAAGGACCGCCGTACAAAAAAGATTCAGGCGATTGAGTAAACATGGATGACTGACCTGACATATTTACGGGAGTATAAAAACCTCTAGGATGATAAGGAGCACGAGGTGGTGAAAAACTTAACACTGAGTTTTCCAAATAATTAGTCAAAGAAAGATACCAAGTAGTACTTCTAGGTGGACTGTAAAAAATTGATTCACGCTCCCTTAGATCAATAACAGGTTGATTTTCAGGGATAGGGATGCCTACTTCTTCTTCCGGAGAAAGTTCTTCAATAGCTATCAAACCAGAAGGAAGATTTTCGGTGATTACTCTTTCTACCCTAGGTGAATTAGGAGCACTAGAAGTTGGAGAGACAAACCCCGATGTTGGAGTAACAGGTTCAGATATCTCAGGTTCTTCGCCTATATCACTAGTAGATGAAAAGCTACCAGCAAGTTCGGAAACCGAAATAGCTTCAGGATTATAACATGTTTCTAGAGTTTGGTAATCAGGATGAACAACCAACGAAGACTCTCCTTGTTCAGGTGATCCAACTTTACTGCCACTAGGAGTTACGAGGAATTTCAAGCCTTCAAGATGGCTCGGGACTTCTTCAGGAGGTTGGCCCCGAAGTCTACGGGACTTCCTCAGTAAATCAGCCACGGTTACAAACTCAGGAGACTGGCCCCGAAGTCTACCGGACTGTCTTGGTAATTCAGCCACAGTTAAAAACTTTTAACTACTTCACACGCAAAAAAAGTAAAATCTCAATGAAAAACACCTAAAGTCTCTAAAGAACGAAACAAATTTGAATCACACGCTTAAAGAATCTAGAGATCAAACACACACAAACAGTAACTTTCCGGACCGAAAACACTAGTTGGTGATGAAATCCAACGTCGCAGAATTCAGTACAGAAATGGCAGTTGGAACAGTTACCCTGTCAACCTGCTTAATGAATAGACTGGACCAAGTTCCTTCACTTAACCGTCTTGAGTGAAGTGAACCCCCCAGAAAATCTAAATGAGTCTAGCCGACGTCTGCTCCAAGTACAGTGGGATCTTCCCACCACTGTCACCTTAGGAAGAATCCTAAAGAATATGGTCACTAAGGCTACCAACTAAGACAAATACACCTGGGGGAACAGTCTACGATCCAATACGCACGCAAGGGCAGAGTAGCAAGCTCAATCCCCTTGAAGGCTCCTTGACATAATCCAAGGTTTACCAACAAGTGACCCTAGGCTCCTCGACAATGGTTAATCCAAGGTTTACCGTTTTTAATACGTGAATATCTGGCGTCATTCCCAATGAGGAAGGATTGATTCCCACACTGGTTTGGACACGATCTCGTGCTTCTCCTTTAAGAGGAGATTTCCCAGAGCATAAATGCAACAATTGGATTTCTTCCTACCACAAGATACAGCTACTTGTTTGTTTTTACTGTCTTGGAGAGTTAATTACTCTCCTACTCCAAGACACTAGCCTAAGCTAAGTTGGTGTATCAGAGCCCTAGAAATAAAATGTTACTAAGTGAATTTTACTTTAAGCGTTAATTTTAGTGGTTGTTGTTTAAGTCAAGAGGTGGTGGAGATGAAACTCGTGGTGTAAAGACTCGACTCGAAATCACTAAAAAGATGCACCTAAGATGATTTAAACAATCTTTTCTCTTCGATGAACTTCTAAACTAAAAAAGAGTTTGAGAATGCAAATACTTTGTAAACACAAATCTTTCTCAATTAAACAAATTAAAAGAAGATATTTTCCCTTTCCAAAGCACTCAAAAACGAGACAACTAGCTATTTCACACAAATTTCCCTTTTCTTTTCAAAGCACTCAATCACTACAAAAACAAACTTTTCCAAAAGAGATTTTTTTTTTATATTTTGTAAATAAAACACTCAAAACTAATGAAAATGACTAACTTTGAGAGCTACAAACTATAAAAAGCTACTTGAAGTCAAAGCCTACTAAAAGTCTTTTTGAGGATGTTTTACTTAGCTAAATGTGAGCTAAGGACTAATTTATGCAGAATCACAATTAGTCAAAAAACAACCAATCTTTCATTTTCTTTTTGTAAAAATGAAAATTCCAAACTTTCAACTACAAGCTTTTCGAAATTTTGAAATGAGAAAACTCAAAGCGAATTCCTCAACAAGGGGAGATTTCATAAATGGTCAGACTCACAAGAAGACTAGTAGACACCAAGGTAATCTGAGGTCCCTAGGGCTTCTAAGCTCAGAGCCACTACACAACCAAAAACGAAAAACAAACCCAACAAGCAAAATTCCTAGGAATTCCACCTAAAACCCTAATGCTAATGAAATCAAACCAAGGAAAGCTTTTGACAGGGAACAAGTAGGTCTGGGCAATGGCTAAAACCTATAAACAAATTCTAAACTGATAAAAAGAGGAAAATTTAAAATTTTTCAAATTTTTGACAGGGTACGCAGGCAACCTGTTTACACAGGTGCGTCTACGCTCTGTGCACAAAGGAAAAGTGCGTACAGGTACGCACTGTGCCTAACTCAGAGGGTGCGTACCTCTCCCAAAACTATGAAAAATAAAAACTAACTCAAAACTAACTAAATTCACCCAATCCCACAATCATCAAGTCAAAAACAGAAACAGGAAAAACAGTTTCTCAGGTCAAAGTATAGACAAAGAAAACAATCAAGTCCCCAGTGGAGTCGCCATTTTGTCATGCGGAATGAGTCGATCTTGCGGACAAGATAGACCTTCCTAGAATCTAAAGAAGACCTAACGACAAGCAGACCAACCAGACACTATCTTTCTCTAAATATGCTTCAATAAACAATAGCAAACAAAGGTTTTTAGGGCCTACCTTTGGTCCAACGCAAGCTTATGGATGCCCTCGCTCCTTTGATCCAAATGAGCTCCTTTTCGCGAATCTGCAAACAAAAACAAGGCAAACACATTAAATAGCACCTGAAAAACCAATTGCATAAAACATATTTAACATGAAAGTCAAGGAGTCCATGAAACAAATAACATAAGATACTTGTTGAGAAAAATGAGTTTGATTGTATTAATTCAAAAGAAGAAGAACCTTACAACCTTTGCCTTGATGCTGTACAAGCTCCTCCCAGGGTCCAACAAGATGTCTCCTCTACTTTGACAAGTTTCACTCACTCTCCAATGGAACCAAGAGGTATGTGATCTCTCCTCTCAAGCTCAACCAAAGAGTCTCAATTTCTCCAGCATTTACCCTCAAAATGTTCAGCTTTTAACCTCCCTAGTCCTCACCCCAATGCCTGTATTTATAGTGCAATGGAGGGAAGTTACTAGGTCCTCCTTCAAAGGGATAAAGCCCTCCTTCAAAGGGATAGCTCCTTTAGTCAAGGGATTAGCTCCTTCTCTTTTGGGATGCATGAACCACCTCAGAGCGAACAATCCACGTCAAAATTCCTTCTAGAAAACTCTAGAATTAACCCAAAGTGAGTTTTTTAAGATAAAAATTGTGCCTTTTGACTTTCACAGCGGTCCGCACCTACACCGTTAGGAACAGAGCGGGTAGGTACGCAGCTTTTGTACACAGAAGGTGCGGGACCGCAGGTGACCATGAGAGAAAGTGCGGAACCAGAGTTACATTGATTTTTAATGTCTTTCTCCCACTTCCAAAGCTTGATTTGAAGAGCTGAGGTCTTAGACTTGCTTAGGAGGACAGTATAAGTGATGATAGACCCATACTGACTGCAAATAATCATGGTGACGATATTTTTGTGTAACACCAGCTATCTAGCAAACTCATAAACACTAACAACACTGCTCAACTAGCCAACTATCCGAAAACTAGAAATGCATAGCAATGGTGAGAGTTTAAATAGGAGGAGTCTCCATGAAAGGTGGAAGAGTGAGCTTATACCAAAGGAAGGTAGCACAATTTATGGAACTACCATGCCAGAGAAAGGAGGGCGATATAAACTATGCCAACAACCAGGTCTGGAGTCACCTAGAAGGCCAACTATTGGAACAAATTTGCCCAATCTGGATCATCGTGGGGGCATAAATGAGCTATAGCGCTGATATCGCTAGTGAGTAACGTAGCTAGTCAGATCATCGTTAAAGATAACAAGTGACCTCACGGTGGGACATGAAATCGGACCTTCACGGGAATCAGATGCACTTCCGTGCTGGCAGCACAGCTGGACTATTTATGAGCGTTTCAATGCGTATAGTAAGTCCACAGTCGCGATGAGGCAGATAACTTAGGAAAAGTGGGTCATTTGGCAGCACAAGAGAGCATTTGTTCAATATGAGCATGTTTGACTTGGACACGTGACACAGTAGAAGGACTGGAGTGAAGGCAGTGACAAATTACTATGTAACAATGGGACTTCCACATTCCACCCGACCGTCGAATGGTTGAACCAAATATCTCTTCAGCCATTCACCCCCATGCCATATTCCATGCATGAATGTGGGATCTCATAGAAAACATCAATCCAAAACCATACAGGGCTTCTAGAGGCCATCCACCTCAATCCATTAAACAATGATTCCAACTCATGGTCGAACATCACAAAACCATCATCAGATTGGTCTATATCCAAGCCTTCCAGGGCTTCCAGAGTGTTTGTTCCAACCAAGGCTTCAAGAACTAGTAACTCAACCCACAATTTCCACCGAGATTCCAGAGCATTTGTCCAACCAAGGCTTCTCGGACTAGTAACTCAACCCACCAAGGGCTTCCAGAGCATTTGTAGCTTATTTTTGCTAGTTGGAAAGAACAAAATCCCTTTTAAATAAAACCATGAAATGTTTGAAGAAAAGATGTTGAGATTTTAAATTGTTTGCTGCCTTGTAAAAAAAAGAGACAATATGCTTATTGGAGCTGATACTATTATATGACAAAGTGTTGGTTTTCCTTTAAAAGAAAGGGCAAAAGAATCGAGTTAAGGCCAAATCTACAAATTGAAGTCATTTCAAATTGAGCACCATGGTCTCTAATTTAACAACCATACTTCGTCGGAGGAGCACACTTCACAACTCAAGGTAGGAGCCCAAAAGTGCTACTATTTTTTCATTGAGCATTGGGATAAGTTGTAGGCACCCAAGAGAACAAAGTAATTATATTTTTGTTTGCCACTCATTGTGGTACAAAAATCACACCATCGTTGAAATTCCATCTAGCATTATATCTAAGCTGGTCTCTAATGCATCAAGTAGTAATTTAAATGAGAAACTATGACCCAGGAAGGTGTATATATGTTGTTATGAATGTGTCAATATATGAAACAGGCTCTCACCAATATAATTTTTTGTTTACATTGTGAAAAGGTGCGCAGATGAAAAATAAGGAAAAATGGGACTATAAAGCCAACGCTCTTGAATCATTGAGGGTTCACTTCTTTGAATATGCCAAAATTAGAGGCAATGAGCTTATAACCATTGAAAATATTAAAGATCTATGGACCTTTTGCAGTCCCTAGACAATGTATGAAAAATCGAGTTCCTCTTATGAGCAACGGCATAAGGCAAAAGTTGATGATTTTATTTGCTTTCGATATTAACTAGAAAGAAATTTGTGAAGAATGTTTTCATAATAATGTTTTATCTCTCGGTGGCTGATTACTCAATTGAGAGAGAAGACATGATGAAAAAGAGCAACCAAATATGAAATGACTATTAAGTTACCTGGTTGGGAGGGATGTAATAATGAAAAAAATTGTTTCTAAAAGAAATGAAGTGAAGTCTACGAGCACTGATAATCTGGCCAATCCAACATCAAGTGGATTTTCGGAGGGAAAACATGATAAATTCTATAGATATTTCTCTAGTCGTAGCAACAAATTCACGCCAATAGGTGCAAATATAGTCCAATTAGGAACAAGATCATATGGAAGATCCTAACCAGAAAAATTGATAGAAATAGTATACATGATCAAGCAGTAATGAAAGTGACGTAGCCAAAGGAAATGCTTCTAGGTTTCCATATGCAAGAAACTAGGAGCACATATTGGAAAACTAAATAACCTTATAGTGAATGTAAGCATGCCAAATTTGACATTAAAAATACATAAATTTTGGAAAAAGAAACCATTCCTAGCGAAAGCTGTCACAAGCCAAGAACTTCAGATGAGGATACAGTCACACCTGGCAATTCCAACATGGAAATGGAAGAAAATGTTAGTTTGACTATAAAATAAGGACAAGATTTATATGGGTATGGAATCAAGGACTAGGGAGAATAACTATAATACTTGCATTGAAAGGATGACATAACGAACATGACACACATGACATCAAAACACCTACAACATTGGGTGGTCCTAGGAGGAAAAATAAGCCTTCATCGAATCTGGTAGTGCTTCCATAATGAATCTCGTCCATTGATTATTATACATTTCATCGAATGATCAAAGAACCAGATTCATTATTATATAGAGTCCCGCAAGGCAGTTTTATTATACTTCCCATTGAATCATCAACGGACCTGATTCATTACGGAAGCACTACCTTTATTTTCTTTAAATTGCCCAAGTGCCCCCGATAAGTTTTTTAAGGTTTTGTTTGTGTGTGCAAAGGACAAACCCTGGGTCCCACTTAACCCTCCCCTCCGGCAAAGTCAATCACATGATCGTGTTATTGAATTTATAAAGTTAAAAATGCGCTTGCTAATTATACAAAGTATACACATTAAAAGAGCCTCCCCTTTATTTTCTTTTGGCTTTAAATATTATGAAATTTATTATATCATATTTCTGTAAAAATATTTTGGATAGTTCTATAACTGTTTCAAAAACAATTTTATAACTAATTCTAGAATAGTTTGATTAAGGGAGATAATAAAAGAGTAGAAAGGAGACATGGCGAGGGTTCGGAGTTCAGTCTTCATGACTGAGTATTGTAATCCAAAATCTTTTTGAAACCTGAATAATATATTAAAGTTTGATTCTAGCACTAGGAAGTTGCAGTGATTGTTTTTCTCTTGAGTTTCAACATTCAAGTTTATGTATTTTCCTCTCTTTGACAGTATAAGATGGAGTTGGTGCTTTGGTTTAATTTTTGATGCATTTACTTAATTGTACTCATTAAAATTAATTTTGAAGCCCTTAATGAAGCGCTCCACATCTATGAATTTCATTATATTTTCTCAACCTTACATTATTCTTTCTACAGAGTTAAAGCATATATTCTTAATTGCCTATGCAAAAACTTTGTCTCTTCCATTTTCTACTTTACACCTCCACCCTACAACTCTCATAGCCTCTTTGGCCATTCTTCTTTGGAAGGCTATGGTTTAAAACTATAAATTTTGGTTACAAGCCTTCATGGCCTATACTTCTAGCCATTAATTTTAATCTTTTAATCCAATCTCAAAATGTCTCGGGCACTAGTTCCCTCACAGTAAGGAACTGTCTCCTGAGGTACAACATTGTCGATCAACATTTTTGGCGCTAGAAGGATGGCCAACATCTCATTGGTTTCTTTAGAGATCTTGTTTCTAAAGTTTTATTTGATTTCAATGGCTCCTCTTAAGAGACCACTTTGTATTTGCTTTATTGGACTTCCACCTACTTCGAATCCAATTCAGGTATCCAAACTCTTGTCAAAGAAGAAGTTTAACGGTGAGAATAATGCCTCTGCTTATGAACATGTTTATTAATTTATTTTAAATTATAATCACTATGATCTTGATGAAGGTGTCATGTGCAAGTTGTTTACCCTTATTTTGGCGGGAATATCAAAATACTGGTGCAAATCCCTACCGTTTTCTTCCATACGCACTTGGGACACATTTGTAATTCTTTTCCTACAAATTTTATGATTACGACTTTGGAACGATATGTGATCAATTGGAGAATCTTCATTGTTTTGAAGGTGAATCATTAGATAAATTTCGTATTAGCTTCAAATTAATTTGTTCTCAATTTCAACCTGATGATTTACCTCCATAATTTCAATTAATAGGATGGTTTGATAAATTATTTTCTTTTCCTTCCATTCCTAATCCATATGAAATATTTCTAAGCTTTAGTGAATCATATTCTACTTCCATTAACATGACTGAAAAATCTGACATGGAGAAGCATTCTAATTATGATGAAACTGTTGCAACTATATATGATAGATTTCTCCATTTAATTCATACTTCTTATAGTGTTAATGATAATTCAGATTCACTTTCACATGTTAATGAATTGCAACCAACTAACTTGGAACAAGTTGATAATTGTTTGCAAGAAGATCACATCAATAGATTTGAAGAATCAATGATCCCAAAATTAAAAAATCAGCAGACAACTCAAATACCAATTGTTGAATATGAAAAGTCTGATTTTGTTATAATGATCACCCACAAAATTCAAGACAACAGGAAAGTATGACTATCAAAAAATCTGAAATCAACAACAGAGAATACACAGTGGAACATGCCCATAGAGAGATTTTTAGGTTCATTCTCTCAAACTCCCATTTTCATCTTTATCCTAATATTTTTATCAATTTAATTCCTATTCATATTAATGAAATCTCAGAAATAAGAAGACTTGTTACACATGAATTTCCATTTGATTATTATCACGATAATGAAATACTTAATTATCATTATTTCAACCTCAAAAAAAATGTGCCCAATTTTTCTTCTTGTTTTGATGTGTCTCATGGGAATGCTAAGAATTTTAAGGAAAGTTGTGAAGCTATTTCTGATGAATTTACTGACAATGGGGATCTTGATTCATCTCATTCTTTATTAAATCCTCATGATCTAAGTAAAATTATATTTGAAAATGAAGAAATATTTAGTTTAAAAATTGTTCCAATCATTTCTCGTTTTCAAACTTCTAATCATTATAATGACTTCACTAATCAAGAACCCATCCGTATCTATGATTCTACTGATGATCACATTACTTTTCTATTCCTAATCCATTATCTCATGCACAAGATGATGAAAATAACCATTCCAATTGCATTTTGGCTAAGTCTTGTGAAAAGGAAATATTTTCAAACCTGTCCCAATTTTGGTGTAACAATAATTGTAATATTTTTGTAAATAGTGATTTGATTATTTTTCAATCCTTTTGGCTTGATTTACATTAATTTTCTTCTTCCTTTATTTTTCAACTCTTTGATATTCTATTCTAGTATGTTAAACTACTGGATATTGCACACATAAGAGATACATTAACATAAAATGATAAAGTTGAAATTCAGAGCTTTATTTATGAACATCAAGAGCCATTGCTCTTCCAATTTTGTTTGATGTTTAGCTCATATCAATTTTCTTCTCCTTCTCAAAGGCATTGCCAACAAAAAATTGTACTCGAGTGTGTACCTTTACAACATGACCAACCATCTAACACAATTGATGACCTTCCATCATATGTACATAAAACTAACAATTTGATGCAGGTTATTGCATTTAAAAGAATATTTTCACAATATGACCTGTTATCCTCTTCTTCAGATCACTTCCAATATCTAACTAATATCCATCCACATTTTTATGATCCGATTGAGATCTGGTTGGAAGAAAATCTCCAAGAGAGGGTGTATGTAAATAAGTTACTTCTTGTATATACATTAACAATAGGTGTACATAATGTTTTTAGTTTTATTTCTTTTGGTTTAAGTAGATTTATGCTTTTATTACTGATGTTTGATGTTCATATTCATGCATAAAATAAGATGCTTGAATGGCTATGTTCGAAGTACAATTTCACTTAGTCTTAGTCCTGTTTTTAGATTAGGATTAGCTGTAGTTTAGTAGTAGTTTTAAATTGAATAAGAAGTTGGTTTTGAACTTTGATTAATACGTGGGATAAAATGACGATTCATCACGTAAAATTATGGTCGAATTCTTCCAAGTACACACTTATATGTTCATCCTCATCTGGATTGAGCTTTATTTTTGTTTTTCTTTTCTCTTTTAATCATTATTTCTTTCTTATATTTTGTTGTTCTTCTTGCAGGTTCCCATGGATTTGATTTTTAAATTCAACTTTGCTGACAACTTACATTTCAGAAGAAAAATCATCATATGACATTAGGGAGTTTTCTCTTTTCTAATTTTACGTATATTTTGAAATCAATTCTCTGTATTTTTCTTAAAATTGAATCTATAAAGACTCGCAAACTATCTTTAAGAAAGATTTGCAAAAGCAAGAAAACCCATGTCATAGCATACAACAATAACTCTAAATGAATAACTATCTTTTGAAACAAAAGAGCTTTATTAAAAAATCATCCTACAAGATAAAATCAACATAATCTCATTTTTATGTTCCTCTATTTGTCTTGTAAGATGTATCTCAAGTTTCGTTCCCTTGATTGTCTTCTTTATGATTTGATAAGCATTTTACGCTTAGCTGGATTGTACTTTCATTTCATTTCATAATAAAATGGAGTAACGTTTTCTCTTTCAGCTTGGCATAATCATTGGGTGAGTCATTTTTATGCTCTAATTTATATTAACGAAGCCTTATCTCTGAGGATCACTTCAATGAATATGATTTCGTTTATGTTCATTTTCATGTTTCCTAACCAAGTAGAGTCCCTAGTTTTTTGTTCTTTGATTTTAAATATTTTTGTTATTTGTTAATGAACTATCTTTAACCCCTATCTTTAAATAAAGTAAAACACATTTAACAACAACTACTTAAGGTCATGCATTATTTTCGAAAACAAGTTTAGTCAAGTGAATAGTAGTCAACTTAAATCTTTTTACATCATCCCTTGCTCTTAAGGAGCAGTATTCCACCCCATCTATTAAGTAATCTCTATGAGATTAACAGTAACCATGGTTTTACATAAAACAAAAATGGTCAATTGAAGGATAGGAGGTCTCATCATGAGCTGACCTACCATGATCAGAAGTTCTAACATTGTGACATTACCATTATTGGTCACCAAGTCAAGGTAATGGCTTTCAACTAGAAGGTTGAGAGACAAGAGGTTTCATCACAAGCCGGCTTGTTCACCATGTTAGATTTTGTGAATGGCATGCCGTCAGATAGTTACCAAGCCAGGACAATGATCTTTAGTTGGCATTCAAATAAGTTTAAGATGATCTTTTGCAGCTATATATTTATTCCTAATAGATGGGACACTGACACCTAAAAGGGTCAAAAGGCATCCCTGTTGAGGCTATAGACACCTTCTGGCAGCAATGGCCATGCCTATGGTATAGAGGTTAAATTAATACTATATTTTCTTGATTAACTTGTTTACTCGAAAACTGATGTCCAACTAAGCTGACTATTGTACATATAAATTTACTGAGACGTTGAATTCATGGGGTAAATTTTTACAAGTTCACCAACGATAATGGTAAATCTGTTTATTTGTCAGCATATAATAGGGACAAAATGGTTAGGATGTCTAAATTTGAGCATTTCAAATTATCTAATTATAATTCCTTCATTTTTAAACTAAGTTCTGTATCTTTATGATAGAGATAACCGCTTCTCCCCAGTGTGTCACCATTGTTGTAGTGAAAACACAATAACCCCATTTTATTCTATCATAATAGACATGGGGACCCTTTTTCATCCATTTAGGATTTGAGTGTTTATTGCTTCAGTTTAGCCTAGTCATATTTTTCATTAATGCTTGTTTCATCTTCCCTTATGGTTTGCAAATTTAGCCTTAGTTTTACTATTTAGAATTTTTAGTTAATTAAAATATTCATTTTTCTAAAGTTAATAAACTTGTAATTATTCTTTTGCTTCAATTAGATTAATTAATAAAACATAGCCCTTGGGACCAATATTCATACATTAACCATATTATAATGGGGTAGGTGGCTTAGCCCTTTTTAATAAACATGCAAATATAAACTCTGAACCATATGACAAATGGATTTAATAAAAATAAACAGATATAGGTTTTGGTGATATATATTATAAAGTGGCTAAAGTATTATTGACCACGTAACCCTCCTCTACTCCCTTATATTGGAGAATCCATCATATCGGAGTTTTTGTTATGTGTCACCTCTTAAAAGTTCCGATATCCATGCCACTCCGATTTTTGATATGCCAATCCCTTCGATCTGTAGAAATTTTGAATAATATAACACTTATTCACAGAGATTATCCTGATTATACACTATTGCGGAATGCATGCATAATACATAACCTCCTCTACATTGATCATCAATTTTGCGGAATTAAAAACAATGAAACATCAATCGCTTGTGCACATTAACACAGTATGTAACCGGGGAAAGCATACAGCTGAAAACCCCAACTATCTGTATATTATAATGATAGAGAACATGTAACAATACATAGTACAATAATTCTCACAAGTACTCAGTACTATCTCCACTTGCTACACACAAACTAGCTCAGATCTGAATCAAGTCACAGGTTCAAATCTCCTCCGCTGTCTGCCTGCCTCTACTGCGCAATCCAAAGCAAGAATAGGAATGATCCAAGCTCATTTTCCTTGGCTTGTACTGTGCAATCCTCATTGGAAATCTCCATTAATTCATGTGCAAATCTCATGCACATTTATAGCCACAACTGATAGCAGTCTCAATCTTTCACCCACCTTTAACACTTGTCTCCACTGAATTGTCCATGCACTGAGTTAACTGATGTATTCTTTAGTTGCTTTATGAGTTAATAATTAGTGAATTAATTAATAATTAATTCACATCACTCATCACTAGTGTATTCTGCAGTTAGACTAAATACAACTAGTTCAACCAAGTCAAACTAAACACAACTCCATCAACTCCTCAATCAACTCCACCAAACTCAATCACTTGAGTTCTAACTGAAGTCCACCATGCAATAGCTCAACTGACCCATAAGAAAAGCATATTTCCTTCTGACAGTTGCATGTGCCACATCCCTAGCTCGAACTGAAGTGCTCCAAGAGGATAAGATAATGTTTATAGTCCAAATATTATTAAGAGCTAATAATATTTGAATGTTCTATTTTTAGCCTGGCAGTCTAAAAATAGACTCTGCCCATATGTCTAAAAATATAAGTCCATCTATTTTTACCAACATGACCAATCATCCACAAATAGCATCTTGCAACTCATAGACCATGATCCATATGTCTAAAATAGACATAGTCTAAAAATAGACTTTGCGCCAAAAATATCCTGCGGGCCCACTTAGTGAAGGTGACTCCTTTCCACTAAGCTCCATCATCTTGTTGCATTTTCAACACTCCCTCTCAACAAGATATGGATTATCTACAACCCCTATCCTGCCTCGGTGGCATTCGAATTTTCTCCTGGTGAGCGCCTTCGTCAAGATATCAGCATCCTGATCCTCTGTTGGAATGTATGAAAGTAACATGATTCTCCGCTGCACACAATCTTTGATATGATGGTACCTGATGTCAATGTGCTTAGATCTATCATGAAATACTGGATTAGCCGAGAGTTTAATGCAACTCTGGTTATCACAATAAATCACAGTAGGCTCCAAGTATGACCCGAACAACCCGACCAGGATCTTCCTCATCCATATAGCCTCGCATGTAGCCAAACTTGCTGCCATATACTCGGCCTCTGCTGAAATGAGTGCCATGGATCTCTGCTTCCTGCTGTACCAAGAAACTGTTGTCGACCCGATACTAAAGATCCCTCCAGATGTGCTCTTTCTATCTGTTGGGCTCCCTGCCCAATCTGCATCCGTGAAGCCACATAGCTTCACCTCATCCTCCTATCTGTACCACAATCCATATCCCGATGTGCCTCTGAGATAACACAATACATGCTTGCCTACCTTCCAGAAGATCTTGGTTGGCTTAACCATAGCTTGTGAAAGTTGTTTAACAGCATAGCATATAGCGGGTCGTGTATTGACTAGATACATAAGCGACCCCACCAACTGTCGATAAACAGTGGCATCCACTACCTCCGCTGAAGTAGCATCCTCCTTCCTCCAACCTCCAAGAAGAGGAGTATCAACAGGCTTGCAGCCATGCATGTTGAACTTCTCCAGTATCTCCTGAGCATACTTACCCTGAGAAACAAATAGTCCATCACTGCGTTGCCAAATTTCCAATCCCAGGAAATAATGAAGGAGGCCCAAGTCCTTCATCTCAAACTCCCTAGCAAGATCCTCCTTGCATGAAAGTATCAACAGCTCATCACCTGTAAAAATCAAATCATCTACATAAAGTACAATGATAAGCAACTTACCCTCCACCACAATCTGGTATAGGTTAGGATTCGCCTCACTCTTGGAGAATCCAAGTTTGGTGAAATAATTGTCTATCCATGTGTACAAAGCACATGGTGCTTGTTTCAACCCATATAGCGCTCTCTTGAGCCTGCACACATGTGACTCGCTGCTGAAGATCTCGAAACCTTCGGGCTGCTCTATGTACACCTCCTCCTCAATGAATCTGTTGAGGAACACAGTCTTCACATCCATCTGATGAATGTGCCACCCCATCTGTGCTGAGAGAGCAAGAATCGTCCGTATGGAAGAATACCTTACGACAGGTGCAAAGGTCTCCTCATAATCGATCCCATCTATCTATGAAAAGCCTCGGGCAAAAAATCTTGCCTTGTACTTCTCCACACTCCTGTCAGCTGCCTGCTTCACTTTGTAGATCCATCTCGAACCCACCACTGATTTCCCCTCCGGTCTTGGAACAATCTCCCATGCACTGTTTCTGACAATCGAATCATACTCTTCCACCATGGCATCTACCCATGTAGGATCCTCCACAGCTTCCTTCAAAGAGGATGGCTCAGTCATGACACATTTGCTCACAAGAGCCATGTATCCAGTGTACAGATCAGGTGACTGTCTCTGTTTGTGTTGCGCTGTAGGTGGTTCTACAACCTTCTCTGCATCTTGAGCCAGTTGCTCAGCTTCTGTAATGCGCTTTCGCCCTCTAATGGTTGGAGCTACATGAGTGGTCTCTTCCACTCCATGAACTTCGTCTTGTGGCTGATCCACGTCCTGAAGGTCATCCTTAGGAACTAATAGCTCCTCATCTACATGCAAGTGTGGCTCCCTCTCAAGCGAACACTTCATGGCTTTCTCCTCCTGAAATTTGATATCCCGTCGCACAACAATCTTGCGACTGTTTGGCAAATACACACGATAGTTATGGGGTGTATCAGTGTACCCCACAAATATCCCAATCTCTGTGGTTGGCTCCATCTTCTTCCTGGCATCCTTCGTCACATACATGTAAACATTAGAACCAAAAATCCTCAAATGAGAAATATCAGGCCTCTTACCAGAATAAGCCTCCTCGGGTGTACTCATGCCAAGTATCCTGTGAGAACAACGGTTCTGCACATATACTGCAGTATTGCATGCTTCTGCCCACAATTGAAGGGGTAGGCCCTGATCATGCAACATCGCCCATGCAACACCCATGATCGTTCTATTCTTCCACTTAGCAACCCCGTTTTGCTGTGGGTTATGGGGAGCTATGAGCTCTCTTCGAATCCCTTTTGCGCTGCAGAAGTCCTTGAACTCACCAGAGATGAATTCACCACCATTTTCGCTCCTAAGAGCCTTCACCTTCTTCCTCGATTCCTTCTCGACCAGTGCTTTGAACTCACAGAACCTTGAGTATGTCTCGCTCTTCTTCTGAATGAAGAAGATCCAGCACTTTCGAGAGAAATCTTCAACAAAGATCACTTAGTACCTTTTCTTTGCTGTCGAAGCTACTGAGAAAGGTCCACACACGTCTGTGTGAATTCTCTCAAGGATCTTCGTGGCGTGACTATCCTTCTCGTGAAAGGTGGCTTTCACAAATTTTCCCAAAGTACACCCCTTGCACTGATCTAATTGCGCAAGAGTGCCTTTAGGAAGCCCAGTAGTAATCTGCTGCAGTATCTTCAAGGCTCCATGGTGAAGGTGGCCCAATCTCCTGTGCCACAGCTCACCATCATCCCGGCTCACCAATCCTTCTGCCTTGCATGCCATTGCTGCACAGCCATCTACATGCAACTGATAAAGGTTCTTGACTTGAACCCCTATCTTCCGGGTTTCTCCAGTTGTCTTACTGCACAGGAAAACCTTTCCCTCAGTGAAAACAACATCATATCCCTTGTCTTCTAACATCACCACAGAGATCAGATTCTTCTTTAATCCTGGAACATGCATCACTTCCTTCAATATGAAGGGTTTACCAGACTCCCTCTCAAAGGAAATGGTACTGATACCGGTCACATTGTATCTACCATCATCGTCCATCTCAATGTGCACTCCAAGATCTTTCTCCTCCAGATCAGAAAACAAATCTCGATCTCTTGTCATGTGAAAAGACGCACCATTATCCAAGAACCATACTGATCCCATCACACTTGATACCAAGCATGCGATCAATGAAAAATCTAGCTCAAACTGTGAGGCTAAGGCCTCTCGCGCTGCAGATCCAATAGCTTGCTTATTTTTCTTCTTCTACGGACAATTTGTGGCATAATGTCCGTGCTGGTGACAGTGAAAGCACTTCACCTTGGACATGTCCTGCTTCTTGCCTTTCGCACCGGAATGAGAAGCTTTCTTGTTCTTCCCCTTCTTTGCTTTGGCAACCAAAGCACAATTTTCTTCATCAGATGCCTTTGATGAAGATCCGTCCCTGGTATTCCCCCTGATCTCCTCTTGCACAAGATCTAACCAAAGTCTCTCCCATCCTGGCAATTTCTCCTGACCATTGATAGAGTCCTGATAGGAATGCCAACTCTTCGGAAGACCAAGAAGATCCAAGCTCACCAAGTCCTCATCATCGACAATCACCCCCACACTTCCCAGCTCATCCCTGCACTGGGTGAACTTCGTGAGATCCTTGGGAATACTATCTCCTTTCTCACACTTAATGTTTCTGAGTTTATCCTTGAGTGCCAAATTCCTCTGGTCGCTCTTGATTTGGATTAAAGTTGTCAACGCTTTCCACATCAAGTATGGAGAAGCCTTTCCATGCAGGCTGGACACAATGTGATCCTTCACGCCCTCCAACAGAATCCTTCGACACTTTGCTGTCTTCTTTTGCCAAGCCTCAACTTGAGCAGTATCAGTAGGCTTTGGGACCTCAGCCTCTAGAACTCCTTTAGCCCATTGTCATCTAACACCGCCTCCATCCTGTCTTTCCATGCAATATAATTCGAGCTGCCCTCAAGAGCATACTCCAATTGCAATCCGTTGAAAGACATTTCAACTTTGACACCAAGAAAACATTGTTGCAAATTCGAATTCCACCAGCTCAAAACTCAACTGCTTCAGATCTAAAATTCGTGAGAACAAGGTATTTCTTGTACAGAGATTGACTGTATGGGCTTTTACTGGATATCTCACCTTCCAAAAGAAGGATGAATCCAGAGGCTACCTGGCCCGATTACAGACTCTTCCTGAAGAAATAAAATGTAAACACTTTTTGAATAATAGATCTGATGATCAACTCTGCTCTGATACCATGTAGAAATTTTGAGTAATATAACACTTATTCACAGAGATTATCCTGATTATACACTATTGTGGAATGCATGCATAATACATAACCTCCTCTACGTTGATCATCAATTTTGCGAAATTAAAAACAATCAAACATCAATCGCATGCGCACATTAACACAGTATGTAACAGGGGAAAGCTTACAGCTGAAAACCCCCAACTATCTGTATATTATAATGATAGAGAACATGTAACAATACATAGTACAATACTCCTCACAAGTACTCAGTACTATCTCCACCTGCTACACACAAACTAGCTCAGATCTGAATCAAGTCACAGGTTCAAATCTCCTCCGCTGTCTGCCTGCCTCTACTACGCAATCCAAAGCAAGAATAGGAATGATCCAAGCTCGTTTTCCTTGGCTTGTATTGCACAATCCTCATTGGCAATCTCCATCAATGCATGTGCAAATCTCATGCACATCTATAGTCACAAATGATAACAGTCTCACTCTTTCACCCACCTCTAACACTTGTCTCCACTGAACTGTCCATGCACTGAGTTAACTGATGTATTCTTTAGTTTCTTTATGGGTTAATAATTAGTGAATTAATTCACATCACTCATCACTAGTGTATTCTGTAGTTAGAATAAATACAACTAGTTCAACCAAGTCAAATTGAACACAACTCCATCAACTCCTCAATCAACTCCACCAAACTCAATCACTTTAGTTCTAACTGAAGTCCATCATGCAATAGCTCAACTGACCCATAAGAAAAGTGTATTTCCTTCTGACAGTTGCATGTGCCACATCCGTAGCTCGAACTGAAGTGCTCCAAGAGGATAAGATAATGTTTATAGTCCAAATATTATTAAGAGCTAATAATATTTGACTGTTCTATTTTTAGCCTGGCAGTCTAAAAATAGACTCCGCCCATATGTCTAAAAATAGAAGTCCATCTATTTTTACCAACATGACCAATCATCCACAAATAGCATCCTACAACTCATAGACCATGATCCATATGTCTAAAATTAGACTTTGCGCCAAAAATAGCCTTTGGGTCCACTTAGTGAAGGCGACTCCTTTCCACTAAGCTCCATCATCTTGTTGCATTTTCAACACGATCTGTGATCTCCCAATGCACCTCCGACCTACGACTTCTGATATATTTTAGGCTCTGATGTCGAGGCCCGATATATGTATTAACGATGGTCTAATTGGAATATCACGTCTACCTGTATATCATAACTTTTAAATGTTTACAATTGTAAAACCTCTGATATCAAATCTCTTATATAATGGACCCGATAAAGCTATTGAAGGGAGTTGATTACAATATCGCATCTACTCCATATCACAGCCGCCCAATATCACAAGTATTTCTTTTGTATCATTTTAAAGGTTCCGATATCCATTTCTTTGATACCACTCGACTCTTTCCACTTTTCACTTCCATATGGGACCACGATTATAATAATTGAAAAGCCTATTTTCAATGGTTTTGCGGGAAGTTTGTTGTGTTTAGATTTTGATTCGGTTTTCAACTAAGTTTAATAATAGAACTAATAAGATCTGATTGGTTGAAATAGGGATGAACCCAGGGTCGATAAGGAGGAAGTATTAACTGGATCCGTGATTTCCAAAGACCCTCTGCCATGTCACATAACGCAGTTCTAAACTGGGAAGGTTGTTGTAACAAATACTAAAAAAGGCAATCACTATGAGCAACAAATCAACCCTTCAGCTAAAGAACAACACTTTATTGCAACAATTTACCAAATTTGACATGTACTCAACTAAAACAATCTGTTTTCGGATTGCTGAAGAAAACCTCTAGATTCGGTTGTTGAGAGATATAAAGGGGGTTGTTATCTCTGTAAATATTGTATAAATACTTTTGATTTGTGAAATAACACTACTATTATGTACATAGAAGCCAATTATAGAGAAAACAAAGGTTTCTGGCTCTGTTCTCATTGCTTAGCACTGTTGTAGGAAATGTGATTATGGGTTTGAGCTACTCTAGGACTGCACATTTGTAATGTAAATTTTGACATGGTTTTAATTAATTCTTGTTCTTGTGTACTATTATCGGAACTCATGATTATTGTCTCACTGTTAAAGTTTCATTTTTGGTTTTGATCTTTATTCTAAATAGTATTATGTTTCTTTGGTATTATGCAATATTGTTGTGTCATTGAGATTTTGTTGTTGAAGCTTTGTTATATCTATCTTTGCAGGGTGGAATGAGATCGAAAAAAATCTTAATTCTTGAAGTATACTTGTGGTGACATATAACTATTTATTATTCATTTGTAGTCTTATTTTTCTTTCACTTGTATTAGTTAATGTGAACTAATTCCTTTAATTAATAGAAAATCACATGATGAATTATACTAGTCCTTCCCCTTGTTTTGGTTAACTTTCTCTCGGATTAGGAGAGGACTATCCCATTCTAGTTCGAGATAGGTTTCTTTAGTTTAGTTCTACGTTTACATCTTACTCTACATCAAGTCCTCTCTTAAAGAGGCAAGTAAATCATTTAATTATGGTTTGATCAACCTTTTTAAATCGATCAAACCTTTGTGTTGATTTACTTCTTTAACCCACATCTTAAATATTGATGCAAAGAAAATGTAACATGATGTAATATAGGTGTGTTACATATCAATTTGTCACCATGACACTTGATTAGTTTATGGGTCTTTTTACCATCCGTGAACATGTTTGAACCAACTCCCTTAGAAGTCAAACAACCCAAAATATCTTGAAGTAGATGAGAAATTTAGGGAAAATAGTTGTCACACCTTGTTAAGTTCCATCTATGCTGATTTTTCTAGAGTTTCCCATGCATTTGCTGGAATAACTATGAGAACAACACAGAGTTGCGCTTTGTTTGCCACTATAAACCCATGCAGGTGAATTCAAGAAAGTAAAAATAAAAAGTACATTATAGAAACATAGCTGGTCGAATATTTCCTAACTAAAAGCTTCCAGGTGATGACTATTCGAACTATAACCCTTAGATGATGCATCTTAATTCCTTTTCTCATGGAAACCTAATCCCTAAATTAAGGAGTCTCATCCTGCTCTTTTGGATACGAAACTTCTTCCTCTTGGCCTATAAAATGACTAGAGGGTAGAGGGGTTGAGGAGGTCAGAACTCAGAGAAGATAAACTTATGTTGTTGGTTTGAGATTGGAAATATTTTCATCTAGGGAGGAGATTGAAGGCTTTTGGGAGGGACCTCATAGCATCAAGGTGAAGGTTGTAAGGCTTCTCTTAATATTTGATTAATACAAATGAACACTTTCTCCCATTGATTTGTCTTAGTTCGCATATTAAGATTAAACCTGATTCACCAATACTCAATAAGCATATGATACTCAATAAGCATATGCACGCAGATCAAAACAGTTTCAGTAACCATAAAAAACAAAGTTGCAATAGTTCAGGATTAACACAGAATTTAGAAGAAACTTATCTTTATTTCCACTTGTCACCCTTACATCTAGATCTGCCCTGCGCACTCAGCTACAAGGGTCCGCGCACATAGCTGCGAACTCTTCCAAGCCTTTACACACATAGTTGCAGAGCCTCTATCCTCTACCCAAACCCCCGACTCAGACTTATAGACACTTTTAAAATCCCCTTCTCAGACACCCATTACATATCCGATCTCCAAAATCATACCCAACCAAGAACTGCCTTTCCCCCTATAGAGTCGCGCTCTATTTATACCTATCTATGGTCCATGGACCAACTTACTCCCTATTAGTTTACATTATTTCTTGGGCGGACAACCATTTGACTTGACCTTTTACATTTCGTGCTCTGCATATTTTGGAGTTTTTACAATAATTTACTCTTAATTTCTAGTCTTTCTGTCCCAAAACCATTATGCAGGACCTCCGCTACCCAACAGTCCCCCAACACAATCATTGTGACTCGTCCCGAGGCACTCTCCAGCGTGGCAAGACGCTCTTCCTTGGCTTTGCGGTTCGCCTCCCTTTGAGTGGCACTCGTCGTCCTGCTGCTCCTTTGTTGTCTCCTGCAATGCTTTGTCTGGTTCCGGCTTTGTTGTTTCTCCCACTTCCTGTAACCGATAATGCTCATTCTGCTCTGCTCGGTTAACACAGAACACGCCCTGATAGGATTTTATTGTGAATGAGGAAGCCACCTACGGGACCCCTTGGTACCACCGCAGTCACTTCTGACCTTCATATCTTCTCTTAGCACTGTCTGTTGCAGCCTGTGTTGCAATTTTGCAAGACCCTTGTTGTTGTCCGTAAGATCCCAATTTTGAAGAGACAACAAAGCTGACTTAGTATCTGCATATCTACCTGTGGTCTCTATCTATTGATCCTTTCGCTTTTCTATTATAGTTCGTCAACCAACCCCCAGGTGAAGTGACAACATCCGGACCAATTCTGCTTCGTGTCTCCCTTTTTCTGGTACATCCCCCACCATTGATGCTGCCATCTGTGGGATGCCCGCAGCTGTCACCACCATACCCCTTAGAGAGTCCTGCTTCTTCAGCAGCCATATCACCACCCTCGAGCATACTCCTTGTGCAGAGAGAATGAACAGCCCCATATCGATACCCAATGTATGTTTTCCAAGAATGTATGTCACCTGGTGGATGCCCCTTGGTGATTTATAAGCCATGCGAATTTCAAATTCACTGATTTCTACTTGTCCTAGTGTCTTCGTGTAAAATGTGTGGCGGCTCATGCCATATCTGTCTCGTACTTTCATTCTTAATTGCCCGCTGCCCACTCCCTCTGGCCATAATGCAAACATCATGTCGTGAATAGTGATAGAAACAGTCACCTTTCTTCATAGCCATGCAGCGGCGCACTTTTGATCGTGCGACCGTGAACTTATCACTGATCTAGCTTGACACGTGGCCTGATAGTCGTGCCTTCTTCCAGACTGTTTTACTATCCCTCGCACTCTTTCAACTGGTTGGAGTGGTGAGACTGTTCCTCAAATGGTTAGTCAGGTGGCCACTGCCCATGTAGAGCTTTAGGCGACTACCATTCACTCGGCCTGGGAAGGGGTCTCCATTAAGTTTAGCCAGCTGAACCACGCCCCCATTACTAACTTCCTTGACCACATAGGGTCCCAACCAATGCATTTGGAGTTTGCCAGGGAATTTTTCAAATTTACTATCGTATAGCAACACTAAATTGTTTTCCTTGAACATGCACACTTTGATATGGCGATCATGCCATGCTTTCTCTCGTTGTTTCTGTACTTGCTGATGGAACCCAGCCAAAAACCATTCATCTTCTAGTTCCTCTAGCTGTACAAGCCATTCCTCCAAAGCCCCACAGTTGGCAATACCAGTGATTGTTGCGATCCACAGACTAGGCACAATATATTCCATAGGAATAACGGCCTCTTTGCCATAGACTAACTGAAATAATGTCTGGCCCGTCAACTTCTTGCATGTAGTTCGATATGCCCATAGCACAACAGGGATGCGCAAGTCCCAGTCATTGTGCTGCGCATTATAGACCTTGGTCAGTATGGTCTCCAAGATTTTGTTGAATGCTTCCATGGTCCCATTTGCTTGCGGGTGGTATGGCGTACTCTGTTGGTGATAAATCTGGAATTCCTCTGTGAGCACGCTAATTGTTTCATTCAGGAAATGTGTTCCCCGATCGCTCATGAGAATTTTGGGACATCCAAACCTTGTGAGTACATTTTCGAACAAAAACTTTGCATTTGTCGCAGCCATGCAGTCCTTAACCGGCTGTGCCTCGGCCCATCGGGTTAAATAATCTGTTGCAGTGATGATATAGCGCGCGCCTGTTTTTCCTCGTGGCTCAATAGGTCCTACGAAGTCGATTGCCCATTTCTCAAAGGGTTGTAGTGTCATCTAGGGTTGGAGTGGCATTTCATATCACCACAATGGTTTCCTCGTCTCTTGACAAATGTCGTAGGCTCGGCAGTGGGATTTCGAATCTTGATGCAGAGTGGGCCACCATAATCCTGCGCGAAGTATCTTTTGGGTTGTGGTGCGACCCACATAGTGTTCACGAGCAACTCCCCCATGGACTTCAGCCAGGATTTGTCCTCGCTCAAACTCTGGTACATACCCATGGGCTTCAGCCCAATAGTCCCCGAGCGTTGCATACTTCGGCTCTTCTTCGGTTCCTATGTTGACTTGTTTTGTTTTCAATGATGCCATCATATAAGGATCTTCAATTTCAAGTCCGCACACCTCACGGCTTCCCTCTGATTTCAGAATATTGACACTTCACGGATCATCCTTATCATCTTCTACATCGACATTATCTCATGCAAGGGCCTGGCTCAGCTGCCGCGACTAGTCGGGCTGTGTTAGAGTCGGACTGGTCAGTCCTTCATAAGAGATCAAAATTCTTTATGCATTTCATTTTTAGGTGTCCCGCTCCATTCACTCAGCTGCATTCCGCCAGGGGGCATGCCATAATCTGACTTAAAAGGTCATTTCTAGTCATTTCCTCCCATGTTTGGCTCTTGCTGGCTTAGGTCTTTTGTCAATGATCACCAAATTCCATGACAGTCAAGGTCTGGTCCTTTAATGGAAAAAAGTCATTCTCGATCATTAGGTCTAGGGATTAATCAATTTGGTCTTTAAATATGTCCAGTAAAGCCATGCAGGCTAGAGTGATGCCCTTACAAAGTAATGATTCAGAGAGTTTCATCGTCATACTGATAAACTGCGATTGTTCTTCAAAACTTTGTTTTGAGGAAAAATCAAACAATGTCATTGGTGATAAAATTTCCAAAAAAGTCTTTAGTTGATTTCTTCAGGTGCAATCATGGTTTCTGTGGCCAAATGCCCTGTCATGCAATCCCTACAAAGAGTGTTGAAAATTTTATCATTTGAGCTAAAATTTCAAAGGGAAAGTGAAAATCACTGTTGCTTTAAATCAGGGAAAAAGTGTCAAAACATAACATTAGAAAAATGGGTTTTTGAAAAGCAAAGATTTAACCCATGACTTTCAAGTCTTTAAATATAATTTTCCACCAAAATTGAAGTCATTTTGCAAACCAAGTGCTTGGGGAAACATTTCAAACTGTTTGAGTGTGCATCGTGCGTTTTAGAGCAAGATTGGAGGCGATTTCAGGGCGCGACGCATATAGACAGGGGCGCGGCGCACACAGAGCCGGCCCACAGTGTATTTTTCTAACTGGCGCGGTGCACACCCAGGGCGCGGCGCACTGGGTTTTGCACGCGGCGCACACAGACAAAGCACTCAGAACCTTGCCAAACTTCCTCAAATCTTTTGTGAAGCCCATCAAATTGCAAAGTAGGCTCTATAACATCACTTGTTTATCAAAGTTCATAAATGATATGGTGGTTTTATGCCTATGATTGAATGCAACAAAAACTCATAAAACCAACCACAAGAAAATACCAAAAAGTCATTGTTGCTAGGGTTGTATAAGTGTGGTGTTGATGCCAAGGTTCCATTTTCCTTCCTTACCATTTTTCCTTATCCCCCTATGCTATTGTTTCCTATTCCCACTACCCTAAAATACTACCAAACTCATATTCCTTATCCCTCCACTATTTTGGTCAATACAAACACCAAACCTTACCTCATTAAAACCCCAAAAAACCTACCCTATCAAATACCAAAACCCCCTACATATCCCTAAACAAATTTCTCCCCATAACCCCTATTCCCATCACATTACTCCCCTCCTAATACTCCCTTTGTTTCATTGTTCCCCTTGGTGGCAGATATCACAAAAACAACACCCAGCTTCACCATCATCAAAGGGCAGCCTAAGTACAGTACATAAACAACAGTCATGGAATTTGAGGTTTCATTAGAGTATGAGGTGGAAACTCATAGTGATACAACTTTAGGAGAACAGGCTCCCAGAAGACATCAAAAGAGTGGCAAACATGTTAGGGATGAGCCAAACACCCTCACTGAATTGCAGGCATGCCCTCTTGCTATGTCATGTTTCCAGCACCTAGCATGTTTTGAATTTTGTCAAAGGGTGGCTAATGTTAGAGTTCATCATGAGTTGGCCCGTCTTTTTGTGCTTCATCTACATGGAGGTCAGTCTATCTTGGCCGGGGTCACCTTCACATTGACACCCGAAACTATCTCAGTGGCAACAGGCATACCAAATGTTGGAGAACAGTGGCATAAGAAGAAGAAGGTGGATAGGCAATACTATGAGCCTTACATTAAGGCCAATTGTTTGAGGCAGCTCACAAGAGTCTTCCCATTCAGATATTTGAAAGATGAGTATGCTCCGCTCATGAAATTGATCATGAAGTACTTCAGTTGTGAGGGGAGGTTCTCTCGCTTATATGCCTATCACATCAGGTTGCTCATGCACTTTACCAGGGTGCGGATGATGAACCTCCCATTTTTCATTTGCAGGAACATAGAGAGGATGAACAATTTCATGCAGCATAAGACCCCTCAGCAGCAGCTTAACAGTGTTTATCACTTTGCTCTTATCCGGATTTTGGTGGATCATCAGTTGGGATTGCAGGGCATTGCTTGGGAGGACTTCATCTCCCGTGACTTCTTCAGCATAGATAGTATCAGAGGCAGAGCATGAGATAGGTGGTCCTTCTCGTCAGTATGAGCGCCATGAGACTGCTACTATGCCAGTATTCATCACCTATCAGAGAGGCAATAGACATTTGTTTGCAGCGGCAAAGCGAGTGTTATCTCCACCCAGGGTGGAAGGGGCCTCGCTTCCTACATCGAAGACATAGGAATAGGACGGAGGTAAGGAGCCAATGCATGATGAGGGGCCTTCAGGTGAGCCATCAGGTGAACAAGAGACAAAATTCGTTCTCCTTCATGATGATGAGACATATATAGAACCGACGAATGCAGAGCTTAGAGAGATCATCCAGGAGCAACAATCAGAGATTGAGGCCTTATCCCTTGAATTGGAGAGGGCTAAGTGGAACTTGAAATACCTGGAGCAGAGGAACAAATAGCTGGAGGATCATCAGGCGATTATGGAGCTACAAAACATTCATGAGCATCGCCAAGCTGCACAAAGGAGAAGAGTTGAGCTCACATCATTGGAGCAAGAGATCAATGAGGATCGGGAGGCCAATCTCGAAAGAGTTAATATGCACTCGGAGAGGTTGCTGGACAAGGCCGACAAGGACCATGCCTTACTGAGACACATGTCCTTCCATTACAGGGCACGGAATATGAGTGCAAAGGCCCGGATAAAGAGCTTGAAGGCAAAATTGAGCAAAGCAACAAAAGAGGCAAAAGAGCAAGATCGGCTTCGAATCTTGGCTGAAGCTTCCTTGGCACAGCATAACACTTCATAGAGGAACTCCAGCCCAAATTTCAAGAAATTTGGGGAAATTTTGGTCACATGACAAATTTTTGGGCAAAACACAGGTTTTTTCTCCAGTGGCGCGGCGCTAAAAATTGGGAGCTCCAAATGAAGAATGGTTTGCATTTTTGGATTCAGCATGAAAAATCACGACTACTGGTGCTTGGACAAGAAATTTGGGCAATATCTGAGTCTCCAGGAGGTCAAAAACACCCAGAAAATGACCTCTCTGCCCCTATTTTGACACACAAGAAGCAGTCTTGGGAGAATGAAGATTTGGAGGGGAAAATGAGCACCAAATTCAGAAATTCCACTTGGGTTGGAAGGTAGATAGGCTAGGCTTTCCAACAAGCACAATTAGGCACATTTTGGACTCCTGAAAGTGCCTCAAAAAAGCTTCCAAAGTGGCACGACGCATATAGGAAAAAAGGCGAATTTCACCTCCGTTTCGCGAAATTTCGATTCGCGACTTTTCACAAGTGGGCCCTCTCATCTACACTTCACTTTTTCGGCACCTAAGGCAGAATTTAAAGTATTTTCACTCTAGATTGGCTTCTATCCAAGTGGCAAAGGAAGACGAGTAGTCACCCAAGCCATTTGTCATGTTTGTAACCTGTAGCTAATGGTTGGCTTTCCACCTCCATTTTGTAATAATTCGAGTAACTCCCCAACCCTTGGGCATTCTATCTCTTCATGGCACATTCTATTTATTGTATGCAAACCATTTGCAAAGGTTTGGTTGGCTTGTAATTTCTGGGAGACTGTGGGAGAGAAACTCAGTTCTTCATTGTATATTTTGACAGAGGATTAATGAAAGGCAGCGGCTCTGTTTCATGAGATTCATGTGGTTGTGAGTGTAGTAAATGTGTCTCTTATGTTTCATATGTATTTTGTTATGTTCATAGTTCAATTCATATTCATTTCCAGTGAAATTTTCTGAGTTAGATAAGGTAGAATTCAATTTTATTGCTTTGCCTGTGGGAAAATTTCATGTTCAGTGTTCTTCTTCTGTTGAAAAGGATTCATGTACTTATGCCCTTTTAACTCTCCTAAGCAATCTCTCCATTCTGTGTTATGTCAAACTAAATCGCTACACTTTCCGCCTGTCTTGCCTCACGGAGTAATATGTGCCTTTGTATTAAATTCTCTGCTCATTGTTGTTCGTTGGTCCCATACCATCCCAGAAACTCAGTCATTCATAAAAAAAAAAAAAAAAAAATTGCTTCTTGTATCCATATTTACTTACTAGCCTAAGATCAATATTTCACTGTTAGTCATCTCAGACCATTCCGTTTACTTATTCGCTGAGCGTGACTCGGAGAGAGCCCTCTCCTGTTCTGGTAGGGCTAGCTACCAGGCTGAGCGTGGTTTGTGGTTACCCTGAATTCCGCCTTCCTTCAGCCTAAGGAAGATTTAGGTGCTAACATAGTGGCGACTCCACTAGGGAACGAAATTAATCCCCTTACTTCTTCATAATTCTAAGCTTCCGGATGATAAGATTAGGATTTGAAAGGCTGAGTAAGTTGTTCATGTCCTTCTGATTTTTCTGAAAATAGCACGCCGGCTTCGAGACGATATACCAGAGCCAATCCAGATCCGAATCCTCCTCATATTTACGAAAACACCAACTTGATTCCAAGACTCCTTTGTCAAGAGAGCACTATAACTCCTGTGTTCAAATCCCATTCATGTCCTGACATTTTTGAGTATCTTGAAGAGCTTGAATTTGATGAGCAGTTTGAACTATCGTTGTTCGAGAGAAAATCCGAAAGAGCTGTTGACTATACTATCCCCAACCCACAATTTCTTGTAGACTTGGAGACGGAAAGGGCTAACCGGTTAATTGATAATTATATTGCGACACAGCCTCAAACTCCAATTGCTAGCCCCTTACAAACTATGCACACTCCTCCAACACCTCCAAGGCAAAATCCACCAAGGGTGATGGCTGCCCGTTTTGCACCCATGGTTCTGCCTCAAGTTCTAGATGATATGCCCGCAGATTATCAAAGCAAAATCCCATTTTTTGATGGCACTCCTAACAACATTACTGCTCAACAACATGTGGACAGAATGGCAGATTTCTATGAACTTCATGAGATCGATGCAGAGAATGTGGCAATGAGACTCTTTGTACAGACATTTGCAGGTGAAGTGAGGAAATGGTTTAGAGGTTTGCCGGTGGCAAGTATCGCTACCTTGGCCGACCTACAAAGAAAATTTTTAAACCGATGGGAAGTGAAAAAGAATCCTCTTCAAATTCTGGCTGAATATGAGCAAATCAAACGAAACGCTGGTGAGTCGGTCCAAGACTATTGCGTTAGATTCAATTCAGTTTATAACGAAATTACAGATCATCTAAAGCCACCTGTGGGACTAGCTATGATGAAATTTCTGGATGGTTTTGATGCTGACATGGCCTACCAACTAAGAGAGAGAGAGAACTGACCACAATAGAAGACATGCAAAAAATCGCGGTTAGCGTTGAAGCAAATCTGCTGTCCAAGAGAGCTAGAGCGAAAGCAGAAAAGAAAGTCACAGTTAAGGAAGAGTCTTCTTCGATGGATTAATTACTCAAGAAGGTAGAGAAGATGCTTGAAAGGGTGAAACTTGACAAACCAGAGCCACAAGTTAGAAATCCTAACTTTCGTGGTTAGCAACAACCACAATATAGAATAAGACAGAGAGATCAGCGAGCCCAAGAGCAGACAACACAACAGCCAGTACAGACACCTTTGCAGCAAAATTTTGTGCATGGATCGGAGTTAGATGAGGACGGGAATATAATAGGTGAAGAAAACCACCTCTTTACTCCAGATGATCTGCCTACTTACATTACTGAAGAGGAGGAGTGTGCGGTGAGTTCAGCTACAAACAAAGACACAGATTTCATTCTAGCAAGTGACACTGTTTTAGAAGAAGAATCAGAGGAGTATCAAAGAGGGTACACGAATGCTCTATTCACCCAGCAACAGCGATATTCACTTAGAAACAGAGATGTTCCGATCAAACCAGTTCAGAAAAGGAAGGATGTTGAGGCATCAAAGAATGATTCATTAGTTACACAAAGGAAAGGAAAGGAGGCAGTTGGTCCGGAGAGTAGCAAAACACCATCAGCAGAACAATCACATCAACAAGTTGCATCGAAAGAAAATGAAAAGAAAAAAACCCCAGTCAAAGAGGTAGAAAATATTCCCGCTTTTAATTTAGAGAACGAGATTTCTAAATTGAAAGTATCCATTCCCTTGACTGAAATAATGAGGAACAACAGTTATAGAGGACAAGTATCTAAAATGTTGAATTTGGACCCAATGTCCGACATGGTGAATGTCGAAGATGATCAACCTGAAATAATTTTTGGGCCAGCATCGAATGGTGAGTCTCCTGATAGTGATGTGCCACCCTTTTATATCAGTTTAAGATTGCATGATTTTGTGTTACATAACGCCATGTTCGATTCCTGAGCTTCTCACAATCTCATGCCCAAGGCTATCATGGATAATCTTGGTCTGGACATCACCCGGCAATACCATGATCTCTATTCGTTTGATTCCAGCAGAGTAAGATGTATAGGACTCATCAAAGACTTGGTTGTGAGTCTAGATCAGCTCCCAATGAAGAATGTTTTGATGAATGTGGTTGTAGCAGATATTCCTCCCAGGTTTGGCATGCTTCTTTCCAGGTCTTGGGTAGCGAAATTGAAAGGGACACTACAACTAGATTTCTCCTATGCAACGATTCCAGTGTTTGGACAAATGAGGAAATTGTATCGGGAACAAAAAATGAAATACATGATCACAAGCAAGGAGAAACCAATAAATCATCCAATTAACTATGTACATATAGATTTAGAGTCTTTTGTTTTGTATTCAGATAGTTTTAATGATATAGATAGTCAGTTAGTTGAAGCAGATGATATTCCGGAAATAACAGAAAATTTCAAAGAAATTTTAAAGAAAGAAGGACAAGAACAGTAGAACAATGTTGGGAAATCAGCTGAAAGTAATGGAAAACAAGCAGAAAAGGCACAACAAATAGATTTCCAGCACTTGCAAGAGGAGGAAGAAGGTTTGAGGACCATGGATTTCGATGGAGTAGTAGGAAATGATGGCGCTGGAATTGGAATTTGGGTACGCAGTCCTTTATCCGCCTCGAACAAAGTGCCTAGTAACGTACATGTATGCTCTTACAAGTTGGCTTTTGAGTGTTCAAACAATGAAGCTGAGTATGAAGCTCTGATTGCTGGCCTAAAGATTCTAAGAAAGTTGAATGCTAAGAGGATTTCAGTATATGGCGACTCTGAATTGGTAATTAAGCAGGTCAGAGGCGAGTATCAAGCAAATCATCCTAAGATGTGGGCTTACCGCAATGCAGTTCTAGACATCCTAAAATTATTTTCATAATACACCTTGACATGCGTGCCTCGTATACAAAATAGTATTGCTGACGCTCTTTCCAAGGCAGCAAGTAGTTTGAAGATCCCAATGAACTCTAGCAATAAATTCGAAATCCATGTCAAGCATCGTCCAACAGTTCCAGACAATCAGAGATATTGGCAAGTTTTCCAAGATGATAAGGAGATTGATGATTTTCTGCAAAACAAAGGCAAGTTCAAAGAGACCTCAATTGATGTAGAAAATGACGATGGTAAAGGTAATGGTACAGATGAGGTGCAGATCAATGAAATGGACGTGTTGCAGTTGAAGAATAACGTTATTCCTAAAGGCTTGATACCTTTAGAAGAACTTTTTGATCAAGATGATGTAGCCCGCAAGCCAACACTGTAGCCAACAGAGAAGGGTGTAGAAGAGGTCAACATCAGAACAACTGCTAATCCTAAGTTGGTAAAATTGTCCAAAGCATTGCCACCAAAGATCAAGGACAAATACATCAGTTTGTTGGCTTCATTTGCAGATGTGTTTGCTTGGGACTATTCTGACTTAAAGACATATGATACCAATATAATTCAGCACACTATACCCATCAAGCCCAATCAAAAACCATTCAGACAAAAGTTAAGGAGGCTAAATCCAAAGTTGCTGCCATCTATTGAAAAGGAGGTAAACAGGTTGTACAAATCAGGGATCATTGTGCCCATCAGATTTTCGGATTGGATCTCTAACTTGGTGCCCGTACGAAAGAAGACAGGTGAAATCCGCTTATGCATTGATTTTAGAAATCTCAATAAAGTTTCATTGAAGGACAACTATCCACTGCCCAAAATGGACCATATACTTCAGCGAGTAGTGGGAGCATCTCGAATGTCACTACTTGATGGTTATTCCGGATATAACCAAATTTCTGTCCATGAAGATGACCGAGACAAGACAGAATTCACCACTCCATGGGGAACCTTTCATTATGCTAAAATGCCTTTCAGTTTGAAGAATGCAGGTGCCACTTTTCAGCGTGCAATGGACTTGGCTTTTGCAAATGAGAAGGATGTATTTTTGGTGGTGTACCTAGATGATTTGACAGCGTTTTCCAAATCTGATGAAGAGCACATGTGCCATCTAAAAACTGTCTTTCAAAAGTGCAGAAAATATGGTTTGTCGCTGAATCCAAAGAAGAGCTTGTTCGCCATGGAGGAAGGCAAACTACTCGGGCATATTATCTCAAAAGATGGCATTCGTATTGACCCAGCACATGTGCAAGCAATTCAGCAAATCGATCTGCCCCGGAATAAAAAAGAGATACAATCATTCAATGGTAAGATGAATTTCCTACGTCGCTTTGTGCCTAATCTCGCTGAACACCTAAGAGAGATGACAAACATGCTTAAGAAGGACAGCCAAGTGAAATGGACGGAGGAGGCTGTAAAATCTTTCAATTTGGTCAAATTGGCTCTTTCTTCAGCCCCAGTTCTAGTCAGCCCGGACTACACTCAGGATTTCATATTGTTTTCATTTGCTTCGGAGCACACTATGGCAGCTGTATTATTGCAGAAAAGAGATAATCATGAAAGACCCATTGCATTCTTTAGCAGAGCTATAAGAGATGCAGCCTTAAAGTATAACATCATTGAGAAGCAAGCCCTGGCACTTGTGAAGGCATTGAAATATTTTTGGGTATATATTATACATTCTCATATTGTGGCCTATGTTCCTAACGCTACTGTAAAAGATGTTTTAGTGCAGACCGATCCGAAAGGAAGACGAGGCAAATGGATTGCAGCCTTTTTGGAATATGATGTGGAAATTAAGCCTACAAAGTTGGTTAAAGGACAAGGATTGGCAAAGTTAATGGCCGAATCAAACTTACACGCCTTGGACATAAATCGGATCGCTACTATGTCCGATGAGAATGAGGAAGCATCATCAATTCAGTTATCGGAAATGTTTGCTCTTTCTCTGTGGTATTCAAACATCATATATGTGCTTAAAAATTTGTTACCACCGCCCGACATGACTAGAAACAAAGCGAGAACACTCAAGTTGAAAGCTGCCAAGTTTTGCATTCTTAATTCGGCACTTTATTGGAAAGATCCCAGTGGCGTTCTTTTGAATTGTTTGGTGGAAGAAGAAGCAAAGAAGGTCATGGAGGACTGCCACCAAGGAGATTGTGGGGGTCACCTTTTTTGGAAGTCAACAGCTAATAAAATTCTGACAGCAGGGTACTATTGGCCAACATTGTTCGCTGATGTATATAAGATGGTAAAGCGCTGTCATAAGTGTCAGATTTTCGAAGGAAAGCAGAATTTACAGCCTTTGCCACTTAAGCCTATTGAGGTGAGTGCTCCTTTCCAGCAATGGGGGTTGGATTTCATTGGTGAAATTCATCTCGCTTCTTCCGATCAGCATAGATGGATCCTCACAACGACATATTACTTCACGGAATGGATCGAAGCAATTCCCACCAGGCAAGCTACTGATGCGGTAATCATTTCATTCCTTGAAAATAACATCTTCTCTCGCTTTGGTTGCCCGAATAAGTTAATCACTGATAACACAGCAGCTTTCAAATAAAAAAGGATGGTAGAATTTTGTCATAAATATAACATCATTTTGGGTCACTCAACTGCCTATCATCCGCAAGGCAATATATTGGCGGATTCTTTGAAAAAATCATTGGTCAACATCATCAAGAAGATGCTGGAAATAAATAAGAAGAGTTGGCATAAGAGGTTGGTCAATTCACTTTGGGTAGATCGTGTCAGTCAGAAGAAATCCATTGGTACATCACCATTTGAGCTTGTTTATGGAGTTGATACAATATTTCCTACCTCTCTTGTTGTCCCGGTAGTCAAACTTCTTCAAGAGGCCGGCAGTGAAGAAGATCCCATGCAGAGAAGGTTGAATAAAATGGTCCACTTGCAGCAGACCAGAGAAGAAGTTTTCAAGAACACATCCAAATTGCAGGAGAAAATAAAGAAAATTTATGACAGAAAGGCCAAGGTGGATAAATTTCAGTTGGATGATGTGGTGATGAAGTGGGATGCAAGGAATGAGGAAAAAGGTAAGCACGGTAAGTTCGAGAATCTTTGGAAAGGTCCTTTCAAAATTGCAACATATCGGGGTCAGAATGCCTTTCTTCTGAAGGAAATGAACGGGGAAGATTGTCCAGGAGGGCCGATCAATGGTCGGCTGCTCAAGCGATACCATTTCTGAGTTATTAACGCTGCTTCCACTGTCATTGTAAATACCATTTTTATTTCAGTTTGGTTTGAGTTTGTCAAGTTAGTCTTCAAGTCATTTCAATTTCAAGTTTGAGTCAATTTTTTGGTCATTTTAGTTTCATAAATGAGTCAGAGCCTAGTGTTGTTTATCGAAATGATGACTCCATCGCCGAATGGATGAAGGCACTGTCTAGCTCTTCCAGAGATCTGCTGTTCTTGGCACCTCCAAGGAGCTACCATCCCCCATTGGAGCCAATGTTAGAGTTGGACTGGTCAGTCCTCCGTCAGAGATCAAAACTCTTTATGCATTTCATTTTTAGGTGTCCCGCTCCATTCACTCAGTTGCATTTTGTTAGGGGTCATGCCATAATCTGACGGAAAAGGTCATTGCTAGTCATTTCCTCCCATTTCTGGCTCCTGCTGGCTTAGGTCTTTTTTCAATGATCACCAAAGTCCATGACAGTCAAGGTCTGGTCCTTTAATGGACAAAAGTCATTTTCGATCATTAGGTCTAGGGATTAATCAATTTGGTCTTTAAATATGTCCAGTAAATCCATGCAGGCCAGAGTGATGCCCTTACAAAGTAATGATTTAGAGAGTTTCATCGTCATATTGATAAACTGCGACTGTTCTTCAAAACTCTGTTTTGAGGAAAAGTCAAACAATGTCAATGGTGATAAAATTTCCAAAAAAGTCTTCAGTTGATTTCCTTAGGTTCAATCATGGTTTCCGTGGCCAAATGCCCTGTCATGCAATCCCTGCAAAGAGTGCCGCAAATTTCATCATTTGAGCTAAAATTTCAAAGGGAAAGTGAAAATCAGTGTTTCTTTAAATCAAGGAAAAAGTGTCAAAACATAACATTAGAAAAATGGGTTTTTGAAAAGCAAAGATTTAACCCATGACTTTCAAGTCTTTAGATATAATTTTCCACCAAAATCGAAGTCATTGTGCAAACCAAGTGCTTGGGGAAACATTTCAAACTGTTTGAGTGTGCATCGTGCGTTTTAAAGCAAGATTTGAGGCGATTTCAGGGCGCGGTGCATATAGACAGGGGCACGGCGCACACAGAGCCGGCCCACAGTGTATTTTTCTAACTGGCGCGGCGCACACCCAGGGAGCGGCACACTGGGTTTTGCGTGCGGCGCACACAGACAAAGCACTCAAAACCTTGCCAAACTTCCTCAAATCTTTTGCGAAGCCCATCAAATTGCAAGGTAGGTTCTATAACATCACTTGTTTATCAAAGTTCATAAATGATATGGTGGTTTTATGCCTATGATTGAATGCAACAAAAACTCATAAAACCAACCACAAGAAAATACTAAAAAGTCATTGTTGCTAGGTTTGTATAAGTGTGGTGTTGATGCCAAGGTTCCATTTTCCTTCCTTACCATTTTTCCTTATCCCCCTATGCTATTGTTTCCTATCCCCACTACCCTAAAATACTACCAAACTCATATTCCTTATCCCTCCACTATTTGGTCAATACAAACACCAAACCATACCTCATTAAAACCCCAAAAAACCTACCCAATCAAATACCCAAACCCCCTACATATCCCTAAACAAATTTCTCCCCATAACCCCTATTCCCATCACATTACTCCCCTCCTAATACTCCCTTTGTTTCATTGTTCCCCTTGGTGGCAGATATCACAAAAAAAACACCCAGCTTCACCATCATCAAAGGGTAGCCTAAGTACAGTACATAAACAGGAGTCATGGCATATGAGGGTTCATCAGAGTATGAGTTGGAAACTCACAGCGATACAGCTTCAGGAGAACAGGCTCCGAGGAGACATCACAAGAGTGGCAAACATGTTAGGGATGAGCCAAACACCCTCACTGAATTGCAGGCATGCCCTCTTGCTATGTCATGTTTCCAGCACCTAGCATGTTTTGAATTTTTTCAAAGGGTGGCTAATGTTAGAGTTCATCATGAATTGGCCCATCTTTTTGTGCTTCATCTACATGGAGGTCAGTCTATCTTGGTCGAGGTCACCTTCACATTGACACCCGAAACTATCTCAGTGGCAACAGGCTTGCCAAATGTTGGAGAATAGTGGCATAAGAAGAAGGTGGATAGGCAATACTATGAGCCTTACATTAAGGCCAGTTGTTTGAGGCAGCTCACAAGAGTCTTCCCATTCAGATATTTGAAAGATGAGTATTCTCCGCTCATGAAATTGATCATGAAGTACTTCAGTTGTGAGGGGATGTTCTCTTGCCTATATGCCTATCACATCAGGTTGCTCATGCACTTTACTAGGGTGCAGATGATGAACCTCCCATTTTTCATTTGCAGGAACATAGAGAGGATGAACAATTTCATGCAGCATAAGACCCCTCAGTAGTAGCTTAACAGTGTTTATCACTTTGCTCTTATCCGGATTTTGGTGGATCATCAGTTGGGATTGCAGGGCATTGCTTGGGAGGAATTCATCTCCCGTGACTTCTTCAGCACTCCACAGGTAGTATCAGAGGAAGAGCATGAGATAGGTGGTCCTTCTCATCAGTATGAGCGCCATGTGACTGCTACTATGCCAGTATTCATCACCTATCAGAGAGGCAGTAGACATTTGTTTGTAGTGTCAAAGCGAGTGTTATCTCCACCCGGGGTGGAAGGGGCCTCGCTTCCTACATCGATGACACAGGAACAGGATAGAGGTAAGGAGCCAATGCATGATGAGGGGCTTTCAGGTGATCCATCAGGTGAACGAGAGACAGAATTCGTTCTCCTTCATGATGATGAGATAGATACAGAACCGACGAATGCAGAGCTTAGAGAGATCATCCAGGAGCAGAAATCAGAGATTGAGGCCTTATCCCTTGACTTGGAGAGGGCTAAGTGGAACATGAAATACCTAGAGCAGAGGAACAAACAGCTGGAGGATCAGCAGGCGATTATGGAGCTACAAAACATTCGTGAGCATCGCCAAGCTGCATAAAGGAGAAGAGTTGAGCTCACATCATTGGAGCAAGAGATCAATGAGGATCGGGAGGCCAATCTCGAGAGAGTTAACATACACTTGGAGAGGCTACAGGACAAGGCCGACAAGGACCATGCCTTACTGAGACACATGGCCTTCCATTATAGGGCACGGAATATGAGTGCAAAGGCTCGGATAAAGAGCTTGAAGGCAAAATTGAGCAAAGCAACAAAAGAGGCAAAAGAGCAAGACCGGCTTTGAATCTTGGCTGAAGCTTCCTTGGCATAGCATAGCACTTCATAGAGGATTTTCAACCCAAATTTCAAGAAATTTGGGGAAATTTTGGTCACATGACAAATTTTTGGGCAAAACATAGGTTTTTTCTCCCTGTGGCGCGACGCTAAAAATTGGGAGCTCCAAATGAAGAATGGTTTGCATTTTTGGATTCAGCATGAAAAATCACGACCACTAGTGCTTGGACAAGAAATTTGGGCAATATCTAAGTCTCCAGGAGGTCAAAAACACCCAAAAAATGACCTCTCTGCCCTTATTTTGACACACAGGAAGCAATCTTGGGAGAATGAAGATTTGGAGGGGCAAATAAGCACCAAATTCAAAAATTTCACTTGGGTTAGAAATTAGACAGGCCAGGCTTTCCAACAGGCACACTTGGGAACATTTTGGCCTCCTGCAAGTGCCTCAAAAAAGCCTCCAAAGTGGCGCGGCGCATATAGAAAGTGGCGCGGCGCATATAGGAAAAAAGGCCAATTTCACCTTCGTTTCGCGAAATTTCGATTTGCGACTTTTCACAAGTGGGCCCTCTCATCTACACTTTACTGTTTCGGCACTTAAGGTAGAATTTAAAGTATTTTCACTCCAGATTGGCTTCTATCCAAGTGGCAAAGGAAGGCGAGCAGTCACCCAAGCCATTTGTCATGTTTGTAACGCTGCACCTGTAGCTAATGGTTGGCGTTCCACCTCCATTTTGTAATAATTCAAGTAACTCCCCAACCCTTGGGCGTTCTATCTCTTCATGGCACATTCTATATTTGTATGCAAACCATTTGCAAAGGGTTGGTTGGCTTGTAATTTCTGGGAGACTGTGGGAGAGAAACTCAGTTCTTCATTGTATATTTTGACAGAGGATTAATGAAAAGCAGTGGCTCTGTTTCATGAGATTCATGTGGTTGTGAGTGTAGTAAATGTGTCTCTTATGTTTCATATGTATTTTTTTATGTTCATATTTCAATTCATATTCATTTCCAGTGAAATTTTCTGAGTTAGATAAGGTAGAATTCAATTTTATTGCTCTGCCTGTGGGAAAATTTCATGTTCAGTGTTCTTCTTCTGTTGAAAAGGATTCATGTACTTATGCCCTTTTCACATTCCTAAGCAATCTCTCCATTCCGCGTTATGTCGAACTAAATCGCTACACTTTCCACCTGTCTTGCCTCACGGAGTAATTTGTGCCTTTGTATTAAATTCTCTGCTCATTGCTGTCCGTTGGTCCCATGCCATCCCAGAAACTCAGTCATTCATAAAAAAATTAAAAAAATTAAAATAAAAAAAAAAAAAAAAAAAAAAAAAAAAAAAAACAAAGAAAAAGAAAGAAAGAAAAATTGCTTCTTGTATTCATATTTACTTACTAGCCTAAGATCAATATTTCACTGTTAGTCATCTCAGACCATTCTGTTTACTTATTCGCTGAGCGGGACTCGGAGAGAGCTCTCTCTTGTTCTGGTAGGGCTAGCTACCAGGCTGAGCGTGGTTTGTGGTTACCCTGAATTTCGCCTTCCTTCAGCCTAAGGCAGATTTAGGTGCTAACAGGCTGCACAGGTTCTTCTGGTTCTATTGGCATCTTGAAAATGGCGGCCTTTACCAGTTGGAGCGCTTCATCTATAGGGTCCATCCATTGATCTTCAAAGAGGAATGTTGCTAAGAACCCTTCGCGCAAGATATGCCACTCGCTTGTGTTGTGCCGGAGCTCTACTTTAGTATACCAATTTTTGGGAATGACATCCAAGGTGTGATAAAATAAGTGCACCCGTTCTGGCTGAGGTTCCTCTCCATAGGCTTTGGTCCATCTGGTAAGGTGCATGCACGGGTCATCGCGTCCATTGTATTTCTCTATTATGCATACTTCCAGCTTCCCAAATCTGATCTGCATCATATGCCTGCAGGTGCGCCAATCTTCGAACGTTCCTTCATGTGTGACCCACCATTGCGCAGGCGTCACACGTAGTGCCCATTTCACCGCCTCAAACCATTGGTGCTCCGGTATTGTGATTTCAAATTTGGTCAGAAATTCATCTACCATTGTCAACCCATAATACTTTGGAAATTTGTGATCCTGGGCCTTTACGCAGTACAATGATTTCGTCACCATGTTGCAGTGTAGCGTGATAACTCTGTTCAACTGATTGTGCCACCACTTGTCTTCCTCATCTGAAGCATCAGTGCCGAATTCTCCATCGCCTCGTGATATTCTTCTATCCTCCAATGTCTTGACCCATCCTCGCCCCTGGGTAGTCATTCTATAACTACAATCTTCGTTGTCATCGTTGTGCACTGGTTCGAGGTAGTGCGGTCCTTCAGCCAGATCTAGTAGAATAACGACACGGAGTGCCTTTGTTTCAAATATCATTGTCCTCTTCTTTAGATTAATAACTCCATTCATGTCAGTGGCCCAATCTATTCCTAACAGCGCAGTATAGGGCGTATTTTCATCCATGATCTCAATAACGTCAAAATCCGTGCAGGTACTAGCGCCATAAAGGTCTACTGTCACCCCTTGTAGCCTTCCCATGGGCAACACTTTCTGTTGATTTGCCATTCACAATTGGATAGGTGACCATTGTAGTGTAGGCTTACCCATGTGCTCCCATGTCTGTTTCGGCAATACGTTGGCATCTAAGCCCAGATCCAAAATGACCTGCTCCATCTCATAATCGATGATCTGTTCTATTAACCGCATTTCCCTTCCGGTCTATGATGCATGTCTTCCCAACTTTCAAATGATGTAAGGCTCACTCCACCCTGCGCACCTATTTATCAACTCCTGTAAGCCTTTAACCACCCTGTTGTCGCGAAGCAATTTTATACATGTCTCTAAAAAGGTAGTTATCATCGAGGGATCCTTGTCCGTCTTTGGCTGGGCACTATTACCTAGAGTAGAGACCTCCACGAAGCTCCCCTGAGCTTCCCGATAAGTCCCCTCATCGCCCCCTGGGTTCTGTCCATCGGCTCCTGTGGTCGTGCCACTCCTTAGCACCATGTTGACCTTAGGATCTTCCTCGCAGGGTTCGGACCTCATCATCTGCACATTCTGGGTCATTGTTGGTTGCGCTGCCCTCTTTTCCCGAATCTGTGCTATCAATGAAGGATAGTCTAGCAGCTTATGATGGAGTTGCTCACAATAGATACATGAAATTCTAGTTGGGTTGGTACAATCTTGCACGTAATGTCCTAGTCCTCCACAGTTGTAACATATTAACTGCCCGTGACCCCTTCCTGGTCCTACTACTCCCCGTCCTCGGCAATGGCCTTAGAACCCATTGCATGCAATCGCCATCGTTGGATCTTGACTTTGCGCCTCCATCTACATTCTATAGGTAGATCACTGATCCATCAACATTTGATAGCTGCGACAATCCCTTTCTTCATGGCCCACTAATCTACAAAAGTTGCAAAAGAGCTGCTGGGGGGTTTGGTTGTATTTTGGTAATAGATGACAGTTATCAGTGTTGTGCTTTCCTCCCACCTGACAGATTGCACACCAGAGTGGGGTGGTTTTGCTTAGCTTTGCCTGTGCCTCTGGTCGCAATGGTGTTGGTCCCCCTGTTACCACAAAATTCACCAAGACCGGACAATGATCTTTATCATGTCCCTAGCTCTTACAGCTTACACACCATACTTCCTCTTGGACCTCTGAGCGTGGTGTCTATTATTGTTTTAACTTTTGCATTTCCAAGCATAAATTTTGGACCTGCGCTTGAATTTGCTGAACTCTCATCTTTGGGTCTGGTATTGGGGTTTCATGCAGCCACATTGCTGCCTCCAGTGCTTCAGCTTGGGCTGAGATCTTTTGCTGTAACAAAGCTGTCTTTAGATATGGTGTTAATGATGCAACAAACCAAGCGCAGTGCTGCTCATCTATCAGTGTCATGTTGGCCTTGCGGATAGCGCTTTTCAACCTTTGATCCAAATCCCACGGAGTTTCACTTGGCATCATTACAATATCTTTGAATCCTATGACCAACTAGTTTCTTGACTTTGGCAGGCTAAATTCCTTTTTTAATTCTGTCTGTATTTCCGCTATCCTCGCCGTTGGGTTACTGCTTGAATACTTCACGTACCATGTCAGCGCTTGGTCTTGTAGTGCGCTGACTAAGGTGGCTTTCCTAATATTATCATTCGTGATTTGCTGCGCGTTCAATACTGATGTTAGCAAAAACCAGAATTGCTCTGGGTCTTCGCCTCCTACTCCCTTGCCTACCGGAAATTGAATCGCGCTTGCCATAGTTACCCTTGATCTATTACTGTCCCTGATCCCTTCGATCTTTCAATGTTTTTCTCTTCGTGTTCCACACCAGACACCCCTTAGGCGGATCTTGGTCCCGGCAATGGAACCTTTTGTTGGCTTATATGGGCCTGACCCAGGTTTGGAAGAATTATTTAGCCAAGCAAATCCCACAGCTATCGGCCCTTTCGGTAACAGCCAGCAAAGCACGAACTAAGTGCTCACCTAAGGTAGCAGGGGAGGGTGGTGGAACTAGGTTTCCGCACCCTTGGGATGTCTAGATGTGGTCTAAGAGGTTCACGCGCCGCCCTGCAGCCTCGTGGTGCGCTAGATCCATGCAGATCCAAATAATATTAGCTTTTTCTTACTGCGCCGATTACAAATCTAATTTATTTGATTAAGTATTATAACCCAGATCTACTTAGAGAGGTCTTTAAGCAAACATTTATTACTTTCATTTAGTTCGCATATTAAGATTAAAATTGATTCACCAATACTCAATAAGCATAAGCTCACAGATCAAAACAGTTTCAGTAACCATAAAAAACAGAGTTGTGATAGTTCAGGATTAACACAAAATTCAGAAAAAACTTATCTTTATTTCCACTTGTCACCCTTACATCCAGATCTGCCTTGCAAACTCAGCTACAGGGGTCCGCGCACACAGCTATGAACTCTTCCAGGCCTCTGTGCACACAGCTGCAGAGCCTCTATCCTCTACCCAAACCCTCGACTCAGACTTACAGATGCTTTTAAACTCCCCTTCTCAGACACCCATTACATATCCGATCTCCAAAATCATACTCAACCAAGAACTGCCTTCCCCCCCATAGAGTCGCGCTCTATTTATACCTATCTATGGTCCACGGACCAACTTACTCCCTATTAGTTTACATTATTTCTTAGGTGGACAACCCTTTGACTCGACCTTTTACATTTCGCGCTTTGCATACTTCGGAGTTTTTACAATAATTTACTCCTAATTTCTAGGCTTTCTGTCCCAAAACCATTACACGGGACCTCCGGTACCCAACAATCTATATCTCTCTGGGTGCGTGAACTGGTTATCTCTAGTAAATGTTTTCTTAAAGACCATAAACCGTAGATTTGATCTATGACAACTCACTAATAATAAGTATTAAGGAATTTCCTTGTTCCGGATCTATACGAAAGTGGAGTGGCGTGAGGCCGCAAAACAACACACGAACCTTCCAAACCACATCAAGACATCCCAAGGTTGCGGAAACTTGGTTCCAGCACCTTCCCCTACTACCTCGGGTGAGACCTCAGTTCGCGCTCCGTGGGTTGTTGCCGAAAGGGTCGATAGCTGCGGGATTTGTTTGGCTAAATAACTCTTCCGAACCTGGGTCAGGCCCATATAAGCCAACAAATGGTTCCATTCCTGAGACCAGGATCTGCCTAAGGGAAGTCTGATGTCAGAACAGTGGAACCCTATAAAGAAAGAGCTTGAAGATTGGCTAGATCAGAAGTTTCACGTGTTCGTGGTTCAAGAAAACAGAAATCCATGGATATTAGAAGAACAGTGGTTGGATCGTTACATATACATAGACATCCACAAGATCTTCTTCGTGTCATTCTCGACAGAGTTGTATGAGTGGATCGCGAGGTTAGCTGATAGTGTGGGGAGGTGCAGACTAGATCAACTTATTGTGTGGACTCCAAAATTGGTGCACAGGTAAGAAGCATCTGAAGACAAAATTGCATGCGCAGTAGATCACTGGTTGGATCGGGTAATAGGAGGGTTTATCAATGAGTTCACGATAGACACAACTATGAGTTATAGTGAAGCAGAAAGGCACTTTCTCTAAGGACCGCGGGGTAAGTATATCAAATCATTGAATACTTGGATTAAGATGTTGTTGTGTGAAAAATAGATTATGCACATTTATTGATGTATGGCGTAACGCGGGCAGAAGAGGTTACCGAGGAACCGAAGGATTAGAGAACAACCCTCTGATTTCCATTTCACGAGAAAGCGAGGAAGAACTCGCAGGGTTCTCTCCGAGAAGCGTAGTTCGGTTGATTGGGAAATGCATTCCGCTGATACCACCACCGTCCATGCCATCATCCACTTCACCTACATCAAATCCATCTTCACCAATTCCACATCCACCTCTGCCACCACCAAGGGTTGGGATGGCGAGCGCAGTCAAGTTGCAGGTATTTAAGGGTGTAGGAAATGAGGAACCAAGTTAGTTCTGGTTTGTGGTAAGGGCTGTATGGGAAGCCAAAGGCATAACGGATGATAACATCAAAAAGGCTACTCTGGTTAGCGCACTGTAGGACCACACGCTGACGTGGTATATAAAGTACTCAAGTGATCATTTGAACGCGGGAGTAACGACGGTCCAGGATGCATTGAACAAGGAATTTGGTAGGCCAAAATCAGATACATAGTTGGTCATTGGGTTCAAGGAGATCGTAATGTTACCTGGAAAAACCCCATGGGACCTGGATCAAAGATTGAAAAGCACAATCCGCGAGGCTAACATGACGCTGAGGATGGCACTATCACAACAAAAGATCTCAACCCAATCCGAAGCATTAGAAACAATAATGAGGTTGCACGAAACCCAAATACAGGATCCGGGGTTGGGAGTTCAGCAAATCCATGCATAGATACAAAACCTATACTTAGAGATGTGAAGTTTGAAGCAAGGACAGGCACCTTGGTTAGAAGTGCACGAAGAGGTGTGGTGTATCAAATGTAAGGGCCAAGGGCACGATAAGGATCACTGTCCAGTCTTTGCGAACTATATGACGGTGGGGGGACCAATACCATTGTGACCAGAGGTTTAAGCAGGGCCAAGCGTGGCGCCCGCACTCTGGTGCGCAATCTATCAGGTGGGAGAAAAGCATGCCACGGAAAACTGTCATCTACTATAGAACCTGAGATAACCCCCCCAAGAAGTTATTCTGCAACTTTTGTAGGACAATTGGCCATGATGAAAGAAAATGTCGAAGTTATGAGTTGTTGATGGATCGAACACTTGCTTATAGGATGCAGATGGAGGCGCGTGGGCAGGATCCCGTCGCAACAATAGCACGGGGTGGATTTCAACGACACGGATGGGGATGAGGGGGAATGGGACTCAGATGCGGATGGGGAAAATTAATATACTATAATTGTGGGTGACCAAGGCATTATGCGCGTGATTGCACAGACCCTATTGCCCATACTGTTACCAGTTTGACCATGAAGCAGTCGATTTCCCCACGTTAATTGCGCAGATGTAGGAAAAAGGGGTGCTTACGGCTACACCCACTCAGAACATCCAAATGATGGAGGCTGAGCCATGCAAGGAAGACCTTAACGTGAATATGATGCTCAGAAGTGGTGTAAGCATAGGAGAAGATAAGGGGAAGAAACCAGAGGAGGATGCATGGGTTCGTAGGGCTCCTACTAAACAACCGGAATTTGAATTGGAGCGCATGAAGGAAACTTTCATGACAGCCAAGAAAAGCTTCGTGGAAGCTTCTATGTCAGGTAGCAAGGAGCGAACGGAGCCGAAAAGGGATACTTCTATGCTAACTACGTTCTTAGAAACATGCATGAAGCTACTAAGGGATATTAACGCGGTGAAGGGATTGCGAGAGTTGATAACCACGTGCGCGGGATCGGATGAACCTTGAATGGTCTCGAAGCTAGGCAAGCATGTGTTGCGTATTGGACGGGAAATGTGATTGATTGCCCAGATTGGGGACTATGAGATGGATCAGGTTGTTCTGGACTTGGGGTCAGATGCAAATGTCCTACCTAAATAGACGTGGGAATGCATGGGCAGGCTTGCACTATAATGGTCTCCTATCCAATTACGGATGGTGAATCAATAGAATATCTTGTCAATGGGAAGACTACAAGGAGTTACAATAAATATTGACGGTGTAAGTACATAAATTGATTTTGAGGTCATAGAAATTGTGGATGATAGTAACCCATATCCCACATTGTTAGGAATAGACTGGGCAATGGATATGAATGGAGTCATCAACCTAAAGAATGAAAAATGATCTTTGAGAAAAAATCTCTCCACGTAGTGGTTCCGCTGGACCCAGCCGAAGGGGCGCGTTATACTGAACCAGTGCATGACAAGGGCAGTGATAATGAATTGGACTGTATCTACCAGATCACACCTTAGGATCAGGACCGATTGAATTCGATAGCAGACGGAAGAATCTCATGGGACTGTGACAGTTCTTGCACCTCGGACTCAGATGAAGAGATTGAGCGATGGCAGAACCGACTGCATGAGGTAACAACACTAAACTGTAACAAGATGGTTAGAGAGCAACCAATTGATGAGGATGCCATGAAGGAGGAGGTGCCAGTCGACCCATGCGAAACGACAAATCTAAGACAACCGCTGCAGGATGGACTTGGGAAGACACCGTGCGCGACAATGGTTCACGAATGGAATACATGCCCAAATATTCGGCACGGATGTCAAAGGCAGGTGCGCATACGGGTTAGAGGGCAATCCAGTTTGCCAGTGGTCCGCGATAAAGTCAGGAGGGGAATAGGGGGAAGCACACTCAGCGTCTGTTCGAGAAAATGACCCACTGGGAAGTTGCAGATACCATGGGTGCGATGGGCCTATAATAGAAGAAAGGCACAGATGAGAGTGTCAATAATTAAACAGGAGGGAGCCTAGAACAAGCAAGGTAGGAGCAAGCCTCACGAAATTAAAGCACTATGGGCACGACTAAGAAAGAAAAGTGCGCTAGTTGGGGAGGGACTCAGCAAGATGAAAAGTAGCTACGCCCACGAAGGCCGCGCGAGTCTAGACCTAAGGGAATCATGCCCGGTCGGGTATCCCGCAGAATGGGAATGAGTCGTGACCCTGCTATCATGGCTGCACCCACACCTATGGAAGGGTACACCCCAAACAATGGCGCACTATGAAATAATGGCTGTAAAGACACTCAGAAGGTGCTTGCGGCCTGGGCTAGCGGGAAATAATCGCGTCAGGAGCGCGACCACCTGACTAGCTATAGATAGCACAGTCTCAGTGCCCCGAGCAGTTGAAAGGAGGCACGGGGCTATAAAAAAGTCTACAGGAGGCCGGCCCGAAAAAGGGGTTCGGTACAGAGTCATTCAGTCCACAAGCTTGCGGCTGCGGCTAATGTACAGCGCTATCGCGCGGAAAGGTCGACAGGTGACCGTTAACACCATTGTTCCCGACAAGAACATTGAGTTACGATGACCCCCATACCTCTCCTTATGGACCGAGATGACCAAGATATTGAAGGATTTGGATGTTGCAAAGAATATACTCCAGACCCCGCTTCTTCCGGATGAAATAAGGTTTGATTGGTTGCCACTGGGCTGAGTTCCGAGCATCAAGTTTGAATATTGGGACCCTACAGACAGTGACAAATTCCCCAAATTGGCCGAAGACAAATTACTGCCGCGAAAGTGGTTACTAGGTGTGGAGAGGGCAGGATTACTTAATCTAAGGTGGATACCTCACTATCACCACGCGGCCATCACCATCTTTGTTATTCGGCAGTTACTATGTGTGGTACATGATGGGTATCTTTGGTTGGAGGAGTCGATTCCTATCATAGCTGATTTGGTACACCAGATTACCCACTTGCCTGTACAAGGGAATGACCCCACAAACATAGCTAGAACAAGTAGCGATATGGCTCTCGCCAAAACAATGAAGGCTAAATATAAGTTGGAAAAGCAGAAGCGGGGATATGCAATAGCAAGCATCGAAGATCGAGGGGTGTGAATCACCACCCAATTACTAGCCAGTAAACTAATGAGGAAATGTTGTGCAGATGAGGTGCCAGCTCTTGTCATTGCACTTGCAGAACAGTGCGCAAATGGGGTTCAGTTCAACTGGGCGCAGTTCTTATGCGACGAATTTTTGACAAATTTTCAGGAAGCACAGGACAAAGGTAAGACATTTTATTATGCATGGTTGCTACTCTCAATCCTTCTGGTTACAGGAGAACTGCCGCAGGGTAGCCAGTTTCCTAGCATTGAAGATAGACTACCGGAAGCAGTGCGGTATACTTCGCTTTGGGCTACAAAGGACGCAACAAGGGTTTCTAACATCAAGGTTTTTTGGACCTTCATGGAGGGGAGTATCTAGACACGGATTGTTCGCAAGCCACGGATGTCTCCAATAATCTACGATAATTTCCAAAGCATGGCCGAGTTCAAAGCAGACATGCATCACTTATATATATGAGCATGGAAGTATCCAAAGTGAGCATGGGTCACGCTTCCATTCATTGCCATAGACGATATGATTTATGAGGTATTGGCAGCATGGCCTCTAGAGTGGCATGCCCCAGACAAGGCTGTACTAGAAAAAACGGCAACGCAACAACGTAAAAAGGAACTCCAGTAGCGACTCAATCAATCAATTGGCAGAAAAGACTTGTCAGGGACAACAGGCAGCTTCGCAGAAGGAGGCAACCATGGAAGTGATAGCTGAAGGCATCTCAGAACAGGACATGCCATAGGAACAGAAGATACAAGAATGTCCGGACCATATTACAGAATCACCCCAGGCCAAGTGATTGTGCAGCAAGGAATCATCGCACGCACACAAAAAGTCAAAGACAGCGAAAGAGTTGGAAAAAGAGTTTATTGATAGCAGCAAACCGACAAGTAATGTCCCTACTGAGACATGGACGGACCTGATCACAGAGCAGACAACTGTGTTGGGGGAGATCCGATTGCAGCTGCAAGCGTTACAGGTATGACCCCGGGGTGGGGTAACCCTACAATTAACAGAGGACACCGCCGCGGCTAACCAAATGGTGTGCACCAATACAATGAACACATTAGCATTGCCAGTAGGCGCTGTCTTAGCAGAAGTAGAGGGGGACGTATGAAGTTTGGGGATGAATCTGGCTGCTCTCCCTAGAGAAACCCTGTACCACCTGCAGGATGGGGTAACCACTGAGCTTCGAGCCAGGGAAGGCTGCACCCTGCAAAAATTGATGGAGCACAAAGCAAATCTGGAGCAGGTCAGTCTCCAATGAGATGACTTGATCACACGCAACCAGGAAGTGGAACAGGCCGTGATGGAAGCTTGCAGCAAGGTACCAGAGTTACCTATCCCAATCGAACTTCTAACTGATAGGGTTCATCGCATGGCCACAGGATTTCGGGTGGCCCAAGAGGCGGCCGTGAAGACTCAATGGGAGTTAAATCTCCAAATTGCAGAGCTAAGGCTAAAGGTGCAGCCGACCACACCGCTGAAAATTTGGGAGCAACGCCGCGGTGAAATTCAAGCAGGATTGGAAATGATAAAGCGCACTGTCCAAGATTTCTTAGGACTATTAAATCAACCCCTCCTTATGATCACCTCCCTCTAGGAAGACCCAACCATACAACAAGTCAAAATCAAAGCGCGGGAGTTGCAGCAAGCTTATGACACTGCCCGAGGGGTTGCGCAGATGGTCGTTATCACTTATAGGTTGGCTAAAATGAAGGAGGCCCAGGCTCTCAAGGCACAAGTTGACGCTATGCGAAAAAAGGAGGAAGTGCTTAAAGAACATATCCAGCCTTGGTTGGATGAAGCATTCGTGGTCTCCACAGCCATCGAAGGAAATTTAGCACACATGTAGGCAAGGTGATCCCAGACAGGCAGCTGCAAGTGACAAGGATGCATCAGCGGCTCGCGTAGAACAGGTACAGAGGATAGCGATAGAGTTTATTGCAAGCACAAGCGACGCGTAGACATTACTGACCGACCTCCGTGCAAAGATTACCGCTCCAGCCGAGTTACTTGGGACGAGTCACGATGATTTTGTTGGGGGACTGTTGGGTAGCAGAGGCCCCGTGTAACGGTTATTGCAGCTTAAAGCCCGAAATTTTGGGTAAAGGTATGGTAAAGGCTCCGCGAGATGCGTGGAGCACAAATGGTAATGAGTCAAGTCAAACGGTTGTCCACCCAAAGATAATGTAAAATAATTTGGCCTGCCCATGGTTCACAGACCATGGAAATGTATAAATAGAGCAAGGCTCTAGAGTTAGGAGTTAGTTTTTTGGTATGTACTTTTGGATCTAGAATGTAATGGGTTTTTGAAGAAAGAAGTCTTGAATTGTTTGTAAGTCCGAGTTGAGGGTGTTGGTGGGTAGATATAGGCTTTGTAGCGGTGTGCGCAGAGGCCTGGTAGAGTCCGCAGTTACATGTGCGAACCCCTACAGCTGAGTGCGCAGGGCAGATCTGGTTGTAATAGTGAAAGAATTGAATAAAGATAAGTTGGTTCTGAAATACTATGTTAAATCTAAATTATTGCGGATCTGGTTAATTTATGGTTGATATATCTGTTTGATATGTGCGCTTATGCTTATATATTTAAGTTTATGAAAATCTATACCTCTCTAGGTGCGCAAACTAGTTATCTCTAGTAAATGTTTGTTTAAAGAATGTAAACCGTAGAATGTAAACTCTTCTGAACCTGGGTCAGGCCCATATAAGCCAACAACATGTAATCTACTACTTGAGTCGAGGCTTAGTAGGACCCGAGCTACGCTATTCTCCCTTCGAGAAATTGGCCTTGGTGTCTATCCATGTTGTTCAGTGGCTTTGCCATTACATTCTATTCATAAAACATTTTTCTTAGCGGCTGTCAATACTTTTCAGTTTTCCCTTAGTAGGTGAGTGATTGGGGGAAAGTATAATTGATGGATTGTTATTTTGCAAGAGTTCAATCTCGAATTCTTGTCAGATAAATCTAAGAAGTCATTAGTTTTTGCAGAATTGATTTCAAAGCGCCTTGTGAGGAAGCTATTGTTTATGAGGAAAATTTTCCCAACGAACATTTATTCCTCATTTCTTCACAAGATCCCTAGTACAGAGATATCATTATATCTCTCTAGACTTCAAAGTTTCCACTTGCTTTCTCCAAAGATGAGCGTTGAAAGTTACGTCACCTTGCCAAAAACTATGTTATTATTGGTGATACATTATATCGTAGAGGGGTTGACTCAATCCTTAGGCGTTGCTTAACTTTGGAAGAAGCCAAGTCAGTACTTAATGATTGCCACAGTGGAGCTTGTGGCAGTCATCTATCAGGGCTTGCAACAGCCCAGAAAATTTTGCGACTAGGCTACTTTTGGCCTTCAATTTTCAAAGACTATATTGAAGCGGTCAAACATTGCCATCCTTGTCAAGTTTATACTCATAAAATGCGCACACATCTAGCTCCACTTTTTCCTGTTATCACTGTCGGTCCATTTACGAAGTGGGGCATTGATTTTACTACTTGTAATCTGCCTTCGGCAGGGAATCACAAGTACATCACTGTGGTCATTGACTACTTTACGAAGTGGGCTGAGGCCATGCCAACTTTCAAAAATGATAGTGAGACAGCAGCCTTATTTCTCTTCAACCAGGTTATTTCAAAATTTGGTATCCCAAGAGAGATTGTCACTGACCATGGCAATCACTTCCAAAATATTCTAATGACCGAATTGGCTCTCAAGTTGGGCTTCCGGAAAGAGCATTCATCTCCATATTATCCTCAGGCCAATGGGCAGGTTGAAGCCATGAATAAATCCCTTAAGACCATCCTGCAAAGGAAAATTGATAAAACTCTATCCAATTGGCACATCATGTTGTATCCAGAACTTTGGGCATACTGAACCTCAGTTAATACTGCCACTGATTTTACTCCGTTTCAACTAGTTTACAGGTTGGAATCTATCTTCCCTGTTAGTGTCAGTATCTACATACTTCCATCAGGGATCAAATCTTCTCTTTTCATTTTCATTTTATGGGTCTCATACTGAAATTTTTGCATCATTTCATTAGTTCATGTCAAGCTGATCCACTGATGGTTGTCTTCTTCTCAGAAAACCAAGTTTTCCCTCATAAGGTACACTTGCTGACCCATCTCTATGTTGTATTCAGTCATGGTTTCAGAGTCAAAAGAAGTCATGTTTCCATTAGGTCTTAGGGTTCATTTCCAAGGTCAAAAGCATGATTTCAAGTGTAAATAAAGGGCAGCAAAGGTATGAGGATGACCAATAAACCAAGAGTGATTGCTAGTAAGTCATGGTTACTGTACAAATATCTTTTTTCACTAATGTAATTTTCATCTCAAAAACATGTTTTTGAGATGAAAACAGAGTATTTTTAGTTAATTTATATTTTTATTTATGTAATTCAAGTCAAGTTATGTAATAAGTGATCCCAGCTGCACCAAGCATTTCTCCTTGCTACAAGAAAATGAAACCACTGCAAAAATCAGTTCAAATTGAGCATCATCCACCTGAAAGGGACAATGAAAGAAAAGGCATTAAAACAGAGATTTGAAAAAGGTCCAAAACATTAGAAAGTGGGTTTTTCTAATGAAAAATCAAAATCCATCCCTATATAAGAGGTCACACTCCTCTTCCAAGCCCATCACTCTTATTTGACAAAGAAGAAGACAAACATTGAAAGAGAAAGGAGAATTGGAGCAAATTCTTGGCCAAGGAGAAGAGGCGTTGTGCATAGGGAGATTGGCGCTACGCACAGGGCAGTTAGAGGTGGTTCTATGCACAGAGGCTGGAGCGCTGCACATGGGAACGGAGCATTGCGCGTAGGGCAGTTTCCCCCAGTGCAAAACTTAACGGCACTGTACAAAGAAAGAGGCACTGGGCACCTGTAGGTGGCACTGCGCATAGGGCCAACAAGGGCCAAAACACCCTCCTACCACCCAAAAAACACTATGTTTGCCTTCTTTGGCCCTCAAGCAAGTAAGTGTTACCCCTAAGCTTCACTCTTGGCATTCAATTAATTTACTTAAGGTTAATTTGCTATGCCTAAATTGAAACCCTAAATTTCCTCTAATTATTCCTTAAAACCCTAACCCTTTCTATACCTCCCATCACTTATACCTTAAAACCCTAACCCTTTTTATACCTCCCATCACTTATTCCTAAAACCCTAGTCCCTCTCTCTCATTTTCATGGTTCATACCCTCCCACTCATTTTCATGTTTATATAGTCCACCAAAATACCACATAAGATCATTTCCCCTTCCCTTATTCCTAATCACCCATACTCACTCCCTCCATACCTTTTCTAGGGGTACACAACCTCAAAACTTGGCAAACATGGATAAAGAAGACAGAGATTATGAGGAGGAGGAAAACAGTGGCAGCGATAGTTCAGCAGGTAGACCTCAGCATCAGAGAAAACCACATAAGGGGGGCAGGATTATCAGGGAAGAACCATCAAACCTCAGAGAGTTGCAGGCCTCTCATTTAGCTGTCACTTGTTTCAGGCACCTAGGGTGTTATGAGTTCTATGAGTAGGTGGAGAGAGTTCAACACCATCCTGAGCTCACTAGGCTTTTTGTATCCAATCTCCGTGATAACAAGGTGACTCTTGCTGGGGTGACATTTACAGTTTCATCCTCCATCATTGTAGATGCAACAAGGATTCCAAATGTGGGAGAGAAATGGTATAAGGCACAAGATTTAGATGAACACTATTATGAGCCCTACATCAAATCTAGGTACATAAATGAAGCGAAGAGGATCTTTCCTTTCGAGTTCCTTGAAGACAAGTATGCCCCCATGATGAAAATCATCATGAAATATTTCACATGTGAGGGCAAATTTTCTAGATTATACACCTATCACATTAGGCTTCTTATGCATTTTACAAGGATAAGGATGTTGAACATTCCTTATTTATTATTCAGGAACATTGAGAAGATGGCTTACATTGTACAGAAAAAGCCATACCCTATTGGCTTGTACGGGCCTGACCCAGGTCCAGAGGTGATTTAGCCAAGAAAATTCCAGTACTACCGGCCCTTTCAGCAACAGTCCGCAGAGCGCGAACTGAGGTCTCACTCGAAGTTGTATGGGAGGGTGCTAGAACCAGGTTTCCGCACCCTGGGGATTTTTGATGAGATTCTGGAGGTCTGCGGTTTGACCCTTCGCGCACGTTGCTATGTGCACTTTCTATCCCTTCGCAACCTACGGTGCTGCTTCCACGCAACCCTACTCGGGGCGCAACTTGTATAATACCCAAGTCCCTTGCTATTTAATCTATTATTATCTGATTACTTAACTTGTTTATGTAAGACTAATGATTATTACAGCATATTCAGCAATCATATCGTGCACACGATAAATAAAACAGTATAAACGTAAAGAAGGCAATACACAACAAATACACATAAACAGGAATCAACTTCTATTTATTATTCTTCGATCCATATTATAGACTCGACACCACCCTGCGCACTCAGCTGTGGACTCTACTAGGCCTCTTCACACTCAGTTACAGAGGCTCTTCCTACTACTATGACCCAATACACTTAGACTACTACTCTAAGCTCGAACCATTTTTATTCTTCTCTCTCATTCCGCTAATTAACTATCTTTACAACTTAGAGCCATGCTCTATTTATATAATCCCATGGTCCGCGGACCATGGGTAGGTCGAAATGACTTTACATTATATTACAATACTTTAGGGTGGACAACCCTATGACTCAACCTATACTTCATGTTCCGTGCCTGCAATTCACGAAGTATTAAAAAACGCTTGACCAAAACTTGGCTTTTAAGCCCCAAAACATGTTGTGGGGGGATTCCATGCCCAACAGGCCCCCAACACAATCATCATGACTCGTCCCGAGTCACTCTGCTGGTGCGAAGACCTTGGCACGGAGCCCCTCCAACTTGTCCCGTACTGCTTGGAGGTCCGCGACACACTATTCTATGGTTTGTTGGACCTGCTGCATTCTTGCTTCTGAATCATCCACGTCTGAATCATGTCCTTTCCTTGGTACCAGCTTCTGGTGTATGTGTTTATAGTCCCGTGCCCTTGTTCAGCTCCTCATGTCGCGAAGACTGTGCTTCGGTCGGTTAGTCAGAGGGTTGGCCCTCGCATGTAGGGTTTCAAGTGACTGTCGATTACTTTGCCTGGGAAGGGTTCTCCATTTAGTTTGACCAGCTAGACTTCACCTCCATCTGTGACCTCCTTTAGCACATATGGTCCCAGCCAGTGCATTCTGAACTTTCCCTGAATTTTTTCAAACTTACTGTCATACAGTAGTACTAAGTTGTTTACCTTGAATGTGCACAACTTGATATGGCGGTCGTGCTAGGCCTTTTCATGCTATTTCTGTACCTGCTGATGAAATCTAGCCAGAAACCGTTCTTCCTTGAGTTCTTCTAATTGCACGAGCCTTTCTTCCAGAGCTTCGCAGTCCATCATGCATGTGAGCGTTGCTATTCTTAGACTAGGTATGATGTATTCCATCGACATGATAGCTTCCGTGCCAAAGACCAAACGGAAGGGTGTCTGTCCCATCAATTTCTTGCACACTGTCTTGTACACCCATAACACAACAGGTACACGTAAGTCCCAGTCGTTCCTCTGCGCGTTACATACTTTGGTTAATGTAGTCTCCAGTATTTTATTGAATGCCTCTATTATCCCATTGGCCTGTGGGTGGTATGGTTTACTTTTCTGATGATACACCTGTAACTCTTCTATGAGCGTGCTGATGGTTTCATTCAGGAAATGTATTCCACGATCACTCATTAAGATTTTCAAATAGCCAAATCGTGTCAACATGTTTTCAAATAAAAACTTTGCAGTTGTAGCAGCCATGCAGTCCTTGACCAGTTGTGCTTCCGCCCATCATGTCAGGTACTTTGTCGTGGTGATGATGTAGTGAGCACTTGTCTTTCCCTTAGGTTTGATTGGGCCCACAAAGTCGATTTCCCATTTCTCAAATGGTTGCAGTGTCATTTGGGGATTTAGTGGCATCTCGTCCCTTCGTGATGGCTTTCCCGTCCTTTGACATATATCACAGGCCTTACATTGCACTTTCAAATCTTGGTGTAGGGTCGGCCACCATAACCCTGTGTGCAGAATCTTCTGTGTGGTCGCACGTCCTACATAGTGTCCTCCTACAATGCCCACATGTGCTTCCGTGAGGATCTGACCTTGTTCAAATTTAGGTACGTATCTTCGTAATATCTCATCTTTGCCCATCTTATAGAGGTGCCCCGCGATGACAGAAAAATCCATTGCGTGCACCACCAATTCCTTCTTTTGTTGGATTGAGTATTCCTTCGGTGCAGTCCCTGTTGTTAGAAATTGGATTATATCTTGAAAGTGTCCGTCCACGACGCGCACTGCAAAGAGTTGTGCATCAGGTAGTCCCTCCAATTTTTTTGGTTCCTCGCCCATCTCAATTAGTGACAAGTGGTCTGGTCCTGCGTTTAACCGTCCCGACTTGACTATGACCTCAAAATCATATTCTTGAAACAATAGAAGCCATCTGCATATTCACGCCCCCAACACAGGCTTGTTCACTAGGTATGTCAACGCGGAATGGTCGGTATACATCTTGAAATGTCCCCCAAGTAAATAGTGTTAGTATTTTTGGAGCGCGTACACCATTTCCAACCCCTCGCGCTCGGTGGTAGAGTAGTTCTTTTCTGCTTTGGACAATCTTCGACTCACAAATGCGATTGGGAGATCCACACCCTCCGCGTCCTCATGTCTGAGTATGGCTCCCATTGTGATACACGACGCATCCACATGTACATGAAATTCCACATCCCATTTTGGGAAGACCAAGATTGGAGCGGAGGCTAGTTTCCCTTTCAAGACATCCAAACTCTCATGCAATCATCATTCCAACAATATGTAACATCTTTTTTCAATAGATTTTCCATCGGCGCAGTTATTTGGGCATAACTTTTGATGAACTTCCTATAGTATCCAGTGTGTTCCAAGGTAGCGCGCAATTGTTTAACACTTCGCGGTGCTTCCAAATTTAGGATAACGACAATCTTCGCAGGGTCCACCATTAGTCCTTGTTTGCAAACCACATGTCCCAGTAGGTTTCCAAAGGAAATGAGGAATGTGCAGTTCTTAAGGTTCAGCACAATCTGGTGTCGGTGGCAAGTATCCAGCATCAAGCGTAAGCTCGCTACATGGTGCTTAACTAATCCAAAGACAGTCCAATCATCCATATAGACCTCCAAGAACTTGTGGATGTATTCTTTGAACGCGACCACCATGATGTGTGAAAATATAGTTGGCACGTTCTTCAGTCCAAATGGCATAACGGTGTATTGAAAGCAACCCCATTCTGTTATGAAGGTCATTTTGCTCCTATCTTATGGCGTGATCTTGATATGATGGTGCCCTGAGAACCCATCCGTGAATGAGTATGCTTCCTAACCGCCAACATTTTCCAGTACTTCATCTGTGAATGGTGTTGGGAATGGATCGTGTACACAGGCGTCATTCAACTTCCTAAGGTCCACGCATATTCTTATTTCGCCCTTCTGTTTTTTCTCCTGTACTACCATAAGACTCACCCAGTCAGATTCTTCTACTGGTTCAATAATTCTAGCTGCGAGCATTTTGTCTAATTCGTCGCAAACCTTTTCTTTATATTTTGGATTCAAGCGGTAAGGCCGCTTCTTAACTAGCTTCGCGTTGGGTTTCAGGGTGATCTTCATCATCCCTAAATCGCCAACAATTCCTTTTAAGTCCATAATTTTGGTTGGGAATAGGTCTTGGTATTCACGGAGTAACCCAACAACCTTATCGACCGTGGCATCATCCCAATAGTCCCCAAGCGTTGCATACTTTGGCTCTGCCTTCGTTCCAATGTTGACTTGCTTTGTCTTTAGTGGCATGGTGATGTCGAGGTCTTCAAGTGATGGTCCATGAATCTCGTGACAGCCTTCCATTTCTGAAATGTTAATGTTCCATGGGTCCTCATCATCCTCCTCAAAATTTATGTTATAACACTCTAGTGTGCTGCTTAACTGTGTCACCCATTCTGGTTGAAGTACTCTCATTGGCTCCTGTGGTATTTTGAAGATAGCGGCTTTTACTGCTTGTAGCACATCGTCAATAGTATCCGAACAACAATCTTCAAATGTGAATGTTAACAAAAATCCCTCGCTCAAGACATCTCATTCGCCCGTACCATGGCGAAGCTCCATCTCTGTATACCAATTCATGGGTATGGCATCTAGGGTATGGTAGAATAAATGTACCCATTCAGGCTGTGGATTTTCCCCATAGACCTTGGTCCATTTCACGAGGTGCGTGCATGGATCATCTCATCCATCATATTTGTCTACTAGTCATATTTGTGGTTTTCCAAAACGTAGGCACATCATCATTCTGCATCCGCGCCAGTCCTCAAAATTTCCTTGATGCGTACCCCACCATCGTGCGGGTGTGGCACGCAGTGCCAACTTTAGCGCATTGAATTGCTGCTGTTCTGGAATTGTGCTTTCAAAATTGCTCAGGAATTCATCCACCACTTACAATCCATCGTATATTGGTAGCTCCCTTGCCTCTATTGTCACGCAACACAATGATCTAATCATCATGTTGCAGTTCAGCGTTGTTACTTCGTGTAGCCGATTCTACCATCACTCTATCTCTTCGCCTAAATCTGAAGTGCAAGAGATTTCGCGCTCCCATTAAATCCTTCCATCTGCAATAGGATTCACCCAATCCTCTTCTCACACAGTTATCTTGTAAATACAATTGTGATCATCATCACTATCATCGTCACGCACCAGTTCAGTGTATCACGCTCCTTCGGTTGGGTCTAGTGGTACTACTATGCGTAGTGACTTTTTCTCAAAGATCATTTTGCGCTTCTTCAGATTTATGACTTCGTTCATATCGGTGGCCCAGTCTATTCCTAGTAGCGCGGGATAGGGATTACTATCATCGACCATCTCTATCACTTCAAAATACGCCTGCGTGCTCACACCTTCAATATTGATTGTTACCCCTTGCAATCTTCCCATGGGCAAAATATTTTGTTGGTTCACCATTCGTAAATGAATAGGGGACCACTGTAGCACGGGTCTGCCCATGCGTTCCCATGTTTTCTTTGGTAGTACATTCGTATTTGAACCCAGATCCAAGATTACCTTATCCATTTAATGCTCGCCTATTTGTGAAATCAGCCTCATTTCCATTCCTGTGCGCAATGCATGCTTTCCCAGTTTCTGGACCACGCGCGGTTCCCTTGACCCCGCGCACCTAGTGATATGTTCCTGTAGTCCTTTGACTGCCTTGCTGTTGCACAGCAGTTTCATGCGTGTCTTCAAAAAGGTAGTGAACATTGAAGGATCCATCCCTGGTTCTTGTTGATCCTTACTACCTGAAGTGGAGGCCTCTGTGAAGCTCTTCTTAGCTTCCATGAATGTCTCCTTCGCGCGTTCTAAGTCAAATTTGGGTTACTTTGTAGGAGCTTTGCGAACCCTGCACTTTCTTCTGGCTGCTTCCCTTTATCATCTCCCGTGGTCATACCACTCCTAAGCATCATGTTTACATTTGGGTCTTCTTCATGTTGCTCAAACCTCATCATTTGTAAATTCTGAGTCGAAGGGGGCTGGAGTACCCCCTTTCCACGCATCCTCACTATTAGCAAAGGGCAATCTTCTACCTCATGATCAAACTGAGTATAGTACTGACATGATATTCTTGTCGGGTTTGTACAATCATGGGCATAGTGCCTTGTCCCTCCATAATTGTAAAAATTAGTTGTCCGTGACCCCTTCTTGGTCCCATTCTACCTTGAACTCGACCGTGTCCCTGAAATCCAGCGTGTGCCATTCCTGCGTTTGGGTTGAGGGCTTGCATTTCGGTCTACACCCTATAGGTAGGAGTGTGATCCATCATTATTTCGTAGCTTTGGCAGGTGCGTTCATCATGGCCTACTGACCTACAGAAATTACAAAACAATTGTTGGGACTTCTGCATATACTTCTGCAACATATGACAATTATCTGTGGTGTGTTTTCCTCCTATCTATTAGATCACGCACCATAGTGCAGATGCCGCGCTCGGCCCTGCCTGTGCCTCTGGTCTTAATGGCATCGGCCCTCCTCCTACCAATTAGTTCATGAACACTAGACAATGGTCCTTGTCTTGCCCTTGACCTTTGCATATTATGCACCATACTTCCGTGCGCACCTCCGGCCAAGGCGCTTGTCCTGTTTCAAAATTTGCATTTCCAGACATATATTCTATAGTTGCACGTGAATTTTTTGGACTCCCAACACCGGGTCTTGTATAGGGGTCTCATGTAATCTCATTTTCATTTCCAATGCTTCGGCCTGGGTGGAAATTTTTTGCTGTGACAACGCCATCCTTAAGTGTGGCATAAGTGAGGCCACAAACCATGCGTGATGTTGTGCATCTGTTAATGTCATATTAGCTTCACGGATTGTACTCTTAAGCCTTTGGTCCAGATCCCAGGGGGTCTTGCCCAGGAGCATCGTGATCTCCTTAAACCTGATGATTGATTGTGTTTTTTATTTTGGCCTTCTAAATTCCCTGTTTAGCACGGCCTGGATCTTTGCGATTCCTACGTTTGGGTGGTCATTAGAATGCTTGATATACCATGTTAATGTGTGATCCTGCAACGCGCTCACCAATGTAGCCTTTTTAATATTGTCATCCACAACACCTTGTGCTTCCCATACTGCTCTTACCATGAACCAGAATTGGTCCGGATCTTCATTTCCCACTCCTTTGAATACCTGTAGTTTGATCGCACTCGCCATACTGAACTATGGTGGTGGCGGAGGTGGGGTTGGTGGAGATGGAGGTGAGGAGGGTGAGATGGGTAACAGTGTGGGTGGAGGTGGTAAACCCAAAATGCACTACCTTATTAGACTAACCGTGCTTCTCGGGGAAACTTTTGCGAGCTCTTCCTCGCTTTCCCACGAGGGTGAAATTAAGGGAATTCTTTCCAACTCTTCACTACTTTCGCTTTTGTAGATCTTCCCGCTTCGCGTAGTCCCAAACATTAATTTATTCACAGAACCCGCTTTTCACACAATAGCATCTTAATCCAAGTGTTCAAAGATTTAATATACTTACCTTGCGGTCCCTTGAGAAAACGTCACTTCGCCTCACTATAGTTGACGGTCGTGTCTACTGCAAACTCAGTGATAAATCCTCTTATTATTCGGTTGAGCCAATGGTCCATAGCTCGCGCTATGCTTCTAGTCTATGCACTAATTCCAAAGTCCGCACTATTGGTTTGTCGAGCCTACATCTTCCTTGGTTGTCTGCTAACTTCATGATTCACTCATATAGCTCAGAAGGAAAGGATGCAAAGAAAATTTCGTGGATTTCCATATACAAGTAGTGCTCCAACCACTGTTCCTTAGTTACTCGTGGATTTTTGTTTTCCTGCGCTGCGAACTTGTGAATTTTCTTGTCCAACCACTCTTCAATTTCTTTCTTTATTGTATTCTAGTGACACGACATTAGAAATCACTTATACGGATCCCAGTCTTGGGAACAGAACCATTTGTTGGCTTGTATGGGCCTGACCCAGGTTCAGAGGTGATTTAGCCAAGAAAATTCCGGTACTACCAGCCCTTTTAGCAACAATTCGCAGAGCGTGGACTGAGGTCTCACCCGAAGTAGTATGGGAGGGTGCTAGAACCAGGTTTCCACACCCTGGGGATGCCTGATGAGCTTCTGGAGGTCCTTGGTTTGACCCTTCATGCATGTTGCTACATGCACTTGTTATCCCTTTACAACCTGCGGTGCTGCTTCCGCACAATCCTACTCAGGGCGCAACCCATATAATACCCAATTCCCTTGCTATTTAATCTATTATTATCCGATTACTTAACTTTTTTATGTAAGACTAATAATTATTACATCATATTTAGCAATCATATGAGTGTGTGATAAATAAAATAGTATAAACCTAAAGAAGGCAATGCACAATAGATACACAGAAATAGGAATCAACTTCTCTTTATTATTATTCAATCCAGATTACAGACTCAACACCACCCTGTGCACTCAGCTGTAGGGGTCCGCGCACTCAGCTGCAAACTCTACTAGGTCTCTACACACTGAGCTACAGATCCTCTTCCTACTACGACCCAATACACTTAGACTCCTACTCTAAGCTCGAACCATTCGTATTCTTCTCTCTCATTCCACTAATTAACTATCTTTACAACTCATAACCTCCCTTTATTTATACAATCCCATGATCCGTGGACCATGGGTAGGCCGACATGACTTTACATTATATTACATTACTTTAGGGTGGACAACCCTATGACTCAACCTATACTTCGCGCTCCACGTTCACAATTCGTGGAGTCTTACAAAACCTTTGACCAAAACTTGGGCTTTAAGCTCCAAAACATGCTGTGGGGGGATTCCATGCCCAACATACCTCTAGCAAATGAATAGTCTCTATCACTATTCCCTGACAAATATGACTGTGCTACATCATCTTAATCTCCTTAACATCTCTTGGGAGACATTCATTGCCAATGACCTTTTCAGGGGTCCTCAAATTCCTCCACCTCTGTCTCAAGAATCAGGAAAACATTCCGGCAGTGTTCAAGTAAAGAAAGAAAAGAAGGTCAAAGAGACTAGAGCCATTGAGGTGCCTAAGACCTACAAGACATACCAGAGGGGGGCAAGAAAATTGTTTGCAGCAGATAGGCAAGTGTTTCCTCCACTTGGTGTGGAAGGGACCTTGCCTTCTTCATCAACTCATAGGCAAATGCTTTCTCCATAGGGTGTGGAAGGGGCTTTGCCTTCTTCATCAACACAGTAGGTATAGGTGCCGCAGCTACATAAAGGGAAAGAAAAGGTGTTGGAGGAAAACCTTGATGATGAGGAGGAGAGGGATTTTGATTTGATGGAACATGATGAACCAGAACAACCTCATATTCATCATGGCATAGAGACAATTGACTTGGAGGCTCAAGATGAGGCAACAAAGGAAAACATAATCATACAGGAGAAAGAGGCACAGATCCAAGCATTGATGGACAACTTGGTGAGAGCTAAGTATGTCATTACATACCTTAAACAAGAGAACAAGCAGTTGAGTGATAAGTAGGTCCTCATGGAGCTGGAACTTCTCAAGGTGAAGAGACAAAGTGACAAGGGCAAATCAACAATGCAAAAGGAAGAAACATCGGTCACCTTGACTGCAATTGAGAAGGAAATTGAGGGGGATAGAGAAACTTGGCTTGAAAGGGTCAATTTTCACTTAGAGAAGCTGCTACAAAGGGCCAACAGGGACAACCAAATCATCAGGCATATGGCCTATCACTACAGGACCCAGAACAAAATTTGTAATATAAGGGTCAAGCAAATGAAAGCAAGGTTGAGACGGGCACTCAAAGGAAAAAAGGAGGAGGATAGGCTTAGGTTGCTTCCTAAAGCTTTCTTGGCTCATCAATATGCTTTATGGTGGTGTGGGCCACAAATTTTGATCAAATTTGGAGGAATTTTTGCCTTTGACAAATTTTGGCAATTTTGACACAGGAAATTTGGCTCTATGCGCAATGCCACTGGCGTTGCGCTTTTCCTAGGGACACCCAATGGACAAATGGTTTGAATTTATGCATTCATATCAATGAGTACATACACCCTATGCATTTGCTAAGCTTTGGGAGTAGAACTAGTCTACCAAAAGGTCAAAAAACACTCCAAAAATGACCTTTCTGCCCCTTTTTGGACACACAGAAGAAATCTTGGGAGAATCAACTTTTTAGGGGTCAAATGAGATTCAAATGAAGAAATTCAAGATTTTTTGGAACGAAGACATGAATAGATTTCCACTGAGCTATCCTGAGCTCAATTTGGATACCAGGAAGACCTTCAAAATGGACCTGCAAAAAGCGCTGCACATAGGGCCAGTGGCGCTGCACATAGGACAAAAATTGCACTGAATTGACATTTCACTGTGCTTTGACTATAATTTTGGATTTTCTCTCATGGAGGGTGTTTTACTAATGTAAATGATGACTAGGCTTGTAAATGTGATGGGTAATAAGTATTATAGGGTAGATTCATTAGATTAAAAGTCATTTGTTAGAAAATTATATATTACGGAGCAATGGAACACATAAAATATTGCAGAAATATAAACACAGAAAACGCACAAAACAAGAGAGACACAGATATACGTGGTTCACCCAGTTTGGGCTACGTCCACCCCGAATAGCCAGTCCTTCCTTTCTATTATCCAGCAAAATGAAGAGACACAACCTACAGCAAATCCGTTGTAATATCCTCTGTTTTCTCTCACAGCCTCACCTCTCTGTTTCTCGCTCACACACAGAATACACATCTGTCACATAGCCTCAAATAAAATACCCTCATACAAAGAGAGGGGTTGCCTTCTAGGGCAAAAAACCCTAAACTAAACATAAGTTCTACCGTTAGATCATCTGCCTAATGAACGGCCTAGATTGACTAGAAACTACTATACTTTTACAAGGCAATTTTACAGTTGTTTTTAGCTTCGGGGGCGCTGCCCCCGAAACCCCCCGCCAGGGGGGGGGCTCCCAAAGGTCGCAGCCGCCCCCCCTGCAGCGAATATTTTACGGGTGCCATTGCCGCCCCCATTTCGAACTGGGGTCCTATGTGGCGATACCTTTGAATATAAAAGATAATCAAGCTCCACACCCAACATCATTTTGAGCACAAATGAATCAATTTCCTCACTTTTATAGGCAAGTTGTTAGAATGCCTAGATTCCAGTTTCTTGTTCAGTGTTGGTTAGATTAGCTCCTCATCTTAGGGATTCGACCCATGAGGATGGGAGGAGGTTGAATCAATTTCTATATCTTCTTCTTCTTTCTCATTGTAAAGGGTTGGACTCAGCTGAATGCTTATGCTTTGATTGGACATCATTTTGTATCAATTTAGCAGGAGATTAATGAAAAATTGCTACTATTTCTTTGGGATCCATGTGGTATGATGTTTAGTTCAGTTTTCTCTCTTGTGACAATATGTTAAAATGTTTTGTGTACTTCATTAATCATTTCATTGCTTCTAAGTGGATGTTTTCAAGTTGATAGGCAGAACCCATAACATTAATGCTCTGCTTTGGGAAAATATTCACAGTTTATGTTTTCTTCAATTTAGGAAGGATCCATGGTGATCACATGCTCTTCCTAGCTTCTCACTGGTCTTGAAACACCTCACCCATCAAAACCCTAGAGTGCTAAGCTTTATACCTACCTTGCCCCATCGAACACCCTGCAATTTTGACCTAATTTCCTTGCCCAAATTGTCTGACTCCTCCTGATCCAGCAAAACCCCTTCAAAATCAAATCAAACCTTGTGCTACTATACCTAGCCTAATATCATTTTCTTGATCTAGTCATCTTGGCTGAGATCCTTACGGAGAGAGCCCTCTCCTGGCCTAGTAGGGCTAGCTACTTAGCTAAGCGTGGTTTGTGGTTACCCTAGCATTGCCTTCCTTCAGCCTGAGGTTCAATCCAGGTGATAACATTCCCTATTGAATGTGAAATTCTGTCCCTTAAGCTAGCTATAGAACTTCTTTTGGAGATATCTAGTCTCGAAGAACGCCTCATTCATTTGGAACATCTTGATGAGCAGCGTCGAGATGCAACCATAATAAACGAAGCCCATAAGAAGAGGATTAAAACTCAATATGATAAAGTTTTCCATCCTCGGGTTTTTTCTGAAGGCGACCTTGTCTTAGTCTATGACCAAGACAAAGATGTTGTGAGGGCAGGGAAGTTCAAATCTACGCAGTATGGTCCCTTTATAGTTAAGCATGTTTTGAAAAAAGGGGCTTATGAATTAATTGATTTTGAAGGGAGCAAGCTGACAGAGCCTAGAAATGGGATCTACCTTAAGAAGTATTTTGCTTAGGATTCGACTGAGCAATTGCTTGTTTGTATATATTGTATCTTTGTACATATCTATCTGGCATTTTTGTGATATCGATATTTTTTTATCTACTTTGGCAGGTATTGATGGACGATTCAATATATTTCAAATTCGCTTATGGTGCAAGTAGGCACACTCGGAAACTTGCTTCCATGGCTTGGGTGATTTATTATCCATCTGGCCAGTTGATGGTGTCAAGGGGAGTATGTATTGGCCCTACTTCGAACAACATTGCCGAATATACTGCCGTTCTTAATTTACTATCCAAAGCAATATCTTATGGGATTGATTCGTTGGTAGTTTATCTAGACTCACAACTGGTGGTGTCATAGTTAAATAACACTTATTGGGTTCGCAATCCTTATTTATATCACATATGTTCACATTCCACGATTTGAGAATTCATTAGCAGACTCTATTGCTAATCAAGCATTAGATTGGCACATTAATCATTCATCAAGTTAAATAACATCAAAAAAATTGAATCTATATATATATATATCATAAAATTACCTATATATAGATGGAGTGTTAAAAAATAATATACAAAATTGGGACATGATTGTTACGCAGTAATTTGTCACCGTTTGTCACCGTCCCTGTTACCCCTCTCCCACACATTGGAGGACTCATTCCGGGACCTATGAGAAGTGACATGACCTGAAACCACTTGCATCATATTCCTCTAAGTATGAGCTTCATATGCCCTGAAGACATCTCCTGCAAAACACCCATGAAAACAGCTCTTTTTGCATTAGCGCGGGTCCACAGTGTATTGCCCGCGCCAATGGGGGAAATCCTCTAAAGAGGGCGCGCCATTGGCGCTCTGTCTGAGAGTCGCACTCGCGCCAACCGAATTGAGTAAAGTTTTTAACAAACAAGCTTCCGAAGGTTCTCCTTAACCCATTCACCAACTGAACCTATGTTGAGCTAGGATGGTTTGGATTCGAATCTCCATATAAGGGAAGTGGTTTTCCACCTTTCATGGAAGTTTCTAAGTGATAAAGCCAATCCCATGAATAATGTGGTTGATCCTATCTCCTTCCTCTCTATCTATAAAAGCTTGTCTCTATGCCTTGAGCAAGCTAGTTCCAGCATAGTGATAGAGAATACCAGGAGTTCAAGAGTTTGAAGCTGCAAGAGCCTTCTTTGCACCCATAAGGCCAAATCTAAGTGAGGAGATTCTTCTCACCCAAGAGAGAGAGGCTTGTTCCCCATCCCAACAAGCTTTGCAAGACTTGTGTAGCTGATTACCCAGCCAAAGGAGGATTTGACGTCAGAACAATGGTTGTATTCTTCTTTGTTATTTATCAATAATAGATGACTATCATTATGGTTCCACTCTCATTGTCCTATGATTGATGTTGAGTTATATCTTTTCTGATTGATATATAGTTGCATCTATTGGATTTTATGCTCGTGTTTGTGTTGTTCTTTTCATGTGCAGGTGTCCAATCACGGAGATCGTGGGGATCGTGACCGGCCGAGGCAAAGGAACGAGGGCGACGTCTCTTCTACGAATATTAGCATTGGAATCCAAGTAGGTTCTCATCATCCACCTTTAATTTGCAATTAGGAACTTACGTGATATCATTGTTTGATTGTTGCTAGACCCGGTCTGGGCTAGTAGGGATCGTCTCTGTCCGCAGAGAGGATTTACCTCCACAACAAATTGGCAACTCCGCTGGGGAGTCTTGTCTCTTTGGTTCTCTCGTTTGATTGCTTAGATAGCTTTCTGGGTTGGATTTCTTGCTGTCTCTTGCTTCCTGGTCTGCCGGGATACTGTTAACCAAGCCCTGGACTGCTTGTTTTTATTTTTGACCTAGAAAACTTGATTAGCGCGCTTTTTAGCCTGACAGTCACACCAATTGGTGCATGTTGCTCAAAGACAACCCACGCCAATCCCTTAAAAGCGCGAGTTGTAGCCTGACAGTCGTGCCAGGCCTGTCAACTTTTCCAGTTTGCTTGTTTTCAAGCCCTCTGAGCTTGGATTTGTATCTTGCCACGTCTTTTTCAATTACTGGAGTGTGTTTGATCCTTTTTTGACTGGTTTTAGACCTCCATCCTTCGGGTGTTTGCCTCTTTCCATCGATTTCACATTTCAGCCCTAGGGCATCTAGTGGTTTTGTGCATCGAGCCTTCCGTAGGAGTCTTGGGTTCTTTGATCGTCCAGTCAACTTTGTGATTACTCGTTTGCATTGGCTCAGTAGTTGTCAAAGCTTTTTCTTGTTATTCAAGTGATTTGCTTCTTTTTCGCTTGGATTTCGCTTGGCTTCGTTTGGGCTTAGATCACATAGCTCATAGAGGTCTTTGTGCTTTCTTCTTGGTTTGAAGGACTGTCTTGGTGTTTTGGGGATTTGATTGTGTTCTCATTGAGTGAAATTTGTCTTTTTACTCGGTGTTATTATCTCTCAAAATTTGTTTAGTGCACTTTTCCATTGAAAAGAAAACGAATAGTCTCTTTTGCGTTGAATTAGTTAATGGAAATTAGAGCTTTTCATTGATTAGTGACTTAAAAAAAAAAGTTTCGTTTATTGCCATTAGCTGCATTAGAGTGGTTCTTGATTGTTTGAGGTCATTTTGTTTGATTGAAAAATTCTCAACTCTCTCGTAGTTAATGTTCATCGAATGAAATGATATTCTTTGGCATATAGCTTGCATTTAGGGAATTGTGAGAGATTACATACGGTAGGACCTGGAAATCAAAACCTAATCAAAGATCAACCATAAAATGAACTGAATGAACTTAAAAATGCATTGGAACATAACGCTCACTATTTAGAGGTCTAGGCTAGAGACTTGCTCCGACGTCGTTAAACCTAGTCACTGTTGTTTCACATTGTGGTTGGGTGATTCCTCCTTTTGTGACTCGATAGTGGTCTAGCATGGACTTGAGCTCCCACGTACCGTCGAGTATATAGGGGAGACCCCACTAGGTTATCATCCTTTATCCACAGGAAACCGTGTCTGCCGCCTTACAAGCCGTAACGCACCGAACACAACATTCAGGAAGATTGACTGCCGTACGGAAAGTCCTTGGTCTTCATATGATTGCCAAGGTGTATATGCAGTTTTACGAATTTTTTTGGTAAACCCTTGCCTATTTTCTCCAGAGTAGTCACTTTTGATCCTTTTCGGACTCCTTAAAAGAAAAGGCTCACTTGAGCAGTTTGTCACTTCGGGATCACAAAACATTCGAAGGCGACTAGAGTCACCTTTTTGTCCTTTTCTCGACTCTTAAAACATGAAAAGGTCAAGTTGTGTCCTTGCATCTTAAAATTTATTCGGCCGCATTCACATTTACCCGGTTAGATCTTGTTTGTGTTATCTTGAGTAGGCTTCTTTTCGTTCTCGATGGCAACTTTTCCGGGGTTCACCAACCCAGGGATCCCCTCTGATGGGAACCCTGGTCATTTCGCTCCTTTTGGAAATGTTGGTGCTCCTTATATGGAAACGTTGTCCCTCCCAGGGTTAACTGTTGGGTTGCTGGTTTGGTTGTTCTCAACCTCTTTGGTCCCTGTCGTCTCACTGTCTGATCAATTAGTCCCTCCACCTGAACAACATCATGTTGATTCTAAGGTGGACCTCTCCCCTTCTACGCATACTTCTACGTCCTCATCTTCTACTTCGCCTGGTGAAAGTCTCGATTTGACTAACCCGGTGGCTAAGAAGAAGAAGAAGAAGGCTCCCAAGGGAGAGGCTAGAAGTACAGCTCTTACTCCGAGTACACCTGAAGTCGGGCCACCTTCTGCTCCTTCGCGGAAGGTCAAATTTCCTTGTCGATTATGCAAGAAGGACCATCTTCTTCGCGATTGTCCTGGCATTCCCAGGATACTAGACGTATGGTCTCGCGATACGGCCCGCCCCTCATCGTCCTCTGAAGCTGACGGCAATGCTACCTTATCAGTCAGGAATGGTAAGGGAAAAGGGAAGATTCGAATCCCCTATATACTTTGTGAAGGCAATCATCCCCTTCACCTTTGTCCACTCATGGATAAAGCCTCCGTTGTCTTGGAAAGTCTTACAGCTCCTTCACCCCAACTTCCCGTTGGTTATCAACGTCTCTCTGTAGCCGCAGATCGTTCCCCTGCTGACAAAGAGATTGATTCATATTCTTCTCTTGTCCAGCCTCCTCTTCCTGAACCTGGCTGTGCCCAGCCTGTTCCAGACCAACCATTGGTTGGAAAGAGTGTTGACTCGAGTTCACCACCCGTCGATCACTCTGTTTCGGAAGAGCATCACTCCCATGTTCTTCTCGTCTCCTCAGATTATCCTGAGTCTAGACATGACTCTCCTATCCCAGCTGCTCCTGAGAGTCCTACTTCAGTTCCTTTAGAGCAGGGGGTCAATCATATGATTCCCCCACCAAGTAGTTCAGTCGTTTCCTTCGACTGGAGTCGTTTGACTACCTCCCCCCTTCCATCCCATGTGCCTTTCTGGGTCACGGTACATGCCTATAATAAGGCGCTACCTGGCACTGTGTTGGATGAGGGAGCATTGGTTAGTCTTATGCCTGCCACTACTTGGCAAGCCTTGGGTTCCCCACTGCTTGTGCCAGCCGCACCGAATCTGACGGCTTTTGACGGAGGAACTAGACAACCATTAGGGATCCTTCCACAGTTCCCTGTTACTTTGGTAGGCAAGACCGTCTATATAGACATATCGGTTACCCAAGGTGCTTTAGACTTCAGTATTCTCCTTGGTCGTGACTATGTTTATGCCATGGGGGCCCTGGTCTCTTCACTTTTCCGGGTGGTTTGCTTTCCACACGATGGAAGAATAGTGACGATAGATCAATTATCGTTCGTCCGTCCCCAGGTGCCTCCTGCACAGTTGTCATCCCCTCCTGGTTTTCATCCACCAGTTGCATCTGCCCCATCACAAATCAACTACGTTGCCACCTATCCCGTGCCTAGATCCAGTGATGCCACTGTCATGCATAGTGTCTTGCAGGCATTGGGCCCTGACTTCCAAGATGTTGGCCTTCCATCAGGAGTGGCACTCTTGGGAGCCTAAACTTCCTATTCATTATGATGAAGTTCCTGTTAGGGTCCCACCCTAACCCCCTTATTTATGTCATGGGATCTCGTCATAGTCAAGAGTCAATAAATCCCATATTAATATTTGTAAGTGGTTAACCCGCAATTAATGACGGGACCACAGTTAGTTGCAAATGGGCGGTAGTATTAGATAGATGGTAAATGGGCGGTAGTATTAGATAGATGGTATTAATAAAACCCACGATATTGGCCCGTGGTATTGCATGTATGAGTCATATATAAAGGATAGAGACTCCCTGCGAGGAGCATTGTGTCTTGTTTTGTAATCGAGCTCTGCTCTATTGGAGGTTGCCCCCTCGAAGAGGCCTATGAACATTTCTCTCTGAATAATAAAATCATTTCTATTCTGTGTTCTGGGTATATTTTCTTCGCATATTCTGTGTTCTCGGTATCTTTTCTTCGCTTGGGTATTGCTTTGCAGGTTAAGAGCATAACAAGTGGTATCAGAGCACTTTCTAGGGCTCGGTGGGATCTCCAAATTTTAGCAAATTTTTTTTTTGGCTAGAGACGTGTTCCGGCGTCTTTAAACCATGGGATCTGTCTTTAAGCGCATAAACCTGTGGATTTGGGGAGGCATGCACGTAGGAAATACAAGAGGTGGTCACGTCTGTTGGACTCCCTTGTAACCCCTGTGCGTACCCCTTCGAGTAGTAGTGCATTAGACAGAACCGCGCACGGACTGTCTTCCACGTACCCTCTGGGTATATAGGAAGCCCCCTAGCTCCCTTGAAACCTCGCCATAGATAAACCTTCGGCTGTCTTGTTGCTACAGTACACCGAGAACAACACTCGGAGAGATTACTCGCCCGTACGATAGGGTAGTCGAGTTGTACGGCTAAGGGTATGGTCGATCCTCCTTAGTTAGAGCCCTGAAACATTGGGCCGAGTACTACTGTCAGACCCTTATGTATATTGCGATCTGTAACACCTGACACTCCCCAAGACCATAGTTCCCTTTCTATCGGGGGATCACACATCATCTATTCTAGATCAGCAGCAGCAGTTGTTCCACCATTCAGATCTCTCAGATCCACGAGATCGGATATTCTAGATCAGCAGCAGCAGTTGTTCCACCATTCAGATCTCTCAGATCCACCAGATCAGAGTAGTTGTGAAGGGTTCCTATACCTGGATATAATTTTCGCATGACTTTTGGCGGCATTGACATTTTGAGGATTTGGCGACTGTAGTATTGACAAGGAAGGAGTAAAACTCCGTTAGGAGTTTTCCAAAAAAAAAAAAAACGAGTCTGAGATCTTCCGGGGCGCTTATTGGTGACCTAGCCCATCAGTATCAGGACGACGAGCTGAGCAAGGTGGTACCATTCAATTTCTTAGTAAAAATTTTTAGGCGGTCCCGATTTTTCATCAAGTTGGTGTATGGTAGAAACTCGCGCTCAAGCGATGGCCAATGAAAGGATCGACCAAATTGAAAACCATGTGCACTCCCTCCAAACTGTGGTGCACAAGATCGAAATTGAGCTTCAAGGAATGAGTAACCACATAGAACTTGAGCTTAAAGGAATAAGTAACCAGTTACAGGAGGCATTCCCAAAGGGCAAGAAGCCAGCCCACGAGGAGGCGTATAATGGCCATGAATACCATGAGGGTGAGTCTAGCCACTCTCCTCACGTTTGGCACTCCCAGCCACCACCCAGTCAGCGACCTCCCAAGTTGGATATGCAGAAATTTGATAGTTCTCACACGTCCGCATGGCTAGCACAAATGGAGCATTATTTCCAATTGAATCATATCACAGATGAGGGGACTAAGCTTATGGTGGGTGCCATGTACTTGGACAGTGAACGATGGCAATGGAAGGAATGGCATCAGTGTTGCAATGGACATTTTCAGAATTGGGCCCAATTTGCCAAAACTCTTCGCAGTCGCTTTGAACAGGAAGACTCTTTTTTGGGGCGTCTCACTAAGCTCCGACAGACGGGTACAGTGGAGGAATATATTACTGCTTTTGAAGCCTTAGCCTTCCGCACTAAGGGTCTCACAGATGAGTTCTACATGGAATGCTTTATCAGCGGTCTTAAAGAAGCCATCAAAGCTCAGGTTCTACTCCACCACCCTCCCACATAGACAGAGGCTTGCCAGGTAGCCCGTAAGGTGGAATGTGCATTAACAGCCCAATCCAGCCGCCCCAACTTCCCCGCTAAAGGTCGTCCCTCACAGGCTCCCAATATGACTCAGACACTTAAGATTCAAAAGGTGTCACCTGCGGAAATGGCCGAAAGAAGGAAGCAAGGACTATGTTACTACTGTGATGAAAAATATTCCCCAGGTCATAAATGCAAAGAGCACAAGTTTTTTCAAATAGATGCCACTGACTACAGCTCCACCGAGGAAGATCCACCACTTGAGGAACCGGAGGCGATCGAAGAAGATAACCAACAGGAGATTGTATCTGATGAACCAATTATTTCGCTAAATGCATTGGCAGGAATTTCTTCCCCTCAAACTCTCAAAATCAGGGGTTTTCTTAAACATCGCCCAGTAGTAGTCTTGATTGATAGTGGAAGTACCCATAATTTCATCCACCAAAAGATCGCTGAAGCAGCACATTGTTTTGTCCGGGCAGTTTCTAACTTCCAAGTCCAGATTGCAGATGGGGGCACAATGAAATGTGAAGGTCGCTGTGAAAATGTCAAAATTCAAATGGGGGATTATCAATTGAAAACCCACATGTTTGCAATACACATGGGGGGTTGCGACATTGTCCTCGGCGCGGAATGGCTCCGCACTCTTGGGCCAATCACAATGGATTTCCAGGAGTTATATATGAGTTTTAAGCAGAACAACTCCACGCATACCCTCCGTGGACTACAGGCGGGAGCCCCCTCTATCATCAGCTCGCATAGGATGGAAAAATTGTTAAAAAAGGGCCATCATGGAGTGGTAGCTCAATTTAATGCCATCCAGGTAGTAGACACCATGCCTCCGCCAATTCATCCTAATATGCAACAGATTTTAAATAAACATCGGACGGTCTTTGACAAGCCTCATGAGCTTCCAACCTCAAGAGGGGTACATGATCATAGCATCACATTGGTTCCAGGGGCCCAACCCCCAAATGTGCGGCCATACAGATATCCGTTCACCCAAAAGAATGAAATAGAAAAAATCATCAAGGAATTGTTGGAAGCAGGTGTCATTCGTCCCAGCATTAGTCCTTATTCATCTCCAGTGGTCATGGTCCTCAAGAAAGATGGGGAGTGGCGGATGTGTCCAAACTTCAGGGCCCTCAATAAGTTAACAGTCAAAGATAAATTTCCCATCCCAGTGGTTGACGATTTGCTGGACGAACTCAATGGGGCTCAATTCTTCACTAAGTTGGATCTTCGCTCAGGCTACCACCAAATTCGCATGAAGGAAGTCGACATCCCAAGACAGCTTTCAGAACTCATGAAGGCCATTATGAGTTCCTGGTCATGCCATTTGGTCTCTGTAATGCCCCCTCTACTTTTCAGAGCCTTATGAATCACCTCCTCAAACCATATCTCAGAAAATTTGTCCTTGTCTTCTTCGATGACATCCTCATCTATAGTGGCACTTGGGAGGCACATCTTCAGCATGTAGATCTACTCTTGCAACTGCTCCGCATGCATAAATTATTTGTCAAGATGTCTAAGTGTTCGTTTGGCATGGAAGAAGTTGAGTATTTGGGCCACATTGTGGGGCGTGAAGGTTTCAAGGTGGACCCAAAAAAGATCCAGGCAATGCAAGAATGGCCTCAACCTAAGACCTTGAAAAGCTTGAGAGGATTTTTGGGTCTCACAGGCTATTATCGTAAATTTGTCCGCAACTATGGCCGCATAGCGAAGCCCCTAACGCAACTCCTAAAGAAAAATTCCTTCTTCTGGAACGAAGAAGCACAACAGGCATTTACCGCTCTCAAAACCGCCATGCGTTCCACTCCTGTCTTAGCACTACCGGACTTCACCAAATAATTTGTCATTGAATCTGATGCTTCGGGAACAGGTATTGGAGTGGTCTTAATGCAGGAAGGGTGACCATTGGCCTTCACCAGCCAACAACTAAGTGGGAGGAATCTGGGCCAATCTACCTACGAGAAGGAAATGATGGCCATCTTACATGCAGTCGAGACCTGGCGACCTTACTTGTTGGGGCGACGTTTCCAAATCCGCACAGATCATCACAGTCTTAAATATTTTTTGGAGCAACACCTATCTTCCCCACAACAAAATAAATGGTTAGCCAAAATGCTGGGATATGATTATGAGATCATTTACAAGAAATGGAAAGACAAGAGGGTAGCAGATGTATTGTCGCGCCAATTTGAGGAGGAAAGTACTCTGCTTGCAATTTCCCTCCCCATTCCAGACTGGATTGAAGAGGCTCACAGGGATGGTTTTTACATCCTGGGCTCTCCCAACTCATTTCTCAATTGCAGATAGATCCTAATTCCAGCAAGGGCTACTCGTGGCAGAATGATATTCTTCGCTACAAGGATAGAGTCGTAATAGCACCAACATCCACCCTCAAAAGTCGCATTTTGGCAGAATTGCACTCATCTCCCATTGCAGGAAATTCGGGCTTTCAGAAGACATATGCTCGCACCAGAAGATCATTTTTTTGGGCCGGCATGAAACAGGACATCCTTAATTTCGTAGCAGAATGTGACGTCTGTCAACGCCACAAAGGGGAAACCGTCAACACACCAGGCACATTACAACCATTGCCCATTCCGGCGTCAATTTGGACGGAGGTCTCCATGGATTTCATTACAGGTCTTCCAAAGTCTGGGAACAAGTCAGTCATCATGGTGGTTGCGGACTGACTGTCGAAGTATGCTCATTTCTGCACCCTACCCCAACCATTCACACCCACTTTGGTTGCTCAAACTTTCATGGATCAGATCTTCAAATTGCATGGCATGCCCACTTCTATTGTGTCCGACCGCGACCCAATCTTCACCAGTAATTTTTGGCAGGAGCTCTTCAGAATACAAGGCACTCAACTCAAACTCAGTACTTCATATCATCCACAAATAGATGGTCAAACCGAAGCCGTCAACAAATGTCTAGAAAACTACCTTAGGTGTTTCACTTCAGAAAAACAACACCTTTGGGTACAGTGGTTACCTCTGGCGGAATGGTGGTATAACACCAACTATCATGCCACCACCAAAATGACTCCCTATGAAGCAGTCTATGGACAACTTCCGCCTTCCCCTACTTCTTATCTCAAGGGGTGCTCCAAAGTACAAGCCGTGGATCAACTCCTACAACACCACGCAACCATGCTTGCGCATCTGCGCGAGAATCTTCATCAAGCTCAGAACCGTATGAAGCAACAGGCTGACCAACATCGCTCAGAGCGCCAATTTCAAGAAGGGGATCAGGTCTTTTTGAGGCTGCAACCATATAAGCAAACATCACTCAAAGACAAGGGTTGTCAAAAGCTCTCTCCAAAATTCTACGGACCATACCAAGTACTCCAGCGCATTGGAGAAGTGGCTTACAAGTTGGCTTTGCCACCTACAGCAAAAATCCACCCAGTTTTCGATGTATCGTGCCTCAAGAAAGTGATTGGGAACAATTGCCGAGTTCAAACCAGTCTACCTGAATTGGACGAAGAAGGATCAATCTGGCTTCAACCGGAACAGGTTCTAGACACACGAGACAAGCACCTGCGCGGCCGCATGATTAAGGAGGTCCTCGTCAAATGGAAAGACACCTCTCCGGAAGATGCAACTTGGGAACCAGCCACTATTCTTCAGCAATTTCCGCAGCTTCAGCCTTGAGGACAAGGCTAGTCTTAAGGGGGAGGGCATGTTAGGGTCCCACCCTAACCCCCTTATTTATGTCATGGGATCTCGTCATAGTCAAGAGTCAATAAAGCCCATATTAATATTTGTAAGTGGTTAACCCGCAATTAATGACGGGACCACAGTTAGTTGCAAATGGGCGGTAGTATTAGATAGATGGTAAATGGGCGGTAGTATTAGATAGATGGTATTAATAAAACCCAAGATATTGGCCCGTGGTATTGCATGTATGAGTCATATATAAAGGATAGAGACTCCCTGCGAGGAGCATTGTGTCTTGTTTTGTAATTGAGCTCTGCTCTATTGGAGGTTGCCCCCTCGAAGAGGCCTGTGAACATTTCTCTCTGAATAATAAAATCATTGCTATTCTGTGTTCTCGGTATATTTTCTTCGCATATTCTGTGTTCTCGGTATCTTTTCTTCGCTTGGGTATTGCTTTGCAGGTTAAGAGCATAACAGTTCCATTGGAGCATAGTTCGTTTCCCTGTGTCAAGCTCCTTAAACAATGAAACTAGGTGTCGGAGCACAGTTCCTTGTCTTGTGTCAAGCTCGTTAAAAAATGAAACAAAATGTCTGGAGCACAGTTCCTTGTCTTGTGTCAAGCTCGTTAAAAAATGAAACAAAGAGTCCCGAGCATAGTTCTTGATCTTGTATCAAGCTCGTTAAAAAATGAAACAATTCCCCCTTTCCAATCGCATCTTTCAATTAAGATCTCATAAAGCTTCATTCCATCCACTTTTGTTGACTGCAATGAAGCTTGGGGGGCATGTACCTCATCCTGCGCCATTGCACTGGGGCATGCGCATTTCCAACAAGCAGAGTCCTTCCTGGTTCAAGCTTGTGTCCCGAGGATAGTTTTGATCTTGTGGCGACCTCGTTAAAAAACGAAACAATGTGTCCCGAGGATAGTTTTGATCTTCTGACGACCTCGTTAAAAAACAAAACAAGGTGTTCGAGCATAGTTCTTGATCTTGTGCCAAGCTCGTTAAAAAATGAAACAAGGGTTACGGAGCATAGTTCCTGATCTTGTGTCAAGCTCGTTAAAAAATGAAACAAGGGTTATGAGGATAGTTCTTTTACTATGTCAACCTCATTAAAAAATGAAACGACTCCCTTTCCAAATTGGGTCTTTTGATTAAGATCTCGTAAAATACAAGTCGAGTCTTTCATCGATCTCGAGAGTGAACCTTCATTCCATCCACTTTGTTGAATGCAATGAAGCTTGGGGGGGCATGTACCTCGATTTGCATCATTATGTTGGGGGCATGTGAACTTATAAAAATCATAGTTTTCCGTTTCAAGCTTGTGTAAACATGAAACTGAATCCAAGCAGAGTTCTCCATGGTTCAAGCTTGTGTAAAAATGAACCCATATCTAATTCACATCTTGTGATTGTCGTTTATCCGCTAAATTCTGTTAGATGAGCCTTGGTTGTTTTCATTCCATTGCCACCATCTCTTTGGCTGATCATATGCTTTCACTTGGTTGTTTATCCTTTCCTGAGGAACTGCAGCGATGAGTGGTTTTATTAGCCAGCCTCTTGACCATTACATGTTTTGAGCAGTTCCACCATTGCCAGAACCAGTTGCTACCCTTTATACCACTCGTTCCTCCAAGATGACTCTCCTTTTAAGCTCTTTTCTGACTCGTAAAATATGAAAAGATTGCCGAGTATTTTACCCTTTTTTACTCGTTAAAGAGAATAAAAATTGAGGTCTACTTTCAGCTCTTTTCCGACCGTTTAAAGAAGAAAAGATTGCCGAGTTTTCCCTCGTGACTCGTTAAACGTACATAAGAGGCGGTCGTCTTTAAACTCTTTTCCGACCGTGTAAAAGATGAAAAGATCGTCGGACCCTTGTCGATTCAAGTTCGTTAATTGTCACGAAACGATGTGATATCGATCGCTTTTTTACTTTTTCAGGTCGGTGTCACTACATATGAAAAGTACTCCTCGATCGTAATGATCGGGCGGTTCTTTCGAGCATTGCTTTATACTTTTTCGGGCTCGGGAGACACAACTTTACGAAAAAGGACCCCCCTGGAGTTTTCTTTTTTGCTGTCTTTTCAGACTCTCTAAACAGGGAAAGACGCCGAGTTCTTCCTTTGTCAGGCTCATTAAAACTTAATGACATCGGATTCTGTCATAATGACGCCTTACAAGCATATGCTATCCCCATCAAGCTTGTCATCAAAAAATAATCAGGGTACTCGCCAGAAATGGTGGGGAAAATGGACCCATAATTATTGTCGTGTCGGCAGTATGTCGCTCTTGAACATGGCACTTATCTGCATTCGTGTCTGGGTGGGAACATCTCATCTTGTTTACACTTGCCTCCGTGGGTTTGGGTGATCCTATTTGACCTCTCATCTGCTCATTGCCTTGTCACCATGACCTCTGCTCATTTGATGTCAAATACTGCCAAGTCCACTATCGTGCCGCCGATATGTTCAAGAGAAGTTGACCTCTACAAAATTACAACCTCCCTCTGATACCTCACATAATCTTGATTTACCACAACATTCTTCCTCTGTCTCGTGTCAATGATGTGGGAAACACTATGGCCCACCTTTGATCAAGGTCACTTCCTATCGACTTCAGCTCATTATCCAGGAAGCTGATCTAGAGACTCCCTTCCAGTGCCTTGGAGCCTGCATGCCTCAATGGCAGGTTCTTCGTGTTTGACGAGAGGTTTTCATCATTGGCCTCCGATCGAATGATTCTACGGGTGTTCGACGCCAGCTCATTGATTCGCACGCCGTAGATTGTACCTATAGTACCTTGAGGGCCATTGTCATTATTGGTGGTACCTCTCGCGTCTGTTAACAGTTTTCATCATTGGCTGGTAATCAGATGATGTTCATGCATGTTCGACTCCAACTCATGTATTCACATGCTTGAACTTGTACTCTGTTCAGGTCAATATGGAACGCAAGACCCTGGATTTTGTTTGTTGGAATCCAGGCTGCGATTTGTGGCTTATTATGTTCATTACATGACACATTTACTGGATGGCTGCGACCATGCCTGAGTCTCTTTATCGATCCTCACTGGATGGCTGTGCCCATACCTTGGATCTAGATTATTATGTACTCTATTATGGATGGCTGCGCCCATACCACATATCATGTACTTGAGATATCAGTTGTACTTCTTTACGCAGGTTCTCCGGTGGCAGTGTTTTCAGTTACGCATGTTCTTGTAAAGCATTTCACCCCTCTCTCTCCCTCGGGCCTCATGCTTTAGGGGGCATCTGTTACGCAGTAATTTGTCACCGTTTGTCACCGTCCCTGTTACCCCTCTCCCGCACATTGGAGGACTCATTTCGGGACCTGTGAGAAGTGACATGACCTGAAACCACTTGCATCATATTCCTCTAAGTATGAGCTTCATATGCCCTGAAGACATCTCCTGCAGAATACCCATGAAAACAGCTCTTTTTGCATTAGCGCGGGTCCACAGTGTACTGCCCGCGCCAATGGGGGAAATCCTCTAAAGGCGGCGTGCCATTGGCGCTCTGTCTCAGAGTCGCGCTCGCGCCAACCGAATTGAGTAAAGTTTTTAACAAACTAGCTTCCGAAGGTTCTCCTTAACCCTTTCACCAACTGAACCTATGTTGAGCTAGGATGGTTTGGCTTCGAATCTCCATAGAAGGGAAGTGGTTTTCCACCTTTCATGGAAGTTTCTAAGTGATAAAGCCAATCCCATGAATAATGTGGTTGATCCTATCTCTTTCCTCTCTATCTATAAAAGCTTGTCTCTATGCCTTGAGCAAGCTAGTTCCAGCATAGTGATAGAGAATACCAGGAGTTCAAGAGTTTGAAGCTGCAAGAGCCTTTTTTGCACACATAAGGCCAAATATAAGTGAGGAGATTCTTGTCACCCAAGAGAGAGAGGCTTGTTCCCCATCCCAACAAGCTTTGCAAGACTTGTGTAGCTGACTACCCAGCCAAAGGAGGATTTGACATCAGAACAATGGTTGTATTCTTCTTTGTTATTTATCAATAATAGATGACTATCATTATGGTTCCACTCTCATTGTCCTATGATTGATGTTGAGTTATATCTTTTCTGATTGATATATAGTTGCATCTATTAGATTTTATGCTTATGTTTGTGTTGTTCTTTGCATGTGCAGGTGTCCAATCACAGAGATCGTGGGGATCGTGACCGGCCGAGGCAAAGGAACGAGGGTGACGTCTCTTCTACGAATATTAGCGTTGGAATCCAAGTAGGTTGTCATCATCCACCTTTAATTTGCAATTAGGAACTTGCGTGATAGCATTGTTTGATTGTTGCTAGACCCGGTCTGGGCTAGTAGGGATCGTCTCTGTCCGCAGAGAGGATTTACCTCCACAAAAAATTGGCGACTCCGCTGGGGAGTCTTGTCTCTTTGGTTCTCTCGTTTGATTGCTTAGATAGCTTTCTAGGTTGGATTTCTTGCTGTCTCTTGCTTCCTGATCTCCTGGGATACTGTTAACCAAGCCCTGGACTGCTTGTTTTTATTTTTGACCTAGCAAACTTGATTAGTGCGCTTTTTAGCCTGTCTGTCGCGCCATTTGGCGCATGTTGCTCAAAGACAACCCGCACCAATCCCTTAAAAGCACGAGTTGCAGCCTGACAGTCGTGCCAGGCCTGTCAACTTTTCCAGTTTGCTTGTTTTCAAGCCCTCTGAGCTTGGATTTGTATCTTGCCACGTCTTTTTCAATTACTGGAGTGTGTTTGATCCTTGTTTGACTGGTTTTAGACCTCCATCCTTCGGGTGTTTGCATCTTTCCATCGATTTCACATTTCAGCCCTAGGGCATCTAGTGGCTTTGTGCATCGAGCCTTCCTTAGGAGTCTTGGGTTCTTTGATCGTCCAGTCAACTTTGTGATTACTCGTTTGCATTGGCTCAGTAGTTGTCAAAGCTTTTTCTTTTTATTCAAGTGATTTGCTTCTTTTTCACTTGGATTTCACTTGGCTTCATTTGGGCTTAGATCACATAGCTCATAGAGGTCTTTGTGCTTTCTTCTTGGTTTGAAGGACTGTCTTGGTGTTTTGGGGATTTGATTGTGTTCTCATTGAGTGAAATTTGTCTTTTTACTCGGTGTTATTATCTCTCAAAATTTGTTTAGTGCACTTTGCCATTGAAAAGAAAACGAACAGTCTCTTTTGCATTGAATTAGTTAATGGAAATTAGAGCTTTTCATTTATTAGTGACTTAAAAAAAAAGTTTCGTTTATTGCCATTAGCTGCATTAGAGTGGTTCTTGATTGTTTGAGGTCATTTTGTTTGATTGAAAAATTCTCAACTCTCTCGTAGTTAATGTTCATCGAATGAAATGATATTCTTTGGCATATAGCTTGCATTTAGGGAATTGTGAGAGATTACATACGGTAGGACCTGGAAATCGAAATCTAATCAAAGATCAACCATAAAATGAACTGAATGAACTTAAAAACGCATTGGAACATAACGCTCACTATTTAGAGGTCTAGGCTAGAGACGTGCTCCGGTGTCGTTAAACCTAGTCACTAATGTTTCACATTGTGGTTGGGTGATTCCTCCTTTTGTGACTCGATAGTGGTCTAGCACGGACTTGAGCTCCCACGTACCATTGAGTATATAGGGGAGACCGCACTAGGTTATCATCCTTTATCCACAGGAAGCCGTGTCTGCCGCCTTACAAGCCGTAACGCACCGAACACAGCATTCGGGAAGATTGACTGCCATACGGAAAGTCCTTGGTCTTCATATGATTGCCAAGGTGTATATGCAGTTTTACGGATTTGTTTGGTAAACCCTTGCCTATTTTCTCCAGAGTAGTCACTTTTGATCCTTTTCGGACTCCTTAAAAGAAAAGGCTCACTTGAGCAATTTGTCACTTCGGGCTCACAAAACATTCGAAGGCGACTAGAGTCACCTTTTAGTCCTTTTCTCGACTCTTAAAACATGAAAAGGTCAAGTTGTGTCCTTGCGTCTTAAAATTTATTCGGCCGCGTTCAAGATCTTGTTTGCGTTAGCTTGAGTAGGCTTCTTTTTGTTCTCGATGGCAACTTTTCCAGGGTTCACCAACCCAGGGATCCCCTCTGACGGGAACCCTGGTCATTTCGCTCCTTTTGGAAATGTTGGTGCTACTTATATGGCAACGTTGTCCCTCCCAGGGTTAATGTTGGGCTGCCGGTTTGGTTGTTCTCAACCTCTTTGGTCCCTGTCGTCTCACCGTCTGATCAATCAGTCCCTCCACCTGAACAACATCATGTTGATTCTAAGGTGGACCTCTCCCCTTCTACGCCTACTTCTACGTCCTCATCTTCTACTTCGCCTGGTGAAAGTCTCGATTCGAGTAACCCAGTGGCTAAGAAGAAGAAGAAGAAGACGAAGAAGAAGAAGGCTCCCAAGGGAGAGGCTAGAAGTACAGCTCTTACTCCGAGTACACCTGAAGTCGGGCCACTTTCTGCTCCTCCGCGGAAGGTCAAATTTCCTTGTAGATTATGCAAGAAGGACCATCTTCTTCGCGATTGTCCTGGCATTCCCAGGGTACTAGACGTATGGTCTCATGATTTGGCCGGCCCCTCATCGTCCTCTGAAGCTCACGGTAATGCTACCTTATCAGTCGGGAATGGTAAGGGAAAAGGAAAGATTCGAATCCCCTATATACTTTGTGAAGGCAATCATCCCCTTCACCTTTTTCCACTCATGGATAAAGCCTCTGTTGTCTTGGAAAGTCTTACAGCTCCTTCACCCCAACTTCCCGTTGGTTATCAACGTCTCTCTGTAGTCGCGGATCGTTCCCCTGCTGACAAAGAGATTGATTCATATTCTTCTCTTGTCCAGCCTCCTCTTCCCGAACCTGGCTGTGCCCAGCTTGTTCCAGACCAACCATTGGTTGGAAAGAGTGTCGACTCGAGTTCACCACCCGTCGATCACTCTGTTTCGGAAGAGCATCACTCCCATGTTCTTCTCGTCTCCTCAGATTCTCCTGAGTCTGGACATGACTCTCCTATCCCAGCTGCTCCCGAGAGTCCTGCTTCAGTTCCTTTAGAGTAGGGGGTCAATCATATGATTCCCCCACCAAGTAGTTCAGTCGTTTCCTTCGACTGGATTTGTTTGACTACCTCCCCCCTTCCATCCCATGTGCCTTTCTGGGTCACGGTACATGCCTATAATAAGGCGCTACCTGGCACTGTGTTGGATGAGGGAGCATCGGTTAGTCTTATGCCTGCCACTACTTGGCAAGCCTTGGGTTCCCCACCGCTTGTGCCAGCCGCACCGAATCTGACGGCTTTTGACGGAGGAACTAGTCAACCATTAGGGATCATTCCACAATTCCCTGTTACTTTGGGAGGCAAGACCATCTATATAGATGTATTGGTTAGCCAAGGTGCTTTAGACTTCAGTCTTCTCCTTGGTTGTGACTATGTTTATGCCATGGGGGCCCTGGTCTCTTCACTTTTCTGGGTGGTTTGCTTTCCACACGATGGAAGAATAGTGACGATAGATCAATTATTGTTTGTCCGTCCCCGGGTGCCTCTTGCGCAGTTGTCATCCCCTCCTGGTTTTCATCCACCAGTTGCATCTGCCCCATCACAGATCAATTACGTGGCCACCAATCCTATGCCTGGATCTAGTGATGCCGCCGTCATGCATAGTGTCCTGGAGGCATTGGGCCCTGACTTCCAAGATGTTGGCCTTCCATCAGGAGTGGCACCCTTGGGAGCCTAAACTTCCTATTCATTATGATGAAGTTCCATTGGAGCATAGTTCGTTTCCCTGTGTCAAGCTCCTTAAACAATGAAACTAGGTGTCGGAGCACAGTTCCTTGTCTTGTGTCAAGCTCGTTAAAAAATGAAACAAAATGTCCAGAGCACAGTTCCTTGTCTTGTGTCAAGCTCGTTAAAAAATGAAACAAAGATTCTCGAGCATAGTTCTTGATCTTGTGTCAAGCTCATTAAAAAATGAAACAATTCCCCCTTTCCAATCGCTTCTTTCAATTAAGATCTCGTAAAGCTTCATTCCATTCACTTTTCTTGATTGCAATGAAGCTTGGGGGGCATGTACCTCATCCTGCACCATTGCACTGGTTGCATGCGCATTTCCAACAAGCAGAGTCCTTCCTGGTTCAAGCTTGTGTCCCGAGGATAGTTTTGATCTTGTGGCGACCTCGTTAAAAAACGAAACAATGTGTCCCGAGGATAGTTTTGATCTTGTGACAACCTCGTTAAAAAACGAAACAAGGTGTTCGAGCATAGTTCCTGATCTTGTGCCAAGCTCGTTAAAAAATGAAACAAGGGTTACGGAGCATTGTTCCTGATCTTGTGTCAAGCTCGTTAAAAAATGAAACAAGGGTTATGAGGATAGTTCTTTTACTATGTCAACCTCATTAAAAAATAAAACGACTCCCTTTCCAAATCGGGTCTTTTGATTAAGATCTTGTAAAATACAAGTCGAGTCTTTCATCGATCTCGAGAGTGAACCTTCATTCCATCCACTTTGTTGAATGCAATGAAGCTTGGGGGGGCATGTACCTTGATTTGCGTCATTATGCTGGGGGCATGCGAACTTATAAAAAGCATAGTTTTCCGTTTCAATCTTGTGTAAACATGAAACTGAATCCAAGCAGAGTTCTCCATGGTTCAAGCTTGTGTAAAAATGAACCCATATCTAATTCACATCTTGTGATTGTCGTTTATCTGCTAAATTCTGTTAGATGAGCCTTGGTTGTTTTCATTCCATTGCCACCATCTCTTTGGCTGATCATATGCTTTCACTTGGTTGTTTATCCTTTCCTGAGGAACTGCAGCGATGAGTGGTTTTATTAGCCAGCCTCTTGACCATTACATGTTTTGAGCAGTTCCACCATTGCCGGAACCAGTTGCTACCCTTTATACCACTCGTTCCTCTAGGACGACTCTCCTTTTAAGCTCTTTTCTGACTCGTAAAATATGAAAAGATTGCCGAGTATTTTTCCCTTTTTTACTCGTTAAAGAGAATAAAAATGGAGGTCTACTTTCAGCTCTTTTCTGACCATTTAAAGAAGAAAAGATTGCCGAGTTTTCCCTCGTGACTCGTTAAACGTACATAAGAGGCGGTCGTCTTTAAACTCTTTTCTGACCGTGTAAAAGATGAAAAGATCGCCGGACCGTTGTCGTTTCAGGTTTGTTAATGGTCACGAAACGACGTGATATCGATCGCTTTTTTACTTTTTCAGGTCGGTGTCACTACATATGAAAAGTACTCCTCAATCGTAATGATCGGGAGGTTCTTTCGAGCATTGTTTTATACTTTTTCGGGCTCGGGAGACACAACTTTACGAAAAAGGACCCCCCTAGAGTTTCCTTTTCTGCTGTCTTTTCAGACTCTCTAAACAGGGAAAGACGCCGAGTTCTTCCTTTGTCAGGCTCATTAAAACTTAATGACGTCGGATTCTATTGTAATGACACCTTACAAGCATATGCTATCCCCGTCAAGCTTGTCATCAAAAAATAATCGGGGTACTCACCAGAAATGGTGGGGAAAATGGACCCATAATTATTGTCGTGTCGGCAGTATGTCGCTCTTGAACATGGCACTTATCTGCATTCGTGTCTGGGTGGGAACATCTCATCTTGTTTACACTTGCCTCTGTGGGTTTGGGTGATCCTATTTGACCTCTCATCTGCTCATTGCCTTGTCACCATGACCTCTGCTCATTTGATGTCAAATACTGCCAAGTCCACTGTCGTGCCGCCGATATGTTCAATAGAAGTTGACCTCTGCAGAATTACAACCTCCCTCTGATACCTCACATAATCTTGATTTACCGCAACATTCTTCCTCTGTCTCGTGTCAATGATGTGGGAAACACTATGGCCCACCTTTGATCAAGGTCACTTCCTGTCGACTTCAGATCATTATCCAGGAAGCTGATCTAGAGACTCCCTTCCGGTGCGTTGGAGCCTGCATGCCTCAATGGCAGGTTCTTCGTGTTCGATGAGAGGTTTTCATCATTGGCCTCTGATCGAATGACTCTACAGGTGTTCGATGCCAGCTCATTGATTCGCACGCCGTAGATTGTACCTATAGTACTTTGAGGGCCATTGTCATTATTGGTGGTACCTCTCGCGTCTGTTAACAGTTTTCATCATTGGCTGGTAATCAGATGATGTTCTTGCATGTTCGACTCCAACTCATGTATTCACATGCTTGAACTTGTACTCTGTTCAGGTTGAGATGGAACGCAAGACCCTGGATTTTGTTTGTTGGAATCCAGGTTGCGATTTGTGGCTTATTATGTTCATTACATGACTCATTTAGTGGATGGCTGCGACCATGCCTGAGTCTCTTTATCGATCCTCACTGGATGGCTGCGCCCATACCTTGGATCTAGATTATTATGTACTCTGTTATGGATGGCTGCGCCCATACCACATATCATGTACTTGAGATATCAGTTGTACTTCTTTAGGCAGGTTCTCCGGCGGCAGTGTTTTCAGTTACGCATGTTCTTGTAAAGCATTTCACCCCTCTCTCTCCCTCGGGCCTCATGCTTTAGGGGGCATCTGTTACGCAGTAATATGTCACCGTTTGTCACCGTCCCTGTTACCCCTCTCCCGCACATTGGAGGACTCATTCCGGGACCTGTGAGAAGTGACATGACCTGAAACCACTTGCATCATATTCCTCTAAGTATGAGCTTCATATGCCCTGAAGACATCTCCTGCAGAATACCCATGAAAACAACTCTTTTTGCATTAGCACGGGTCCACAGTGTACTTCCCGCGCCAATGGGGGAAATCCTCTAAAGAGGGCGCGCCATTGGCGCTCTGTCTCAGAGTCGCACTCGCGCCAACCGAATTGAGTAAAGTTTTTAACAAACAAGCTTCCGAAGGTTCTCCTTAACCCATTCACCAACTGAACCTATGTTGAGCTAGGATGGTTTGGCTTCGAATCTCCATCGAAGGGAAGTGGTTTGCCACCTTTCATGGAAGTTTCTAAGTGATAAAGTCAATCCCATGAATAACGTGGTTGATCCTATCTCTTTCCTCTCTATCTATAAAAGCTTGTCTCTATGCCTTGAGCAAGTTAGTTCCAGCATAGTGATAGAGAATACCAGGAGTTCAAGATTTTGAAGCTGCAAGAGCCTTCTTTGCACCCATAAGGGCAAATCTAAGTCAGGAGATTCTTGTCACCCAAGAGAGAGAGGCTTGTTCCCCATCCCAACAAGCTTTGCAAGACTTTTGTGGCTGACTACCGAGCCAAAGGAGGATTTGACGTCAGAACAATGGTTGTATTCTTCTTTGTTATTTATCAATAATAGATGACTATCATTATGGTTCCACTCTCATTGTCCTATGATTGATGTTGAGTTATATCTTTTCTGACTGATATATAGTTGCATCTATTGGATTTTATGCTCGTGTTTGTGTTGTTCTTTGCATGTGCAGGTGTCCAATCATGGAGATCGTGGGGATCGTGACCGGCCGAGGCAAAGGAACGAGGGCGACATCTCTTCTACGAATATTAGCGTTGTAATCCAAGTAGGTTCTCATCATCCACCTTTAATTTGCAATTAGGAACTTACGTGATAGCATTGTTTGATTGTTGCTAGACCCGGTCTGGGCTAGTAGGGATCGTCTTTGTCCGTAGAGAGGATTTACCTCCACAACAAATTGGCGACTCCACTGGGGAGTCTTGTCTCTTTGGTTCTCTTGTTTGATTGCTTAGATAGCTTTCTGGGTTGGATTTCTTGTTGTCATTTGCTTCCTGGTCTGCCGGGATACTGTTAACCAAGCCCTGGACTGCATGTTTTTATTTTTGACCTAGCAAACTTGATTAGCGCGCTTTTTAGCCTGACAGTCGTGCCAATTGGCGCATGTTGCTCAAAGACAACCCACGCCAATCCCTTAAAAGCACGAGTTGTAGCCTGACAGTCGCGCCAGGCCTATCAACTTTTCCAGTTTGCTTGTTTTCAAGCCCTCTGAGCTTGGATTTGTATCTTGCCACGTCTTTTTCAATTACTGGAGTGTGTTTGATCCTTGTTTGAATGGTTTTAGACCTCCATCCTTCGGGTGTTTGCCTCTTTCCATCGATTTCACATTTCAGCCCTAGGGCATCTAGTGGCTTTGTGCATCGAGCCTTCCTTAGGAGTCTTGGGTTCTTTGATCGTCCAGTCAACTTTGTGATTACTCGTTTGCATTGGCTCAGTAGTTGTCAAAGCTTTTTCTTGTTATTCAAGTGATTTGCTTCTTTTTCGCTTGGATTTCGCTTGGCTTCGTTTGGGCTTAGATCACATAGCTCATAGAGGTCTTTGTGCTTTCTTCTTGGTTTGAAGGACTGTCTTGGTGTTTTGGGAATTTGATTGTGTTCTCATTGAGTGACATTTCTCTTTTTACTCGGTGTTATTATCTCTCAAAATTTGTTTAGTGCACTTTGCCATTGAAAAGAAAACGAACAGTCTCTTTTGCGTTGAATTAGTTAATGGAAATTAGAGCTTTTCATTGATTAGGGACTTAAAAAAAAAGTTTCGTTTATTGCCATTAGCTGCGTTAGAGTGGTTCTTGATTGTTTGAGGTCATTTTGTTTGATTGAAAAATTCTCAACTCTCTCGTAGTTAATGTTCATCGGATGAAATGATATTCTTTGGCATATAGCTTGCATTTAGGGAATTGTGAGAGACTACATACGGTAGGACCTGGAAATCGAAACCTAATCAAAGATCAACCATAAAATGAACTGAATGAACTTAAAAACGCATTGGAACATAACGCTCACTGTTTAGAGGTCTAGGCTAGAGACGTGCTCCGGCGTCGTTAAACCTAGTCACTGTTGTTTCACATTGTGGTTGGGTGATTCCTCCTTTTGTGACTCGATAGTGGTCTAGCACGGACTTGAGCTCCCACGTACCGTCGAGTATATACGGGAGACCCCACTAGGTTATCATCCTTTATCCACAGGAAGCCGTGTCTGCTGCCTTACAAGCCGTAACGCACCGAACACAGCATTCGGGAAGATTGACTGTCGTACGAAAAGTCCTTGGTCTTCATATGATTGTCAAGGTGTATATGCAGTTTTACAGATTTGTTTGGTAAACCCTTGCCTATTTTCTCCAGAGTAGTCACTTTTGATCCTTTTCAGACTCCTTAAAAGAAAAGGCTCACTTGAGTAGTTTGTCACTTTGGGCTCACAAAACATTCGAAGGTGCCTAGAGTCACCTTTTTGTCCTTTTCTCGACTCTTAAAACATGAAAAGGTCAAGTTGTGTCCTTGCGTCTTAAAATTTATTCGGCCGTGTTCACATTTACCCGGTTAGATCTTGTTTGCATTAGCTTGAGTAGGCTTCTTTTCGTTCTCGATGGCAACTTTTCCGGGGTTCACCAACCCAGGGATCCCCTCTGACGGGAACCCTGGTCATTTCGCTCCTTTTGGAAATGTTGGTGCTCCTTATATGGCAACGTTGTCCCTCCCAGGGTTAACTGTTGGGTTGCTGGTTTGTTTGTTCTCAACCTCTTTGGTCCCTGTCATCTCACCGTCTGATCAATCAGTCCCTCCACCTGAACAACATCATGTTGATTCTAAGGTGGACCTCTCCCCTTCTACGCCTACTTCTACGTCCTCATCTTCTACTTCGCCTGGTGAAAGTCTCGATTCGAGTAACCCAGTGGCTAAGAAGAAGAAGAAGAAGGCTCCCAAGGGAGAGGCTAGAAGTAGAGCTCTAACTCCGAGTACACCTGAAGTCGGGCCACCTTCTGCTCCTCCGCGGAAGGTCAAATTTCCTTGTCGATTATGCAAGAAGGACCATCTTCTTCATGATTTTCCTGGCATTCCCAGGGTACTAGACGTATGGTCTCGCGATCCGGCCTGCCCCTCATCGTCCTTTGAAGCTCACGGCATTACTACCTTATCAATCGAGAATGGTAAGGGAAAATGGAAGATTCGAATCCCCTGTAGACTTTGTGAAGGCAATCATCCCCTTCACCTTTGTCCACTCATGGATAAAGCTTTCGTTGTCTTGGAAAGTCTTACAGCTCCTTCACCCCAACTTCCCGTTGGTTATCAATGTCTCTCTGTAGCCGCAGATCGTTCCCCTGCTGACAAAGAGATTGATTCATATTCTTCTCTTGTCCAGCCTCCTCTTCCCGAACCTGGCTGTGCCCAACCTATTCCAGACCAACCATTGGTTGGAAAGAGTGTCGACTCGAGTTCACCACCCGTCGATCACTCTGTTTCGGAATAGCATCACTCCCATGTTCTTCTCGTCTCTTCAGATTCTCCTGAGTCTGGAAATGACTCTCCTATCCCAGCTGCTCCCGAGAGTCCTGCTTCAGTTCCTTTAGAGCAAGGGGTCAATCATATGATTCCCCCACCAAGTAGTTCAGTCGTTTCCTTTGACTGGAGTCATTTGACTACCTCCCCCCTTCCATCCCATGTGCCTTTCTGGGTCACAGTACATGCCTATAATAAGGCGCTACCTGGCACTATGTTGGATGAGGGAGCATCGGTTAGTCTTATGCCTGCCACTACTTGGCAAGCCATGGGTTCCCCACCGCTTGTGCCAGCCGCACCGAATCTGACGGCTTTTGACGGAGGAACTAGTCAACCATTAGGGATCCTTCCACAGTTCCCTGTTACTTTGGGAGGCAAGACCGTCTATATAGACGTATCGGTTACCCAAGGTGCTTTAGACTTTAGTCTTCTCCTTGGTCGTGACTATGTTTATGCTATGGGGGCCCTGGTCTCTTCACTTTTCCGGGTGGTTTTCTTTCCACACGATGGAAGAATAGTGATGATAGATCAATTATCGTTCGTCCGTCCCCGGGTGCCTCCTGCGCAATTGTCATCCCCTCCTGGTTTTCATCCACCAGTTGCATCTGCCCCATCACAGATCAACTACGTGGCCACCTATCCCGTGCCTGGATCCAGTGATGCCGCCGTCATGCATAGTGTCCTGGAGGCATTGGGCCCTGACTTCCAAGATGTTGGCCTTCCATCAGGAGTGGCACTCTTGGGAGCCTAAACTGCCTACTCATTATGATGAAGTTCCATTGGAGCATAGTTCGTTTCCCTGTGTCAAGCTCCTTAAACAATGAAACTAGGTGTCGGAGCAAAGTTCCTTGTCTTGTGTCAAGCTCGTTAAAAAATGAAACAAAATGTCCGGAGCACAGTTCCTTGTCTTGTGTCAAGCTCGTTAAAAAATGAAACAAAGAGTCCCGAGCATAGTTCTTGATCTTGTGTCAAGCTCGTTAAAAAATGAAACAATTCCCCCTTTCCAATCGCGTCTTTCAATTAAGATCTCGTAAAGCTTCATTCCATCCACTTTTGTTGACTGCAATGAAGCTTGGGGAGCATGTACCTCATCCTGCGCCATTGCACTGGGGGCATGTGCATTTCCAACAAGCAGAGTCCTTCCTGGTTCAAGCTTGTGTCCCGAGGATAGTTTTGATCTTGTGGTGACCTCGTTAAAAAATGAAACAATGTGTCCCGAGGATAGTTTTGATCTTGTGACGACCTCGTTAAAAAACGAAACAAGGTGTTCGAGCATAGTTCTTGATCTTGTGCCAAGCTCGTTAAAAAATGAAACAAGGGTTACGGAGCATTGTTCCTGATCTTGTGTCAAGCTAGTTAAAAAATGAAACAAGGGTTATGAGGATAGTTCTTTTACTATGTCAACCTCATTAAAAAATGAAACAACTCCCTTTCCAAATCGGGTCTTTTGATTAAGATCTCATAAAATACAAGTCGAGTCTTTCATTGATCTCGAGAGTGAACCTTCATTCCATCCACTTTGTTGAATGCAATGAAGCTTGGGGGGGCATGTACCTCGATTTGCGTCATTATGTTGGGGGCATGCGAACTTATAAAAAGCATAGTTTTCCATTTCAAGCTTGTGTAAACATGAAACTGAATCCAAGCAGAGTTCTCCATGGTTCAAGCTTGTGTAAAAATGAACCCATATCTAATTCACATCTTGTGATTGTCGTTTATCCGCTAAATTCTGTTAGATGAGCCTTGGTTGTTTTCATTCCATTGCCACCATCTCTTTGGCTGATTATATGCTTTCACTTGGTTGTTTATCCTTTCCTGAGGAACTGCAGCGATGAGTGGTTTTATTAGCCAACCTCTTGACCATTACATGTTTTGAGCAGTTCCACCATTGCTGGAACCAGTTGCTACCCTTTAAACCACTCGTTCCTCCAAGACGACTCTCCTTTTAAGCTCTTTTCTGACTCGTAAAATATGAAAAGATTGACGAGTATTTTTCCCTTTTTTACTCGTTAAAGAGAATAAAAATGGAGGTCTACTTTCAGCTCTTTTCCGACCGTTTAAAGAAGAAAATATTGCCGAGTTTTCCCTCGTGACTCGTTAAACATACATAAGAGGCGGTCGTCTTTAAACTCTTTTCCGACCGTGTAAAAGATGAAAAGATTGTCGGACCCTTGTCATTTCAGGTTCATTAATGGTCACGAAACGACGTGATATCGATCGCTTTTTTACTTTTTCAGGTCGGTGTCACTACATATGAAAAGTACTCCTCGATCGTAATGATCGGGCGGTTCTTTCGAGCATTGTTTTATACTTTTTCAGGCTCGGGAGACACAACTTTACGAAAAAGGACCCCCCTGAAGTTTTCTTTTCTGTTGTCTTTTCAGACTCTCTAAACAGGGAAAGACGCCGAGTTATTCCTTTGTCAGGCTCATTAAAACTTAATGACATCGGATTCTATCGTAATGAAGCCTTACAAGCATATGCTATCCCCGTCAAGCTTGTCATCAAAAAATAATCGGGGTACTCGCCTGAAATGGTGGGGAAAATGGACCCATAATTATTGTCATGTCAGCAGTATATCGCTCTTGAACATGGCACTTATCTGCATTCGTGTCTGGGTGGGAACATCTCATCTTGTTTACACTTGCCTCCGTGGGTTTGGGTGATCCTATTTGATCTCTCATCTGCTCATTGCCTTGTCACCATGACCTCTGCTCATTTGATGTCAAATACTGCCAAGTCCATTGTCGTGCCGCCGATATGTTCAAGAGAAGTTGACCTTTGTAGAATTACAACCTCCCTCTGATACCTCACATAATCTTGATTTACCGCAACATTCTTCCTCTGTCTCGTGTCAATGATGTGGGAAACACTATGGCCCACCTTTGATCAAGGTCACTTCCTGTCGACTTCAGCTCATTATCTAGGAAGCTGATCTAGAGACTCCCTTCCAGTGCCTTGGAGCCTGCATGCCTCAATGGCAGGTTCTTCGTGTTCGACGAGAGGTTTTCATCATTGGTCTCCGATCGAATGATTCTACGGGTGTTTGACGCCAGCTCATTGATTCGCACACCGTAGATTGTACCTATAGTACCTTGAGGGCCATTGTCATTATTGGTGGTACCTCTCGTGTCTGTTAACAATTTTCATCATTGGCTGGTAATCAGACGATGTTCATGCATGTTCGACTCCAACTCATGTATTCACATGCTTGAACTTGTACTCTGTTTAGGTCGAGATGGAACGCAAGACCCTGGATTTTGTTTGTTGGAATCCAGGCTGCGATTTGTGGCTTATTATGTTCATTACATGACTCATTTACTGGATGGCTGCGACCATGCCTGAGTCTCTTTATCGATCCTCACTGGATGGTTGCGACCATACCTTGGATCTAGATTATTATGTACTCTATTATGGATGGCTGCACCCATACCACATATCATTTACTTGAGATATCAGTTGTACTTCTTTACGCAGGTTCTTCGGCGGCAGTGTTTTCAGTTACGCATGTTCTTGTAAAGCATTTCACCCCTCTCTCTCCCTCGGGCCTCATGCTTTAGGGGGCATCTGTTACGCAGTAATTTGTCACCGTTTGTCACCGTCCCTGTTACCCCTCTCCCGCACATTGGAGGACTCATTCCGGGACCTGTGAGAAGTGACATGACCTAAAACCACTTGCATCATATTCCTCTAAGTATGAACTTCATATGCCCTGAAGACATCTCTTGCAGAATACCCATGAAAACAACTCTTTTTGCATTAGCGCGGGTCCACAGTGTACTGCCCACGCCAATGGGAGAAATCCTCTAAAGAGGGCGCACCATTGGCGCTCTGTCTCAGAGTCGCACTCGTGGCAACCGAATTGAGTAAAGTTTTTAACAAACAAGCTTCTGAAGGTTCTCCTTAACCCATTCACCAACTGAACCTATGTTGAGCTAGGATGGTTTGGCTTCGAATCTCCGTAGAAGGGAAGTGGTTTGCCACCTTTCATGGAAGTTTCTAAGTGATAAAGCCAATCCCATGAATAATGTGGTTGATCCTATCTCTTTCCTCTCTATCTATAAAAGCTTGTCTCTATGCCTTGAGCAAGCTAGTTCCAGCATAGTGATAGAGAATACCAGGAGTTCAAGAGTTTGAAGCTGCAAGAGCCTTCTTTGCACCCATAAGGCCAAATCTAAGTAAGGAGATTCTTGTCACCCAAGAGAGAGAGGCTTGTTCCCCATCCCAACAAGCTTTGCAAGACTTGTGTAGCTGACTACCCAGCCAAAGGAGGATTTGACGTCAGAACAATGGTTGTATTCTTCTTTGTTATTTATCAATAATAGATGACTATCATTATGGTTCCACTCTCATTGTCCTATGATTGATGTTGAGTTATTTCTTTTCTGACTGATATATAGTTGCATCTATTGGATTTTATGCTCGTGTTTGTGTTTTTCTTTGCATGTGCAGGTGTCCAATCACGGAGATCGTGGGGATCGCGACCGGCCGAGGCAAAGGAACGAGGGCGACGTCTCTTCTATGAATATTAGCGTTGGAATCCAAGTAGGTTCTCATCATCCACCTTTAATTTGCAATTAGGAACTTGCGTGATAGCATTGTTTGATTGTTGCTAGACCTGGTCTGGGCTAGTAGGGATCGTCTCTGTCCACAGAGAGGATTTACCTCCACAACAATGATGCCCTCAAAATTTGGGCTTATGCCCATAATCATGTCCTGTCATACATATATCTATCTATCGAGCTGGCTCAGGATGAGTAGTTAAAAAGTTAACCACAGCGTTGGCTACACGCCGAAGTATCCGAACCTAGTCCCGTGGTACGCCTACCACACGATGCTACATCTCCTCAGGCAGATCCTCTAAAACTATCATAGGTACTTGGTGAGTTAGTCTCACCAAGTTTCTCTGAACATCATAAAGAACTTTATCTGTCTCATCTGTCATCTCCTCGGCCCCTCTTCTGTGATGCTTGTGCCTCGGAAATCCATCAGGTATCAGTGGACCCACATCTGGAACATGGTCATTATATTTTGTAAGTATTTTATCTCATCAAAAATATTTTTTAAGTTCATTTCATATTAAAAATCCAATTTTTTTAAAAAAACTCACAAAAACTTAAAAAATATTACCTATGTCTCCCCATGCCGCATTTGGGGGTAACACTAAGTCTGGATCTCCTCAGAAATCCATGACGGCATATGGGTAGTCATCGACTGCGAGGATTTGTTGATCCCACCAGGTGAAAAACTCATCATCAAAGGTTGTTCTGGGCACGTCAACGCCCCCAAGGCACTTCATTAGGTTCCTCCATCTACCCATTCATGGATCTCTAGGGCTGCTAATGGACACTGATACTTTGGGACATAGCCCAGGTACCTTCTCAAATAAGAATGAATAAAAGATGGTTCCATATCCAAAATTATTCATTTGACCCTTCTGTATACAGGTCAATTGACTCTTCATGTTAGTCAGAAGAGGCATGCACCAGTCAAATATTGTGGTAAGACATTCCACTGCCAGGCTCATAGATACTCGTGACACCTGATGCAGGGAAGCTAACCCATTTACCCATGCAATGGTAAATAGCAAAATCCTCAAGGATATACTTTCCACATGTTTGATTGGAATTTGACTCCCAATATTCTCTGGATGTCGAGGACAATATCTATGGACATAGTCTTCCACTGAAAGACTACCTCTCGTCCTGCCTGTCGAGTGCACGACCTCCCCTCTTCAGGAGAGACTAGTAATGAAATAGATATCTTCGACCTCAATCCATAGAGGCATCTAGTTGATCATGACAACATCGTCCCCTGCGCTCCAGTAGTGGATCAAAAGTTCTAGCAAGCAAGTATTGGCTTTCATATTGGGCATTTTGAAGAATTTGAGTAAGCCATAGCCTCTCAGAGCATCCAATGCATTTTGATCATTCATTACCTCATTATCTATAGCGGTATGCTCTCTTTCCCTCCAAGTGATAACAATCCTGCAAAAAATTGAAGTTTCAACCGTTAATTTATATGTCAAAACTTTAATTCACGTACATGTGGATTCCCTTACACACAGTTGCATGTAGGGCCATCGTATATGCAGGTTACTCACATCCAACCTGCATGTACATAGAGTTGAATTTTTGGGCATAGTTTCCCATGGTCAAAATTTTGAAAAAACTTTTAAAAACTATCATAAAGAATTACAAGTAGGATTTGAAGATTACCTAGAGATTTTGGGGTGATTCGAATGGTCCAATTGTTCAGAGGAAAGCTTGCTTAGTTTTGCTCCACAACTCTTTGCTCCAAACAGAAATGAAAAAACTGTGAGTCCAAAAGTCATTATATAACTTTGAAATTGCAAAATATTTTTTCAAAAATTTATTTTTGTCTCATGGATTTTTTGACCTGTGGGCTTGGATTGTCGAGAGTGGGTTGTTTTTACAGGAAATTTTGGATACTTCTTCGAGATGTTGTTTCGGTCCCATGACTATTGACTCGTCATGTTAGGTATCATTCTCTCACTGGAATTTAGGTTAGGGAAAACCATTTTCTGCTACATCTTGCATACAAGCCTCCATTCAGCGATACATTAGCTATAGGGTTGACCCCATCGTATCTTGGTCAAAACCATTTTCACTCATCGATTTTTTTTAAATCATGATGTGATGGTAGAGCCGTCCTTTACATGGGCATCTTAGTTAGATCATCCCTGACCTTGGTTGCCCATGCTACTATACTGAGTATGCTTGGGAATCCTCTTTATTCCCACCATGAATGATTCGTTGAAGACACATTATCCTTTCTTTCGTGCTAATTTCTGTCCTTATACCCTAGAGGCTCCTTTGTGTTGAGTTGTACTTTTACATTGCATTTTGATTGTTTGCGCCTTTTGGCCTTGAGCGGGCATCACTTGGACTCGTGTTTAAGCCACTTATTTGACCATATCTTCTGCAAAGTCAACCATGCAATCACTTAGCTTCTGCAACTTGACTCATGCTTTTACTCGTGGAAAGAGCATCCCTTTGAGTGTCCTTGACCAGTTTTGCCTCCTTGCATTGAACATAGGAATGTTCCCATCCAAGGAACTAGATCATCTGTTTCTCTGACACTCGTTCTTTCCACTGTACTATAACATTCTTTTATTCTTTTTTCAGCTTAAAGAAAAAGACAAAAAAGTTATATATTCCAAAAAGAGTGGGAATGGGACAACATTTCCATATTTTGTTGGCAGCTAGAGTCAGTCATGTCGCCCTTGAACAAAGCACTCAAAAGAAAGTCTCTCCTCCATTGGGGTGGGATTTAGTTTGACTTAGGAGTGCCTTAACCTTGTTATTGAGTCAGTACTCCTCTGATTGGTTACCTCTTCCAATCATATGGAGAGTTTTCTTATGCCTCTTGCATGACAAACTTATATAGAGTTATCATATGCTGCCATCTAGTCATCATTGACTCATGCTTTTGTTCAAGGGAAGTAAACCTGAGTCGGCCTCTTTGCGGTGTTTCTTGACCTATTTTTCAGTCGACCATCCCTGGTTGTTAGTGTCATGTTTATATTGGTCCTTTGCTCATGCCGGTTTGAGAAGGTATCCATTGACTTCTTGCTAGTGGGTCTTGTCCTTATCGACTACGACAAATTTCTCTAAGGGCATATCTAGTGCCGCACCCCTGCCCTATTTTCATTATTGATAGGTCACCTTGTACTCAGCATCGATCAATATCATGGGTCTTTGACTGAGTGGTTTCCCTTGTGTTTGACATCAGCTTTCATTATCACACATTGGGATTCGTGCAGTACCTTGGTTTCCATTTGACCCTATTAGTGGATTCCTCGCCTCTATGTTAGCTTTCATTATTGGTTGGTTCAGAGGGTTTCTATCATGTGCTAGCTACATCTTATGTAAACCGGAAACGTGCTTCGGTTGGGTTACTACATATTTTTTTGTTTGATTCCTTCCACATTATTGGCCTACGAGTTACACTCATGCTAGATTGATGAAGGATACCTTAATGCCTTCCTTCTAGTGAATCTTTTCCTATCGACTCTAACTCATTTGCTCTGGGAAAAAGATATAGAGTCCATTTGGTAGTACCTTGGGGTTTGCAGTCATCAGTGGCAGATTCCTTCACTATCGACAGTGCGAAACCATCATTGTCTCTTGATTGATAGATTCTTTCAAGTGTTTCTACTTCAACTCATTCATTCGCACTTGTTAGATTGTATTGGGTACCTGAACTCTCATTATCATTATCGGTGAGTAGTCTCACATTTGTTAATGTTATACATCGATGATCGGTAATCAAATTATTTCTCACATGGTTGACCTCAAATCATTCATTCCCATTGTGTAGAAATGTACCGCGGCGGTCAGTGAAGACCTCGGGTTGCATTAGCATGTTTTGGTTCACTTGTCAGTTGCTCCTATTGCTGCTAGTTGACACCATCCACCTTATATGTTGCAGTTCTTCACAGTGAAATCTTATATTCTAGCATCCGAGTTGCGATGTAGTATAATTTTATTCCATCATGTTCATTTGGTGCTATTGGGATCAGTTTTTGACATCAGTGATCAGCTTCATCCTTCAACATCATTGATCATCTTCTTATATGTGATATTCAGACATGTACTTTTTCAATCATGATCAGATGATCCATTATGTACTTTCAGTTCCTTTATACTAGTATACATATTGGATTCGCTTGTACTTGATATGTAGACACTCTTTAGTTTCTCTGAGCATGGGTATGCCCACCTTAGACAACAGTTTCTTTTTGATCTCTTTTGATGGCTTGGTAGGCTGAATTCTAGTGAAGTCCTTCTCAGTCTCAGCATGATTATTTCCATAAAATTAATACATTTCGGCCATCATGTACCCCTTCTGACCTCATATATTAGGGGGCATCTATTATAGCACCATTTACCACTCTTTATGTATATGATGCTTTGTTTATGGCCTAGGGAAACCCCTCCTTTCAGACTTGGTCCAAATATATAAAAAACAGTGTTTTATTCCCTGTACGCTACTTTTCCCTGAGCTAAAAGCGTGTACACGCGGGTCAGTCAATACCCAACCCGTGTATATGTATTAAAACACTTAAAAAATAAAATTTCCTTAATTTTGGGCCTAGTTCACAGGTTTAACCTATTGATTACCTCTTATTTCCCATGGCCCAATTGTTTCCCAACTAAAAAACTAATTGGGAGAGGTATAAATAGACCTCTATGGGAAGGCCTTAGGGGGAGGAGAAGAGATAGAGTTATTATACTGAGATTATCCCTTACTGAGTCTGATGAATCCCTATGCCTCATGCACTTCCCCAAGCTTCAGGAAACCCTTGTTTCCTTGATTATAGATATCCTTCCTTTTGCTTGAGATATCATGGTGTTGGTGATGGAAGAAGATTGTTGAAGGCTAGGATAGGATGAATCTGGAGGACGGTTCCGCTTGGAGCCAGAGAAAGACTCAGGTGAATTCTCTCCATGTTATTTATAGCTTACTACAATAAAAGAAATGTTGTCTTGTTTCTGAAATTAACTATGTCTATGCATCAAATTATGTTTTAATTCATATATGAATGTCATTTTGATGTATGATCAATCATTTGTTTATATGGTTTAAAGTCAATTTCGTGAATATGATTTACTTATATACTGCTATGTATGTTCGAATTGAATGATTTTTAGGTTTGAAGAACATCGGGAGTTGCAGAGGGTCTAAACCCTGCGGGAGCTACTCGAACGAAGGAAATCCGGGTATGGTCACTCTTATGTAGTTTGATAATATAAGCATCTTGCCTGAGCTATTTGATTATTTCTTGTTGTAGTTTTCTTCTTCTTTGTTGGGGTTCTAACCCAAAGCCCTGGGGTGTTTTCACCCGAAACACCTTTGTTTTCTTTCGCGGCACTATCTGCTCTCGTGATCGCGGATGCTTGAAGCTAGGTGGACGTTTTCTGCGAGTCCATGCCACCTTGTTCTATGTTTGTCTCTGGCTCGGGTGAAGGTGAATTCTATCCTTCGTGCTCTTCTTCACTTGTTCTCTTTTGTTCTGCCAGCTTCGTAGCATCACGCGCTGCTTGGGCCTTAGCCGCTCCTTCTTCTCTCCTGCACTTTTCCACCAGCTATGCCATTCGAAGTTTTTTCTCTTCTTTCTTATGCTACGTAGCGAACTTCTCCATTTCCACTACAGAGCCAGCTGGAGTGTGCCACTCTGGCGGCCAAGAATCAAGGACTATGAAAATTACATCGTCAGTCGCCAAGTATAGTAAATCATGCCACATCGTCATAGGGCCCTTCCGCACCCTAATGAAGACATGGTGGAAATCTACTTTGAAATCTGCAAAGCTCTGCAAACTATTGTAAACTGTGGGTGATAACCACGGCTTGCGATTGATCCCCATTCAGATGTTCATTTCCATTAGCACCCAAAATATCTTACTTTCTCTGATCCGCTATGCGTCCTTGGTCGTCCACAACGAAGCGTACTTCGCTATCTCTGGAAGGTCCAGTGCAACCGAAGGGAACTGGATATATTCGAGTAGCTCCCATGCCACCAGTACAATCGACAATAGGATCCATGCATATTGAAATGTTTTGCCCTACTCCTATGCCTCGCGGTAGTTTGCAAGGAACTCGCCACATAGATAGTTCACCCAGTTGAACTGGACCCCTTCTACGAATTACACCGCTAATGCAACCACTGGCACGGGCACTTCATCTGCACGGCACTTCCGTATCAATTTCCCTGCTAATATTTGTGTCACGACCTTGACGGCAGGGTTGTTGATGCTGGAGATGGGATAACCTCACTTCTTCTTCTCCAGTTTGAACTTCTTCTTCATCGATTCCACGAGGGCCAACTCACCACCTTTTCCTTCTAAAATGTTGGTTGGATCCTCCCCTGAGCAAGGTAGCCATGTAATCCAGTGAATCAGATGGTCTGTGATGGGGATGGGCTCCTCCAGCCACAAGCACCCATCATGCACAAAGAAGAGCAGCTGCCCGATGACGAAAACGGTTACTGGGGCACAATGGTAATGTGACACCCAGAGCCGGTTTAACAATCTAGCTTTCTCTACACCTCTAAGCCATTTGCGCGGCTCCAATTCAATCATTCCAGTTGTCGCGTCCATATTCTAGTGCATTAGCTTCACAATCACTAAATGTGGGAACTTCTTGTGGTATGTGAGGTCCCAATCTTCAAATCTCAACACAGGAACCCACCCCAAGTGCGGTCCCTCAAACACAATATCGTTTGGGAGTAGCGGAGTTTGCAGAGAGCTCTTTCTCTCATATATATCCTTTGGCACCTTGGCTTTACCCATTCGTAGAGGAACATATTAAGGTAACCGTGTAATAGGGTCCACACCCTGGATTTTGACTTCCATCTCTACATCTTCTTCCTCCTCATCCACTAGGGTTTCTTCATACTCCTCTTCGTCGGCCTCTAGATTAATGGCCTTCCCCTTTTCCTATAAGGTGAGCTTGGTCCTCTGTGGATTTCGTGGTGAGATGCACACTAGGATCACAGCCTGCTTATCCTTCTTAGGTCTCGGTGTTCTGGGTGATTTAGGGACCTATATTATCGCTCTGGTGCTCTTTGGGGCTTCTACTTCCACAATTTCCTATGCAGCTTCCTTGGCTGTCGACATTAGTCTAGTTAGAAGGTCTTGCGTCTCCTTTGGAAATGTTTCAAACACTGAAATCGCTCTCAAAGCCTCAAAGTTCGATAGGTCCATACACACTTGATAGCACAACAACTCAGTTCTCAAATTTCCAAGTGTTTTTTCTTGGACAACCACTTATTTATAGGTCCTTTTGAATTTGAATTCGACCATTCCCCCCACATTCGGCCCATTAATGCTAGATTGGCGGAATATTTGCAAGAATCCAACCCATAAATTTCACCTTAAATGCTTGCCGCCTACTCCATTTGGCCTAAAACCAACCATCAAATCATGAATAGTGACTTTAACAGTCACTTTGTATCAGACCTGTGCACTAGCGCAGCTATCCTTGTGTTGTCGCGGACCCTGCGACACTTCGCTGCTTCGCGTAGTCTTGAGATCACACAGTTCCCGGGAAATGTATTTTATAGTCCCGTGCCTCCTTTCAGCTGCTTGGAGAGCTAAGACTGTGCTTCTGTCGGCTAGTCAGATGGTTGGGCCACCTGTGTATGGCTTCAAACGAATGCCATTCACTTTTCCTAGGAAGGGCTCTCCATTCAACTTCACCAACTAGATTGTGCCACTGTCGGTAATCTCGTTAATAACATACAGCCCCAACCAATGCATTCTAAGCTTCCTTGGAGATTTATCAAACTTACTGTCATACAATAGCACTAAGTCATTCACCTTAAAGGTGCGTAGCTTAATATGTCGATCGTGCCATGCCTTTTCACACTGCAAACCTGCATCTTCCCTATACACCTTTTTAGCCTTCTTTTCCAGTTACTTGAATCACCAAGCTGTCAAATCATTGTATACTAGTTTAAAAAAGAGCTTATAAAATGGTTTCCTAACTATGTCTTGTGACTGTTGTTTGATTTAGATTTTTTCTCAGTCAGCTACGGAATCTTGTCAGTTTCCGCAGCCAGCTCAACTTTCCGCAGCCATTTTGTTGAAGTCTATGTTACAGGTGTCTACTGGAGAATCCGGCCACATGGGCAAGCTGCAAATGATGTGTACATGGAACATGTCCCCTTGGTTTAGCCGAATCACTCACAAAAGGCCATGGTCAAGGATAGTCAAAGTGGTGGTCAAGCTAAGAGTTTTGCGGTGGCAGGACTCTTTTTTTCACCACGTGAAGATCTACATGGCAAAATCATCAATCTTAGGAGGTGCGCTAACACCTGTGGACTGTTCCGTGAACCCAAATCCAACAGCCACCACTCCTTAGATTCAATTGTCATGGCTACCATATTGCTAGATCTCCAGACGTGGTTATTCATGTGTTTTTTTAGCAGCGCAGAATTTAGGAAGTAGTTATAGCATCTTCAATTATAAATAACGCGTTATCATATGCTTGATAGTTAGCTTGATATATGTAATCTTGACTGTTTTACGAGCCCATTGTGTCGTGCTCTATCTTTATCTTATGACTGCATTTTAATATATGAGAAGACAACATTCTTAAGTTCCATTTTGTGACTGATTACTGATTGGCCGAGGTTGCAGAGGGCCCCTGTACACCAAGGCTCTGTAACTACTGTATAGTTTCTTGCTTTTCTCTATTATGTTACTGTTTTCATAATCGTTTGCTTGTATATATTACATTGTTTCTGATATTCATGTTAACTACTGTTCATACTTTCTTTTATGCTTTCTCATGATTGTTAACTGATCAGTGTTTTTCTTTCAGGTTCTTGTAGACAGCCCGGGCAATTTTACATAGCTTTTTAATGACTAATGACATGAAATCATCTTGTCCTTCTGCTGATTTATTTTCTGAGTTTTAATTCCATCATTGTTATTTCTTTTAGTTTTGTTTTGTTCATTTACTTTTATGCAAGTTAGAAATCAGATTACTCAATTTGTTTATGATTACCTCCTATAGCCAGAGCGAGACTACTGGTGAAGGGTCAGACTATGAGTTGAAGTGATATGATTTAGTTTATTTTTCTACAAGTTAGTGATTAGATTACTCATGTCATTTTCAGTTACCTCCTATAGCCAGAGCGAGACTACTGGTGATGGATTGAAGTATGAATGCATAGTTTGATCTTAGTTTCATTTTATGCAATTTAGATATCATATTACTCAATTTGTCTATGATTACCTCCTATAGCCAGAGCGAGACTACTGGTGAGGGGTCAGAATATGAGTTGAAGTAGTATGATCTAGTTTACTTTACTTACAGTTTTTGAATTGCTTTAAATTCAGTTTTTTTTTCTTTTTATACAGCAGCAAGGATACTGGGCTTCATTGTCACTAGCTCACTTTTTGGTAGTAATAGATTTCATCATTGCAAGTTTTGAAACCTTTTTGAGAATTTTGAAGTTTGGACATCATTGTAGAGGTCACCACTGCCTTGAATACTTGTATCCATATTTGAATTTTTTCTTTGACATCTCACATTAGGGAATCAACAAAAGATAAACCCAAAACAAACCAAAAAAATCACGAACGACAAAGAATTAGGAAATCGGTTATCTTGCATATATAGTGCACTTCACTTCAGCAGTTTACGACTCCCGGATTGACAATTTATATAGCAATTTAGGACACACTAAATTGACCAAACAGCATGTATAAATATGTATTGTAACATTGAAAGGACTATAATGAAAAATCAAGATGGTAGTCCCGGTTTTGGGATCCAGGGGGAAATCTCTGTGTATATGTGGTTTATGTGTTATGCTCTCGCATTGTTTATTTTATGTGTTTTAGAATTCGTATGTAGGTAATTTCTATATGGGGTTAAAACCTACATTTGGTATCAGAGTTGTTTTGGCTTCAAGGGGATGCCTTTGTTTCTGAGGGGTTTCACTCGGGCCTGTAGTAGACCCTGTTCAGTGGGAGATCTGCGAGATCGATTTTGGTGGTGAAAGAAGATGGCGAGCAGTGGAAAGATAGAGATCGAGAAATTTAATGGTTAGAGTTTTGAGTTGTGGAAACTCAAGATGGAGGATCTATTGGTGGATAAAAATCAGTGGATCGCGGTAGATCCAGGTACTAAACCATGGTTGATTGACTAAGGCATGGTTGATTGACTCAGGTGCATCCTTTCACTTCACTCCCCATAGAGAGTGGTTCTGCGAGTATGAGAAATACGATGGTGGTGTTGTATTCTTAGGGAATGATAGGAAGGCTAGAATCGTTGGTCATGGAAAAGTAAAGTTGAAGTTGCAAGGTGGAAGGATTAGAACACTTCCGGGTGTTCTACATATTCTTGCATTGGCCAGAAATCTGATTTTTGTAAACAAGTTGGATGATGCAGGTGTAAAAACAATGTTCAAGAAGGATACCTACAAGATGGTTCAGGGAGCACTGGTATTGATGCGGGGATTTCGGATTGGAACTCTATACAAGCTGCAAGGTAGCACGGTTGTTGATGGGTGCAACAGTTCTGTGGTTCTCGAAAGTGGAGTAGAAAATCTAGTGGGCTCTGGAGAGAAGACCATGCTGTGGCATCAAAGGCTTGGACATATTGGAGAGAAGGGCCTTCGAATACTTCATGGTAAAGGTATGGTAGAAGGTATGAGTAATAGCTCTCTGGATTTTGATTTCTATGAAAATTGTGTATATGGGAAGCAGAATTGGGTGAGTTTCCCCTCTAATGGTAAGAGGGCGAAACATATATTAGAGCTTGTGCATAGTGATGTGTTTGGAATTGTGAAGGTTCCATCACTGGGTAAGTCTGTGTACTATGTATCATTTATAGATGACTTCTCAAGGAATACATGGATATATTTCCTTAAGAAGAAATCTGAAGTTTTTGATAGGTTTAAAGAATTCAAGGCTCTGGTGGAAAACTAGACAGAGAAGAAGATAAATGCGCTGAGGATAGATAATGGTGGAGAGTTTTGCAGTAAGAAATTTTAAGAATTCTGTAAGAAGTATGGTATAGCACGACAGAAGAATACTCCATATAAACCTCAGCAAAATGGAGTTGCAGAAAGAATGAATAAGATATTGATGGAAAGGGCAAGAAGCATGCTCAGTGGTGCCAGGTTAGGATAGGAATTCTGGGCAAAGGTGGTGGAGACATCATGTTACCTGGTCAACAGATCACCTTCATCAGCGTTGGAGGAAAAAAATCCACAAGAGCTATGGACTGGTAATAAACCCTCTCTTTCACGTCTGAGGGTATTTGGATGTGATGCATATGTACATGTTCCAAAGGAGAAACGAACCAAGTTGGATAGTAAATCTGAAAAGTGCATCTTTATTATGTATAAGGATGGTTTAAAGGGTTATAAGCTTTGGAACCCAGTAACAAGGAAGGTTGTGTATAGCCGAGATGTGGTGTTCAGAGAGGTGAAAGATGTTATTAAACATGAAGTCCAACCAAAGGAACCTGAGAAGATAGAGTTTGAGCTAAAGGAGGAAGAATCATATTCTACAGCAGAGGAGGAATCAAAAGATGAAGAGACAGAAGCATCAGGTGTGAGAAGACCAGTTCAAGAAAGAAGGCAATGAGAAAGGTATAGTCCATCTACTTTCTATTCAAAATTTTCTTTATCTATTACTGATGATGATCCCAGAACTGTGAACGAAGCAGTAGATTCAGAGGATGGAAAACCCTGGAAAGAGGCCATGGTTGATGAAATGGCATCTTTGCACAAAAATGAGGCTTGGGATCTGGTGGAGTTTCCGGCTGGAAAGAAACCCATTGGCAGAAAATGGGTGTTCAAGAAGAAGACAAATGCAGAAGGAAAGGTGGATAAATACAAAGCTCGGTTGGTAGCAAAATGTTACTCCGAGGTGCCAGGAATTTATTTTGGTGATATTTTTTCTCCTATTGCCAAGGTAACTTCTATTAGATTACTTTTATCTATTGCTGCTGCTTTTGATTTTGAGGTAGAACAGATGGATGTGAAGACAACGTTTCTTCACGGGCATCTGGAAGAGTAAATCTACATGAGGCAACCTGAAGGCTTTGCTATGAAGGGTAAGAAAGAACTAGTATGCAAGTTAAGGAAGTCTTTGTATGGGTTAAAACAGTCACCAAGGATGTGGTATCAGAAATTTGATACATTTATATGGGGACTTGGCTTCACTAGAAGCAAAGAATATCATTATGTGTATTTTAAATTAATTGGTGACCATTTTATTTATCTGGTCTTGTATGTGGATGATATTTTGTTGGTTGGAAATGACAAAGAAATTATCCAAGATTTGAAGATCCATTTGTCCTCCAAATTCAACATGAAAGATCTTGGTGCTGCAAACAATATTTTTGGCATGGAAATTAAAAGAGATCGAACAAAGAGGAAACTCTGGTTAAACTAGAGGAAGTATGTCAAGACAATATTACAGAGGTTCAATATGTAGGCTAGTAAATCGGTGAAGGTTCATATTCTTGTAGGTGTAAAGTTGTCTGCTGAACAATGTCCCAAGACACAAGAAGAGGAAGAGGACATGTCCCATGTTCCATATACAAGTGCAATCGGTAGCCTAATGTATGCAATGGTGTGTACTAGATCAGACATGGCACATGCAGTGGGAGTATTAAGCAGGTTTATGTCAAAACCAGGAAAGGAATATTAGACAGTAGTGAAGCGGGTTTTTAGGTATTTTTGTGGCACTATTGATTATGGTTTGTGCTACCAAGGAAGACTACGATTGGACAGAGTGTTGGATATTCGTTGCTTTGTTGATGCAGACTGGGTTGGAGATCTAGATCAGAGAAGATCTACAAGTGGGTATGTGTCTAACCTATTTGGAGGTGCAATCAGTTGGATGAGTAAGAAATAATCTATAGTGGCACTATCAACTACAAAGGCAGAATACATGTTAGCCACTCATGCAAGCAAGGAAGAAGTTTGGTTGCAGAGATTGTGTTCAAGTATGGGGTTAGTACAGGAAGCTATAAGGATAAACTGTGACAACCAAAGTGCAATTTTCTTGGCAAAGAACCATGCATATCATTCAAAGACAAAGCACATTGATGTTCAGTATCACTTTGTGAGGGATATGATAGAAGACAAAAAGGCGTTACTGGTAAAGGTGGACACTTTGAAGAATACTGCAGATGCATTGACAAAATCTATGAGCTCTGAGAAGTTATCTTGGTGTAGAGAAACAATGGGCATTGCAAGTCTGGATAAATGACTAAGCTCTCTTATGGCCCCCTGTGGAAAGAAAACAACAAGTGGGAGAATGTTGGGTTGTGTTATATTCTTTCCACGACTAGCCCACGTAGTTAATCGGGGGGTTAGAGGGGGGGTGGCGGAGCCCCCCCCTTCGTTGCATCAATTGTGTAGAGGGGGGGGTCACAGGGGGTTTGAGGAGTGCAGGTAACCCCACTCTATGGGATCCGGGGCAGCGCCATGGAAAATTTTGGTTTTGGAACCTATGTTAGGTTGGGCGGATCCATGTATGGTTTTGTGCATGATTGTCGCACATGTTTTTGGATGCGATGGTTTTCGGTCCATGGTATTGGGTGCTTCGGCATGTATAAATATGTATTGTAACATTGAAAGGAATATAATGAAAAATCAAGCTGGTAGTCCCGGTTTTGGGATCCAGGGGAAATCTCTATGTATATGTGTTTTATGTGTTATGCTCTCGCATTCTTTATTTTATGTGTTTTAGAATTCGTATGCAGGTAATTTTTGTATAGGGTTAAAACCTACATAGCTCATCTAGGTCTGCAAGCCTCTCCTCCAGGGCTCCGCAATCCATCATATCTGTGAGCGTTGTTATTCTTAGACTAGGAATGATGTATTCCATAGGAATTATGGCTTCCACTCCATAGACAAGTCTAAAAGGTGTCTGTCCCGTCAGCTTCTTACATGTCGTTCGATAAGCCCATAATACTGCAAGTATGCATAGGTCCCCATCACTTCGCTGAGCATTGCATACCTTGGTCAGTGCATTTTCAAGCACTTTGTTGAACACTTCTACTGTCCCGTTAGACTATGGGTGATATAGTGTGCTCTTCTAGTGATACACCTGAAATTCCTCCAATAGTGCATTGATCATCTCATTTAGGAAATGTGTACAATGATCACTCATCAAGATCTTTGGACAACCAAATAGCTTCAGTACATGTTCAAATAGAAACTTCGTGACAGTCGCGCCCGTGCAATCCTTCACCGGCTGCGCTTCTGTCAAACGAGTCAAGTACTCTATCGCAGTGATAATGTACCTCATGCCTATCTTCCCTTAAGGTTGAATAGGTCCTACAAAATCTATTGCCCACTTTTTGAAAGGTTGCAACGTCATTTGTGGATTCAAAGGCATTTCATTCCTCCGCGATGGTTTACCTATTCTTTGACATACATCGCATGCCTTGTAATATGCTTTTGAATCTTGATGAAGGGTTGGCCATCACAACCCAGCACGTAGAATCTTCTACGTGGTTTCTCTCCCTAAATAATGTCTTCCCGCAGTGCCACCATGAGCATCTGCGAGGATGCTGCTTCGTTCAAAATCAGGCACATATCTTCATAGTATCTCATCACTTCCCATATTATAGAGATGCCTAGCAATGACAGAAAATTCTTCCATGCGAACCACTAATTCCTTCTTTTGTTGGACAAAGTATCCTTTCAGTGCAATTCCAGTTGTTAGAAAGTGTATTATATCTTCAAAATATCCATCCGCGACGTGCACAACAAAGAGTTTCGCGTCAGGTAATCCTTCCTCCAAACTAGTAGGTTCCTCCCCTATCTCAATGCGCGATAGGTGGTTTGGTACCATGTTCAATCGTCCAGGCTTCACAATAACTTCAAAATCGTATTCCTGGAACAATAAAATCCATCTGAAAATGCGCCTCCCCAACACAGGCTTATTAACCAGGTACTTTAGCGCGGAGTACATGTGCATCTGCTCAGGTTGGGGCTTTTCTTCATAGACCTGCATCCATGTGCATGGATCCTTCTACCCATCATACTTGTCTGTCAGTCGCATCTTAGGCTTCCCAAATCCTACTCGCATCATCCTCCTACATTCGCACTAATCAACAAAGCTTCCTTTGTGCATACCCTACCATCTTGAGAGCGTAGCGCGTAGTACCCATTCCAAGGCTTGGAAGCGTTGTTTTTATGACACCTCCCTTTCAAATGCATCCAAGAAGGTATCTACTTCAGTCAGGCCATCATAAGTAGGAAGTTTTCTTTCTTCTGTCGACACGCAGCACAGCGACCGAGTCATCATGTTACAATTCAGTGTAGTTACTTTGTGTAACTAATTCTGCCATCATTCTACTTCTTCATCAAAATTTGAAGTGCAGGAACTCTCACTCTCCCATGTAATCGATCCATCCGTGGTGGGATTCACCCTATCTTGGTCTCGCATTGTTATCTTATACATTCAGTCCAAATCATCATCACTTTCATAGTCGCGGATTGGCTCCATATAGCGCGATCCTTCAACAGGGTCCAAGGGTATAATTACACACAGTGATTTCTTCTCAAAGATCAGTTTTTGCTTCTTCAGATTGATTACCCCATTCACATCAGTAGCCCAGTCAATTCCCAGGAGCACAGGGTAGGGATTGTTTTCATCAACAATCTCTATTCCTTCAAAATCTTCCAGCGTGCTCACTCCCTCAATATCCACTTTTATTCCATGCAATTGCCCCATCAGTATGATTCTCTGCTGGTTTGCCATCCTCAACTGAATCGGAGACCATTGTAGCACAGGTCTACCCATTCACTCCCATGTCTGCTTCGGTAGCACATTCATATCTGATCCCAAATCCAGAATGACTTGATCCATCTCGTATTCTCTGATCTCCGCGGTGAGTCTCATTTCTCATCTTGTCCTCGTCTTATGCTTTCCGATCTTGTAGACTATGCGTGGTTCACCTGGAAAAGTCCCAAAAACTATATTGATAAGTTCTTGTAACCATTTAGCAACCTTAATGTCACGCAGTAACTTCATACAGGTTTCCAGGGAAGTCATGAGCATAGAGGGGTCCATCTCCAGCTCAGGCTTATCTTTTCTTCCTGAAGTGGAGGCCTCGACAAAGCTCTTCTTAGCTTCCATGAAGGTTTCCCGAGCGCGCTCCAAATCAAACTCAGCTTCTTTCGCTGGGGCTTTGTAAACCCAGGTACTGTCTTCCAGTTGTTTCCCCTTGTCATCTCCTATCATGGTTCCACTTTGGAGCACTATGTTTACACTCAGATCTTCCTCGCGTGGCTCAGAACTCATCATCTACAGGTTCTAAGTCGGGGTAGGTGGTAGCACTCCTTTCTCACATATCCTAGCTATCAATGTAGGACAATCTTCTGTCTCATGATCAAAAAATGTGCAATACTTGCACGACGAGGGCACTACATTAGTGAAATCACAAGAATAGTGTCCTGGCCCTCTCCAATTGTAGAAAATCAATTGTCCTCCACCTCAACCTAGTCTACGCCCCTAAAATCCTGTCCACACCATCCTTGCATTATGATCAATGGGCCACATTTCGGCCTGAACCCTGTAGGTAGGAGTTCTATCCACCATCAATTCATAGCTCCTACAAGTATGCTCATCATGTCCCACCGACCTACAAAAGTTGCAGAATAACTGTTGCGGAGTTTGCGTATACTTCTGTAACAAGTGGAAGTTATCCATGGAATGTGTTTCGGCTACTTGACAGATAGCGCACCACAAAGCAGGTGCCGCACTAGGTCTTGCTTGAGCTTTCAGCCTTAAAGGCATTGGTCCTCCTCCCGCAAGGTAATTTGTAAAGACCAGGTAGTGGTCCTTGTCATGACCCTGACTCTTGCATTTCACGCACCATACTTCTTCACGTACTTCTAGCCGAACCGTCCTATCCTGCTTCAAGCTTTACATCTCAAGGCACATATTCTTCAGTTGCGCGTGGATTTGTTGAACTCCTAAATTAGGATCTTGCATCAGGGTCTCGTGTAGTGTCATGGAAATCTCCAGGGCCTCTTCCTGAGTTGTTATCTTCTGCTGCGACAGCGCACTCCTTGAGTGTGGTAGTAGCGAAGCTACAAACCACTTGCGATGCTGTCCATCTGTCAGATTCATATTTGCTTCACGAATCGTACATTTCAGCCTATGATCTAGCTCCCAAGGCATCTCGCCTCGTAGCATCATGATTTCTCTTAATCCAATAATCGACTGTGCTTCAGATTTAGGCCTGCTAAATTCCTTATTCAATGCTACTTCGATGTCTGCTACTCTCGCATTCAGGTTATCGTTGGAGTACTTAATATATCAGGCTAGCGCGCAATCCTGTAGGGCGCTAACCACTGTTGCTTTCTTTATATGGTCATCTGTGACACCTTGAGCTTCCCATACAGCCTTCACTACGAACCAGAATTGGTCTGGATCCTCATTTCCAAAGCCTTTTAACAAAGGAAACTTGACTGTGTTCGCCATACTGAATCGCGGTGGAGGTGACGGTGGTACGGGCGAAATTGGAGGTGAGGGTGGTGAAGTTGGAGGTGGTGTGGGTGGAGGTGGTATTCGTCGGAATCCTTTTCTTATTAACTGAATAGCACTTCACGGACAAACCTTCGTTATCCCTTCTTTGTCACCTCGTGGAGGTGAAATCAAGGGACTATACTCTAGACCCTTTTTTCCTTCGTTCATGTAAGTTTTTCCGCTTTGCGTAGTTTCGAACATCAAGGTAGCTGCATAACCCATTTTTCGCACAATAGCATTTTAATCCAAGTATTCAAAGATTTTACGTACTTACCTCGCGGTTCTTTGAAAAAGCGTCTCTCCACCTCGCTGTAGATGACTAAGGTGTCGATTGTGAATTCATTCACAAATCCTCCTATGACGCGATCGAGCCAATGATCGACAATGCAGGCAATCTTATCCTCCGATGCTTCCAACCTTCACACTAGCTCCGAGGTCCACACAATAGGACTGTCAAGTTTCCACTTTCCTTGGCTATCTGATAGCTTCGCAATCCACTCGTATAGATTGATAGGGAAGGAGCATAAAAAGATCTCGCGGATCTTTGTATATAGGTATCTATCCAACCATTGTTCTTTTGTTAGTTGCGGGTTTTTATTCTCTTGTGCTACGAATTTGTGGATCTTTCTATTCAACCAGTATCCAATCTCCTTCTTAGTTGGATTCCAGTGATACGACATCACACATCTCTTATGCAGATTTCGGTCCCGACAACAAAACCATTTGTTGGCTTGAGGGGGCCTGACATAGGTTCAACGTTAATTAGCCAAACAAATCCCTACACTCCTGGCCATTTCGGCGTCAGCCCGTGGAGTGCAGACTGAAGTCTCACCCGAAGAAGTATGGGGAGATGCTGGAACCAAGTTTTCACACCCTGAGATGGTTGTGATGTCGTTTTATTTCTTCTATCCCTGCCTTCATGTAGGTGATATCGCTCTAGGGCTTATAAGACAAACCCTCTATTCCGACTTTCAATACCTTCGCGAAAGTATACGATCGACCTCTACGTAGGCCTAACCTGTGGATCAGGTACTTTTGCGTTGTTATGACAGCGCACCATGAAAAATCCTCAATTACCCTAAGTGATATGCTTATCTTACCGAATACTTAAAGTTATCACCGCGTAATCAGATACTCATAATTCGCTTAATTATTCAATGTAATTGCATTTGTTTGTGCATCATATAAGCATAATAAAATAAATTCATACATAATATATTCAAACCCATCAACATAACAAAGATACAGAAATTGTAGAATAACTCCTTTTATTAACATCTCCCAAGTGTTTACAGACTTTGTCCACCCTGCGCACACAACTGCAGGGGTCCGTGCACTGAGCTGTAGACTTCGACCCTAGGCCTCTGTGCACTCAGTTGCAGAGCCTCTACCTACGCTACAACGCAAGAATTTTATTTCTTTCTCTAAGGCTATGACTCTCTTACATGTTGTGTCTCCCAAACTACTTAGAGCTTAGCTCTTTTTATACAATCCCATGGTCCGCAGACCATGGGTAGATCTCTTACAGCCGACTTTACTTTACAAAACTTAGGGTGGACTACCCTTTATGACACATAACACCTTCGCACTCCGTGACCACAAAATTCGGAGTCTTTACAATCATATTACAAAAATTGACTTAAACACGGGCTTTTAGCCCCAAAACTGCGCTTGGGAGATCCTGCTCCCAACAATGCTTTTGTGTACCTCTGATCTGTGACTGTCCCCCCAGGTAAAATTATTTTATTTGGTGAAATTAGTGACTATATCCTAGGGCTCTACCTAAGGTGACGGCAGAGGGAAGGTCTTGTTGCACCTCAAACAGATGTTGACTAGACTCACTTGGACATTTTGGAGGGTAATCTTTGCTCGAGATGGTTTATAGCAGAGTTACTTGCACTAGATTGCTTATTTAAGCAGGTTTTTAGGGTAACTGGTTCCAAATGCTCATTTATATAAATATTTTCACCTTGGTCACTGCGACGTTGGAATTAATCACCAACTAGTAATTATTGATTTTTGTGAAGTGTTAGTTTGTATGGATTGAACTCCTGGATTTTTAGCGTGTGTTACTTTCTATGTTGTTCTTTTTACTTTTTAGAGACTTTAGGTGTAATTTAGATATTGTGTAATTTATCAATTGAATTTTTTTCATTATGGAAGAATTATCAAGACAATCACATAGGATACTCGGGGACCCCCCTGAGTATACACCGAGTCAGTTAGAAAAGATAAAAGCCAAATAATTGAAATCATCAGGATCTGGAACTGCAACAGAAATGGAAACTTCAACTATGATAGACTCTAATGTAAAAGGATATGAAGTTAATCAACCGTCAACATCTACTATTTTAGGTCTTGAAGTGATAGAAGCTGAATATGATCAAACTCATAAATTAACATCACAATCAGAAGGAATTGATTTACAAATTACTGAACTCATTCAAACTGAATTAGATACTGGAGACTTTTCAGATACAAATCCCATTTCTGAACCAGATATTGACGAACCTGAGTTTGATATTTCTGAACCTGAGACTTATACACCTACTACAACACATATTCTAGATCCTCCACATTCACCACGTGTGAAACTTATTATTACTGATAGTCTCCCTCCTGGTCTCATTAGCATTGAAGAACTTATTTCAAATGAAGAGGAAGAACCAATATTTTCTACCAATGAACCGTTAGATATCTCAGAGCTTTTGTTTAGATCTCTTCACCCTGACCCTTGGTATTTCACACCCTTGAAATTTTCAGGACAAGGGATTCCGCGATACACGACTCCTTACTCTACCGTACCGCGTTTTAACTAGTCTATGATGGATTCTAGAGGCACCTCATCAGACACGTCTATGTTTTCTACTTCTCCGGAGTCAACATTGTATGGTGGTTTTATACCGCCTGGATATCACTCTCTTGCTAGAGCTTATTCAAGAGCTTCTTCCTCGAATTCATCTTCAAAAATGTCAGCTGGTGCAATTAATCCTACCAATGGAGGTTTGACATCTGAACAATTTATTAATATGATTTCTGGTAATGTTGGTAATCCTAAAATCAACCCAACATGTGGTTATTACCTTCTTGGGGGGAAACCATGATATCCTCCACTCAGAGGAAAACCTTTAGGTGGATCTTACCCTATAGATGAGGGGAAACCCCCTGCCAAAAATTGTCTTAATTATGCTCAAATTCCTCAAACCAGTTTTGGTCAACCTGTTATGCCTCAACCCGTCGTTGGAATGCCTTACCTTGGAATGAATACAATCTGGAACCCTTCGTTAAATAAACAACCAATTCCAATTACTTCTCAAGTGACCATGTATCAACATGTTCAACCTATTGGACAACCTATACAACAATTACCTTTTCAAGGTATGGGATTTCAAGTCCAACTGACTATCCAGATTAATCCATCGACACCTATCAAGCAACCACTTTAGCATCCTGTCCTGAGTACTCCTCAAAACTTGGTATAGTCTGTTGTACCAATGACTTTTCAGAACCCATGTTTAGGTTAGCCTCAAACTCCCATTCTAGGAGTATCGCAGGTAATTGTCCCACTTATATCATAAGTAATGGTGCAACCCCTTGTTCAGTCTTTACCTCTGGTATATGGTGTTAAATCTATTCCTACAATTCCTTCCATGCCCCAAATGCCTTTTGTACAACCTAACATTCCATATATGCAAGTGTTGTTTCAAGGGAAACCTTTCCAAGCTCAAACCCAAACTTAGTTTTTTCAAGATCCACCTTTTCAAGCTCAATTTATCCAAGGTTGACCTTTGCAAAATCAACCCTTTCAAGGACAGTTCATTCAAGGTCAAATGGGCCAGAGTCTTCCATTTCAGAATCAACCATACCCAGGTCATATGTTTCAAGTACCTATGCATCCACAATACAATATGGCTCATCTTGGACATCCAAGGGGTATGCAGATTCCAACTGCTTAGGATATTCCAGGATATCCTGTGTATCTTCCTCCTGGTACAGGACTCGTCCCTCAGGGTTATCAGTATCCATCTCAGGATCCTAACTGGCAGTTGCCTTTCATTGCAACTTTATATTTTCTTGACATCTCTTGGTTAACTAATGATCCTCTTCTTTATTTACCATTTTTGTCAGCCATTCCTACTAAGTTTCCCAGTGATATTCCTTAGTTTGAAGGTAAGTTAGGCGAAGATCCATCAAACCATGTTATGACTTATCATCTTTGGTGCGCATCCAACTCATTAATCGAAAATTCTATTAGATTACAACTTTTTCAACGAACCTTAACTGGTTCGGAAACCAAATGGTATGCAGAATTGTTGCGCGCTTCCTTCAGTACATTTAATGCCCTTGCTACAACTTTTTCGACCCATTTTCAGTTGCCCATTCGATATGATAATGGAATCAAACTTTTAACTTATTTAAAGTAGTCAACATCAACCCATATCTCAGACCACATTCATGAATGGAGAAGATGTCGTCTGGTTAAAGTTTACATTCCAGACTAGATTTTGGCTGAATGGTTCATAAAATCACTTTTACTAGTAATAACTGAAGATGTGGCCACAGGACGTGTTGTAACTAAGGGGCAAGTAATTTCTCGTGCTTAATACCTTGATCTTATTAATAATCAGTCTAGTACTTTGTATGAAAAGATCCCAGATTTACCCCACCTTGGTCAAAATAATACATCCCTTATAGGATCACATGTCACGGATGGCATAATTGGTTATGTAAGCCAAAAATCTAAGAATAAAAAGAAAAAATCTAAGAAATTTGAGATTTCGGCTCTACCTTATTCACCTGAAGAAGATCCTTCTCCCGAAATTACTTCAGAAATTAACACCGTAGAGTCATCTACCGAAAAGGGTAAGAAATACAGAAATAAGAAAAAGGGAAAAGGGCAAGCTAAACAAGACACTCATTCTAAGGAGAAATCAAACATGAACCATCTGATGAAAATAAGAAACCTCGTTATCCTTGACTAATTTTCGATGAAGATCATTACACCAAGGAGTTCCCCCATCATGCCAAAGTTTCTAAATTTTTCAAAGGTTCACGCACTCCTGCTATTTTGAAGGACCCCTTTCCTCCCTAAGACAGCAAAATGGTTTCTCATGACCAATCCTCCTCATCCACATCGGCAGACATCATGATGATGTCTTCCAAAGTTATGGTAGCAATGAGATCCAAATATTACGCATCAAAGAGTCCTATTGAAGATGGATATGACTCTAGTCCAGCTGGTCAAACTTCCACATATACTTCTCCTTCTTTTGAACTGTTACATATTGAAAAACCAAACCCCGATATGATAATTCATCCACCTCCTAAGGGTATGCTTCGAAAGCCAACCTTTAACCCTCATGCTAGGGCTGCTCAGAACTATAACATCATCAAAGATTTGGCTATGTCACCTTCAGCAATGTCAGCTCTTGAAGTGCTACAGACTTGTCCAACACAAAGGAATTTATTATTATCAGCCGTAGGAGTAGTAAATCCTCATGACTCCAATTTGATTGTTTTTGATCTCGAAAATCATGTCTCGCATCTCCCGCACCAACTGGCTTCTCAGATACCAGTTCATGTCAAAACTTGACGATTTTTTTGAACAATTATTGATGAAGGAGCATAGACATGTATTATGCCCATTGCCTATTGGAAATATTTAGGTTCTCCAATAATTAGTCAATCTCCCATAATTTTGAAAGCCTTTGATGGAAGAGTTTTTCGTCCTTATGGTCTTTTAAATGACTTACCAATCAAATTAGAGGGTAAAACAGTTGCAATGGATGTTGAGGTTCTCGATGCTCAACTTGACTATAACCTTTTGCTTGGTCAGAGCTGGACTTATGCCATGTCGACAGTAGTCTCGTCATATTTTAGGATGATCATGTTTCTTCACAAAGGAAGAATTGTGAAGGTAGACCAATTATCCTACTATACCTTACACCCTAATTCCACTGGTAATGTGCCTTCTGTTGGAAAATAAACGACTCCATATGAAGAAGTTGGTGTTGGTCTCCTCAAAGGCTCATCTTTGATGGGAACTTTCACATTCCCTCCACCCAATTTCCCTCATAATTATTCCCAAAATAATATGATTACATCAAGTATTTTTGAATTGAGAGATCTGTGGAAAGTACCTTCAGAGTTAGAAATGGTCTTATATGGCAATGAGATGCCTCATAGCCCTTTTGAGTTAGCTTATGAGGAAATTCAATCCTTGTCCAACTCATCAACATCTGAAGACAAGCGAATGAATACAATTATTGATGAATATTCTCATTTGTCATGCTTGGAACCAATCTCTATGCCTAATCCTTTTAACACAGATTCCTTAATTGATGAACGGATTATGGAAGTTATGACCTTGGATGAAATGCCATGGAACGATACTCATCATCGTTAAACCTTCTTGCCATCCTTTGACAAAATTGAGAATAATTTCTAATCTATGTTGTCATCTGAGATTCTTAGTGATCCTCAATGTCCAATATCTACCCTTTCTTCCAACTCTAAACAGAATTTAGGGAACATATCAGCAATGATACCCATAGATATCTCAGTGAAACCCGAGAAAACTGAAAATATTTATATAGGAGCTTCTTGTTCTTTAGAAGAGATTCAAACTTACAAAGCCCTATTTCAAGAATTTTGTGACATCTTTGCCTGGTAATATGAAGAAATGCCAGGAATCAGCCCTAGCATAGTTGTACATGAAATAAAAACTTATCCAAATGCTAAGCATGTTAGACAATGATTACGTCCTATACATCCATGGAAATATACCGCTATCAAAACTAAGGTTGAAAAATTGTTGAAAACAAGATTCATTTACCCCATTCCTTTGGCTGATTGGGTATCAAACATTGTACCCATTAATAAAAAACAAGGAACTATTAAAGTATGTATTGATTACAGAGATATTAATAAAGCTTGTCCTAAAGGCAATTTTCCAACTTTGTATATCGACCAAATTGTCAATGAGGTGCCCGGGAATGAATTTTTTCATTCATGGATGGATTTTCTGGCTACAATCAGATAAGCATACTCCCTGCCGATTAGTACAAAACCACATTTATATGCCCATGGGGAACTTTTGCTTATCACAAACTCCCATTTGGCCTGAAAATGCTCACCCAAATTTTCAACGAACAATGTCTTATGCATTCCAAGATATCAAGCATATTGTTCAACCCTATTTAGATGACTTGCTGGATCATTCAATGAAAATGAAGGATCACCTATTGCACTAAAAATAAATTTTCATTAGGTGCAGGCATTATAATATTCCCTTGAATCCGCAGAAATGTGTCTTTTGTGTGCAACAAGGTCGGCTTCTAGGTTTCATCGTTTCAAAAGAAGGCATTCGTGTCAACCCCCTTAAGGTGGAGGCAATTCTGAAATTTCTTGCTCCTTCTGGCCTTACTCAACTCCAAAATTTGCAAGGGAAAGCAAAATTTCTATGTAGATTCATCCACAATTATGCCAAACTAACCCAGGTTTTACTCGATTGTTGAAAAAGGGCATTCCTTTTCTTTGGGATGAGCTTGTTGATAAAGCTTTTGATGCATTAAAACATGCACTGACCAATGCATCGTTACTTCATCCACCTGATTATCATCGAGATTACTTTCTGTACTTAGCCTCGTCCAATACCACTATTGACATGGTGTTAGTCCAAGAGGACAATTCTAGCAATGAACATGTGATTTATTATTTGAGTATAAGTCTCACTAAAACCGAGATTAAATACACACATGTGGAGAAGCTAGCCTTGGAAGATGTACAAGTTTTCCAACGATTCCGTCACTATATAATTCTCCGAAAAACAACTGTCATTTCATATTGCAACCTTATGATGTATATTCTCACTAAGAAATTGGAAGGGGGCAAATATTCCAAGTGGATAGTTATCTTACAAGAGTTTGATTTGGAATTTGAAAAATCTAAATCAAAGAAATCTTTGATTTTCGCCGAACTATTGTGTGACTTTCCTCATACTGATATAGAAACTATAGCAGAAGATTCTTTTGCTGACGAATCTCTCTTTCTTATAAGTATGTTAGATCCATGGTATGGAGATATCATTATATATCTCCAAACACAAACTTTTAGGCACAATTTATCTAAATCTGATCGTCGTTGAATCCAATACCAATCCCAATAGTACAATATTATTAGTGACACTCTTTACCATCGTGGTATCGATTCTATATTCTGACATTGCTTGACTCTCCAAGAGGCCGAAAAAACATTAAATGACTACCGCTCTAGAGCATGTGGTGGTCATATGTCTAGGTATTCTACATCCAAAAATATATTAGGTGTTGGTTATTTTTGGCCTTTAATGTTTAAATATTGCATTACTACAATCCGCAAATGCCATAATTTCCAAATCTATGATCACAACATGTGAGCACCTCCAGCACCTCTTCACCCTATTGTGGAGGTAAATCCCCTCTGCAGACAGAGGCGATCCCTACTAGTCCAAACAAGGTCTAGCAACAATCAAACAACGCTAACATGCAGGTTCCTAATTACAAATAAAAGACCAATGATGAAGACCTACCTAGATTCCAAAGCTAGTACTTGTAGAAGAGTTGATGCTCTCGTCCCTTTGCCCTGGCTGGTCACAATCCTCACGATCCTCGTGCATGGACACCTGCACATGCAAAGAATGATACAAACACAAGCATAAAATCCAGTATATGTAATTATATATCAATCAGAAAGGATATAACTCAAATACCATCATAAAGACAATAAGAGTGGAACCATAATGATAGTCGTCTATTATTAATAAACGAAGAAGAATACAACCATAGTTCTGACGTCAAATCCTTCTCTAGAGGGTCCAGCCAGCAAGTCTCTCAAGCATTCACCCTTGAAGGTAGATCTCCCAAGACAAAAGCTCTCTCTCACACAAGTTCACAAAAGAAAGAAAAACTTCACAACCTTCCTTAAGCTCTCTAGCAATCCCACACTTGTCACACCAACTACCTATCAAGCTCACACACTAGCAGCAACACTCCAAGCACTATGAATTCCAAACTAGTAGCTCATGGCAATGGTGGAGGCTTAAATAGGAGAAGGAGTCTCCATGAATGGTGGGAGGATGAGCTTATCTCCAAGGAAGGTGGCTCAAATGACGAAACAGACATGCCAGAGAAGGGAGGGTGACATTTACAAGGCCAACAACCAGGTCTGGAGTCATCTGGAAGGCCGGTTGTTAGAACAAATTCGCCCAGACTGGATCATCGCGGGTGCATAACTGCACTGGAGCGCTAACATCACTGCTGAATAACAAAGAAATTCATATCAGCGCGATCAGATATAAATAACAGACGCGTTGTCTCATGAAATTCGACCAGCGCGGGAATCACATGTACTTCCGCGCTGGCAGCGCATTCGGTCTGTTTTGGAGCGCTCATCAGCGCGTTTATTTTTACAACAGTCGCGATGATAGAGGAACTTTGGCAAAGTGGGTCATTCGGAAACATAGAGAGCATGAGCATGATTAATTTGGTCCCATGACACAGCAGGAAGACTGGTAGGGAGACAGTGACAAATTACTGTGTAATAGATGCCCCCTAAAGCATGAAGCCCGAGAGAGTGGGAGGGGTGAAATGCTTTACGAAACTGGCTGAACTGGAACACCACCAGGAAGAACCTGCACGTATGTACAACTGATATCTCTGATAATCAATTACATGTAGTCAAGGCATGGGCGCAGCCATCCAAAAGACATACGAAAGAGGTCTGTGGTATGGACGCAGCCACCCAGCTAATGAGACCGTGATGATAGGAAAGGTATGGTCGCAGCCATCCATGAAGACTCAGGTATGGGTGCAGCCATCCATCAATGAGTCATGTAATGATCATAATAATCCACAAAATCGCAACCTGGATCTCAAGAGAAAAAATCTAGGGTCTTGCGCTCCATCTCGACCCAAACAAAGTACAAGTTCAAGCATGTGAATATGGGAGTTGAAGTCGAACATGAAAGAACATCGTTTGATTACCAGTCAATGAGGAAAACTGTTAACAGACGTGAGAGGTACCACCAATAATGACAATGGTCCTCAAGGTACTATAGGTACAATCTACAGCGTGTGAATCAATGAGCTGGCGTCGAACACCCGCAGAATCATTCGATCGGAGGCCAATGATGAAAACCTCGTGTCGAACACGAAGAACCTGCGATTGAGGCATGCAGGCTCCAAGGCACCTGAAGGGAGTCTCTAAGTCAACTTCCTGGATAATGAGCTGAAGTCGACAGGAAGTGACCTTGATCGAAGGTGGGCCATAATTTTTCCCACATCATCGACACAAGACAGAGAAGGATAAGATATTTTGTGTGAGGTATCAGAGGGAGGTTGAGTATTCTTGCAGAGGTCAACTTCTCTTGAACATATCGGCGGCACGACAGTGGACTTGGCAGTATTCGACATTAAATGATCAAGGGTCATGGTGACAAGGAAATGAGCAGATGAGAGGTCAAACAGGATAACCCAAACCCACGGAGGCCAGTGTAAAACAAGATGAGAGGTTCCCACCCAAACACGAATGCAGACAAGTGCCATGTTCAAGAGCGACATACTGCGGACACGACAATGATTATGATTCCATTTTCCCCACCATTTCTGGCAAGTACCCCGATTATTTTTTTGATGACAAGCTTGACAGGGATAGCATATGCTTCGAAGGAGTCATTTTGACAGAATCCGATGTCATTAAGTTTTAACGAGTCTGACAAAGGAAGAACTCGGCGTCTTTTCATGTTTAGAGAGTCTGAAAAGATAGCAGAAAAGTGAACTCCAGGGGGGTCCTTTTTCGTAAAGTTGTGTCTCTCGAGCCTGAAAAAGTATAAAACAATGCTCGAAAGAACCGCCCGACCAGTATGATTGAGGATTACTTTTCGTAAGTAATGAATTCGACCCGAAAAAGTAGAAAAGTGGTCAGAAGCACGTCGTTTTGTAGCCAATAACGAGTTCGAAACGACAAAACCCGGCAATATTTTTAAGTTTAAACGGTCGAAAAAAAAGCTTTAAAGGCGACGCCTCTCGCTTCTTTTAACGAGTCGAGAGGGAGACTCGGCTATCTTTTCTTATTTCACGTCGAAAAAGAGCTTAAAGACGACATTTTGGGACCAAGTGTGTATAGAATTGTCGTAATTCTACCAGCATGAGAATTTGCACAAGAAACACCGCACGCATAAACCTGTTCGAAATAATATAGACCACATGCATAAAAACATAGTAAAACTATATTGGAACCAAGCATATGGTAAAAACTATTATACAAAACCCATATCTATGAAAAATAATATTTAATTTGCAAAATTTACCATAAATAAGGGGGTAAACAAGATTTTTACCATGGTTACCATTTGGAGCTTTGGAGAACGACTTGGAGCTGTGAGGTTGACAAGCCAAATTCCACCTCGTATGTGCATCAACCATCCTGCAGTCTGTTCCAGGTAGGTTCATCACCCCTTACGCTCCAGTTTGAAGTCTTTTTGTTGCATTTTAACGGTGGGAAGTGGCAGTTTGGGCGGATTTTTTGAAACTCATTCCGCTCTCGGTCAGCGCGGATTTCCCTATCGGGTCCGTGTTGATCGAAAAAAACTTCCACAGACCACTCTCGGATCAGCGCGAAAGAGTGATGTACTTCCGCGCTGACCCGGAAAAAATATCAAAGGGCACCATTATCAGCGCGACTATTTTAAAAACAGTCGCGCTGACGTCGCGCAACAAGTTTTTTGACAACTTCAACGTGTGAAACTTTATGGACAGGGCCCTAATGAAATTTTTTGATCATGCAGGGTAAAATGGCGTTCGTTTGGCAGGAGCGAGCTCATGATAATGAGGATATAGCGGCATTTGCCGATGCTGGGTGCCGAAATGCATTGCGGGCGTGCGGGTTGTTCAAATTCTTCTTAACTCAGCGCCTGCGAGCACAGCCTGACCTTCTTGAATTCTTGATCAGAGCCTGGAATCCCACTGATGGGAAGTTTGTGATCTGGGGCTGAGACATCGAGTTTGACTACACAGATATTTATTTTTTGACCGGGTTGTCCCGTCGAGGTGAGACGCCTATTCTAGAGGGACAACGACCCGGTGGTGATACACTAGACATGCTGATGGCTCAGGTGTGCCCACAGGCACGCAAGACGCAGAGTGGGAAGGTAGCAATTCCCACGGTGGAGGACATCATCCTTCGAACTATACTCTTCATGGTGACTCACGAAGCGGGTTCCTTGGCCAATCACGAGGCCTCAAAGGCCCATCTTCGATTGGATCTCTGTTGATGCCCCGAAAATCGTTGTATCAACATTAGGGGATAACCACCTGGTCCGGACCTTAATACAGCTCCTTTTCCGTTTGGAATGGTGGCTCTGACTGGGGATAATGGGACCAGTTTCCCAGTAATAAATAAAAGGGGTGGATGAATGATTGATTGTCTAATCTAATGATAGGTGAATAACTTAATCTATCAGCAAAATAAAAGAACTACTACTAATCCCGGTAATTATTGTACTTTGAAGTGTAGCACTTGATGATCTATGTTTATTGACAGGCATATAGATGACTCCATCTAATAGACATGGACATTTATTCATTCGAGGATTACTTTGCTTAAATATTTAAACAAAATGATTAACGCAATATTGCTACACTTATCATTTATATCATTGATACATATATGATCAAAAGAAAAGCATTACCATAAACATCCAATAGTGGAGGGAATAAAGAAATGTTGTTAAAATACATACATATATTCAATAATGGCAAAGGCGATCAAATGACAATTCATATAAAAAGAATGAATTCAAACATAGATAATAGTACCATATGAGCTGCTAGTCACTCCCAATATCAATCGCTATTTGAGATTCTTCTTCCAACGCAGAAATACTTTCAAACAAAGACAGTAGTGCACATTTGCATAAAAGCTTCCTTGCCAAAATTAGAATAATTGGTCCAGTTTTATAAAAGAATATGCCTGAAGTACAGTAGTGCAACTTCAGGCTTTAAGTCATGTACAAAACTTTACGACCCTTTCCAAAACAATGAAAGGGTCTATAAATACTTAATTAAGCTAACTATCTATGAAACTGAAATCCTACTTAATTGGTATCAAACGATCTTGAATATCTCCTTCTCAGCAATCTGGAAGTCGGCGGCATGAATCATCATGTAGGTTGTTTGCCTTTAAACCTGAGCTGACAAATCGCAAGCATTGGCTCCACTTTGGGCGGTCTGTTGAGGCGAGAGTTGAGTTGGGCGGCATAGGTGGCATCCTGAATATCGGGAATAATATACCCAATTGCATCTGTAAGGCATTAGAGGGCGGATCTTTGGCTTTGCGGTTTTACTAAGAAGAACCAATAGGCGTCCCATGTTAAACTATTAATTCCAGCAATTAATCTCCCATTTTTCTCTAGATCCGGATAGCATGACTGCTCCAATGTTTTCGCCGCTGTCAATTTACCTAGAGTGCATTGGGAAATCATGTTAGACAAATAGAGAGTATTATTAACAAATTCAGCCAAATTACTTGTGGTTGATTTGCATCTTGAAATTGCCCTCTCCGCTTTCATTAACTGGGACTGCCATTCTGTAAATAATATTTCCTTATGTGATTCTAAAATCTCTGGTAAATTTTCCGCCTGTCCCTGATCGGTATCTTGCCACTCAAGAAATTCAGTTAATGTTTCATCAGCTTGATCCAAGTCTGTTCTAGCTTTTTCTGATTGTTTACTTATTGATGTCGTCAAATCGCATAATGGTTCCGCCTGGGCAATTTGTTGACATAAAAGCTTGATCTGTGTTATTAATGCCTTATTTATCTGTAATGCTTCTGATTTGAACTCAGCTATCTGTGGAAGATTCTTTGTCTTCTCAAGCTGGGCTGATAGTTGAGCAATCTGCTCATCTTTTAACTTCAACATTTGTTCATTTGCCGCCTTCAGTTGGGCCAATGCCTCAGACAACTCTTTCTGCTTCTGGACTGCGCTGTGATCAATCCTCTGTTTCTCTTCATGCAATTGTTGAGTTAATTGATTATTTATTTGCTATTGTGTTAACAATTTCCGTTCTGCCTGATCCACCTTCTGCTGTGCTTCTGTTAGTTGTGCTTGCAATAAAAAGATCTCCTGGTCTTTTGTTTTTAATAAAAGACTCACCTCTGATGCCTTGTCTATTGTTGCTGCCGAATAGGCTCCAGCATATTGTGATAGTTTTGTTAGGTCATCAGAGGGGTCAAATTCCTCCTTCCAAACCACATTGCCTGTGACCGTTTGTTCTGGGAAAAGGGAAGGTTGATCAATCCTTCTCCTCTTCCTCTGTCGTTTTACCACAACTTTGTGTCTTGGGCTATAGAAGACATCCAAGGGACGAATTTCTTCTATCTGCAAAGTAATTTGATCGGAGGGATCCTTTGGGATTATTTCTACTTCTTTCAAACTGGGTAGGCCGTTGGTTCCACTTGGAACATGTTTTGAAGTGGTCTCCTGTGTATCTGCCGCTTTTTAAGTTTCGGTGTCCTTTGAGCACTCAAGATTACTGATAATTGAATCAAATTGTTGCCATTCCTGGAGCAATTTGGGATCAATTTCAGTATCTACATTAATTTCTATGTTGCTCTGTTCCTGCTCTCTAGTCTGGGTTTCCTCTTGCACTTTCTCCTGTTCTTTTGTTGTAACCGGAGCTTCCTTAGTATGTCGCTGTTCAGGCTCGCTTGATTCTGTTGCTGGGGTTGTCGCTAACAGATCTAGAGGCAGAGTTTGCAACCTCTGTTCTCTAAGTCTGTTGAATTCAACTAACCCTTCATCTTTGTATTCCATTATGGCCAGCGATCTAACTTGATACATTGATTCAGCTGAGGAGAACAGGTCGTCAAACTTATCCTCTTTATGGTCAAACTTTGTCAATTTGGCCTGTTCAAGTGCATTATAGACGACTTTGTTGGGATCAAATCACCTTTTAGGGAGAGTCGCTAGAGTTAATGACTTCATCTTCGTAGCTTCTTTTTCTGCATGTTTGAAATCATGCAAAGTGTAGACACCACATCTCAGAGGAAAAGAGGGCCAAACCTGCTTCTTATTTTTCTTCACAGTTTGTGTAACTCCTTCGGTAATAATCTGATAGGCTATCTCCCTTGCCAGCAGTTTATCAGGTATGTACAAAGGAAGTACATGAGGTTCGGCTTGGCTGCGGAAAATTCTTATATAAGTAAATTTTTCCTCTCCGAACCATCTTCCTATTGATGTCAAATCAATCCCTGCTTGGTAAGAAATTTTGGGAGCAGGTTTATTAAAAATAGAGTAATGAATGGGTAACATGAAGCCATTGCAGACTTGGTATAAATGGTGCTTATAGGAAGTTTTCCACAATTTCTGATGGTATATGTGAATAGGCGTGGGGTCTTGTGCAGTCCACCTCCAGCCGAGCACGGGAAATTCAGAATTAAAACACAGGGTATCTAGTATATAAGCACTGTAGTAGAATGGGGGAATAAGCCTTTCGGTGACGCAGGTTTTAGTTCTAAAATTAAGAACTGTTGTTGCTAGCTTATCTGACAGTATAAGTGCCCAATCCATTATTTCACTATTACACGCCGCTTCCATCAAGGGAACCATTTCTATAGTGAAATTAGCGGAATCGTGCAACCCCCACAATCTACACATCATTATCCCAACATAACAATAAGGAGAACATAGGGAATCAACAGAGTACTTACCGGAAGTTTCATGCTTGTGTTTTGCCGGATTTTGCCTCCAATCCCGAATGGGTTCAGATTCAGTTTCGTTCTCACTTCGAAATTTCTCCAGAAATGCCTTGTTGTACTTCTTCTCTGGCTCAGGCAAATGATACATTTGCCTCAAATCTTTAGCCTGAAATGAACCGAAGATTCTCCCATCTCTGGTGCAAAAGGTTCTGTCTGTGATTGGGATTTCCTCAATTTCCCACCTCACTACATCCGTATATGGGAGAATTTGTTCCCGAGCCGCTATCCAATGAAGGAAAGAGTCGGCCAAGTCCTTTAAAGTACCATCAGATTTTCGATTGGTATCCGTTGTGGCTTGTACTGCTGTCACCTTTGGTTCTTCGGCCTCAATCAAATTATAGGTACTTTGCCAAGTAGTTATGCCGAGTCCTGAACATGTAGTATCAGATATCAATCCTTTCTTTTTAGTTCCTGGATCAGCGACGACTTGTCCTGTGGCTGGTGAAGCGGAAGCGATTGTAGTTTTCTTAGACTTCTTCCCCATTCTGCTTGAATCTATTACTTCGGAAGAATTCTGCACAGGAGTGAAAATAAGCGTAACACAGAGAATTGGTAGCGAAAACCAAATACGAGCGAGATATATTGATCAATGCACGATGAAGGATTAACTTAAAGTGGCTGCGGATACAATCTGTGAAAAGATTTTTTAAGCTTACTATTTCATTAAATGGCCGTTAAAACCTGCCAATCCTTTAAATGCCCATCATATCGTTTATCGGCCGAATGATTTGTTTAAGCGTGCCTTGGATGTTTTGGCAGTTGAGCGCAGGTGAATCACTGTTTGAAAGATAAGGCCTTTAATACGAATTAATCGTAATATCCCAGCTTTAACACTTTTTGAAGTTTGCGCTTTTGGCTTTATCGCAATCGGGCGTCGGGGGAAAACTTAAATCTTTATATTGGCACCTTTTGGAATCCCCAATCGCCGATAGCGATATCGCATCGGATCGGGAGTATTAACTGGGGCACTTTAAAAAGCATGCATGGTATATCCCCGATTGCCGATAGCGATATCGCATCGCATCGAAGCGAAAGGGACTTGATCGCATCGCATCGGAGCGAAAGGCACTTGATCGCATCGCATCGGAGCGAAAGGAACTTTTGTTAGGGGAACTTATTATTGCCAATATCCGATAGCCTATTGCATGTTATCGTGTCGGAGAAAACCAATGGGCCTTTAAGTTATGCCTCCTTTGTCATTGCGATATGCGATCTTGTGATCGCTTTATCGCAATGATAAAAGATTAATCATTTATATTATAAGACCAAATAATTGGTTTGTCAAAAAGGTTTTGTAAATGCTTTCATTTTGTTTTCGGACCTTTTTGAATAATACAAAGTTGATACCAATTAAAATAAAAAGGGACCCATTTCATATTATAGTTTTGTGAATAAAAATGATATGAAATGGGGGGTTGTTGTAGAGCACAACAATTGGAAATTCGCTGGAAGAAACAATTATCTCTGAAAAGTATGGAAATACTTAAACTTTTTCAAAATAGAGTTTTCATCAAAGGGGAAAATTCTAATATAACTAGGTATATATGCATTCCAAATAAAATGAAACTATCTTTGCTAATTTCCTCTCTTGTTTAAAATTAGATACATTCTAAGTTTTAAATTGGCCTTTAATGGTTGATAGTGATAAAACAGAAAATATTTTCAAATCAGCTTTTAGAATTGACTCCTTTGTCATAGGTAGAGCCTCTGCTGCCAGCAAACGTTCATAGTTTCGACAGGGATACCTTTTAACCATGTTATTGTCCATTGTCCCGCTCATTTCAGAATATGATTAACAGAATGAATTCAAAACATGCTTTTCATATTTTGCATTTCTTTTCTACTTTACTGTTATTTTGTAAGATAAAAAGCCATTGTCCTGGTTTGGTGACCAGCTTAGTGACAATGCCATTCACTGGTAGTAATTTAACCGAACAAGCTGGCTCGTGATGAGACCCCTTGTCTTATAATTCTAAGCCATTACCCTGTTTTGGTATGCAGTATTGGTAATGTCGGTTAAACTATTTCCCTATGATCATGGTAAGCAGGCTTGTAATAATACCTCTTATCTTTTATATCAAATATTTTAGAATTACACTCTGAGTAATCATAAGCTTTGGTGAGTGGGATGGACAATCTTCTCCTTAAGAGTAAACGGATGACAAGGTAAGAGTTAAAGATGTTCAAGTTGGATTAGTTTCTATTTTGATATTGATAACCTTTTTTGTGACCAATTTGAAAACATAAAATGATTTACAATATTTCTAAACTTCGAGAAGCGTTCACAAAAATTGGAGTGTTGCTTCGAAATGTAATTATACCTAGTTTCCTAGAAATTATCCCTTTCGATAAAGACTTCTACTATTTTAAAAGTAAATATCAACCCTACTTATTTTGAGCAACTTTCAAGTACAGCAAAGGTCAATGGAAGATACTTCACAACTTTATTTTCTAATGATCCTACAAACTACAAAATTCTAAAAAAGGGAGAAGGGGTTACCTTCTCAATTGAAGAATTTCTTTAAGATAAGGCCATTAACAGGGAGAGAATCTCTCAAACCTGATAAATCTTGTAATATGAAGGTCGAATGGCCTATCTTCTCACAGATCTGAAATGGCCCAAGCCACATCTTCTGGAACTTGGTGTGTTTTCCCTTGTCCTCATGGGCTTTGTCCCATTTCAGAACTAAATCACCGACTTGAAATTGTTTTGAACCGGATGAGACTGAATCAAAGGATGACTTGATGATTTGCTGATGTTTTACATGAATAACCTTGGCTTTTTATCTTTCCTCTTCTAATTTTAAAATTTGGTCATCTCTAAGTTGAATAGAAGAAGAAGGGCGTTCCTCAATAAACTGCACTAGGGCTAGAGAAGGAAGGACAAGATTTGTTGGTAGCACTGCTTCTTTTCCATACACAAGGTTGAACGAAGAAGAACCTATGGAAGCCTTTTGCGTTATCCTATCAGCCCATAGTGCAAATATTAAGGATTTGTGCCATTTTTTATGATTCTGTTCGATGGTTCGCTTAATAATTTTGATCAGATTTTTATTTGTATACTCAGCTAAACCATTACCCTGGGGATAGTAATTAGCATAATATTTTAATTTAAATCCTCTTTTAATAGCGAAATCAAACATAGCATTTCCTGAGAAGTAAGATGCATTATCAAAAACAAGAGAATTTGGGACACCAAACCTGGTAATGATGAATTGATCTATGAATTCAATAATTGCCTCAGAATTTGTTGTCTTCAAAGGGATTGCTTCAACCCACTTAGTAAAATAATCAGTAGCGGTAAGGATATACTTATGTTGTTTGGAAGAATGTGGAGTAATTTCTCCAATGATATCCAATCCCCATTGCTCAAATGGTTGTTCAATGTTGACTGGTTGCAAAGGGAAAGCTGGTTTTCTTTGTCTTCCACTAGAAGTTTGAAAATTTCGACATTTCCTTACATATTCATAAGCATCTCTAAACAGAGTGGGCCAGTAATATCCAGCATGAATGATTTTGTGGGCTGTTGTATCAGCTCCAAAATGTCCTCCTGCTGGTCCATCATGTAATTCCTGCAAGACCTTTTGTGCTTCAGGTTTTTCTAGGCATCTTAATAAGATTGAATCATAATTTTGCCTAAAAAGCATATCATCAATAATTGTGAAATTTTTTGCTTTTAATCTAATGGCCCTTTTGTTTCTGTAAGACAAGTTAGGAGGTGCATATCCATTTTTCAAATAAAAGATTAAGTCAGCATATTGTGATTCAAAATCAATAGTACTTATCTGGTTGATTTCTTCGGTTTGATCTGTATCGCCTGATTCTAGAATGTTGGATGCTCCTGCCAATAACCTGCAAAAACCTTGGTCTCTAACAATCTTTGCTAGTTTAATTTCTAAATCATATTCTTGAAGCGCTGTAACCCAGTTTGCCCTTTTTTCACCTAGTTCTCTTTGGATTAATAGTTGCCTTACAGCAGGGAAAGGAACTATAACTTTTGTATGGGCTTTTAAAAGGAAGGGTCTGTAATGTTTGACAAATTTATATACAGCAAAGGCTTGTTTTTCTACTTCGGAGTAATTCAATTCAGCACCCTGAAGATTTGAACTATAGAATGAAATGGGTGCTTCCGAATTGTGATCGTTAATCTATGTGAGTACTGCTGCATAAGACAAATCGGATGCGATAGTATACAATGTGAAATGATTAGAAAAATTAGGGGTATTTAAGGCGGGGGCATTAATTATTGATTGTTTGATTAAATCAAATGCTTCCTTTTCTGCTGATCCCCACTTAAAGACTGAATTTTTCTTAATCATAGTTTGAAGTGGTAAAATGATTTGAGAAAAGTCTGGAACGACTCTTTTGACAAAATTGATTTGGCCTAAAAATGGCTGCATGGATTTTTTATTATGAGGGAAAGGGATTTCAGAGATTTCTTTGATCCTATCAGGATCAATATGAATGCCATCTTTAGAAACAATAAAGCCTAAGAGCTTTCATTGGTCAAGAGCGAAGAAAGATTTTTTAGGGTTAAGTGAAATACCATACCTTTTGCAGCGTTGAAAATTTTGATTTAAATCATGCAAATGATTGGATTTCTCTTTAGAAAATACAGTAATATCATCCAAGTAGATGACTACTGTTTTGTTAATCAACCCTTTAAAAGCTATATCCATCTCTCTTTGGAACGTGGCTCCTGCATTAATAAGTCCGAAAGGCATTTTCTGATACGCATATGTTCCCCATTTTGTTCTGAATGTGGTTTTGAGTTGGTCATCAGGATGGACCAAAACTTGGTTATATCCTGAAAACCCGTCTAAAAAGGACATTAACTCAGAGCCTGCCACTGATTGGAGTATCTGCTCCATAGTAGGTAATGGGAAATTATCTTTTAGGTTTGCCTTGTTCAAATTTCTGAAATCTATACAAATCGTGATGTCGCCATTTTTCTTTCTGACTGGCACCATGTTGGAGACCCAGTTTGAGTGCCGAATGGGAAAAATAATATTAGCTTTCAAGAGTTTATTAAGTTTAGATTTTATTTGACTCTCTAAGTTCGGATGTATTTTCCTCAATTTCTGCTGAATTGGTTTCTGTTCGGGAAGCATTAGAATGGTATGCTGGATGTATCATATGTCTTTAAATCATCATATTTCCAAGCAAAAACATGTTTATTTTTTTGTAACAATCTAATGAATGCTTCTTTTTCTTGTATGGAAAGTCCTAATCCTAAATTAATGTTTTGAGGAGTTTGCTCAGTGCCAAGGTTTATCAATTCAAACCTTAAGGTAGAACTTTGGATCTTTGTATTGGTCACAGGTTTAAACCTGTCTTTAATATCATAAAGATCCTCAAGCTTCACCACAGGCTTTGGGATTGAATTCTCCTCGGGTTTACCTCTCATTTGAAGGTCATGCTCGTTTTCCTCAATGATTTTATCATCATAGGACTTTTTGGAAGTTAAAAACTGTAAAATGTCTTCATCGTGGTTGAATACTCTCCAATTAGTGACACTGTCAAGAATTGATGGCCTAAAAAGTAATTCTACTGAAAATCTATCTGGGCTATAGTCTTCGGAAGCTTGGAAGCAACATTGGCTAGCAGGTCGGCTGCCGAATTTTGAGACCTGGGAATGGAAGAAATATTGAATGCCGAAAAGTGGGAAGTGAGTTCCTGTACCAGCGATTGATAATGTTTGAGATGGCTGGAAAGACAATGAATTGTATTCCTTACCTGTTTGATAATAATTTCAGAATCTCCAAACACTTTCAAATATTGGACCTTAAGGTCAATAGCTTTATATAGTCCTTGGACTAAGGCTTCGTACTCTGTTGTATTATTCGTGCATTCAAACTCTAACCTACAGGACAGCATTGTTTTTTCTCCTTGCGGGCTAATCAAAATACATCCTGCTCATGAGCCCTCACTAGACTTGGACCCATCGAAATATAACGACCAAAATAAAGAAGTATTAACAATTTTATTTACAGTTTCCTCAGTATCATTAAAACATCTTGACCTATCTGTTTGTGAATAATTTTCGATCTGAGATGTAGAATGGTTTACTGAGAAAGGAGATGTTTGGGCAGCGAAGTTGCCAAAGAATGACTCTGATGAATAATTCCCCAAAATGTTGTTATTAAATGCTATTGGTTGGTTTTCTTGTTCAAATTCAGTAACTGTATGGGTCATATGCTTTTCCCGATCGATTTTTATTTGATTTGGCTTACCCTTATAGGGAAGCCACATATGTGACCGATCAGTAGAAATATACCCATGTAGTTTTTCAGACGAATCCCTACTCAAGATCAAACCATAAAATTCAGGTATATCAGCGATCAAGATATCAATCCTTTGTACTACTCTGGGATCAGCAGATAGCCTGATAGTTACGGAGTTGATTTCTCCCAAAACATGTACTTTAGTCCTGTCCAACTGCACAATATGAATAGCGGACTTTTGGGGTTCAATGTTCAGTTTGGAACAAACTGAAGCTGGCATTATATTAGAGGATGCCCCTGAGTCTATCAAACAGTTGTGCATGTTTCTATTGTAGATCTCATAGGTTAGAAGGAAAGGTGGAGTATGAGACTTTGATCTATCTCCTATTAGAACTGCATCAGTAGCTTCAACCACACCAGAAGGTGGTTGACCTGTATCATTTGCAGCTTTAACACTTGGAAGGGGTGAGGTAGGAATAGCATTTAATTCTTTGAGAAGCAATTTTTGCTGATGTTTCAATTTACTAAGTTCAAACATGGTAATGTTTGCCTTAGTCTTTTTCATGTCATCAGCAATATTGTAATCCATTGAATCAGACACTACCAATGTCTTAGATGTTGATGGGATTGTTGAGGTTGAAGGTTGGTTTTGTGGAATTGTTATAGGTGGCTTCTTCGGGGGTACCTTTTCCTTTGTTGTAGCAGCACCTGCACTTCTTTTCTTCGAAGTTGTCTGAACAGGTTCAGAGGTACCTTTACTCCTGGTAGTGACAGGAAATGCTTCTTCTTCGTTTTCTGTATCAGAGTTAGGTAATATAAAATCCCACATTCCATGACATTCAACAACTTCCTCTTCTTCATCAGTTGGTGAAGCTGTTTCTTCTTCTCCTTCTTCAAGATCTGAATCTGCATTAGATATAACATTCGGTGGTCTTGATTCAATTTTCTTGTAAGTTCTAAAGGGTCTTTTGGTTGAGGTTTTAGCTACCTGTTTTTTGATTTCAACCATTTCATTTGACATAGTTTTGAGGACCTTTTGTAGACCCTCCATGTCATATGGATCTTTAGGGGTTTTCTTCTTTGAATCATCTTTAAAAGAAACTTTTTTGGTTTTTCTATCTTCAAGAGCAGCTTTCTTCTCTAGAGCATTAATACATTTCTCCACAGCAAGTGCTTCTTTCATGTTTTTAGCTAAAGTTGGTTTTCCAGCCCTGTCTACAAAAATAGCTATATTGGCAGGTAGGGCAGTTATATACCACTCGCTTCGGATTTGCTCACTTGGTTTGGAGGCCGTTGGGATTTTGTTCAAGAGTTTATTGAATCGCGCATTAAATTCTTTAATTGGTTCCCTATGCTCTATCCTAAGATTGGAGAGATCATTTATTAGTGTAGCCAAAGACCTATCATCACCATACTTAGTAAGAAACTGTTCTTGGCAAGTTGTCCAACTGGTAATGGAACCAGAAGGTAAAGAAAAATACCAGGATCCTACTGATCCTTGCAAAGTATAAGGAAAAAGCCTAACGACAACATCTTGCTCCGTTACTCCCTTCAAATTAACTGCCAACATGAAGTTATTAATATGTTCCTCCGCTTGTGTTCCATCATCTGGGTTAAACTTGGGTAGCCATTTTTCAGGTGCATCAGGTAATGCATGCAATGGAGCAGGCATATTGACTGCACCAGGCCTGGTCCATGGATCTGCCATTGTAACCGCAGTAGTGGATGATATTACTGTTGAACTTACAGAAGTCTGGGAAGGAGTTAATATTAAGGATTGTGCAGTTTGGGATGTTGCAGTTGCTAATCCCTGATGAACAACAATGTGTAATGAGGGATTGGATGGTCGACTTCGCACGGGGGAAGGTGAGATGGAGGATGTGGATGAAAGTTCTTCACTGTTAGATCCTTCAGTGTTTTTCTTCGCCTTTTTCCTTTTGGGTAAAGGGAACTCAGTGGGTTCAATACTGAGCTTTCCACTCTGAAGTCTGGTTAGAGGGTGAGGTAAATTAAACTGCGAAGTCGCACTGCTTTGAGATACCTCAAATTTTTGTGGTGAAATCGAGAAACTCTGAAGTTTGTGGATAAGAGACTGGACTTCAGGCGATTCAAGACTTAGTTGTTCTGGAGTATGATGGGTTTTAGCAGTGGTAGTTGATTCCTCTTCTTCTTGTTTGGACACTGGAGAACCAGCATGCAATTGGGAAGTACGAGGTGATGCGGAGGGAGAATTACTCTTAGAATGGTTTGTAGATTTGGGTTTACTTGCCATTCACAGTTGATGCCCTCCTTCTAGCACCAAAAATGTTGATGCCCCAAAAATCGTTGTATCAACATTGGGGGATAACCACCCGGTCCAGACCTTAATACAGCTCCTTTTCCGTTTGGAATGGTGCCTCCGACTGGGGATAATGGGACCAATTTCCCAGTAATAAATAAAAGGGGTGGATGAATGATTGATTGTCTAATCTAATGATAGGCGAATAACTTAATCTATCAGCAAAATAAAAGAACTACTACTAATCCCAGGAATTATTGTACTTTGAAGTGTAGCGCTTGATGATCTATGTTTATTGACGGGCATATAGATGACTCCATCTAATAGACATGGACATTTATTCATTCAAGGATTACTTTGCTTAAATAGTTAAACAAAATGATTAACGCAATATTGCTACACTTATCATTTATATCATTGATACATATATGATCAAAAGAAAAGCATTACCATAAACATCCAATAGTGGAGGGAATAAAGAAATGCTGTTAAAATACATACATATATTCAATAATAGCAAAGGCGATCAAATGACAATTCATATAAAAAGAATGAATTCAGACATAGATAATAGTACCATATGAGCTGCTAGCCACTCCCAATATCAATCGCTATTTGAGATTCTTCTTCCAACGCAGAAATACTTTCAAACAAAGACAGTAGTGCACATTTGCATAAAAGCTTCCTTGCCAAAATTAGAATAATTGGTCCAGTTTTATAAAAGAATATGCCTGAAGTACAGTAGTGCAACTTCAGGCTTTAAGTCATGTACAAAACTTTACGACCCTTTCCAAAACAATGAAAGGGTCTATAAATACTTAATTAAGCTAACTATCTATGAAACTGAAATCCTACTTAATTGGTATCAAACGATCTTGAATATCCCCTTCTCAGCAATCTGGCAGTCGGCGGCATGAATCATCATGTAGGTTGTTTGCCTTTAAACCTGAGCTGACATATCACAAGCATTGGCTCCACTTCGGGTGGTCTGTTGAGGCAAGAGTTGAGCTGGGCGGCATAGGTGGCATCCTGAATATCGGGAATAATATACCCGATTTCATCTGTAAGGCATTTGAGGGCGACTCTTTGGCTGTGCGGTTTTACTAAGAAGAAACAATAGGCGTCCCATGTTAAACTGTTAATTCCAGCGATTAATCTCTCATTTTTCTCTAGATCCGGATAACATGACTGCTCCAATGTTTTCGCCGCTGTCAATTTACCTGGAGTGCATTGGGAAATCATGTTAGACAAATAGAGAGTATTATTAACCAATTCAACCAAATTACTTGTGGTTGATTTGCATCTTGAAATTGCCCTCTCCGCTTTCATTAACTGGGACTGCCATTCTGTAAATAATATTTCCTTATGTGATTCTAAAATCTTTGGTAAATTTTCCGCCTATCCCTGATCGGTATCTTGCCACTCAAGAAATTCAGTTAATGTTTCATCAGCTTGATCCAAGTCTGTTCTAGCTTTTTCTGATTGTTTACTTATTGATGTCGTCAAATCGCATAATGGTTCCGCCTGGGCGATTTGTTGACATAAAAGCTTGATATGTGTTATTAATGCCTTATTTATCTGTAATGCTTCTGATTTGAACTCAGCTATCTGTGGAAGATTCTTTGTCTTCTCAAGCTGGGCTGATAGTTGAGCAATCTGCTCATCTTTTAACTTCAGCATTTGTTCATTTGCCGCCTTCAGTTGTGCCAATGCCTCAGACAACTCTTTCTGCTTCTGGACTGCGCTGTGATCAATCCTATGTTTCTCTTCATGCAATTGTTGAGTTAATTGATTATTTATTTGCTGTTGTGTTAACAATTTCCGTTCTGCCTGCTCCGCCTTCTGTTGTGCTTCTGTTAGTTGTGCTTGCAATAAAAAGATCTCCTGGTCTTTTGTTTTTAATAAAAGACTCACCTCTGATGCCTTGTCTATTGTTGCTGCCGAATAGGCTCCAGCATATTGTGATAGTTTTGTTAGGTCATCAGAGGGGTCAAATTCCTCCTTCCAAACCACATTGCCCGTGACCGTTTGTTGTGGGAAAAGGGAAGGTTGATCAGTCCTTCTCCTCTTCCTCTGTCGTTTTACCATAGATTTGTGTCTTGGGCTATAGAAGACATCCAAGGGAGGAATTTCTTCTATCTGCAAAATAATTTGATCGGAGGGATCCTTTGGGATTATTTCTACTTCTTTCGAACTGGGTAGGTCGTTGGTTCCACTTGGAACCTGTTTTGAAGTGGTCTCCTGTGTATCTGCCGCTTTTGAAGTTTTGGTGTCCTTTGAGCACTCAAGATTACTGATAATTGAATCAAATTGTTGCCATTCCTGGAGCAATTTGGGATCAATTTGAGTATCTACATTAATTTCTATGCTGCTTTGTTCCTGCTCTCTAGTCTGGGTTTCCTCTTGCACTTTCTCCTATTCTTTTGTTGTAACCGGAGCTTCCTTAGTATGTCACTATTCAGGCTCGCTTGATTCTGTTGCTGGGGTTGTCGCTAACAGATCTAGAGGCAGAGTTTGCAACCTCTGTTCTCTAAGTCTGTTGAATTCAACTAACCCTTCATCTTTTTATTCCATTATGGCTAGCGATCTAACTTGATACATTGATTCAGTTGAGGAGAACAGGTCATCAAACTTATCCTCTTTATGGTCAAACTTTGTCAATTTGGCCTGTTCAAGTGCATTATAGGCGACTTTGTTGGGATCAAATCGCCTTTTAGGGAGAGTCGCTAGAGTTAATGACTTCATCTTCGTAGCTTCTTTTTCTGCATGTTTGAAATCATGCAAAGTGTAGACACCACATCTCAGAGGAAAAGAGGGCTAGACCTGCTTCTTATTTTTCTTCACAGTTTGTGTAACTCCTTCGGCAATAATCTGATAGGCTATCTCCCTTGCCAGCAGTTTATCAGGTATGTACAAAGGAAGGACATGAGGTTCAGATTGGCTGCAGAAAATTCTTATATAAGTAAATTTTTCCTCTCCGAACCATCTTCCTATTGATGTCAAATCAATCCTTGCTTGGTAAGAAATTTTGGGAGCAAGTTTATTAAAAATAGAGTAATGAATGGGTAACATGAAGCCATTGCAGACTTGGTATAAATGGTGCTTATAGGAAGTTTTCCACAATTTCTGATGGTATATGTGAATAGGAGTGGGGTCTTGTGCAGTCCACCTCCAGCCGAGCACGGGAAATTCAGAATTAAAACACAGGGTATCTAGTATATAAGCATTGTAGTAGAATGGGGGAATAAGCCTTTCGGTGACGCAGGTTTTAGTTCTAAAATTAAGAACTGTTGTTGCTAGCTTATTTGAAAGTATAAGTGCCCAATCCATTATTTCACTATTACACGTCGCTTCCATCAAGGGAACCATTTCTATAGTGAAATTAGCGGAATCGTGCAACCCCCACAATCTACACATCATTATCCCAGCATAACAATAAGGAGAACATAGGGAATCAAGAGAATACTTACCGGAAGTTTCATGCTTGTGTTTCGCCGGATTTTGCCTCCAATCCTGAATGGGTTCGGATTCAGTTTTGTTCTCACTTCGAAATTTCTCTAGAAATGCCTTATTGTACTTCTTCTCTAGAAGGTTCTGTCTGTGATTGGGATTTCCTCAATTGCCCACCTCACTACATCCGTATATGGGAGAATTTGTTCCCGAGCCGCTATCCGATGAAGGAAAGAGTCGGCCAAGTCCTTTAAAGTACCATCAGATTTTCGATTGGTATCCGCTGTGGCTTGTACTGCTGTCACCTTTGGTTCTTCGGCCTCAATCAAATTATAGGTACTTTGCCAAGTAGTTCTGCCGAGTCCTGAACATGTAGTATCAGATATCAATCCTTTCTTTTTAGTTCCTGGATCAGCGACGGCTTGTCTTGTGGCTGGTGAAGCGGAAGTGATTGCAGTTTTCTTAGACTTCTTCCCCATTCTGCTTGAATATATTACTTCGGAAGAATTCTGCACAGGAGTGAAAATAAGCGTAACACAGAGAATTGGTAGTGAAAACCAAATACGAGCGAGATATATTGATCAATGCACGATGAAGGATTAACTTAAAGTGGCCGCGGATACAATCTGTGAAAAGATTTTTTAAGCTTACTATTTCATTAAATGGCCGTTAAAACCTGCCAATCCTTTAAATGCCCATCATATCGTTTATCGGCCGAATGATTTGTTTAAGCGTGCCTTGGATGTTTTGGCAGTTGAGCGCAGGTGAATCACTGTTTGAAAGATAAGGCCTTTAATACGAATTAATCGTAATATCCCGGCTTTAACAGTTTTTGAAGTTTGCGCTTTTGGCTTTATCGCAATTGGGCGTCGGGGGAAAACTTAAATCTTTATATTGGCACCTTTTGGAATCCCCGATCGCCGATAACGATATCGCATCGGATTGGGAGTATTAACTGGGGCACTTTAAAAAGCATGCATGGTGTATCCCCGATTGCCAATAGCGATATCGCATCGCATCGGAGCGAAAGGGACTTGATCGCATCGCATCGGAGTGAAAGGCACTTGATCGCATCGCATCGGAGCGAAAGGCACTTTTGTTATGGGAACTTATTATTGTCGATATCCGATAGCCTATTGCATGTTATCGCATCGGAGAAAACCAATGGGCCTTTAAGTTATGCCTCCTTTGTCATTGCGATATGCGATCTTGCGATCGCTTTATCGCAATGATAAAAGATTAATCATTTATATTATAAGACCAAATAATTGGTTTGTCAAAAAGGTTTTGTAAATGCTTTCATTTTGTTTTCAGACCTTTTTGAATAATACAAAGTTGATACCAATTAAAATAAAAAGGGACCCATTTCATATTATAGTTTTGTGAATAAAAATGATATGAAATGGGGGGTTGTTGTAGAGCACAACACTCTCGAATGCTTGAATCCTACCATATTCAACTGGGCAGCGGCAGTAACGACAAGTATGAAGAGACAGCTGACCAACTGCCGTCGTGGTGAGTCGAAGCAGTTTGGCTATGGGTCGATTTTAGTCCTGCTCATGCTGGAGCGGGTACCGGCATTGCAGCTGCAGGATATGGTCATGGACCCACCTAAAGGCCCTCAAGAGACGAGGGCCACACGATGGGCCCATGTCATGCCACGAGGAGGTGGCGGTCGACCAGTGGCATGGGGAGTATACTTCCGAGAGTGGTTGGAGAGGCAGACTATTTTTGTGGAGGACTGGCCGTATGCTGGCCTAGACTTCCGTGGAGACCCAGACATGCCACTGCCTGCTGGAGAGCAGTGGGATGATGGTGGTAAGCCACTTGATCTCATTTTTTTGAATTTTTTATTTTTTTGATGTTTTTGATTTTTTCATGTACATGTCTTAACGATGAATGCTATGGTATACAGATGTGGGACCAGCGAGACCCCTTGGCCTGGCCCCAGAGGCGCGGAGGGATGCACAGGGCATTGGAGCTCTGGCCCTGGCTCCTCCAGGAGACGATACGATGGAGACCGTTCTACGGAACCTCGAGGGCTTGCTGTCAGAGATTCCAGATTACCAGGGGATAGAGGAGGTCCCCATAGCATCTCAGATCCATACAGTGGGAGTAGAACCTAGGATGCACCGCCTTTTGAGGCGGGTGGCACGAGCGGCTGTGGATTATAGGGAGCACAACCCACCACAGTAGATATCTAGGTCTTTGTTTCCTACTGGTGGTTTTTTGAGAGACATGTGTCTCAGATGTACAGAGAACACAGGCCCTATCTAGACATGTACACTTATTTTTGAGCGCCTTGGTGCGCCACACGATCTATATATATATATATATATATATATATATATATATACATATTCCTATGGTTTATTATTGTGCTTTTATGTGCTTGCTTGTATGATGTTTTGATTATAAATTACGCAAATGTCTATCTAATACATGATTAGCCAATGCATCAGATAATGTGTTTAATCGTCGTGGAATATGCTGATATGTGATAAAATCAAAATTCCTTTCCAATAATTTAACACGTAAATATAACCTTAAAATGTGACGGTCTCTGACGGAATAACGCCCATTGAGCTGATGGACGACAAGTTGAGAGTCCAGGTTAACAAACCAATGTACGAATATTGAGATTAATTGCCTCGGCTAATAATTCAATAACAGCACTATATTCAGCGACATTGTTCGTAGTACATGATGAGCCCCAATTTTTGGTATAATTTGGGCTCATTTGGCCTACTTGCTCTGCTCAAACCATTCATTTTTTATTGCTTATGCATGCATTTCTTGGTTTATTCGTGTTGTTTGTAGGAAGAAGGGTAGACATTTTATCTACGTGACTAATGCATGATGTTTTCAGGTTTTTGGCATTAAAAGGGAGAAAAAGACAACGAAAAAGGAGACAAGGAGACAATGAGGTGGCACTGCTGGTTTTTAGGAGAGGATGTCCACGGTCTTGGGCACCTTCCTCGTGATTCCCACCAAGAACTCCGAGCTCCAATCCATCTCCCCACCGAGCTTAGAAGCAGCCAGCTGTTCTACAGGAACAGCAGTTATAACTGTTCTATAGGAACAGTAGTTATGACTGTCCTACAGGATCAGCAGTTAAACTTTAGTTGGACAGCCGAGCTCCTAAAATCAAGGACACCTGTTGGATGATCGTTTTTGCATAAATACTGAGGCCGTAGCCTTGGATAGAAGCTTTTTTGAACCTTGGCATTACTCTTGTAATTTGGAAGTACGAGCTAGAGCTCGGTTTTTGTTCCTTTTTGTAAGCCAATTTGGCATGACATCAGATTATGAATAAAGAAGGCAGATTTTGATCTAGTTCTGAGTTTTCTCAAGGAGCTATAGCTCTCAGGTTAGGGCCCAACCTGAGAGCAATAGATCTCCTCAGGGTTGTAATGTGTTTGCATTTTGTTCCAGCACTTCGAGTTTGTTTACTTTCACATGCAATTCGAATTTACAGTTTGTTAATTTAGTCGTTTTCATGAGCATAGATAGGACTGGTTTATGGTGATTTGCTTTCAGTTGCTTAAGTTTGATAGGAGGATAGGTATAATCTCTTGGAGCTCCAGCAAAAAGGTTGTAAAGGCTCACTGCCATCTCTCTGTTAGGGATTGGGGTGCAGTCCATGACCAACCACCAAAAAGAAAAGCAGTTCTTCTCATTTCCATGCAAGCTGCAACATAAACGTTTTAATTGAAGATCCATCCATGCATTTTTGACATCGAACCATACTTTCACATTTCACTTCCATGCATAGGTTTCATTTCTTGTTTTCCATTTTTTTTCATAGGTTTCATGGCACAGTTATCATAGGTTAATAAATTTCTCGTTTTGATGCATAAGTCATTTGTTTCATTTACGCTGCTCCTTCTCAATCCACTTCCTTATTCTTCTTCTTGATCTATCCTCAAGTCCTATTTAACCTCTGTCTTACTCATTTACCCTCCAACTCTCTCATTTTCCACATAGCTCCATCTCCTTCAACTTTCATAGTTCCCATCCTTCCAATCATCAAACCACTGCATACACTCTTCCTCCATCTGATTCCTCTGCTCCTGAGCCATTACCAGCTCCATCTCCATCTCACCTATCCTTCCACACCACTCCAACCCTTCACCATCTTCCAAAACTTCCACGGCCAATCATCCTGTAGAATTTCACAGCCTTCCTGTAGAAACCCCTGAGTTTCCTGTAGGATCCCCTGCAGACTTCCTGTAGAAGTCTGCGAACCCGGTTGCTGAGCATCCGAACGTGGTAGACTTCTGGGGATTGATGCTGGAGACCCTCTGGGACCTCCCATAGCCATTCTGACCTTGCCCATTCTTTCCTTCCATTCCAACCGCCCCTGCACAACCAAACCCTAATTAAAAGCATCATCACAATAAGTCCAACCACTTAATGAAAAAGTACAAAAACATGATTTTTCAGATGCAAGTAGCTTAGATGCATGTATTTCAGTTCACTGCAAGTAATGGCATTATTGGTAGTTGTTTCATTCACAGTTTTGCATAGTTAGGGTCTAGCTAGTCAAATTAGGGTTTCCTAGGGTTTCCATGCTTTATTGGTTTTCAGTTTCCTTCTGCAATTAGACTAGTCTCCTTTGAGTTAGCTTTCATCCATCATTGATAAAGCTTCTTCTGTGAGCCTATAGAAGTTGGCTTGAGCCCTAGCGGACTTGTGCCAGCTGACCAAGTGACAGCTGCGACAAGAGCTAGTACTTGTGTATACAGCACCGTCGCTTCCAAGTTTGTACGAACTACCGGGTTGATAAAATTAAGAGACATGAAGCTCCAGGAGTTGTAGCATTATTGCTACAATACTGGAGCCCACCATCTTTTTGGCGCCGTTGCCGGGGAAGCGTCAGAGTATTAGCAATTGTTGCTTTTCTTCTACTTTCTTACTCTTACCTTCTGCTAAGTAGATTACTTCATTTCCATTCTGCAAAAGTAGCATAGACTTTTCCTGCTTTCATAGATTAGCATTTCCTGCTTTCATAGATTAGCATTTCTGCTTTCGTAGACTAGCATTTCCTTTCTGCAATTTCATTTGAGCAAAGTAGATTAGTCCTTTCCTGCTTTCAGTTAATTTTGCATCTTTCATAGATAGTTGCAGATCAATCTGTCTCAGTTTTGCAGGTACCAAAAGAAAAGCAAAGCAAAAGCAATCAAAGAGAGAAAGAAAGTCTTTTCCATTTCATGCCTCGTAGGAACCGAGATAGATCAGGCAAATTCCTACCAAACACCCCCACCACATCACTGAGTCACCCTTCTCTCTTCTTTGGTGATAGTGACCCAGAAGAACCTATAGGTGAACATCCTGAGATATCCAAAGATCCTATAGTAGAAGAAGAGTTAGAGACTACTCTATTTGAAGCTATGGCTGATAATAGAAGAGAAGATGAGAGAATAGAAGGTGCCTTCCCCATCCGAGAGACCAATGGAGAGATGAAAATGAAAAACATTAGCCCCTCCGCCCTACCTCACTTCCATGGGCTGACCACTGAAGATCCAGATACCTTCCTGTTTGAGTTTGCTGTCCTTTGCAGAACCTATGACTATACTGAAGATGAGCAAAAGTTGAAACTTTTCCCTTCCACTCTCAAGGATGCAGCACTACGCTGGTTCATGGGTTTACCTGGGAATAGTATCACCACTTGGGCTCAGATGCAGCAAGCCTTCAACACCAAGTACCGGGATTACTATAGGTCCAAGGAAACAAAGGGGGAAATCTTTCGGATGTCCATGGGAAATGATGAGTCCTTAGAGGATTATGAGGAGAGTTTCCAACTAAGCTATAAGCGGGCCAGGTGCACACTTGACCCTGAATCCCTCAAGTTGGTCCTACTCCGAGGAGTCCCTGAAGACCTCTTAGATACCCTTCACATGTTAGCTGGGGGGGACATTTACCAACTGCCTTATGAGGACATCAAGACAGTGTTTAGAAACCACTCCAGGGCAGCTCGGAAACGAGGTAGAGGAAACCACCTCGCAACTAGTGTCCCTTTCTCCAAACATGAGCTTGCAAACCAATTAGAAGACCTTAAGAGTGAGGTGAGACAAACCATTGCTATGCAGCTTGACACATTCAGGATTCAGCAAAAGAAAGAAGAGGCTGAGAGAGCCTTGGCTGTCTTCTATCCTAGGTGCACAAGGAGGCACCCTAAGAACGAATGTCCATTGCATTCGGTTGAAGTGTGTTTCGTTTGTGAGGAGGACCATCCCACAAATCAGTGTCCAACCTTACCTGGATTTAAAGCCATGTACCAAGGGACCGAAGATCCCACAGAGCCTCTCTATTACCTCAACCAAAGGAGGCCACAAGGATCTAGACCTTATCAGCAGGGGATGCAAGGGGCATCTCAAGCTTATTACAGCCCCAACCAATCGACTCCTATGCCTTCCTGGGGTCCCCCTGCTCATCCTTCATGGTCCATGCCTCCTCCATGGTCTTATCCGCCTCAGTACCCCACTCAACCTACTTCTCATCCATATCACCCACATACCCAGCCACAGCCTCAATGGAATGCACCTCAGTCGGGGTGGAGGCCCCAATACAACACTCCTCTTGCCATTTTGCCTCCACCACCAGTTCAACCTCAACCATTACCTCCTGCTCCTCCAAGGAAACCTCAAATGCCTGCTCAACCGAACCCGAACCCCAACAATAGACAGGCCCAGCAGGTATACACTGGGGAAACCTCACGCCCTACCTATGCTGTGGAGATCCAGGAGATCAATCTTCGATCTGGGAAGACTCTACCAGATCGCCAACCTCCTCCCCCAGAGGATGAGGAAGATAAACAGGAAAGTGAACCAAAGGCTATTCTACCCTTTCCTGAGAGACTAACAGCCACCACAAAACCTAACCCAGAGGAAGATGAGCTTTTGGGTGAGCTCAAGCAGTTGTGTGTAAAAATCCCACTTCTCCAAGCCATCAAGGATGTGCCAATATATAACAAGCTGGTTAAGGAGAAGTGTTTCAAACACCCAGGCAGACGGAAGAAAGATGCCTCAACTATCAATGTCATAGGACAGCTGTCTGACCTTATGCTAGGACAAGTCATCTGCCCAAAGTACCTAGATCCTGGAAGTCCTGTAGTAGATGTTCACATCAATGGCACTATTATACCTCACACCTTGATTTATCTGGGGGCTGCCATCAATGTGATGACCAGGGATACCATGCTTAAACTCAATCTTCAGGGTTCCTTGAGGAAGACCTCGACAGTACTGCAATTAGCAGATCGCTCCACCGTGACCCCGAAGGGATTGTGGAGGATGTCATGGTCTCCATTGATTCTTGGGAATACACTGCAGACTTCCTGGTTCTGCAACCAAAGGCCAAGCTTACTGGATATCCTCTCATTTTGGGAAGGCCTTGGTTAGCTACTGCAGATGCTTACATAAGTTGTCGGGCAGGAAACATGACCATCAAAAATGGTCCCATGTCCAAGCAGCTAGTCCTATACCCTCCTGCCCAACCCTCCTTGGAGCATGACTTACCACTCTGGTTGGAAGAAGGAGAGGAAGATGAGGTGTACTCAGCACCTCTGTGCACCTTAGATACCACTAGAAATACCCCCCAACCGAGGATGACTTGATCGAGACCTTGATCCAGAATCCACCTTCCAGTGCACTACCCTTAGAGGAATTGGTGGAGGATGCCCAAGCTAGCACCTTAGTGGATCTTTGTACAACCAACCCTGTTACTCCCAGAATCAAGAATGTGGAGTTCGGCCCTGAGAAAGTATTGAAGATCAGCTCCTCCCTATCTCCTTCCCAGGAAAAGGAGCTGTGTAGTCTGTTGGCCAACCACCTAGATGCTTTTGCTTGGAGCTATAAGGAAATGAAAGGAGTCCATCCTTCGGTCTGTACCCATCATATATACATCAAAGAGGATTGTAAACCGGTTAGGCAACCTCAGAGGAGAATGAATCCAGCCCTTAAGGACATTGTCAAGGAAGAGTTGCAGAAACTGTTGGATGCCGGATTCATCTACCCCATCTCAGATAGTGAATGGGTGTCCCCTCTAGTGTTGGTTCCCAAGAAAAATGGGAAATGGAGAATCTGTGTGGACTACCGAGAACTGAACAAAGCTACCAAGAAGGACCATTTCCCCCTACCTTTCATAGATCAAGTGTTGGATGGACTGGCAGGAAAGAAGTTCTTCTCTTTCCTGGATGGGTTTAGCGGGTACAATCAAATCCAAATTAGCCAGGAAGACCAAGATAAGATCACCTTCACTTGTCCTTGGGGTACCTTTGCCTATCGAGTCCTTCCCTTTGGGCTATGCAATGCTCCTGCTACCTTTCAGAGAGCTGTCTTGAGCATCTTCTCGGAGCTGGTCCATGATGCAGTAGAAATATACATGGATGACTTTACTCCTTATGGGGCCAACTTCCAGGAAGCATTGTGCAACCTGGGGAAAGTCCTAACCAAATGCACCGAGATGAACTTGTCCCTTAGTCCTGAAAAATGTGAATTCCTAATGACTGAAGGGACCGTGCTTGGCCATACCATTTCTTGCCAAGGATTGCAGGTGGATCCTAACAAAATTGCTCTCATCAAGAGGGTTCCACCTCCTCAAAAGGTCAGGGATGTCCGGAGTTTCTTGGGATTAGCAGGATACTACCGGAGATTCATTAAATATTTCAGCAAGCTAGCCTCACCATTGTTTGGCCTGTTGGCAAAAGATGTGGAGTTTAAATGGACTGACGATTGTCAGAGGGCTTTAAATGAATTGAAGGACAAGTTGGTGTCAGCCCCAACCCTGAGAGGTCCAAACTGGGCCCTACCTTTCCACATCCACACCGATCCCTCGAACAAAGCCATAGGTGCAGCTTTAGGACAAGTTGAGCAGAAACTTCCATATGCCATTTACTTTGTTAGCAAAAACTTGTCCAAAGCTGAGCTGAACTACACTGTAACCGAGAAAGAATTCTTGGCTGTGGTCCATGCACTGAACAAGTTCCGACATTATATTACTGGTTACCATACCTTTGTACATACTGACCATGCTGCTATTAGATATTTAATGAATAAACCAGATGTGAATGCTCGTATTATTAGATGGTTACTTTTATTGCAGCAGTTTGATCTAACCATTGTTGATAAACCAGGTAGAGAAAATGTTGTTGCTGACTTTTTATCTAGATTGGATTTGTCTGCAGATGAGGATGGGACAGTGGACGATCAGATGCCTGATGAACATCTGTTTGCTATTTCAGTACTCTCTCCATGGTTTGCTGATATAGCAAACTATCTTGTTTCAGCACAGTTCCCTCCACACCTATCTTCCAGAGAGAAGAGCATAATCATCAGAAAAAAGTGCCTCATTCACTTGGATCGGGGGTAATCTGTTCAAGCTTGGCCCCGATCAGATCTTAAGGCGTTGTGTAAGGGAGGAGGAAGTCTTTGATATCCTCCTCACTTGTCATGATGGGCCTTGTGGAGGGCATTTTGCAGCAAAGAGAACTGCCTTCAAGATCCTGCAGGCAGGCTACTATTGGCCCACCCTTCATCAAGACGTCAGAAGATATGTCAGTCAGTGTGACCAATGCCAAAGAATGGGGAAACCGACCCAAAGGGATGAGATGCCTCTCCAACCTCAAGTGACTCTTGAGCCATTTGAGAAGTGGGGCATGGACTTTGTGGGCCCAATCAACCCCTCTTTGAGGCAAAGGACTTACATCATTGTGTGTACTGACTATTTGACAAAGTGGGCAGAGACCAAAGCAATCAAAGCAACAACAGAAGAAAAGGTGGCCGAGTTCCTAAGAGAGAACATCTTCTATAAGTTTGGCTATCCAAGAGAGCTGGTCACCGATCAAGGGAGCCAGTTCACCTCCAACCTGGTTGAAGATCTCCTAGCTCATCACAAGATCAAGCACAGGACTTCCACCCCTTATCACCCTCAAGAAAATGGGCAAGTGGAAGTCACCAATAGAGCATTAGAAGGGATCTTGACTAAAGTGGTGAGCAGCAGCAGAAAGGACTGGGCAGATCGCCTGGTTGAAGCCACATGGGCCTACAACACCACTTGGAAGACCACCACCGGTTTCACACCATATGAGCTGGTCTATGGGAAGAAAGCTTTGCTGTCCATTGAGTTTGAATACAACACCTTGAGGATGGCAGCTCAGCTGGACCTAGATCTCAGCCATGCACAACAAGAAAGGCTACTACAGTTGAATGGCCTGGATGAGCACCGAATGCAGGCCCTCCTTCACTCAGAAGTAATTCAACTTCAGAGAAAGGTGTGGCATGACCAACATCTCCATGACAAGCAATTTCAGCCGGGAGATTGGGCTTTGTTGTATGATTCCAGATACAAAGATTTCAAGGGGAAGATGAGAACCAGATGGCTAGGACCATATACAGTGGAGAAATGCCATGACAATGGATCTGTCCTCATTCGAACCATTGATGAGGAAGCCATTCCCATGCTTGTCAATGGGCATCGATTGAAGATCTACAGGAGACCTCTCTCAAGACAAGAGTTTATCAAAACTATGGAGAAATCTGTATTGGTCATAGAGAAGGGTTTTGCCTCTGCCTCTGGCACACCCTGAAAAATTATCTGAAAAAAAAAAAAAAAAAAAAAGTAAATAAAGATCCTTGGGTGAAAACCTCTCTGAGGCGCCCAAGGCAGGTAGTAGGGGTGAAAACCTCATTGAGGCGCCCCGATTGCTTTTCAAAAAAAAAGAGAAAAGGTTGAAAAAGATCCTTGAGTGAAAACCTCTCTGAGGCGCTCAAGGCAGATGGCACGGGTGAAAACCTCCTTGAGGCGCCCCTGTTATCTTCCAAAAAAAAGAAGAAAAAAAAAGAAAAGAAAAAAGAAGAAAACACAATAAGCAAAATATGGTAAAAATTGCAGGTTGCAGATGCTCTATGGAGAAGAGGAAGCCCTTCAACTCACAGCCAAGGGTCCTTATCATGCTATCAAGGAACCTCATCAGTACCTCCTCCAAGAGCACCCATGTTTTTTCAAGGTATGTGCAATTTTATTGTGGTTTGAATCTTCTACAGGAAGGCACAATCTTTCTACAGGAAGGCGCAGTCTTTCTACAGGAAGGCGCAGTCTTTCTACAGGAAAGTGCAGACTTTCTACAGGAAGGCCGAACTTTCTACAGGAAGCTCTGTGTTCTACAGGAAACTTCCTATAGGAGTTTTGGACGACCAGAATTCATCTTAAAAAGAGATTTCGCGACCCTGGATTGGTTTGGATGCATGCAAGCCTCTGTTGGCATCCTTGCACGTTGCTGTCACCATGATCCACCACCCGTGTCGACATGCGGCCAAGTCCCTGCACAAACAAAGAAAATCGATGAGTTCTCGCGGGAAAGCCATTTCCAAAGTTAAACAAATGATGGGATCTCATACCACATGCATCAAGAGCTCCGGGATCGTGATCGAGAAGCCAGAACCGCCATCGTGCAGCATGCACCCAAGGAGAAAGGACTGTTACGAGACCCCTCGCGGGGATCCTGTGACAGTTCAACCTGCTCGAGTGGATACCATTCACAACACCGCCATCTGAAATGAAACGCGGGCGCATGCAAGCAAAACCATCCACTCCAGCGTTGGCAGCCTGTAACCACAAGCTTCTGGGTCTGTGTAAGTTGCACGCAGCAGGTAGATCCGCTCACCATCGTCCGAGAACTGAAAAAATCGTGTGCAGCCACGCAGGTAAGTGTCTCAACCCTTCCTTCCATCAAATCGCATGAATCTAACTTTGAAATTGTTTGCAAAGCGTAAAATTGAATGGTTGAGCAGCCGTATGGCCAGTCGACTGGCCACGTCGGCCAGTTAAAGTGTAATTGGATGTTTGGGTGGCGGCCACGACAAAGAGAATGAACGGCATGCACGTGAGAAAACTCTCGTCAGAAGCATGAGTTTAACAGGAAAGGCGGTGGAAAATCTGTGGGAATGAATGTGGCAGCAAGTGAATACGCAGGCGGAGGATGGATGACGTCGCCCAACGGTCCGGCGGGGACAGCTCATCCCCCGCGCCACGGATTGCGCCGATTCAAAATTCAATCGGCTAGATCATGCGCATGCATTTATCATCCAACACTTCAACTCGGATAGCTATTCTGATCTCCTCTGCACTTTGATACGCCGAGTTGTTGGCTACCAGAACGCTAGTCAAGCACACCGTGAGCGCGGGCCAACTACAGTCCTCCCCGAGAATTGCGCACTGTTTCTACAGGAACGCAGTCCTACAGGAGCGCAGTTCTACAGGAACGCATTCTACAGGAACACAGTCATCTACAGGGAAGCGGGTGCCTCACTCAAAAAGGTGGCCAATTAAAGAGGTAACCCTGAACTTTGCATGCAACTGGTTAGTAAAAGTGGCAAGACCATCGTCCACAGTCGGGTCATAAAGATATTGGTGGAATTGTTGTTTGCTGTGCCTTTGCTACCGTTCTACAGGATGTTGGTATAAGTAGTCTGTGTTGAAATTTTGTATGTGCATGCTCTGTCTTCATAGACCAAATCTCTTTTGCATTTGCCACCTTCAATTAAAACGATCGTGTTCATCATTCCGAGTGGTTTTATAAGACGAGAACCCACTGAGTCCACTAAATTAAGGGAAAACCTGGCAGTAGTAGAGCTCTTCACTAGAGCACAATGGATGCCTTTTTGTGATAAGCTGCAGGGCTACGATGATGAAGTAGCCGAGGAATTCTTACAGGCTTTGAAGCCTAAATCCCAGACACTGGCCACAGTGAACTTCAGAGGTCTGAGCCTCAAGCTCACCCCAGAACATATCAGTCGGATCACAGAACTCCCTATGGGTCTGCCATGGGAAAAGGACGAAAGAAAGCTGAGCTAGCAAGCAAAGAAGGAATTCTTTCCACCTGAGGAAGAATTCTTGGAGGATAAGAACAGGGTGAGAAGAACGAGTCTATTGCCACCTTGGAATGAAGTCATTTTGCAAATCATGAAATATATTACTTGTGAAGGCCAATTCAGCATTGTGTATGCATATCACTTTCGGCTACTCACTGAGTTGAGGCACCGAATTGACCTTCTTGTAGAGCAAAAACTGAGCATCCCTTATTACCTCCTGCAGTCCCTAATGGAGTGTGCTACAAAGCTAAGAGAGGGCATACCTGATCAGATAGCCCATCATGGGTTGATCAAGCTGCTTGTGGAAGATGCATTGCACTCATATAAGGTCCCCCTCTCATGGGAATCCTTCTGCAATTTGACCAAAGATGGGGATATTAAAATGTTGATCAAAGAAACGGGTTCCTCTAGCAGTGAGGAACACGAAGCAGTGGCCGAAGAACAAAGGAAGGAGCATCAGGAAAAGAAGGACCAAGAAAAAGGTGGCACACCTCTCCTGTCAGCAAGGGAAAAGAGGATGAAGAGCAGAATGGACAAAGCTGAGGTAGTCCACGTCAGCCCAAGTACCTCAACAGCACCTGCAACCAAAACAAAAAGCAAAACTCAAGCAGGCAAGCAAGCGGAGGTGGAGACCCCAGTGGCTACAGGAAAGCAAAAACAGGCTTCTACAGGAAGCCCGAAAACAAAGACAAAGGCTTCTACAGGAAGCCCGAAGATCCGTGAGAAGCAGGCTTCTACAGGAAGCCCAAAAGCAAGGACCAAGGCTTCTACAGAAGCCCACAAATCATTAAGACACAGGCTTCTACAGGAAGCCCGAAAACAGAGATAAATGCTTCTACAGGAAGCCCGAAATTGCAAAAACAGGCTTCTACAGGAAGCCCCAAAAAGGTAAAACCCAAAGAGAAGAAGGTGGATATTCTGGCACGGGAAGCAACAGCGGTATTAGCTAGCCTCAGCACGCCACCTAAGCAAAAAGACAAGAGGAAGAGGGAGACCCCTCTATACTTTAAAGCTCGGAGAAGCGTTAGGATAAAGACGGGCAAGCCACCACCTCAATCCAGCAGCCCGATTGTCATCGAAGATACACCTGCTTCTCCCAAGGAAAAATCACCCTCCAGGATCACAGTTACCTATGAGAAGGGGAGTCCAAAGAAAAATACATGGCAAGAGAAGTTAGAACAAACTCAGCTACAGGAAGCTGAAAATGTTCTATAGGATACTCTGGCCCGGCTACAGGAAACAGAAAAGAGGGAAGGAGAAGGGCCCTCATCACCAAGGGAGGATGAGGTAGAGCCACCTGAAGAGATAGAAAGAGAACACATACCAGAACCTAGCCCTTCACCTAATCTGAATTCATACTACACATTTTTAGAGGCAGGCAAAATCATACCGCAGAAATTTACTGTACCTCTATTTTTTGAACTAGAGAAAGAAAGAGTTTGTTCCCACACATGGATGCAAATCGCCAAATCAAAGGGGGTGGCGGACATAGGCCCTCTACAGGATCAACTCAGGGAGGTCAGGAGTGAATTCACCATGGCTAAACATGTGGCTAGTTGCCAGCAGGCGCTTCTACAGGAAGAAAATCAGAAGTTACGGTTGCAGCTACAAGAACTAAGGGAGGCAGCAGGAACATCCCCCAAGGACATCACAAAAGAACAACCAACCAAAAAGGAGCTGACCACCAGTCTTGAAGAGCCAATGACACTTCTACAGGAAGCAGAACAGTAGACAAAAATTGAAGTGCAAGCCTTAAAGGAACAGCTGCAACAAAAGGAAGCACAATTGGCCTGCATGGCCAGTTGGGCCATGGAAGCAATTTAGTGCAGACCGCCCGCAAAATCCTATGGATTGTTTTTAAAGGATCAATGGCTTCAGTTCCAAATAAACACCTTGGCCCAAAGAGGTATTTCACACATCCAAAACCCACAACAATTTTCTGAATTATGCACTACTAGTTCGGCAGAAGACAAAGCCAAATTGGCAGAGTTTTACCTCCACAACTTGGCTTTGCCTAATGAAGTCTCATGGGATCCCAAAATTGCCTTGGGTGATATGCAATTGATGGCCTTCGCCTCATGGTTAAACCATGAAGATCAAAGAGCAGCTGAAGCAAAATCGGTCACGAACCGAGAAGTGAGCGAACCACTGTTCATTAGGTCGGAACTAGAGGACCCGGTGGCACTCATCTCAACCCACCAACAGTTGGCTACAGATCCCACAGCTTCCTTGAGGTTTATGGACCAACAAGCCTAGGCCATAGCTCACTTTGAAGACATGGAAAGGTTGTTGGGAGAAAGTGCTACCCAGGCTTGTGCACGCAGATGGAATACCCTGGCCCACAGCTTGAAAATCCGAGAGTACCATACCCCCATCCGGATGAGAGAAGCTTTGGCAAGGGTTGACCTTTACAAGAAGTCCATGCAAAGCCTCCAGGCCAGCTGGATTGGCCTTAAACTCAGCCCACCACTATTGCTAGGATTGACTGAAGGCAATACAAAGGAAGATGACAGTCGGCAATGGGAAGAAGTAAACAGAAAAGCAGGGTTTCACATCTACAGAGAGGACACTACCACAGAGCCTTGGGATGCAAGAGAAGCAGTGAAAGCAATGAAAGATGAGGACTTGGATTAAGTTGCTCAAGGATGAGCAAATAGTTTAGCTGGGGGGTGATGATGAGCCCCAATTTTTGGTATAATTTGGGCTCATTTGGCCTACTTGCTCTGCTCAAACCATTCATTTTTTATTGCTTATGCATGCATTTCTTGGTTTATTCGTGTTGTTTGTAGGAAGAAGGGTAGACATTTTATCTACGTGACTAATGCATGATGCTTTCAGGTTTTTGGCATTAAAAGGGAGAAAAAGACAACGAAAAAGGAGACAAGGAGACAATGAGGTGGCACTACTGGTTTTTACGAGAGGATGTCCACGGTCTTGGGGACCTTCCTCGTGATTCCCACCAAGAACTCCGAGCTCCAATCCATCTCCCCACCGAGCTTAGAAGCAGCCAGCTGTTCTACAGGAACAGCAGTTATAACTGTTCTACAGGAACAGTAGTTATGACTGTCCTACAGGATCAGCAGTTAAACTTTAGTTGGACAGCCGAGCTCCTAAAATCAAGGACACCTGTTGGATGATCGTTTTTGCATAAATACTGAGGCCGTAGCCTTGGATAGAAGCTTTTTTGAACCTTGGCATTACTCTTGTAATTTGGAAGTACGAGCTAGAGCTCGGTTTTTGTTCCTTTTTGTAAGCCAATTTGGCATGACATCAGATTATGAATAAAGAAGGCAGATTTTGATCTAGTTCTGAGTTTTCTCAAGGAGCTATAGCTCTCAGGTTAGGGCCCAACCTGAGAGCAATAGATCTCCTCAGGGTTGTAATGTGTTTGCATTTCGTTCCAGCACTTCGAGTTTGTTTACTTTCACATGCAATTCGAATTTACAGTTTGTTAATTTAGTCGTTTTCATGAGCATAGATAGGACTGGTTTATGGTGATTTTCTTTCAGTTGCTTAAGTTTGATAGGAGGATAGGTATAATCTCTTGGAGCTCCAGCAAAAAGGTTGTAAAGGCTCACTGCCATCTCTCTGTTAGGGATTGGGGTGCAGTCCATGACCAACCACCAAAAAGAAAAGCAGTTCTTCTCATTTCCATGCAAGCTGCAACATAAACGTTTTCATTGAGATCCATCCATGCATTTTTCACATCGAACCATACTTTCACATTTCACTTCCACGCATAGGTTTCATTTCTTGTTTTCCATTTCTATTCATAGGTTTCATGGCACAGTTATCATAGGTTAATAAATTTCTCGTTTTGATGCATAAGTCATTTGTTTCATTTACGCTGCTCCTTCTCAATCCACTTCCTTCTTCTTCATCTTGATCTATCCTCAAGTCCTATTTAACCTCTGTCTTACTCATTTACCCTCCAACTCTCTCATTTTCCACATAGCTCCATCTCCTTCAACTTTCATAGTTCCCATCCTTCCAATCATCAAACCACTGCATACACTCTTCCTCCATCTGATTCCTCTGCTCCTGAGCCATTACCAGCTCCATCTCCATCTCACCTATCCTTCCACACCACTCCAACCCTTCACCATCTTCCAAAACTTCCACGGCCAATCATCCTGTAGAATTGCACAGCCTTCCTGTAGAAACCCCTGAGTTTCCTGTAGGATCCCCTGATCTGTAGAAGTCTGCGAACTCGGTTGCTGAGCATCCGAACATGGTAGACTTTTGGGGATTGATGCTGGAGACCCTCTGGGACCTCCCATAGCCATTCTGACCTTGCCCATGCTTTCCTTCCATTCCAACCGCCCCTGCACAACCAAACCCTAATTAAAAGCATCATCACAATAAGTCCAACCACTTAATGAAAAAGTACAAAAAAATGATTTTTCAGATGCAAGTAGCTTAGATGCATGTATTTCAGTTCACTGCAAGTAATGGCATTATTGGTAGTTGTTTCATTCACAGTTTTGCATAGTTAGGGTCTAGCTAGTCAAATTAGGGTTTCCTAGGGTTTCCATGCTTTATTGGTTTTCAGTTTCCTTCTGCAATTAGACTAGTCTCCTTTGAGTTAGCTTTCGTCCATCATTGATAAAGCTTCTTCTGTGAGCCTATAGAAGTTGGCTTGAGCCCTAGCGGACTTGTGCCAGCTGACCAAGTGACAGCTGCGACAAGAGCTAGTACTTGTGTATACAGCACCGTCGCTTCCAAGTTTGTACGAACTACCGGGTTGATAAAATTAAGAGACAGGATGCTCCAGGAGTTGTAGCATTATTGCTACAATACTGGAGCCCACCAGTATAGCCTAAACACACACCTTGAAGATCTATCAACTTGTCGTGAGGATCGTAGATCACCCACCTTGTAGAGGACAAATTGCGAGTGCTGCGGCAGGCACCATCAGCGAAACCAACATAAGGTGCATCCGACATCTGCACAAGAAGCAAAAACACAATAAGGGGCAATCACACCTTCACACCAAGCCAAAAACATGAAAACACACACACACAACACACTTGCTAGAACACATGCATGTACAAATCGAAATGGATGGAATCATGCATAGTACTTTTTCAAGTACAGCCCATTGCGGGGTTTATCGAGAGGATTACCTTCGTAGTCAACTAGCTCATATGCCCCCTTCTGCAAAACTTTCTTTACAATATAAGGGCCTAGCCACATGGGCTCGAGTTTTCCTGCCCCCAGCTTATCATTTTCTTGGTCGTATAGCAGGACAAGATCTCCCTCAACAAAGGAACGAGGATGGATGGTATGGTCGAAGTGAGTTTTAACTCTCTTCTTTTGAGCTTCGATAGCTAGAGAGGCTAGGCGACGGGTCTCGTCCAGCCGTTCTAGGTAAAGAAGCCGTTCCTCTACCGGAGTAGTGTTGGGAAGCAACTCGACGACTATTTTTAACGAAGGGATTTCGCATTCTATAGGAAGGGTAGCCTCCAGTCTGTAAACTAGTTGAAATGGAGTGAAACCGGTGGCATCCTTCACAGAGGTTCGGTAGGCCCACAAGGCGGGAAACAACATCAGATGCCAATTAGACTTATGCATGTCAACAGTACGTTGAAGCATCGTAACCAAAATCTTGTTAACGGCTTCAACCTGGCCGTTGGACTGAGGATAGTACGGGGTCGAACTATCATGTCGTAAGCCTAGTTGGGTTGTCAGTTCGGTCATCATGTGATTACGGAAATGCTTCCCGTGATCCGTGACGATGGCTTGCGGAACTTCGAACCGCGTAATAACATGGTTGAACAAAAACTGCGCCGCTGTGTGACTGTCTTCAATTAATGTGGGCATCGCCTCGGCCCATTTTGTAAAGTAATTGACGACAATGATAATAAACCCATGCCCCCCGCCCGAGCGAGGCTTACAGGTCATGTAATCAATGCCCCATTTGGCAAAAGGGCCAACGGTGACAACAGGGTGCAGCGAAGCTGGTGGCGCATGCATCTTCCGCTGGTATATCTGGCACGCATGACACGAACGGACGGCAAGGATGCAATCCTTAAAAATGGAGGGCCAGAAATAACCAGCGCGAATGATTTTTTGAGTTGTTGCATATCCGGACATGTGACCACCACAGGCGCCAGAGTGGCAGTTATTCAGGACTCTCTCAGCTTCCTCGAGAGTTAGACATTGGCAGAGGACGGAATCAACATCGAGACGGTACAGGGTGTCCCCGATAATACGGTAGGGTTGAGACTGATGACGGATCCGCCGCCGAGCATCCTTAGATACAGCGGGGTGGAAAGAGGACGTCTGCAAATATACAATAATATCCCTGTACCAGGGGTCGAGGGTGCTCATCAGAAAAAGGGTTTCGTCCAGGATATGATCCTCTGAGTGAGAGGGTGCAGAAGGAGATGGCAAAGAGCAAAGTAACTCAGCAAAGACCAGGGACTTCTTAGACTTGGCAGCAGTGAATTCCAAATCAAACTCTTGGAGGATGATGATCCACTTTGAGTATTTGTCCCCCAGCAACTGACGTGACAAAATGTATGTCATCGGGTTGCAATCAGAAATCATGGTCGTGGTGCGCAACAAGATATAATCCCAGAAACGTTGGACGGCACAAACAGCAGCAAATTCCAACTTCTCGACGTAAGTGTATCGAGTTTCCGTGTCTAAGAGGTTGCGGCTGAGGTAATATATGACATGCTCATTGTCATCATCGTTGTCTTGCACGAGAACCATGCCGATAGTGGTATCGGTGGCGACCTGTTATAGACATTTTTGTGTCTTACAGCATTGAGCATGAAATTTCCATAATCTAAGGGATCCAAAGTACCTAAACATGTTGTTCCTACCCCTAGAGGAACAAGGCTAACAAACCACAGCAATTCACAGAAGTTCTCCACCAGAAACTGCTCAAAAACAAGTCAATTTAGGATCATTTCAGTGGCTACACTAGCTGTTTGCGCTGAATGTCAAAGCCAACACTGGCTACCTGCGTTGAATGTCAAATGGAACACTAGCTACCTGCGCTGAACGAGAATGGACATGTGGCAAGCTCATTTCTCAAGGTGTCAAAACCCAGGAAGCTTCCAAAATGACACTTGCCTCAGGGAATTCGACTGGTGATGAGTAAGAGGTTCCAAATCTCCAAGTGGAAGCAAGAACCTCCAAGTGGAATCAAGAACTGACAGAGGGAGAGGACACTAGTCAGATCTCAAGTTGACTCATCCTCTCTCCAAACATCTATATATGGATCTCTCCTCCATGAGATCTAGAAGCTGGAATTTTGTTATTGCAAAGAATTGCTGTTGGTTTGAGATTGGAATCATTGGGTGCTTAATGCTTTGAAGGGGGTGAAGATAGGAATTCCATTTGCTGGGAAGGAGATGCTGGATTGGAGCCCTCTGGGTTGTATCTCTTCCTGAACCTTGTTATTCATCAATAAAGCTATCTTGGTTTCTCCTATATACTGATGTGTTTTTGATGTATGATTGCATTAGTGTATTTGGTTCATTTCTAATCCTGAACTAGTTATGAATGTGAATATCTATCTTTGTGTAGTGTTCTTCTCTTGTCGCAAGTAGCTGTTCTCTTGTGATCTTGTAGGAATTTATTGAAGCTGGGCTAGCGAGAAGGCAAGTAGCTGTTCTCTTGTGATCTCGTATGAACCCGTTGAAGCTGGGCGAGCAAGAAGGCAAGTAGCTGTGAACACCCAAAGAGAAGAGAGACTAGATCGAGGGACAAACGGAAGACACCGGTTAGTCCATCCATGTCTCTTCATTCTTAATTCATAAAGGAAGAATACTAGAATAGTTGTCTCTGTCTGTTGCTAAGGCACTGTCACACCTTAGGTGGATAGGATCGTCCTGCATAGGCATTTTTCCCCACAACAAATTGGCGACTCCACTGGGGAGATCTGTTTAGTCATTTTATTTGTGTTTCTATCATTGTTTGTCTCATAGACTTGACAGCAACAATCGAACTGCATCTGCTTTTCCCGGATGCAAAGTAGACAGTTGCTGCTTTGATCCAATCTCTGGACTTGTCTATGATCTGAACAATGGACTCACAAATGATTTGATGATCCTTTGTGATAGATCTTAGTACCCTCTCAAAGCATCCCTTTGATTACACCTTGCTTGTTGCTTTTATTTGGCCTGAAACAGTGAATTAAATAGCAATCTGTGACCCAGAACCAGTGAGAAATGAGAGTTTCTCCTTCAGCACAGACCCATTGAAGGGATTCTGCATTTCAACGCAGGTCCCGTGAAGGCTACCTGTGCTGAATGTCAAAACCCCTGTGTTGAGGTTGCGCTGAACCAGTTTGCCCTTGTGCAGCTGGGGTTCTCTGCTCTGTTTTGCTTTGTTTTGATCTGTGATTTTTGCAGCCTGTAACCAGCATAAGTACCAGTCTGATAACTCCTTTTCTCTGCTTAAATTCCGCCTCCTTTTGTACAAAAAGACTGTGAGTGTTTTTATGTGTTTGTGGCATCATTTGCAGTCTTCCTTTGCATGAGTGAAGTAATCATCCTGTAGCCCTTGATTCAGATCTGTTGATTGTGATCTTAGGAGAGAGTTCATTGGCTGTTTGCAGTTGATTATACATTTGCTTTTGCTTATTGGTTTGAGTTTGTCTCTTTTAAGTGTCGAAACAAGTATTCATTTTGAAAATCGTTAAGTGTTGTAATCTCTTCTACCCTCTCTGATTTCGAAAAAGTAAACTTGTTTGTATTGATCATTTAAAAGCAAATTCAAAGTTGTGCAAAAAGCTTTCTTTTGTAGGCATCAATACTAAGAAAGCGGAAAACAAACACCTGCATTGTGCATTTGCATCTTGATAGTTTGCATGTTTGATTTAGGAAAAGTGCATTAGAGTGTGCTGATTGCTCTTTGAGAAAGGATGGTGTCTTTCTTTTCCCTTAGTAGCTAGGATTTTCAAAGTTGAAAAGATAAAAAGCTTGCTTATCATCTTTAGACTGCATTTAGGAATTTGTATCATACATCTCGTGGTGAACCTTGAAAGGCAAACTTTAAAAAGATCAACCTAAAATAAATTTAATGAACTTAACAACGCTTTGCAACATAACGCATAACATAGAGGTCTAGGCTAGAGACGTGTTCCGGCGTCGTAAAGCCTGGTGACTGTCGATCTCGTTGATGGTGGGTGATTCCTCCTGAGGGACGATAGCGCCAGTACCGATTGTGCTCCCACGTACCGTCGCGTATATATTGGGAGACCCCTATAGGCATAAAACCTTTATCCTTAGGAAATCGTTTCGGCCGCCCTACTGATCGCAATGCACTGAACACAGCATTCAGGAAGATCGACCGCCCATACCCTAAAAAGTATTATGCGGTTTTGCGAAAAGTTTGGCACACCCTCTGCCTAGAACTCCAGAGCAGTTCCTTTTGGCCTTTTTCAGACTCTATAACGGAAAAAGTCCATCTGAGCATTTGTCACTTCGGGCTCGTTAAAACATCGAAGGAGACTAGAGTCATCTTTAGCTTTTTCTCGACTCTTTAAAATTGAAAAAGCAAGTTGTGTCTAAGCGTCGTTAAAATTTATTTTAAACGGAACAATCACCCTTTATTCCTGCGTTGATCTTTAGGTTGAAAAATGGAACACACCAACCAAGGAATTCCCCTTGGTGGAAATCCTAGTCCCTTCTCCTCTTGGGGAGATGTTGGTGTGCCCCATATGGCCACATTGTCGCTTCCAGGATTGACAATTGGCCTGTCGGTCTGGCTCTTTTCAACCAATGTCGTTCAAACCACCACTATTCCTGAACAGTCGAGTCAACAGTTAGACCAGACCAGAGTTGCCAACCAGCCTTCTACTTCATCTAACTCTTCCTATCCTCCTTCCTCTTCGCTTGACGGAATTGGTAAAACAAAAAACCAAGTTCCTAAGGAGAAGAAGGAAAAGAAGAAGAAAGAGAAGAAGAAGAAGGAGACAAAAGCGACTGGGGGCAAACAAGTGTCGTCTGACAAAAATCCACACACAGCACTGACAAGGCCTAAATCGCCATGTGTCATATGCAAGGGAGACCACTTCCACAGAGATTGTCCCTGCATCCCTCGGATACTAAGGGACTGGTCTCCCCGTTTGCACAATTCGGTAGCATCAACCTCTGATAGCCATGTTGACTGCTCACTGTCAACTAGTGAAAGTGAAGCCACAGGACAGAGAGGGAAAGCTAGATTTCCCTGCAAACTGTGTGAAGGCGACCACGCCATCCACCGTTGTCCCTTCTTAGACGAGGCGAAAAGAGTTTTGGAAGATCACCTGATTTTACGAGCGCAACTTCCTCCTGGATATCAAAAACTCCTGCCAAGTCCTTCACTAGTTGAGAACCTGGCTAGCCCGCCCCGGTGGTCAGCCGAAGCACCTATCATTGAAGATGAACCGTCTGGATCCATGCCTGACGAAAGTCAAAAGGTTGAGACGGCAGTTGACCCGGTTTTGCCTTCAGAGGCTCTATCTTCGAATGATACCATCACAGAGGAGAATAAAGACGACACCGTCCAAATTCTCTTCATCAACACAGACTCCGACGAACAAGGGGGCAATTTTCCCATTCCTTTGTCACAGGAAGGAACTTCGTCAGAGTCATACCCGGCCGTCTACTGGGTCCCACCACCAAGCAACCTAGTTGTCTCGTTCGACTGGAACCAACTAGGCAGACCCCGGTTGCCAGCAAGCATACCATTCAGAATTATCGTTCAAATATACAGAATGGTAATGGCTGGCACTATCATTGATGAGGGGGCATCTGTGAGTATCCTTTCCTCTATTGCTTAGAAAGCGCTTGGTTCGCCAGTGCTTTTGCCTGAAATGAGAAATCTATCAGGCTTTGATAAAGGAACCAGTCGACCTTTAGGGATCCTCCCCAATGTGCCCATAACATTGAAAGGGAAGACCGTTCAAATGAACGTGATGGTCGTTCAAGGACCCTTGGATTATAACCTACTGCTTGGATGAGACTATATATATTGCATGGGAGCCATCGTCTCTTCACTCTTTAGAGTAATGTGTTATCCGCATGAAGGAAGAGTGGTCAAGCTCGTGGACCAACTTTCATTTCCCGGATCACGCATCGCAAATAGTCATGTACCATCCCTAAATGGTCTATTCACGCAAGAAGTGTCTCAACCCACGGTCTGTCCTCCTGATGAGCGCGAGTAATCCGGGAGGATATGACTGGAACCCAGGGGGCATGCGTCCTGGTCTGCTTTGGCGGGAAAACTTTGGGTATAGAGTAGGTTTCCGTGGGAGAATATGACTAGTCTGTACCCCGCCCATGCTGGAAGAGGGTTATTCTAGAATAAGATTCTTTTGTCAAAGTTATGTGAGTTGGCGGGCGCCGTCACTCACCTTTGTCTATTTCGGTAGACATTGCCGAGGAAGTGTTTTGTTTGAAAGATTAACGAGACAATCTTTGGGTAACCTGAAAGAGGTAAGCCTCTCTCGTTAAAACAATTGTTTTGATGGAAAAGAAGTAGAGGTAACCTTGAAATTGTACTTTATACCTGGGGGCATGCAAACCTTTTGGAGTGCAAGCAAAGAGCAGTTATTTATCTATTTTTTGGGTTAGCCGTTTCCTAACTTGCATAAAGAAAGGATGCGGGGCATAGCTTTGTAAGATGAAGCTCCATAAAAAATAGAATCTTAATGAGACATTCTTATCATATGACTGGGTAATCGAGCAGTTTTAGCATACAGTTCATGCTCGTTAAAAAATAAACACAAGATCCGAGCAGTTTTAACGCGGACTTCATGCTCGTTAAAAAATAAACATAAGCAATGAGCAAGTGTTTCCACCAGCGTTTAAGCTCATTTTAAAATAAAAAATGAACCTACCCGGTAAATAACCACTGTGAATGTAACCTTATCAGCCATTAAATCCTTGGTCGTGTTTGCACCGTCACCTCCACTTTTCCATTGGCCAATCGTTCACCTCCATATGTTTGTTTACCCATTTTGAGGAACAGCTACGAAGAGTGATTTCACCTAACCATCCTTGTGACACTGCCATGGTTGGAGAATTCCAACCTGTACCTGGAATCAGCTGCTAACCTTGTTTATCACTCGTTCCTCAAAAGACGAGTCTTCTTTAAGCTCTTTTCATCTGACTCGTAAAATATGAAAAGATTGCCGAGTCCTTGGCCTTCCAGCTCGTTAAAGGGACAGGAAGTGCTATCCCTCCTCTAGATTTTAATCTTTTTGGACCTGAGGGATTATTGCACAAAAAGATCGAGCGCTTGTTTTGTTCGGCTCATTAAAATTATCAAAAACTCATCCCTTCTGTATTATTTTATACTTTTTTGGACTCAAGGGATTAGATGACGAAAAAGGACTTTTGGAGTTAACTTTATGTACCTTTTCATACTCTCTAAAAATGAAAAGGACCAAGTTATCCTTGTCGTTAGACTCGTTAAAATCACTAAATAGCGACAAACTTGTCTTTAGACAAGAACGAGTTTCACTATCGCTAGGCTCGTTAAAACATAGCGATGGGCTTGCCCGAAGGGCAGGTTATAGAACAAGCATATGTTATCCTCCTCAAGCTTGACAAAAATAAAGAGGTACTGGTCAGCAATGACTGGGGAAAAATTGGGAGAAACTAAAGAAAACTTTGATGGTAGCAAGTCGCTCTTGAACATGACAATTTTCCTCCGTACCACAATCGGGTTGGGTTGTTTCATTCACCGGTCACATCCATGGTCTCGCCATACCATCCATATTTGGGGTAATGCTACCGATCCATCGCATCAGTGTTGCCACATGTTCAAGAGAAGTCGTTCAGAAAATTCAACCGTGTCCCATCCACTGCCATACATTATCCTTCATCCTTTCATGACCGCCACCCTGAATCATATGTCACAGATCATTTTCACCTCCATTAAAATCATTAACTCTGTTCCGTGTCATTGATGTGGGATTCATTAAGGCCCTCCTTTGACGGATCGCTTCTTGTCGACATCAGCTCATTATCCAAGAAGTTGATCTAGGAACAACCCCTTCAGTACTTTGAAGCTTGCATGCCTCAATGGCAAGTTTCTCACTTCCGGCGACAGGTATACATCAATGACCTTCGACCAAAATATTTTGCGTGGTGTTCGATGCCAAGTCCTTTATTCACACCACGTGAATTGTACTGCAGTACCTTGAGGGTCATTATCATTATCGGTGATTCCTCTCGCGCTTGTTAACGGTTTACCTCATTGACCGGTAATCAAGCAATGTCTTTCCATGTTTGACTTCAGAACAATTCTCACATGGATCGACTTGTACTTAGAGTGAAGATCGAACGAGTTTGAAGACCCCGGATCTAGTTTCATCCATCCGGGCTGCGATATATATTCAGGAAAGATAAAGACATTGACATGTACACCATTGCAGCAAATAATCATCCTACTCAAAGGATGATAATTTCATCAAAATTATCAGTCTACCATCAGACGATTGTCTGTTCTATGTACAGAAAAATGAATTTATAAAGCTGAGCATGGGAATGCCCGCCTCAGCTAGATCATGAAAGCAGTATGAAAAATAATGTATTGTATTGTATCTTATTACAGGTCTCCTCCCAGCATTGGATGAACTTCGGATCCCCCTGATAAAGCATTTCACCCGATAAACAGCCTCATACTTTAGGGGGCAACTGTTATAGACATTTTTGTGCCTTACAGCATTGAGCATGAAATTTCCATAATCTAAGGGATCCAAAGTCCCTAAACATGTTGTTCCTACCCCTAGAGGAACAAGGCTAACAAACCACAGCAATTCACAGAAGTTCTCCACCAGAAACTGCTCAAAAACAAGTCAATTCAGGATCATTTCAGTGGCTACACTAGATGTTTGCGCTGAATGGCAAAGCCAACACTGGCTACCTACGTTGAATGTCAAATGGAACACTGGCTACCTGCGCTGAACGAGAATGGACATGTGGCAAACTCATTTCTCAAGGTGTCAAAACCCAGGAAGCTTCCAAAATGACACTTGCCTCAGGGAATTCAACTGGTGATGAGTAAGAGGTTCCAAATCTCCAAGTGGAAGCAAGAACCTCCAAGTGGAATCAAGAACTAACAGAGGGAGAGGACACTAGTCAGATCTCAAGCTAACTCATCCTCTCTCCAAACATCTATATATGGATCTCTCCTCCATGAGATCTAGAAGCTGGAATTTTGTTATTGCAAAGAATTGATGTTGGTTTGAGATTGGAATCATTGGGTGCTTAATGCTTTGAAGGGGGTGAAGATAGGAATTCCATTTGCTTGGAAGGAGATGCTGGATTGGAGCCCTCTGGGTTGTATCTCTTCCTGAACCTTGTTATTCATCAATAAAGCTATCTTGGTTTCTCCTATATACTGATGTGTTTTTGATGTATGATTGCATTAGTGTATTTGGTTCATTTCTAATCCTAAACTAGTTATGAATGTGAATATCTGTCTTTGTGTAGTGTTCTTCTCTTGTCGCAAGTAGCTTTTCTCTTGTCGCAAGTAGCTGTTCTCTTGTGATCTTGCAGGAATTTATTGAAGCTGGGCTAGCGAGAAGGCAAGTAGCTGTTCTCTTGTGATCTCATATGAACCCGTTGAAGCTGGGCGAGCAAGAAGGCCAGTAACTGTGAACACCCAAAGAGAAGAGAGACTAGATCGAGGGACAAACGGAAGACACCGGTTAGTCCATCCATCTCTCTTCATTCTTAATTCATAAAGGAAGGATACTAGAATAGTTGTCTCTGTTTGTTGCTAAGGCACTGTCACACCTTAGGTGGATAGGATCGTCCTGCATAGGCATTTTTCCCCACAACACGACCAGATACAGAGTATAATCGTGATGGTAATTCGGAGGTCGCAATAATGGGGCAGAAGCAAGGAGACCCTTGAGACGCTTGAAAGACTCCTGAGCGATAGCATCCCAACGAAAGGGAGTATCTCGTTTCAATAACCGTGTAAAGCCTTTAGCCACCTCAGCATAGTTCAGAACGAATCATCTTAGGAAATTGGCTTTGCCCTGCAAGCTCTGCAACTGCTGCAAAGAAGCAGGGGGAGGAAGATTCAGAATAGCTTCGACTTTAAGGGGATCCAGATGAATGCCCTCTTGGGAGACGATAAACCCGAGTAGTCGGCCTGATTCAACGCAGAAGACACATTTGTGAGGATTGAGCCTGATGCGGTAGTGTCGACAGCGGAGAAAGATTTCACAAAGATGGGAAGGGTGGTCCTGGCGTTTGACTGAATGAGCTGGTAGATCATCCAGATACGGTTGTACAATGTGACGGATGTCATGAAAAGCATAGGACATTGCACGTTGGAAGGTAGCACCGGCATTCTTCAAACCGAAAGGGAGCTTCTTGTAAGCAAAAGTGCCCCAAGGACAGATAAAAGCAGTCTTATGCTGATCGGCGGGCGCAATATTGATCTGGTTATACCCAGAAAAACCGTCCATAAATGAATAGATTTCGCTTCCTGCACACTCATCAATGAGCTGATCGATGAAGGGTGTGGGGAAGTTATCCTTAGGACAGGCGCGATTGATGTCATGATAATCAACACAGACTCGAATAGTACCCTGCTTTTTTTTCACAGGGACAATATTAGAAACCCAATCCGTAAGTGGAATGGGGTAAATGAAACCAGCCTTGAGAAGCTTTTCAACTTCTGCTTTAATTGCTGCAGCCCTTCGGGGGTGCACGGGGCGTAGACGTTGACGAACAGGCTTAGCACCCGGATACGTAGGTATCTCATGCACCACTATGCTAGGGTCAATGTCGGGCATCTCTTCGTAGGACCAAGCGAAGACATCACGAAATTCGTGAAAGAGATCGGTGTAGAGCTGAATTTCCTCCGGAGTGCAAGTGACTCCAATGTGAATATGCTCGACAATCCCTGGTTTCACAGAGATGTTGATGGGCTGGGTCTGCGTAATGTTTCCCATATTGCCTTCAGAAGACACTTGATAAACTTGAATAGGTGTTTGAAGGGGTTGAAATGGGATACAAGAAGCAAACTGTTCGAGACAGGTGATCATTTCCTGATGGGCAGGGAGAAACGAGGAACGGTGGTGATGATCAAACCAAGGAGGTTCCTCAAGAGACATGGTCTCTATAATGGCTTCATCGGAAGGAAATATTTCCTTTAATGGATCCGAAGTAGTGTCATATCCAAGCCAAGGGGAATGAACATACGAGTCGGGAACGCTGCTCGGAGGAGCAGGTTCGGGAGGGGGAGCCGATGCAGCAACGATATCAACGTAGTTGAGCTTGGCGGGACTCAACGGCATCATATCGCCCCATGATTCTATCTGATTAGCCGGAGGAAGGACCCATGGATCAGAGCGCACGGAAATCATATTAATAGGAGCAAGATTAGGAGGTGGGAGGGAAAAGACACCCATAGGGCAGGATCTTTAAAGAGTCCGGCTCCCACACTCTCAAATGATTTGGAGGTATGCTCCATGAAAGGCACGTTGCCTTCGGAAGAGGAGACGAAGAAGGAGAGCTGGTCCACGGTGACAATCTTCCCCTGATGAGGGAAATGAATGACACGGAAAAGAGAGGAAGCCACGGCTTGCATGGCATATGTCCAGCTACGTCCGAGGAGGAGGTTGTAGGTAAGATTAGAATCGACAACTTCGACCTCCACTTCGACCATCTTCCCTTCCAAAGAGATGGGCAATCGTTGGAGGATACCATAAGGACGGGACTCTCTTCTGTCAAAGGCTTCCAATGTTGTAGGAGACTGGCTCAGCATCGAAGAACCAATAGCTTTCCAACAGGGAACAGACATGATGCAATTCAAAGCACCTTCATCAATGACTGTACGATGAATCGTTTTAGTATTGATAATGACCTGTATGAGGAAAACGATTTGGTGAGGCAGTCTCGGCGTATGGCCCTCGAGGTCAAAAGAAATCGGATCCGAGTCAGCCGGGTCTATGCCACCGATGGCCGATAGCAAGGACTTCCTCTAGGAGGGGCAGCTCTGGAGCACTTCTAGGGCGGACATAGCAGACAGAGCCTGAGCTAAGTCCTCAACGATGCTGTAGTGCTGGGCAGCACGAGCATTAGGGTTGTAAGAAGACTTCCGGAGTACAACTTTTGGAGGGGGTCGGATAGGCGTCTCAGTGCTAGGTCTCTCGATATGGAGTGGACCAGAACTGGATGGAGGAGCGCTGGAGGAGACCTCAGGCTCTTTCTCGGCATGCGACGGATATTCTTTTGCTCGAGTAGTGATGTGGACGGGGATCATCATAGCCATAAATACTTGAGAGCCAAATGAAGAAGAGGGTTGTGATGGATCTGCCACCATTTGAGTTTGCTGTGAAGGGAAAGGTTCTTTAAGCACAGCAAGAGTCCCAGGATCACCTTTCAACAATCGACTAACTTCGGACCGCCTGGGGCAGTCTTTAGTATAGTGATCCTTGTCACAGATAAGACAAGGATACTTAGGTTTACGTTTGGCTCCTTCCTCGGGTGGAGGTTTAGGGGAGTCCTGTCTGGTCTGTTCGGATTTATTCTTGGCTTTCCCCTTCTTTTTTCCTTTCGAGGATTTATCTGTCGTGGTGGACTGGACAGCGTTAACCTCGGAAGTGTTTCTAGAATTAGATTGACCCTGAGAAACGTTTTCGCTAGGAGCATTTGGTTTTTGCTTCCCAGGGTTCGCGGATGATTTCTTTGAAGATGTGTTTACAGAGCCAATAACACCGTCAACAGATGGCTTTGGCAGAGCTTTGGATGTTCCGGGTCTCGGGGCGTCTGGAAAATAATCATATAAAGTACCTGACTGAGAATAAACTAAGTCGAGGTACTGAGCACGCGCGATAGCTTGCTCTTCAGTTACACAAGCTCCCATAGCAATGTCTCGCGCGATCGCAGGGACAAAGGAGGTTGTAAACCAATCAGTTAGGAGCTGATTAGGAATCCAGAACTTGATCAAACGACGACGCCGTCTCCATTCATGTATATGATCGGATATATGCGTGGCCGTGTCCTGTTTAAGAGACGTAAGGAGATGCGTCCCTGTCTCATACCGAATGGGCAACTGAAAGTGAGTTTAAAATGCCATTGCCAACGAGTTGAAATCTTGAAATGTTTCGCGATTCAACTCAATATACCACTTAGCGGCCGAGCCGGTGAGAGTCCTTTGGAAGAGGCGGAGTCGGATGGAATCATCAAGCCACGAGTTTGATGAGCACCAAAGGTGATAGGTCATGACATGGGCTTGAGGGTCCTCGCCAGCTTTGCCATCGAATTTCGGGCAATCACCGGGTATCTTAGTTAGAACTGGTGGCCAATATGGATTATGAAGAATGGGATCATTAGTCAATTTGGACACATCTGGCAGTTCCAATGTTGCTAAGAAAGGTAACTGAGGATTGAAGGACATTTGTGGCCACGGAAAAGAGGTAGTACCAGAGTTCCAACCAGGTGGCGGTTGCCCCCATGGACTTTGTCCGGACGGGCTTGGCCCATAAGGGTTCTGCCCATAGGGATTCTGTCCATAGGGGTTCTGTCCATAAGTAGACAGTTGACTCTAGATCTGCCCCCCAGCACCCCATGGATTAGCAACTTGACTTGCAGGAGCAACATACTGTTGCTGATAATTCTGATAAGGGGTGACCTGCATTTGTTGATAATTTTGATAAGGGGCTAAGTGAGATTTCCCCTGGGGTTGCTGGTAACCATACGGTTGCTGAGCTCCATACTGAGCTTGGTAACTAGGCTACGCTTGGTAAGAAGGTTGGGATTGCAACCCACCTTGGATCTGAAGACCAGTTTGAGCCTAGGGCCCAGAAGGATGTCCTTGAACAAGTTGAGCTTGGACCATCTGGCTGGAAGGTTGTCCTGGTTGGGTTTGGGATGGACCCGTTTGCCCAAAAGGATGAGCTTGCTGGGTACTAGGTTGTCCTTGTGCAACCGAGGGTTGTCCTTACGGAACAGATGGTTGAGCGGGCTGGACGGCCGGTTGACCCTGAGGTTGACCAACTTGTCCAGAAGGATGACTAGGCTGGGCAGTGGGTTGGCCTTGTTGTACGTAAGGTTGACCGCCCTGCCCAGAAGGGTACCCCTGCTAGACTCTAGGTTGTCCTTGTTGAATATAAGTTTGTCCTGTTTGTCCAGAGGGATAACCTTGCTGGACACCAGGTTGACCTTGTTGGATGTAAGGTTGTCCTGGCTGCCCAGACGGGTAACCTTGCTGGGTACCAGGTTGCCCCGGATTACCAGAAGGTTGAGTCAGATAAGTGAAAGATGGACCACCAGTGGCCGAAGGTTGTCCCTGATAGGGTTGTCCTTGTGGGCCCCCAGGCTGCCCTGGGTAAGACTGGCCGTAATATTGCTGCCCTTGGGGGTTTTGTGTGTAAGACAGCTGGCCTTGGTTAGGCGGTCCCTGAAGCTGTGCAGGCAGTGCTTGGCCCCCATGGTAAGTGGTGGCACCCCAAGCAACAGATAATGGTACCGAGACCTCAACAACAGGTTGAGTAGGCAAGGGTCTAGAAAGATAAAGAAACTGACCAGTAGAATCGTAATAATAAAATGGACCTTGCGCGTTCGGATCCTGGACAGCTTGCATATACTGATCATATGGCCCCCCTCCTGGAATGGGACCAGAAGAGGGTGGTGCACTTTGTGCAGGATGAACAACTCTGGGTGTATGTGCCAGCTGGCTACTATTCACTTGGCCGTGAGGCGGACCAGCACCAATAGTCACAGCTGAAGACGCCGTAACGGCACTAACAACTGGAGTTGAATGTTTTACACAAACAGTCGGATTCGTTGGAACTGAAGTGATGGGTGTACTGTGAACTTTTGAAACAAAAGATCCCGTAGTGGGAGTGATGCGGAGGTCCCACATGGTACTTGAAGCGGGGATCCTAGCACTCACATTATCCCTCAACGACTTATAGCGTGAGGGTACCGGAGGAGTGGCCGGGATAGGAGTTTCGATACTCGACAAAACAGGTGTCTCACTCACTCTAAGAGATGTATCATCCATGTCGGAGGTAGACATTGGGGTCGAAACACCAGGAGGGGTAAAAGGAATATCGTCTTCAGGCTCCCAAATGGGGTTCCAATGAATTTCGTAATCCTCGTCGTCCGGAGCACAAGAGTTAGTCAGTTGGATACTCGGGATAACAAGGAGAGTATCGCTTACAACCGGTACCTCATGGGCAACAGAAGACGGAGACCCTTGATCACTTGGAACGGGAGACGGGATCGATGATTCAGCCAGGATGACAAACTTCAAAACAAGACCTAAGGAAATCTAACGAGAAAGGACCCTACTCAAACTAACGCACACAAGATCTAACCGGGTAATGTTAATCGCAGTCGAATAAATTTTAAGACGCAAGGACACAACTTGACCTTTTCATTTTTTAAGAGTCGGGAAAAGGACAAAAATATGACTCTAGTCTCCTTCGAATGTTTAATGAGCCCGAAGTGACAAATGCTCAGATAAGCCTTTTCATTTAAGGAGTCTGAAAAGGATCAAAAGTGACTACTCTGGAGAGCTAGGCAAAAAGGTTTACCAAACAAATCCGTAAAACTACATATACACCTTGGCAGTCATATGAAAACCAAGGACTTCTCGTACGGCAGTCAATCTTCCCGAATGCTATGTTCGGTGCATTACGGCTTGTAAGGCGGCAGACACGGCTTCCTATGGATAAAGGATGATAACCTAGTGGGGTCTCCCCATATACTCGACGGTATGTGGGAGCTCAAGTCCGTGCTAGACCACTTGTTGCGTCACGGAAGGAGGAATCACCCAACCTTAAGTGAAACAAAAGTCACTAGGTTTAACGACGTCGGAGCACGTTTCTAGCCTAGACCTCTAAACAGTGAGCGTTATGTTCCAATGCATTTTTAAGTTCATTCAGTTCATTTTACGGTTGATCTTGAATTAGGTTTCGGTTTTCAGGCCTTACCGTATGAAATCTCTCAAAAAATGCCTAAATGCAAACTATATGCCAAAATATGTCATTCCATTCGATGAATGCTAATTACGAGAGAGTTAGAAGGCTTTCACACAAACGAAATGATCACAAAACAACAAACAGCTTCTCTAATGCAGCTAATGGAAATTCACAAACTTTTCTTTAAGAACACTAATCATTAATCAAAACGAAAAGCTTCTAGTTCTCATTAACCAATACAAAGCAAAAGATATTTTTTTTTGTTGATGGAAAAGTGCATTAAACAAATTTTTGAGAAATAATAACAAACAAATGTGAAAAGAACTGGTTGACCCCAAACAACTGTGATCCGTGTCCGGGTAGTGAGAAGTAATCGAAACAATGTGAAGGCTGGTTCAATAACAATCACCTAAACAACCAAGCAGAAGCAAGCAAAGAGGAAGGTTTCACAAAACCAAAAGCAAGCAGTAAACGAACCTTTATAAGCGAGTAACCAAGCAAAGCTGATCCAACGAAATTGGAATGCTAAAACTAGGTCACAAGACAAAAAGCAAGATTCTCTCAACAAGACTCACAAGAAAGTGCTTCAATCTTCAAACGATGAAAATCAATTCATAAACCAAGTGAAAACAGCAGGGGATAGCAAGACCAACAGGCTCAGGAGGCAGAATTGAAGAAATTCAATTCTACAGGTATCAGCGCGGGTGATACACAACAACAATGCGCTGATCAGAAACCACGTGTAGCAACAAAGTGATGTCAGCGCGGAAGCACACGGCTTAACCGTGATGGTCCGATTTTCAGAACCGTCGTGACTGTTTGGTGTATTAACGCGATGATCAAGAGGTCACAGAAAGGGCTATGCGATGGCAGCGCGACTGTTTTATTATAAACCGCGATGAAGCTAAAAACCGGCCACAATCAAGCCAAAAACTCCCAAACCAAGGCAATCACTCTTTAAACAATTAAGGAACTTCCCAGACCGAACTAGGAAACCCAAAAATAGAGGACTAATCCCCAAACTTTGAAAAGAGAGCAAAAATCAAACTCAAGGAAAAATGAACAAAAAGGACAAAAGCCAGCTCCAAGCTGTTCAGTTCGTAAACCAAACCGGAGATTGACTGAAGTGGCGTTGATCTACTTCGCTAATGCAGAGCAATAGCATTTCGAAGGCTATCTGGCCGTGTTTCAGGCTCCGTCTAAAGTTTACAAATCAAACAACAAGGTGAAACGATCCCCAGTGGAGTCGCCAAATTGTTGTGGAGGTAAATCCCCTCTGCGGACAGAGGCGATCCTTACTAGTCCAAACAAGGTCTAGCAACAATCAAACAATGCTAACATGCAGGTTCTTAATTACAAATAAAAGACCAATGATGAAGGCCTACTTGGATTCCAATGCTAGTACTTGTAGAAGAGTTGATGCTCCCATCCCTTTGCCCCGGCTGGTCACAATCCTCACGATCCTCGTGCACGGACACCTGCACATGCAAAGAACGATACAAACACAAGCATAAAATCCAGTAGATGTAACTATATATCAATCAGAAAGGATATAACTCAAATACCATCATAAAGACAATAAGAGTGGAACCATAATGATAATCGTCTATTATTAATAAACGAAGAAGAATACAACCATAGTTCTGACGTCAAATCCTTCTCTAGAGGGTCCAGCCAGCAAGTCTCTCAAGCATTCACCCTTGAAGGTAGATCTCCCAAGACAAAAGCTCTCTCTCACACAAGTTCACACAAGAAAGAAACACTTCACAACCTTCCTTAAGCTCTCTAGCAATCCCACACTTGTCACACCAGCTACCTATCAAGCTCACACACTAGCAGCAACACTCCAAGCACTATGAATTCTAAACTAGCAGCTCATGGCAATGGTGGAGGCTTAAATAGGAGAAGGAGTCTCCATGAATGGTGGGAGGATGAGATTATCTCCAAGGAAGGTGGCTCAAATGACGAAACAGACATGCCAGAGAAGGGAGGGCGACATTTACAAGGCCAACAACCAGGTCTGGAGTCATCTGGAAGGCCGGCTGTTTGAACAAACTCACCCAGACTAGATCATCGTGGGTGCATAACTGCACTGGAGCGCTGACATTGCTGCTGAATAACAAAGAAAGTCATATCAGTGCGATCAGATATAAATAACAGACGCACTGTCTCATGAAATTCGACCAGCGCGGGAATCACGTGTACTTCCGCGCTGGCAGTGCATTCGGTCTGTTTTGGAGCGCTCATCAGCGTGTTTATTTTTACAACAGTCACGATGATAGAGTAACTTTGGCAAAGTGGGTCATTTGGCAACATAGAGAGCATGAGCATGATTAATTTGGTCCCATGACACAGCAGGAAGACTGGTAGGGAGACAGTGACAAATTACTGTGTAACACACCCTATCATAGTTGTCGGTCCTTTTGCTAAATAAAGCATCAATTTCATCATCTGTAACCCTCAATCAGCTGTGGGGAATGGTTATATTATCCTTGGAGTCAATTACTTTACTAAATGGGACAAGGTGATTCCTACATATAGAGACGATGACGAAACTGTAGCAGTTTTCATTTTCAATCATGTGATTTCTCAGTTTTGTGTCCCACAATCCATTGTTACAGACCATAGTAGTCATTTTCGTAACTTTCTGATGGTTGAACTATCCGCACAGCTCGGTCTACGCCATGATAGCTCTACTCCTTAATATCCACAAGCTAATGGTTGGGTCGAAGCTGTCAATAAATTTTTAACCAATATGATAAAACAGATAGTTGGTATTCATAAAGGAAACTGGCATTCCATGCTCTTTTTATCACTGTGGGCTTACTGTACTACTACAAAAACGTCGACGAGTTTTACTCCTTTCCATCTTGTTTATGGTTTGGAAGAAGTATTGCCCATTGAATGTGAAATCCCATCCCTAAAACTAGCTATCAAATTACTACCTTCCACCTAAGCAGATGAAGAACATTTTGTACATTTAGCACATCTAGATGAAAATCACCGTGATGCCACACTGGCTAGAGAGGCTCAAAAAAAACATGTCAAATCTCAGTTTGATCAAAACGTTAATCCTCATTCATATTCATAAGGTGACCTAGTCTTGGTTTATGATCAAGCTCATGACAAGTTAGGCACAGGAAAGTTTGAACCCATGTGGCATGGCCCTTACATCATAAAACACATATTAGCTAAAGGAGCCTATGAGATGGTTGATTATGATGGTATTCCTTTGGGAAAGGCCAGAAATGGTCTTTACCTAAAGAAATATTATGCATAAAATTTTGGTGGCAATATGTACATTATTTACCGTTTTTTACGTATGTGTGAAGTTAATGTTTTTTCACATTTTCTACTACTTCTCTTGCTTATCTCATTTTGCACTTGATTTGCAGATGTCGAAATTCTCTCAACCTTACATTGGCTTTGTTGATGGTGCTAGTCATAGTACTCATAATGTAACTTCCACAGCTTGGGTTATCTATTCACCTAGTGATGAGATAGTCTCTATTCATGGAAAATGTCTCTGTCAAACAAAAAATAACATAGCAGAATATAGCGCAGTGATTGAGCTATTAGCTGATTCCATCACATTTGGTATCCAATGTTTGATCGTTAGGTTAGCTTCACAGCTCGTGATATTACATTTAAATGGTGTCTATACAGTAAGGAGTCCAACAATGTTAAGAATGTTTTCACGGGTCTGTCTTTTGGAAAGGCAATTTGATTATATCGAATATCAACAAATTCCAAGATATTTAAACACATTGACATATGCTTTGGCAAATCATGTGTTAAATAGACATTTGAAACATTTTTAAATTAAAAACAATATTCATTCATACATTGATCAAGATAAATAGTAGGAAAAAGTAGTATTTTTTCATTAAAATAGAGTTTGTATAAAAGTATGTCTACAAAATATGTCATCCAAGGACATAAGGCCTCATGGCATTTTATTTTCCGAATATGCTGACACCAAAAATCAAAATGTGGTCCTAGACTAGAAAAACTAAGCATGATGATGCTCATGATAGAAAACGACAACATGAGAAACTTGATGCAACAAACGTCTAAGTGACCCTGGAATCAGAACTACATGTCTCTGATAAGCACGAGGAATGTTATCTACCCCAACATCTAGGATATTCGAAGTCAACCTCTCAATGTTGTGTTCCAACTCTATCAAGATATCTTCTACCTCTGGGTTAGCTACAACAACTGCTATAGGATGCTCGCCTCGTTTGTCAAATTGTCTCAACCCTGCTAGTTGGTTTGGGCCTACATCTGCACATACATTTTAGATAATTATCCTTTGAAGACAAAAAACACATAAAAAATTTTAAAAATTGGATATATGTCAAAATGAGAAATTCTCACCTAGATCACCCCAATGAGTTTCGTTTGGAAGTGGGATATCAGGATCGCCTCTGTAATCCATCCTGGCATACGGAAAGTCCTCGATCAGAACAATTTGCTGGCCTAGCCAGTCAAAAAACTCTGGAGTAAACCTCACTACTAATCCATCACCTCCATGACATGCCATCAGTGAAACCCACCCCATCATGCATGGATCCCTAGGCCCCCCTTCATCTGCCAGAATCTGCGGTGGCCAGAGAAGAGGAATCCTCTTTAGGGAAAAATAAACAATAATGGTGTCATAACCAAAAACCTTAAGTTACCCATTCTTGCATATGGTCAACTGCCCCTTCATGTTCACCACCACTGCTTTGCACCAGTTGAACACCGTGGATTCCCAACATTCCATGGTCATTTGCATTTGTGCCCATTTGGCTAAATGAAGGGCAGCTGCCACACAACTTTCTAACAGTGAAATTAATGGTCCCTAGGGGCAAGAGCTCGATGGTCTGAATATCAATTCTATCATCCTTGGGTGGTGCACCCCTGCAAAAGTGTTGTAGATACCCATCAGTAGTATATCCTCCTGTCCTATGTCCGAATAATGAAATGTTGGCTCTCCGATGAGACAACCTAGTGAAGAAACAGATGTCATCGGCGTTCATGGTAACGCGATGATCTGCGATTACAAAAAGTCATTCCTAGACATTCCAAATCCTTACCAGCCATGTCATCAGATCTACTTGAGCTTTCATCCCAAGAATGAGACAGTATTTTAGGAAGCCACAAGTTCTTAGAGCCTACATGGTAGTTGGATCTGCCAAAGCTGCCAAATCATTGGCTTCATGCTCTCTTTCTCTACACTCCATTTTGAATAATCAAATAGCTTGAAATGACCATTTTAAAAACACTAGAATCATTTTTTAAATCCATTTCATGTTTTTTGAGGCCCAAATCTTGTTTAAAATTAAACCCTTGTTGCTTGCGAAGCCACCATTTTACATACAGGGCATAGCTGCATGGATTTTTCCAGAAAAATTCCGTGCAAGCCGTGATTTTTCATATGGAAAATTTTACTTGCCTACGTGGGCCCGACAGAAAGGAAATACCACAAGGTTGAGGGCGCATTTTTAAACATAATTTTGCAACCAAAAAAAAAAATGGAAGCTTAAAATGGAATTTTAAATGGATGAAAAGCTAAGTTAAGGAGATATCTTCTACTTGGAAGAAGAAATGCATGATTTCGTCCACAGGTTAGCTTGGAATCAATACTGGAAGTCTGGTGGTAAAAACTCCTCTCTTGACTCCCAAATGGTAAAAATGAAAATGGTGAAAATAATTTATTGTTCCCACTTTTATAGGGTTTTTGAAGCTAAAAAATATTATTTTTTATATTTAAAACTTTTTGAGAAGGGAAATGATATTTTTGAGCAGTTATGATGATTTATTGAGTTTGAATGTGCAGGATAGGTTACAAAGCGAGGATGAATCATTTTGACTATTTAGCAGACTTTTATCACTTTTCATGCTCTTAAAAAATTATGAAAAGAAAAAATCATGAAGTCCTCCTTTAAGCCTTTTTCAGACTCTTTAAAAATGAAAAGATTATCGAGTACTTTCTTTTTCAGACTTGTAAAAGTAAATGAAGAACCATCCACTCAGTATAAGTTTACCCCCCTTACAGACTGAGCTAGGACTGTTTACAAAAAAGGTATACGTTGACTGACGCAGCACGGAAGCAGAACTCACAAAAACCGAATAATCACCTCGCGGATCCCCTTTAAACTGTAACCCGACTGTTTTCCTCTTTCCCAAAATACATTGAAAAATAATGCAAAACATTGATATTTACCTTTTTATATTGGCGCGCTTATCGTATGTTGAAAGTCAATGCACCGATGCTTTGGAACTATTGATCTAGATCGGTGAGATCTGAAGGTTGTCAAATATTTCGGGTGGAACAATAGACCGGGGTTTAATCACCCAATATACGGTTTTATTCCCCTCCACCTTTGCTACATGGCAACATTTCAATGGGATTGGGGTCAGACCTTCAAAACCACTTACAACTTTTAACACGCCCGATAACCATTTACTGTAGCAAAATTGCTTGGTGATCCAACGGTCGCGGTTGATCGCAATCCAACGGTTGCGATTTAATCACCGGATCGCAAGTCGCAATGCCCAATTGCCAGGCTCCTTATGCTTCAAAGCGCCAATATGATATTGGTCTTACGGACCTGATATGGTATAGATCCTCGCCTATAAATGTTTCAAGTCCAGATTCCAAATCCGACTCTGTTTTGTGCTCATTTTTATTGTAAACTAGCTTTTACACTTGCGGGACCAAAAAAATATAATAAACTCGTTGATTATTCTTACTCTGTGTTTCCAATTGTAAAGTATGGAAATGGGGCAATCATTGATTCTCTACCGAACACAAACAAAGCATATGAAAGTATAATACGATTTTCACAAGTTTGAGAATGAAATTACATAGACAACATCATTTATTCATAAATAAAAGGGTTACAGAGTCTCGGCCTTGGGCTTGATTACAACAAAATAAAAGACCTCTGTTTCCTATGAAATCCACACGCAATTTTATCTTGCTCTACTAAATCCACTCCTCAATCCTCTCTGTTTTCATTACATTTTTCCTCCCTTTTATAAATCAGATATCACTCTAACTGTGTCTAACAAATCAATCCCTATTTTTAATAAATCTAACAACAAATCTTCTAATTCCTAGCTCTATCTCACACCTATGATAACAACTCATCTTTGAGCCTAAAATAAGACAATTTCTAACTTATTACAATAATGAAATACAACTCATTTCTTGAGAGATCAAACCCTTTCAGTAAAACTACCTTTTCAACCAATCAGGTCAATGAAATTCAACTTGTTTAGCCACAACATGTGAACAAACTTTCGCATTGCTGGCTAAGTCTGGATGCTCATGCATCAGACTCCCAGGGAAGAAAAGAATCGTCCTTTAAACTTTTAGGACTTACTCCATACTTCTGTAATTCTGTTGTTGTCAACTAGCTAACATCCTCCACTGGTTGTCCTTTCCATTTGACTAAATATTGGAAATAAGTCTGTCCTCTGGTTCTTTTGGATACTCTCTTCTCTAAAAAAACTTCCACTTCTTTCTTAGCTGTCTTTGGCATTTGTTCTTCCCAATTCACAGTTTGAACTTCATCTCCTGTAGTTTCCTCCTGCAGCTCTATCTCTGCCTCTTTGTATGGATACAAATCTGCAACATTGAAAATGGGTGATATTCCAATCCCTTATGGAAACTCAATTTCATATGCATTACTTGAAAACTTTTTTTTTAATTCTACATGGTCCTATCTTTTTCATTTTCAGTTTATTGTAAGTTTTAACAGGAAATATTTCTTTCCTCAAATTATACCATCACTAAATCTCCCACTTGGAATTCTTTCTCTCTTCTTTTCATATCTACCCTCTATTTGTATTTTCTGTTGCTTTCCTGCAATCTGCCTTTGACTTCTTCCTGTAGTCTCTGCATCTATTCTGCAAAATCTTTAGCTTTTGCACTTCCGGGCTCCTGCTTTCCCAAATTTCTGAGCTCATACACACCTCTTGGATTCATTCAAAAAATAATCTGAAATGGAATCATTCCAGTACTTCGGTTTGGAGTATCATTATAAGTAAACTCAGCCTGAGCTAGTGCTAAATCCCACTGCTTAGGATTTTGATACACTAGACTTCTCAATATATTTCCCAAGCTCCTGTTTACTACTTCGGTCTGTCCATCTATTTGAGGATGGTATGCTGAACTAAAACTGAGGTTAGCTCCCAGTTTCTTCCAAAGAGTTCTCCAGAAATGCCCTACAAACTTGGTATGTCAATCAAACATAATACTTACAGGTAACCCATGTAATCTTACAATTTTTGAAAAGAATAAATTAGCTATGTGTGTTGCATCACTAGTCTTCCTACATGCAATGAAATGTGCCATTTTGGAAAATCTATCTACTACAACATAAATGGAATCATTCCCTCTCTGGGTTTTTGGTAATCCCAGAACAAAATCCATGCTAACTGCATCCCATGGTCGGTCTGGTATTGGTAATGGTTGATACAATCCTGCATTCTGACTTCTCCCTTTAGCATGCTGACATATCCTGCACTTTTCAAAAAATTTCTTAACATCAGTCTGCATTTTCAGCCAATAATAAAAAACATTCACCTAAGCAAAGGTTTTATCTTGTCCAAAGTGACCAGATAATCCTCCACTATGTTTCTCCTTTATTATGTTTTCCCTCATGGAACATTTGGGAATACACAACTTGTTGCTTTTAAACAATAGGCCTCGTTGAATGAGATAGTCCAACCACTGACTTCTGTTATGACTCATTGGATTCTAAACTATTGTATAGATATCTTTGAAATCTGTATCATCCTTGTACATTTCAATCATTTCCTCAAATCCTACAACACCCACTTTGAATTCTTGCACAATAAAACTTACCCTGCTCAATGCATTTGCTACTTTATTTGACTTACCACTCTTGTGCTTTATTACAAACGTAAAGCTTTGCAGAAATTCTACCCACTTGGCATGTTTCGGATTCAGCTTCGGCTAGTTATTGATGAACTGTAAGGCATGATTGCCTGAATAAAATATGAATTCTTTTGGCAGCAAATAATGTTTCCATTTTTTTAAGGCCTGCACAATAGCATAAAACTCTTTATCATAAGAATAATATTTCTTCTTTGCATCATTCAATTTGTCACTGAAGTATGCTATCGGTCTTTGCTCTTGACTCAGAACTGCGCCAACTGCAACTCCACTAGCATCTGTTTCAACTTGAAATACCTTTTCAAAATCAGGTAAAGTCAAAACTATTTTCTTTGTGATTTTCTTCTTCAGCAAATTAAAATTTTTGTCCATTGCTTCTGTCCATTTGAATAGCTAATTGATCTCCTTGATTGTTTCAAGAATGGGTGCACAAATCTGACTAAAGCCTTTGATAAACTTTCTGTAAAAACTTGCAAGACCATGGAAGCTTCTTACCTCAAATATATTTCTGGGAGTAGGCCAATTCCAAATTGCTTGGAATTTCTTTGGATCCATCTTCAAGCCTTCTTTAGAAACTACAAATCCCAAGTAAACCAATTCTTCCTTCATGAAACTACATTTCTTCAGATTTATCAGTAGTTTCTCTTTCTGTAGAGTTCTTAGAACCAACTTAAGATGCTCTAGATGTTCTTCTTTACTTTTACTAAAAACTAGAATATCATCAAGATAAACAATAAAAAACTTGCCTGCATACTCCTTCAAGACTTCATTCATTAATCTCATGAACATGCTAGGTGCATTAGTGAGTCCAAAAGGCATCACTAACCACTCATACAACCCACTATTTGTTTTAAATGCAGTCTTCCATTCATCGCCTTCTCGGATTCTTATTTGATGATATCCACTCTTCAAATCTATTTTAGTAAAGTATTTTGATCCACTCAAACAGTCCATTAAATTATCCATGCGTGGCAAAGGAAATCTGTACCTGATTGTGATCTTGTCGATAGCTATGGAATCTGTGCACCTATGCCATTCTCCTTCTTTCTTTGGACTGAGTACTATTGGTACAGCACATGGGCTAAGACTTTCTCTGATCAGCCCCTTATCCATCAGCTCCTGCACTTGCCTTCCAACTCCTGTGTTCTCTTGAGGAGTCAATATGTATGTTGCTTTATTTGGCAAACTTGCTCTTGGTATTAGATCAATATGATGACTAATACTCATGATCGGTGGTAATGCATTCGGAAACTCATCCACAATAATATCAGCAAAATCATCTAACAACATTTTAACTTCTTCAGGCAAATTGTCCAAGTTTGTGGAAGTCAAAATTACCTTTGGTCTTCCGATAATAGCAAAATGCAACTCCTCGTTCTTCACTACTTCCTATAGCAACTCTTTTCCACTTATCAACATAATACTACTTCCAGGTGTTCCTTTGTCAGCATCGTCCTTCAATGGCAGCAATGTGTGTTTAGTTCCATCCTTCTCTAGAGTATAAGTGTTTCTCCTCCCATCATGAATAGATTTTCGATCAAATTTCCACGGTCTTCCCAGCAATACATGGCATACATCCATGGGCATTACATCACATAATATCACATCTTTATACGTACCAATTTGTATCTCCACCTTGCATTGTTCAGTCACAATAATCTGATGTCCCTTCTGTAACCATGATACCTTGTAAGGAGTAGGGTGCATGGTCTTTGCTAGTCTGAGCTTGTCCACCATCTCTGTAGAAACAAGATTGTCAGTGCTTCCACTGTCAATTATTACTTTGCAACACTTACCTTTTGATATAAAGGTCATTCTAAACAAATTCTTCCTATGTGTTGGTTCTCCAATCTCTGGCCCTGCCTTAAGCAAAGTCCTTCTCAATAACATTGATTCACCTTCTTCAGGGGGTTCTTCCTTTTCCATAAGTCGAGGTGGTTCTGGCTTTGCCTCAGCCACATTCGCATTCCTCTGACTTGCTGGTTTATTATGAGGACAGTCCCATGACATATGTCCCCATTCTCCACATGTATAACACTGAACATCTCTTCCTCGCCCTCTTCCTCTGGGCACAAATCTTCCTCTATTAACTTCTCCCCTTTGTGGTGGTCTGCTACTTGAGCTTCCTGCTTCATGCTGATGTTGTTGTCCCCTTGGTCCGGTAGTTCCCCTACCTCTTACTGAGCTTTTTCCTCTATTCCTTTGACTTTGTTTCCTCAATATCTTCTTTTCTACCTTCAAACTTACTTGATAGGCTTCTTCAATAGTATTTAGACTCAACAAGCTAATCTCATCCTGGATGTCATACCTTAAGCCATTGATATATCTAGCTACCTTCTCCATGTCATCTTCTGCATGTCCTGCTCTAATACTCAATCTATAAAACTCTTCTGTGTATTCTTTAACAGACATTCCTTTTTGCCTTAAATTTTGCAATTGCTTAAAAAGGTTTAACTGATAGTCTTTAGGCATAAATTTGGCTTTCATTTTACTTACGATTTTATCCCATTGCTTGATCTTGGACTTTCCTTCCCTCGCTCTGGATGTCTGTAGTTCATCCCATCAAATTGCTGCATGAACCTTTAAGCTGGTAATTGCAAATTTCACCTTCTTTTTATCATTAGTTTCCTCTTCATAGTCAAAATATTTGTCCAATGAATTGATCCCATCCATTAGCTCTTTTGTATTGAGACTCCCTTCATACACAGGAATTTTTATCTTTACTTTTCCTCCTACTTTCGCCAACATCTTGATAACTCTAGTAGTTTCATTGTCTTTGTCTCTTTCCTCCTCAAGAGATTCTTCTGAAGAGCTCTCATCTCCTTCATCGGGTGCTCTTTTATGAGCAGTCTCAATTGTCTCCATTCTCATACGCAGACTCTGGATCTCCTCTAACAGGACTGCATTTGCTTCAGGTCTTCCTCAACCAATGCCTCTCCTTGGTGGCATTTTCACTGCAAACAACCCTTTTTTTTGCTCTGATACCACAAATGATGCAACGCGGAAGAAGAAATCACAAAAACGGAATAATCACCCCGTGGATCCCCTTTAAACTATAACCTGATTGTTTTCCTCTTTCCCGAAATAAATTGAAAAACAATGCAAAACATTGATATTTACCTTTTTATATTGGCATGCTTATCGTATGCTGAAATTCAACACACTGATGCTTTGGAACCGTCGATCTGGATCGGTGTGATCTGATGGTTGTCAGATATTTCAGGTGGAACAATAGACTGGGGTTTAACCGCTCGATATATGGTTTTATTCCCCTCCGCCTTTGCTACGTGGCAACGTTTCAAGGGGATCGAGGTCAGACCTTCAAAACCACTTACAACTTTTAACACGCCTGATAACCATTTACTGTAGCAAAACTGCTTGGCGATCCAACAGTCGCGGTTGATCATGATCCAATGGTTGTGATTTAATCGCCCGATCACAAGTCACAATGTCCAATTTCCAGGCTTCTTATGCTTCAAAGAATCGATCCAATATTGGTCTTACGGACCCAATATGGTATAGATCCTCACCTATAAATGTTTCAAGTCCGTATTCCAAATCTGACTATGTTTTTCTTTCATTTTTAGTGTAAACTGGGTTTTACACTTGCAGGACCAAAACAATATAATAAACTCGTCGATTATTCTTTTAACTCTGTGTTTCTGATTGTAAAGTATGGAAATGGGGCAATCATTGATTCTCTCCCGAACACAAACAAATAATATGAAAGTATAATACGATTTTCGCAGGTTTGATAAAGAAATTACACAGACAACATCATTTATTCATAAATAAAAGGGTTACAGAGTCTTGGCCTTGGGCCTGATTACAAAAAAATAAAAGACCTCTGTTTCCTATGAAATCCACACACAATTTTTCTCTTACTCTACTAAATCCACTCCTCAATCCTCTCTATTTTCATTACATTTTTCCTCCCTTTTATAAATCGAATATCACTCTAACTGTGTCTAACAAATCAATCCTTATTTTTAATAAATCTAACAGAAAATCTTCTAATTCCTGGCTCTATCGCACACCTATGCTAACAACTCATATTTGAGCCTAAAATAAGACAATTTCTAACTTATTACAATAATGAGATACAACTCATTTCTTGAGAGATCAAACCCTCTCAGTAAAACTGCCTTTTTGACCAATCAGGTCAATGAAATTCAACTTGTTTAGCCACAACATGTGAACAAACTTTCACATTGCTGGCTAAGTCCAGATGCTCTTGCATCATTGACCGAACATGGTCAATAGAGTTCTCTCTTGTATTATTTTATCCTTTTTCGCACCTAAGAGACTAAAACTTACGTAAAGAACCTGATGGAGTCTACTTATGTTTTTCTTCTAACTCTCTAAAATTGAAAAACGTCAAGCTTTACTTTTTTTGGGCTCATTAAACTTTTACGGTAAAAGAACTGAATGAGTTTTCTTTTTGTGTCCTTTTCAAACTCTTTAAAAGAAATGACATCGAGTTACTCCTTTACTGGACTCATAAAAACTAAATAGTATAGGACCTGTTAAGCATAACGGGACGAAACAATTCTTTCTTAGGGTTTGTTAAAAATACTTTGATGGACTCATCTGAAGGATGAGCTTACAGTCCAAACATATGTTATCCTCCTCAATCTTGTAAAAAAATAAAGAGGTATTTGCCACTAATGGTGGGGGAAAATTGGGAAAAGTTGTACATTTTACATTATCATTTCTAAAGGTATCATGTCTCTCTTGAACACGACACTCTATCACTTTCATGTTCGGGTTGGAAAATCCATTTGTCTACCTCATTTGAAAGTATTCATGGTTTTTGGTATTATCCTTAATTCAAATTTTTCCAAGTCAATTGTCGTGTCATTATGTGCTCAAGATAATTTCAACCTCAATTCAAAATCCCTTTTCAAATTCTAGCCTTCAATTGCTTCGACCATCCTTGTGTCATTCCTAGCAAACTATTTTCAAAACTTGACATTGTGTTTCATGTCATAGGCTTTCCTACAACGGGTCACTTCCTATCAACTTCAGTTCGTTATCTAAGACATTGATTTAGAAACCTTCAGTACCTTGATACCTACTTGTCTTAATGATAGGTTTCTTGCTTTCAACGACAGGTTCTCATCATTGGCCTTCGATCGAACGATTATATGAGTGTTCAACTTCAGATCACCTATTCACACTTCATAAATTGTACTGGAAGTACCTTGAGAACCATTGTCATTATTGGTGGTTTCTCTTGCACTTGTTAACGATTCACATCATTGACTAGCAATCAAGTGGTTTCTGCCATGTTCGACTTCGAAACATTCACTCGCATGGTTAGATTCATATTGTGGATCGAGAGATGGAGATCAAGACCCTGGATCTAGTTTCATCAATCCAGGTTGCGAGGAGATTTTATATTCATGATTATGTAGACCTATTTATGACATATGGTTGTGCCTATGCTATGTCTACTATCTATATTATTTTAGTTTTTCCATTCTTGTTCATTGATTTCGCTTTACTCTGAGTGTGGGAATGCCTACCTCAAAGATGATTTTTGATACATATTTGCATTGTAATTATTTAATGTTCCCTGTGGGTTTCCAACCATTGCCTCTGATCCGATCCTTGGAATGATAATGCGCTTCAATCTTTCAAACTTATTTTTTAGACTTCGCACTTTAGGGGGCAGTCTGTTACATGTCAATTTGTCGCCATGACACTTGATCAGTTTATGGGTCTTTTTACCATTCGTGAACATGTTTGAACCAACTCCCTCAGAATTCAAAAACCCCAAAATATCGTGAAGTATATGAGAAATTTTGGGACAATAACTATCACACCTTGTTAACTTCCAACTGCACTAATTTTTCTAGAGTTTCTCACACGTTCACTAGAATTAACTATGAGAACAGTGCAAAGTTGCACTCTGTCTGCCACTATAAATCCACGAACGTGAATTCAAGAAAGTAAAAATAAAAAGTACATTCTAGAAACATAGTTGGTCGAATATTTCCCAACTAAAAGATTCTAGGTGATGACTATTCGATCTATAACCCTAAGATGATGCATCTTAATCCTTTTTCTCATGGAAACCTAATCACTCAATTAAGGAGTCTCATCCTCCTCTTTGGATCTGAAACTTCTTCCTCTTGGTCTATAAAATGACTAGAGGGTAGAGGGGTTGAGGAGGTTATAATTTATAAAAGATAAACTTATGTTGTTGGTTTGATATTGGAAAGCTTGTCATCTAAGGAGGAGATTGAAGGCATTTGGGAGGGACCTCACGAAATCAAGGCGAAGGTTGTAAGGCTCCTCTTAATCTTTGATTAATACAAATGAACACTTCCCCCATTTATTTGTATTATTGGAATGATGAATGGTTTAAAATGTTTATTAAGGCAAATTCAATTCCTAATTTCCTTGATCATTAGGTTAAGTTGTTTGGATTATTATATCGCATGTTCTTTTGATCCTTGTATGGTTGATGTTTGTAGGTCTTATCAAGCATTGAGGAGTTGCATTGAATCACAACAAGGGATCTTCATCAAGAATTTTCTGAAATAGGTAAGAGGCTCATCCATTAGCTTTATTTCTTATAATTCAAACAAGTTCAACTTAGGGAAAGGGTCATTTCAATTGTCTTTCTTGTTTCTAGTTTTTGTCAAGGATCTAGGGAGATCACTCTTGTCCACAAGAGGGATTTTTATGGTGTAACTATTTATTATTCATTTGTAGGCTTATTTTTATTTCACTTGTATTAGTTAATTTGAACTACTTCCTTTAATTAATACAAAATCACATGATGAATTATACTAGTCCTTCCCCCTGTTTTAGTTAACTTTCTCTCGGATTAGGAGAGGATTATCCCATTCTAGTTCGAGATAGGTTTCTTTTGTTTAGTTCTGCATTTACATCTTAGTCTACATCAAGTCCTCGCTAAAAGAGGAAATTAAATCATTTAATTGTGGTTTGATCAACCTTTTTAAATCGATCAAACCTTTGTGTCGATTTACTTCTTTAACCCACATCTTAAATATCGATGCAAAGAAAATGTAACATGATGTAATATAGGTATAAATAGATTAATTATTAGTATTACATTAGTTTTAGGTTAGTATTAAATGGTAGTGTAACTGGACCCATAACCAGTCGGAACCACCATCTTCAATAGAAAAGAAGTTTCTTTAAGTTCCTAACCGAGTTGTCTCCCCTAATGTTGACGGAGGGCATTTTTTCCAATCAACACCACTGCAGTTTCTTAGAGCCAATCCCATTCCTCCATGTGTCCTACTAGAGGAGAGAGAAGAGGTGTCCTTAGTCCCTAGTCCTACACTAAAATCCTTTGTATTTCTACTCCTTTGCAAACCTCAGTACTTTCAATGAGTTGCAATCATAAGGACTTATAAGGTTCCGATTTTCTGATATGGTCTGACCTCTGATGTTCCGATGGCCTCCAACTTCCTATATCTCAATATGACCTACTCCAAGGTTCTGATATTCTTCGACCTCCGAGATAGCCTGCTCTGATTCTTGAATATTCATCCTTTCTCTTTGCTGACCTCTGATATAGTGTGCTTCGATGTTCTGATATTATTCCAACATCCGATATATCGGCCTGCATAGGACTTTAAGACCCTGAATTTGGCAGACCATAAATTTTGATCCAAGAGTCTGTTTTTAGGATTCCACACATAGTTGGAATGCTCTTTTAGAGAAATTTCCAATGGAGAGGATCTGATGTAGGATTTGAGGCCATATGCTACTTATAAAATGGCTGCAAAATCTCTGCCATTCTCTTCTCCTTGACTCTTCTTCTTGTGCCTAGAATCTCGAACTCCCAACCACCATAGTCATCATTTTATGGCTTCTCTAGTAAGCTTGCTACTATGATGATTATCTACAGAGCACTACAAAAACCATGGGATTCCTCCTAGACCTGGACTACTAATCACCATAGTCATAATTTTATGGATTTTCAATAAGCTTTCTACTATGATGATTCTCTACCAGAAGCTTGCAACTACCATATGATTCTTCCTAGACTCCCAATCACCATGCTAATCCTGGCTGACATCAATGCCAACACAATCACCGCCACTAGCCATCCAGACATTGCCAATTGTCCAAAAATATCCCCCTTTGGCATTGATGGAAACACCATAAGCTCCCCCTGAAGCTAGGCATGCTATTCTCTGTTTCCCTAGAAATATTCTCCCCCTTTGGCATCAATGGAAAATAATACTTCTTTAATACTCCCCTTGAACCACTGCAACCTAATCTTCCATTGATCCCACATGCTGAGTAGTTGCCAACACCTACCAAAATGGAGTCATTTGGAAGGAGGAGTCACAAATCCTATCTACTTCCTAAGGTATTCAAAGGGTTCTCTTGCCAGTGGATTAGTAAATATATATGAAAGTTGGTGATGGGTGATGGCTTAAGCGCGCTTGAGCTAGAGGAGTTCTGGGATGAGTGACCTTTGAATGAAATTCGGATTTTCCACAGTGTTCATGTTTTGAAGTCGACGTTTCGAGTCTGAAACTAGACTCATCATCAGGACAAATTGTGAGGAGAAAAGAAGGAAAATTTAGGTATAAATATGAAAACCCAGGATGTGAAGCTCAATGGCCGACTCTTGTTCTTATTTGATGATTTAATTTATTTGTTTTAAGCTTTTGATTTTTCATTATACCTATATTTAATAACTACCTTGTAATTTATTTTTAATTCTTATATTAATATTATAATTTTATATTTTGTCTTATTGTGTCATTATGCCTTCTAATTAAATTTTTCTTATTAATTAAGGTTTATGCTTATTGATATTTATGCTGCTCTTCTTAATTAATTAAAATGTGATTTAATTATTGTTGATTATGAAAGTTGTTTATTGTGTCTTCTTATAAATACTATATTTGTTATTAACATCTCTTTATTGTACTTCTCTGATTATTTAGTATTATTTTTATTAGTATTTTTAATATTTAATGTTTCTATGTTTATAATTATTATTTGTTATTGTTAATGCTATTTTAATTCTATAATATTATTTTGCTCGTATTATCTATATTATTATTGATGATATTTACTATGCTATGCTCTTAGTTAAAGCTCCTCTTTATGTTAGCCTTATCATTTGATTAATATTAATGTTATTAATGATTTTATAAACTGCCTCCATTAATGCTTTTTATGTCTTTCTTATTAGATGCTTAATGCTTATTGCGCATCCATTAATGGTTTGGACGCTTAATGTTGAGTCTCCATTAATGGTTTATGGTTTATTTATTATATTAATGTTACACTTTTATATTTTGTCTCATTTTGACATTATGCCTCATAATTAAATTTTGCTTATTGATTATGGTTAATGTTTGCTGAAATTTATGATGCTATTCTTAATTGATTATAATGAGATTTCATTATTATTGTTATGTAAGTAATTTATTATGTCTATATATACCTAAATTATTTGTTATTAAAATCTTTTTTTGTAATTCTTAAAAATATTTAGTATTATTTTTATTAGTATTATAATATTTAATGTTTTTTTGTAAATATTTATTATTTGTTCTTGTTAATGCTATTTAATTCTATATTATTATTTTGCTCCTTATTATCTATATTATTATTAATGATATTTATTATGGTATTAGTTAAAGTTCCTCTGTATATACTTATTGTTATCTATAATTGATATTTATTAATGCTCTACTATGTATACTTAATATTTTATCTATTATTTATCTATTATAATGGATGTTTGCTTATTGATAGTAGTTAATTTATTTTATTCTATATGTTATTTTCTAGGATATTTAAACATGTTCTCATGTACAGGCTTACTATATCTATTATACTTCATATTTGCTTTTTTATTTGCTTTTAATATTAAGATGGTAGGTTAGGAATTCCTAACATTGTTATTAAGATCATTAGCGGGGGTTAGCACGGGGTTCCAATTCTTGCTAATTTCCATGCCACCATCCCTATTGAGGTTTCTAGGATGTTTAATGATTTCAATGGCTTCCCTAACTTTACGCTTGAATTGGTGTTCTACATTAGCAATGACTTTTGTTTCTTCTAAGCAAATATGATGATTAGTTTTACCTACATGCTCAGCTAGGGCTGAGGTCTTGGTTCTTTCGTTACGAATGTCTGCACTATGCTCTTTGAGTCTAATCCTAACCGATCTACCAGTTTCTCCTATGTATTGATCCCCACACGAACATTTGATGATGTAAACTCCTTTTTGCTGAAGCAGCTCTTGGTTATCCTTAACCGATCTCATTCTTTGCTTAATGGTAGACAAGGGTTTGAAAGCAGTTCTTATATTTTTCTTATTGAGGATTTTGGCTATTTTGTCAGTGACTCCTTGGATGTAAGGAAGGCAGGTATTGGAGGTTGGGTTGTCTTTAGTTTTGTTTTTGTTGTTATCAGTTTTTGCTTTTTGAATGGCTTTGTATATGTTTTCCTTGCTGTACCCTAGGTTGGCAAAGGTTCTTTTGAGGTAGGAAATTTCTTCATCAGTATGGTTTATATCAGAGATTCTATACGCTCTAGTGAAGAGGGTTTGTAGAACCCCCATTTTTTGGGCGGGGTGGTGATGAGAGTCGGCATGCAGGTAGTTATCTGTATGGGCTTTTTTTCTAAAAACTTTGTGGCCAATGGAACCATCCTTCCTTCTAATGAGGAGCATGTCTAAGAAAGGAATGCAATTATTTTCTTCAACTTCCATGGTGAATTTGATGTCTTCAGACTGGCTATTGAGGTGATCTAGGAACTTGTTTAGCTCTTCCTCGCCATGAGGCCAATTGACACTGGTGTCATCCACAAACCTAACCCAGGATTTGGGTTTTAGTGGATATGAGTCTAGTGCCTTCTTCTCGAATTTTTCCATGAAAAGGTTTGCCACGATGGGGGAGAGAGGTGATCCCATAGCAACACCTGAAGTTTGTTCAAATATTTCACCCTGGAAGGAAAAGAAGGTTGAGCGGAGACAGATTTCGGCTAATTTAGCGGTCTGGGGATCTGCTACATCTTTGACTACCTGAATAGCATCATCTAGGGGAATTTTGGTGAAGAGCTGGACAACGTCAAAACTCACGATTTTGTCTCCTGGTTCTAGCTTGGTGTTTTTTATGTGATTTACAAATTGATTGGAGTCTTTAATGTAAGAGCTAGTCTTACCTACAAGGGGGGACAGAATGCTAGCGACGTACTTGGCTAACTCATAAGTGGGAGACCCTATGGTGTTGACTATGGGTCTTAGGGGGACATCTTTTTTATGAATTTTAGGGGCTCCATAGATTCTGGGGGTGATTTCGCTGTTAGGTGTCAATCTCTTTTTTATTTTATCATCAAGGTTAGTTTCTTTAATGGCTTTCTTTACGAGGTTTGTGATTTTGGAGATGGGGTTTTTCTCTAGCTTTTTGTAGCTACCACTGTTGTATAGGTGGTCTTTCATTTTGCTTATGTAATCAACATAATCCATAACGACAGTGGCGCCACCTTTGTCGGCTTTTAAAATGACTATGTCCTTATTATTTCTAAGGTTTTTTAGGGCTTTAAGTTGATCAGGGTTTAGGTTTTTCCTGGGTGGCTTGGCTTTTCTAAGGATAACAGCGACTTCCTGCCTGATGAGTTCTTTGTCATCATCCTTGAGAGACTTAATTCCATCTTCAAGGTTGCAAATGATTTCTTCATTGGGGATTTTGTTAGGGGCTAAAGCAAAGTTAAGACCTTTGTTAAGGACTTCCATTTCTTCTGTTTTCAGCTCATAAGAGGATATGTTGACTACTTTTCTATTATTCATGTTACTGCTCATAGGGTTATTTTCTATGTTCCCATTATCTATGATGTTCTCTTGACTTGTGCTGGAACATTTGTTTTCTATGCTTATATTATTAATTTCATTACTAATAAAATGTTTATTAACATCAGATTCACATGAAATGGTATTCAGAGCGTACCTGTGTTTATGGGCGCTTTCCACGTTACTTGCTCCCACCTCTGATGCGGCTTTATCATCTTCGTTCCAGCGGTTGTTACCTACAGGGTTGTCACGTTGCGAAGTGGTCACGACTGTTTTTATTGGTTGCTGATCCAACATATTGCTGGGGTCATTGGTCTGAGGGTTTATAATCGAGCTGGCCGTCTTTATGATGCTGCTTTCGCCATTGACTCCGCAGTCTACCTTGCCTCCAGTCGTATGTGATGCTTCCTCTGAAGCGATAACCTCAATGCTGCCGTGATTATCAGACTGTGCTGCGGTTATTTTAGCGTCGCTGATTATGTTTATTAATTGTTTTTCTCCCTTGCTGCCGTGTATTTCATTAATCAAATCGAAAGCAGACAGCGAATGCACCGTAGAGTTATCAATTTTGATGCGTAGCCGTGTTGAACTTCGCTCTGTCCACGTTCTTCCTTGAGTCCTCTGCGCGTGCGAATTCGATTGCTTGGTGGCTGGGGTAGAATCACTTGGGTTGTGCGTTTCTTTGCTTCTCTCACGTTTTACCATGTTATTTAGTTTTCTCTGGTGCTTAGATTCTGCGTTTTCTTTCATTTTATTGGCATTCAGGGCTGCGGAAGTGATGATTGATGCTATGTGATTCATTTCACTAGTTTCAATCCCACTTCTTCACCCCTGTGAGCATCACCCGATGCAATGAGTGCTAATTGAACTATTCAAAAATCATGAGAAATTAGTCAGTTACGACTACCTCTCATGGAAATGGTCATACATGAATGACTTACTTAACGCAGTGGAATCCCAAAATGATATCTAATATAATGCACTGCGTAAACCCCCATACTTAAATTCAAAAAGAGTCAAGGGATCTCTACTTGAATGGTTCATGAGGCACAATATTTGCTAAGGTTTTGCAAATGGGGTAGCAAGCTAAGTGGGCTTGATTGTGGGGAAAACTCCACAGTTAAGCGCGCTTGAGCCAGAGGAGTTCTGGGATGGGTGACCTCCTGGGAAGTCCTGGTTACCGAGTGCAAGCCCCGGAAGTGATGATTGATGCTATGTGATTCATTTCACTAGTTTCAATCCCACTTCTTCACCCCTGTGAGCATCACCCGATGCAATGAGTGCTAAGTGAACTATTCAAAAATCATGAGAAATTAGTCAGTTACGACTACCTCTCATGGAAATGGTCATACATGAATGACTTACTTAACGCAGTGGAATCCCAAAATGATATCTAATATAATGCACTGCGTAAACCCCCATACGTAAACCCCCATAATGAAAGTTGGTCTTTAGTGGCCACGTATTCAAGTCTTACAACATTGGTTGCAACTTGTTCCCTCAAGAAATGGAAATTGATAGGAATATGCTTAGTCTTTGAATGCATGACTGGATTTTTAGAGATATTGATGGCACTTGTATTATCACACATAATTGGAATAGGATCAGTCAACTCTACCTGAATATATTTAAAATTCTACTTCATCCATAGATTTGCATGCAAAATGTAGCAACAAAAATATACTCTGCTTCAACAGTCGATAAATAAATGGAGGCTTGTTTCTTGTTGACCCATGACACCAAGCATTTTCCGAGGAAAGAAATGCACATGAGGTTCTTTTCTGTCATCAAGACTGCCAACCCAATTAGCATCAGTGTAGGCCTTCAACTTAAATTCTTTGCTCTTAGCATACCACAATTCATATTCTATTTTTCCTTGAAGATATTTGAAAATCATTTTGACAACAACAACATGACTTTCACGTGGGAAGGCCTAAAATATGGCCACAAGACCCACAACTTTCATGATGTATGGCCTTGAATACGTAAGATACAACAAAATTCCTATCATGGATTTGTATTCATTTTAATTTACCAGTGGTGTCTCATATTCTTTGCACAATTTGCAACCTATAACCATAGGTGTGCTCACTGTCTTACAATCCTCCATTCTGAATTTATTCAGAGTTTCTCGAATGTATTTGGATTGGGAGATAAACACTCCACTTGGAGATTGAAATATTTTCCATACCATCAAGAAAGACAACTCTCCGATCATCGACATTTCAAACTTTGTCTGCCTACATTTTTTGAATTGATGCCCCAATTATTCCATGTCAGTACCAAAGATTATATCATCCACATACACTACTACAATTAGTAGATGGTCGCCTTCAAACTTTATGTATAAATTGTTGTCAATCGTACCTTTCTCAAAGCCTTGTTGTTGAAGGTATTTATCAAGCCTCTCACACCAAGCTTTGGGAGCTCATTTCAGTCCATATAGAGCCTTTTTAAGTTTGCATATAAACCCTTCATCTGTTGTGAGTATAAATCCTTATGGATGCTCAATGTAAACTTATTCTTCCAGATCTCCATTGAGAAATGCAAAATTCACTTCCCTTTGATATACCTTGATGTTTTTATTGACAGAAAAGGGAAAGAATAATTCGAATAGCTTCTAGTCTTGCTACTGTTGCAAATGTTTCCTTGAAATCTACCCCTTCTATTTGGGCATACCCTTTGCAGACCAATCGAGACCTGTTTCTGATTACTTGACCCTACTCATTCAGGTTGTTTTTGAAAACCCATTTGGTTCCATGACTTTTTTCTCTTTAGTTCTTGGAACCAACTCCCAAGTGTCATTATTTTCAATTTGGTCAAGTTCTTCATTCATATCTTTCACCCAAAACTTGTCTCACTTGCTTGGTTGAGACTCTTGGGTTCAATCTGTGACAATAGAGCCAGATTTGCACAACTTGAATTTCCAACAAGTTTTCTCCTAGTTTGAACACCATGTATTTGATATCCAAGAATCTTTCTCTCAGGATGTTCTTTATGTACATACCTGGAAGGTGTATTTGGCCTTGGAGTTGTGCCTTCTTCCTTGCCTACACTATCTGAATATGTTTCTTCTAGATCTACAAACCTCATATCTGGATTTTCTTCACCGTCTGAGTTCATATTTTTTTTAGAGAGCTCGGTTGGTGAAGCTATTTCATCTACTATCACATTAATGCAATCCTCAATATTTTTTGTTCACTTGTTGTAACACTTATATCCTTTACTTTGAGTAGATTACCCGAGTAATATTCCCTCGTTAGTGTGAGAGTCAAACTTTCCAAGTTTTTTATCATTCCTTTTGATAAAGAACTTTCTCCCAAACACCTTGAGGTGTTTAACTGATGTCATTCTTCCCTTCCACAACTCATATGGAGTTTTATTACTACCAGGCCTAAGTTGAATTTGTTCGACATATACGTTGTTGCATGTGTTTCTTCTCCCCAAAATATGTGAGGCACATCTACTTCATCCAACATTGCTTTGTCCATTTTCTGAATTGTTCTGTTCTTTATCTTCACTACTCCATTTTGTTGTGGAGTTCTAGCCACTAAATACTGCCTCCTGATGCCATGCTCTTTGTTAGTGTCAGTCTTTCCAGCCTTCCTCCAGTGATCAAATATGCTCTTACAAAGTGATTTTGAAGTGTCAAGGTCAAATTTTGTCATTTCAGTGAGTCTTCAAGCAAAATTTGGTCACTAGGCATTAGGTCTAGGGTTTGCTTTCACTCCTTCTAAAATTGCCCAAATGCCAATCTATGTCACTATTCAGTTGATTCAATCATCATTCATTGGGTTTTCATTATCATGTCAGTGTCTAATGAGTCATTTTACACCTTGTCCATGCTTTAGTTGCGCCTAGGTAAGGTCATTTTCCTCTTCTAGGGTTTGAAAACTAATTTCTCTTGGATGGTCAAATCATCGGCAAAACTTGTATCCTGATGTTCATACACCTTACCCTATCCTTAAAGTACCTTATTAAATGTTTCCCATCCCTTAGATCCGCCAAATTCCTCATTTTCGCACAAACCCTAGTTTCTAGCTACAACCTGGCAATTTTCTAGGTTTGGCCTCTGTTTTGCCCTTTTGGACCCCTTCCCCTCGCTCAATCTCTGAGATTCCACTTTCCTCTACTTCCTAACATCCCTCCCTACTTCCAAAAATTTCCCCAAGAATTTAGAAGCCCCCTATCCCCTTCATTTCGCTCCATTTCGACAAAATTCCTTGTTTCACACATCACATCGGGACAAGTCGCACTCAAATGATTTTCTAGAGCAATAAAAGATGCATTTTGGAAAACTGAGAGAGGTTTTTGTCCATAACATGCCAAAGAAGAAAAACCTCCTTCCCTTTTTGCACAGGTGTCATGGTTTTAGAGAAATGTCAAAATTGCAATCGCCAGATCCAAGGAGGTTGGCCAAGGCACTAAAACGACGGAAAAGGCCCGATCCACTCCAAATTTCGGCCAAAGCCTCTTTGACTGAGCATGGTACTTGATTGGGGACTCCCAGACCAAATTTCAAGAAATTTAGAGAAAATTTTGTCATTTGTGAATTTTGTGTGCCAAAAACAGGTTTTCTCCACCAATGGCGCGCGACCCTTTCGTTGGGCAACTCCATTTTGGGAAAACTCAGCATTTCTGGATTTTTCATGGAAAGTTACACTTGCTCAGCCATTTCCAAGAAATTTCACCAAGTTTTGGGCCTCCAGAAAGTCAAAAAACAAGCAAACAATGACTTTCTGCCACCTTTTTGACACACAGGAAGCAGTCTTCGGAGATTGCAATTTTGGAGGGGCAAATGACTACCAAATTCAGAAATTCCACTTGGTTTGGAAATTATACATCCAGAACTTTCCAACAAGCCCACTTTTGCCTCATTTGGACACCTGGAAGTACCTCAAAATCAGCTCCAAACTGCGCGACCCGTTGGGCAGTTTTCACAGGAATTCATCTACAGCTCAGGAATTCGCCCATCTTTGACCAGTTTTGACTTGTGATGGGATTTTTCACCATCTTTGATGTAATTAATGTATTTTCATGTTGACATGACACTTATTTACCTATTCTAGAAGATTCATTCATGAAATAGCAAACATTTAATGAATGAATTGGTTTCCTAGCTTATAGAGGCAAGTTGTTTTGACTGCCTAGATTTTAGTGCTCAATTTAGAATTGGTTGAAACAGCTTCTAGAAGGATGAGCTCGACCCCTAGAGGCAAGGAAAGGTGTTAGCTTGCCTATATTATGTATTTTCTTAGTCATTTTCAGAGGTTGGAAGGTTGGACTCTTGAGGGAGAAAGCTTCTATTGTATTACTCATTGTATCTTTGCAATTTTGGCAAAGGAAGAAAGACCAGGGTTTTGCAGTCCTTTTTGGGATTCCTGTGGTTACATGTATTGATGGTGTGTTTATCTTTGTACTTGCAAATTTGTTATGTGACTCATCTTCTTACTTTTCCTTCTGCAAATTAGGCAAATGAAGTGTTAAAGTAGAATTCATGATTGCCATGCTCTGCTTTTAAGTTTGCTTAATATTTATGTTTTCATCTGTCTAAAGAGAACCCTTGAAGGTTTCTTGCTCTTTTTAGCTCCTCACCAGTCATTCCTATCCATTCACTTAATTCAAAGGCATCAATACAGTCTCCTACCTTGCCCCAAAGAACCCCCTGCAAAAACTGTGTCCAATCCCCGCACCCAAAATTGCCTTTCCCCGATTTTCCACCAAAATCCTAAAACTTCCCAATTCAAACCCTTTTATCAGTTTACTAGCCTAAAATCAGTGTTTCCTTATTTTTTATCTCGCCTGTTGAAGATCTTTACCGAGATAGACCGGAGAGAGCCCTCTCCTGCCCCATAGGGCTAGCTATGAGGCTAAGTGGTTTGATGTTGCCTTGGAGTTTACCTTTTTCAGCCTGAGGTGAAATTTCAAGCGCTAACACTCTTCACATAATTCTTAAAACTCTCTTGAAGTGTATTCTCCTCCTCTATTTGATCTTAAGAATTTTATCTTTAGGTCTTTTTAATTTTCTACTTGAGATTTAAATTTTTTTAAATGCTTAAATGCTTCCAACTTTTCCTTTAAGAGCACAATCCAATTGGCCTTGGTAAAATCATCAATGAGCAGCATGAAATACCTTTCTCCTTTTTGGGTTTTTACTCTAGTTGGGCCACAAATATCTATTTGAATGAGCTTCAATAGTCTTTATGAGGAGAACTCTTTTGACTTGAAATGAGTCCTAGTTTGCTTTCCAAATTTGCATGACTTGCATATTGAGTTATTAGGCCTTGACAATCTTGGTAATCCTCTCACAACTCCCATCTTGATAACTTTTATCAAACTATCAAAATTCATATGGCTAAGCCTCTTGTGCCACAACCATGCTTCATTCGTTTTGCTTAAATAACAGTTAACCCTGGAATCATCAAACACATATACATTATTGTGGGTTTTGATTGCTTTTCCCACCAGCTTTCCATTCTTCATGTTGCAGATCTCACAATCCTTGGATCGAAAGGTCACATCATAGCCATTATCACACATTTGGCTAACACTAAGCAGATTGTGCTTGAGACCTTCCACATACAACACATTTTGTGCTTTTGTCTTTTGATCAAGATTGACTATGCCTTTACCCTTAATTCTTGTTGGAGCATTGTTTCCGAAGGTGACATTGTTTCCTCTGTCCTTTTATTTTAGCGACATAAATTTTCTTTTATCCCCAATCATATGCTTGGAACAACCACTATCCACATACCATATGTTCTCTTGATTATGGGTTGATAGAGTGAGTCCACACTGCATGCTCTTTTTAGTCTTTCGTTTCCATCTCCTGTTATCCTTTTGGATAACTATCCGACTAATATTTTGGAACTTAAATAGGAATTCAAACCTACTTCTGCACTCACTTTCTTTGTGCCAAAAATTATTATATTTGAAGCATTCTACTTCGCTTAACAGGGGAGAGAAGAAATTTCGATCTCTGACATGAGAGTTTTGAGATCTAAAATTCTGATACTTATTATATCTACAATTTTCATCTCTTTCAACTTTGATCCTTCTACAATCAACAACTTTATGTCCAAATATATGACACTTATAACAATGACCATAAAATAAATAGGCATGCCTATTGTTGAAAGTCTTATGATCTCCTCTTTTCACCACTAATCTTTTGTATTTACTTATTAATTCTTGATGCTTCTTTACAAAGCTTTATTGTTCTTCAAATCCCGCAGACCTAAATCTTATCTTCTCCATAGAGGATTCCTATGTCTTTGAGTATCCCATACCTATTTTGATTCCTAAGGGCCTTTGGCTATTTATAATCTGATCTATTTTCCTTGTGCCTTCTGTAAAATTTTCATTTAAACCTTTCTCAGTCTTCATTCCATCAAGATCCATTCTTAGAGAGACAACCTCTGCCTCAATACTCTGATAGTTCTCTTCCCATTCATGGATCAAATCTTGAAGAATCTCTTCCTTTCATTTAACTTCTCTAGTTTAACTTTCAAAGACATAATTTCATTTTTGTATGGTTTTGCAATAATTTCCTTCCTTATCTTGAGCAGCTCTTGTTTTACTTTTAAGCAAAGAAACACACACACAGCCATCATTTTTACTTTTAAGCAAATTCTAATGTTTAGGGTACGTACCTAAGGTCCTACGTTCGAGAATGCCTTTAGGGTCCAAACCATAACAGTACCATCGGTTATCATGGTGGCCAAGTACCCCCTGCAAATTTTCAAGGACCACCTTATCAAGGTCAGCCGTCTTACACATAGCCCTCCTATGGGCAGCAGTATTACAGACAGTATTTCCAGGGAAACCTAGAGGCCCACGAGGAAAACCCTTCTAGGGACAACCTTCGGCCTCTGGTGGTTCATCTTTTACCTATTTCGGGCAACCTTCTGGTAATCTGGGACAACCTTACATGCAACAAGGTCAACCTGGTGTCCAGCAGGGCTACCCTTCTGGGCAAGTCGGTCAGCCTTACGTTTAGCAAGGCCAACCCACTGTCCAGTCTAGTTAACCATCTAGACAAGTCGGTCAGCCTCAAATCCAATCAGGTCAACCAACTGTCCAGTCTACTCAGCCATCCGATCCATCAGGATAGCCCTTAGTTGTGCAAGGACAACCCAATACCCAGCAAGCTCAACCTTCTGGGCAAATGGGTCAATCCCAATCTCAACTAGGTCAACCTTCTTGTTGAAAATGCAACAATATGATGGAGCTTAGTGGAAAGGAATCACCTTCACTAAGTGGGCCCACAGGCTATTTTTGGCGCAAAGTCTATTTTTAGACTATGTCTATTTTTAGACATATGGATCATGGTCTATGAGTTGTAGGATGCTATTTGTGGATGATAGTTCATGTTGGTAAAAATAGATTGACTTCTATTTTTAGACATATGGGCGGAGTCTATTTTTAGACTGCCAGGCTAAAATTAGAATTGTCGAATATTATTAGCTCTTAATAATATTTGGACTATAAACATTATCTTATCCTCTTGGAGCACTTCAGTTCGAGCTATGGATGTGGCACATGCAGCTGTCAGAAGGAAATATGCTTTTCTTATGGGTCAGTTGAGCTATTGCATGATGGACTTCAGTTAGAACTCAAGTGGTTGAGTTTGATGCAATTGATTGAGGAGTTGATGGAGTTGTGTTCAGTTTGACTTAGTTGAACTAGTTGTGTTTAGTCTAACTGTAGAATACACTAGTGATGAGTGATGTGAATTAATTATTAATTAATTCACTAATTATTAAATCATAAAGCAACTAAAGAATACATCAGTTAACTCAGTGCATGGATAGTTCAGTGGAGACAAGTGTTAGAGGTGAGTGAAAGGGCAAGACAGCTGTCAGTTGTGACTATAGTTGTGCATGAGATTTGCACAATCAGTGGATTGAGTATTGCCAATGAGGATTGCGTGGTTCAGCCAAGGGAAATACAAGTTTGGATCAGCCATTCTCATCTATTCTCATGCAGGATTGCGCAGTGGAGGCAGGCAAGCAGCGGAGGAGATTTGAACCTGTGATTGATTCAGATCTGAGCTAGTTTGTGTGTAGCAGGTGGAGATAGTACTGAGTACTTGTGAGGAGTATTGTACTATGTATTGCTACATGTTCTCAATCAATATAATATATAGATACTTGGGGGTTTTCAGCTGTATGCTTTTCCCAGTTACATATTGTGTTAATGTGCGCATGCGATTGATGTTTCATTGTTTTTAATTCCGCAAAATTGATGATCAACGTAGAGGAGGTTATGCATTATGCATGCATTCCACAATAGTGTATAATCAGGATAATCTCTGTGAATAAGTGTCATATTATTCAAAATTTCTACACTTCTGACCAGGTGGCTCAGCCTCAGTTCTCTCAAGGACATCCATTTGGGCCTGCTCAACCGGGCACTCAAATGATTGTTGCTTCTCAAGCTCCACCCGGTTTTTAGCCCCAGTCTGGGCTCCAGACCCAATCCGGTCTTCAAATGCAGGTTGGATCCCAATCTCAACCTTCTTATCAAACGCAGCCTGGCTCCCAGGCTCAGTTTGGAGCCCAGCCACCTTATGGTTTCCAACAATCCCAAGGGCAAACCCAATTTGCCTCGTACCAAAATTATCAACAACTGCAGGTGAATCCTTATCAGAATTACCAGCAACCGTATGTTGCTCCTGCAGGCCAAGTTGGTAATCAATGGAATGTTGGGGGGGAAATCGAGGGTCAATCATCCAATTATAGCTATAACCCCTATGGACAAAATCCCTATGGACAGAACCCTCCTGGGACAAATTCGTCGAGACAGAATCAATGGGGGCAACAAGCAGCTGGCTGGAACTCTGGTGCTACCTCCTACCCGCAGCCTCAGATGTCCTTTAACACTTAATTACCCTTTTTAACAACATTGGAGTTACCGGATGTGTCCAAACTGACAAATGATCCAATCCTTCATAATCTGTATTGGTCGTCGGTTCCAACTAAGATTCTCGATGATTGTCCCAAATTTGATGGTAAAGCTGGAGAAGATATCCAAGCTCACGTTATGACTTATCATCTATGGTATTCGTCAAATTCGTGGCTTGATGATTCAATCCGGCTCCACCTTTTTCAAAGGACCCTCACTGGCTCTGCTGCTAAATGGTATATTGAGTTAGCTCGTGGATCTTTTCAGGATTTTAACTCGTTGGCTATGGAATTTTTAACTCATTTTCAGTTGCCCATTTGATATGAAAGGGGCACACATCTCCTGACATCCTTAAAACAAACAACGGCTACGCATATTTCCGATCATATTCATGAATGGAGACGGCGTCGCCGTTTGATTAAGTTTTTGATTCCCGATCAGCTTCTGACCAATTGGTTCACGACCTCATTTGTCGGTCTGATAGCACGGGACATTGCTATGGGGGCATGTGTAACTGAAGAGCAAGCTACTGCGCGTGCTCAGTACCTTGACTTGGTTTACTCCCAGTCTGGTACACTATATGATTATTTTCCTGACGCCCCAAGACCTGGAACTTCCAAAGCCCCGCCAACACCATCTGTTGACGGTGTCATTGGTTCTGTTAATCCGCCCTCTAAGAAATCTTCTGCGAACCCTGGGAAACAAGAGTCGAATGCTCCAAATGAAAATACTTCTCAGGTTGTATCCAATTCCGGTAATACTTCCGAGGTTAACGCCATCCAGTCCACCACGATGGACAAAGCCTCGAAAGGAAAGAATAAGGTAAAAGGAAAGAATAAAGCTGATCAACCGAAGCAGGATTCCCCTAAACCTCCACCCGAGGAAGGTGCCAAACGCAAGCCCAAGTATCCTTGCCTTATCTGTGACGAGGATCACTATACCAAAGACTGCGCGAGGCAGTCTGAAGTTAGTCGTTTGTTGAAAGGTGCTCCCGGGACTCCTGCTGTGCTCAAAGAGCCTTTTGCCTCGCAGAAAATGCAAACGGTGGCTGATCCATCCCAATCCTCTTCTCCCTTTGGTTCTCAAGTGTTTATGGCTGGGACAATTCCCGTCCACATTAGTACTCGGGAAAAAGAGTATCTGTCGCCTACCGAGAAAGAGCCTGAGGTCCCCTCTAGCACTCCTCCATCCAGTTCTGGTCCACTCCATATTGAGAGACCTAGCACTAAGATGCCCATCTGACCCGCTCCTAAAGGTGTACTCCAAAAATCTTCTTACAACCCTAATGCTCGTGCTGCCCAGCACTATAGCATCGTTGAGGACATATCCCAGGCTCCGTCAGCTATGTCCGCTTTAGAAGTTCTCCAAAGTTTCCCCTCTCAGAGGAAGTCCTTTCTATTGGCCATCGGTGGCATTGACCCGGGCGACTCGGATTTTATCACTTTTGACCTCGACCACCATATACTGAGACTGCCTCACCAAATTGCCTTCCTTATCCAGGTCATCATCAATTCTAAAATGATTCATTGTACCGTCATTGATGAAGGTTTTTTTACTTGCATCATGTCTGTTACTTGTTGTAAGGGTATCGGTTCCCCGACTCTGAGCCAATCTCCTATGACCTTGGAAGCCTTTGATGGGAGAGAGTCTCGCCCTTATGGTATACTCCAACGCTTGCCTATTACTTTGGAAGGGAAAACGATTGAAGTGGAGGTTGAAGTCGTTGATGCCAATCTAACTTACAACCTCCTTTTAGGACGCAGCTGGACATATGCCATGCGAGCCGTGGCTTCATCTCTATTTCGCGTCATTTGTTTCCCTCATCAGGGGAATATCGTCACGGTAGACCAGCTGTCTTTCTTCACCTCCTCTTCCAATGGAAACATGCCTTTCATGGAGCATACCACCGTCCCATGTGAGAGTGTGGGAGCTAGACTCTTTAAGGATCCTACCCTTACTGGTGTTTTTTCACTCCCACCTCCCAACGTCGCTCCTATTAATATGATTTCTGTTCACTCTGATCCTTGGGTTCTTCCCCCTGCTGATCAGATAGAATCTTGGGGCGATGAGATGCCATTGAGTCCTGCCGAGCTCAACTACGTCGAAATTGTTGCTGCATCAGCTCCACCCTCTGAATCTGCTCCTTCGAGCAGAGCTCTCGACTCGTACGCTCATTCCCCTTGGCTTGGAGGCGACGCTTCTTCAAACCCTTTAAAGGAAATTTTTCCTTCTGATGAAGCCATTATCGAGACCATGTCTCTCGAGGAACCCCCTTGGTCTGATCATCACCATCATTCCTCGTTTCTCCCTGCCCACCGGGAAATGCTTACCTGTCTTGAGCGGTTTGCTCCTTGTCTCCCATCCCAACCCCTTCAGACACCCATTCAAGTTTATCAAGTGTCTTCTGAAGGGAACATGGGAAACATTACATAAACCTAGCCAATTGACATCTCTGTTAAACCTAGGATTGTCGAGCACATCCATGTTGGAGTGACTTGTACTCCGGAGGAGATTCAGCTCTATACTGATCTTTTTTGCGAATTCTGTGATGTGTTTGCTTGGTCTTACGAAGAAATGCCCGACATCGATCCTAGTATCATGGTGCATGAGATACCTACGTATCCGGGTGCTAAGCCTGTCTGGCAGCGTCTATGCCCCGTGCACCCCCGAAAGGCTGCGGCTATTAAAGCAGAAGTTGAAAAGCTTCTTAAGGCTGGTTTTATTTACCCCATCCCACTCACAGATTGGGTCTCCAATATCATCCTTGTGACTAAAAAACAGGGCACTATCAGGGTCTGTGTTGATTATCATGATATTAATCGGGCCTGTCCCAAAGATAACTACCCCACACCCTTCATTGACCAGCTCATTGATGAGTGTGCCGGGAGTGAAATGTATTCATTCATGGACGGTTTTTCTGGTTATAACCAGATTAATATTGCGCCCGTAGATCAGCACAAGACCGCCTTTATCTATCCATGGGGCACTTTCGCCTACAAAAAGCTCCCTTTTGGTTTGAAAAATGCTGGTGCCACCTTCCAACGCGCAATGTCTTATGCATTCCATGATATTCGACACATTGTGCAACCTTACCTGGATGATCTACCAGCTCATTCAGCAAAACGCCAGGACCATCCTGCTCACCTTCGCGAAATCTTTCTCCGCTGTCGACACTACCGCATCCGGCTTAATCCGCATAAGTGTGTCTTCTGCGTTGAGTCAAGCAGACTTCTCGGGTTCATCGTCTCCCGAGAGGGTATCCATTTGGATCCCCTTAAAGTTGAGGCCATTCTGAATCTCCCTCCCCCTACTTCTTTGTAGCAATTGCAGAGTTTGCAGGGCAAAGCGAATTTTTTACGACGATTCATTCCGAACTATGCCGAAGTGGCCAAAGGCTATACGCGGTTATTGAAGCGGGATACCCCTTTTCTTTGGGATGCCACTGCTCAAGAGTCCTTCGAGCGCCTCAAGGTTCTCCTTGTTTCTGCTTCGTTGTTGCATCCTCCTAATTATCATCATGACTACACTCTGTATTTGGCCGTTGCCGATACCACTATTGGCATGGTTCTCGTTCAAGATGATGACGATGACACTAAGCATGTCATTTATTATCTCAACCGCAATCTACTAGATACGGAAACTTGATACTCTTATGTCGAGAAGTTGGCATTGGCCGCCATTTGTGCCATCCAACGTTTCCGCCATTATATCTTATTGCACACCACGACAGTGGTTTCTGATTGCAACCCGATGACGTACATCCTGTCACGTCAGTTGCTAGGGGGCAAGTACTCAAAGTGGATTGTTATCCTCCAAGAGTTCGACTTGGAATTCACCACTGCCAAGTCTAAGAAATCCCTCATCTTTGTTGAGTTGCTTTGCTCTTTGCCATCTCTTACCGCGCCCTCTCAGTTAGAGGACCATATTCTGGACGAAACTCTGTTCTTAATTAGCACCCTCGATCCTTGGTACGGGGATATCATTGTCTATCTACAGACGTCCTCTTTTCGTCCCGATGTGTCTAAGGATGCTCGGCGACGGATTCGCCATCAATATCAGCCCTACCGTATTATTGGGAACACCCTTTACCGTCTCGGTGCTGACTCTATTCTTCGCCGATGCTTGACATTCGAGGAAGATGAGCGAGTTTTAAATGACTACCATTATGGTGCCTGTGGTAGTTACATGTCCGGGTATGCTACTGCTCAAAATATCCTCCGTGCTGGTTACTTTTGGCCCTCCATTTTTAAGGATTGCATTCTTGTCGTCCGCTCTTGCCATGAGTGCCAAATCTACCAACGAAAGATGCGTGTGCCTCCCGCTCCATTGCACCCTATTGTTACCGTCGGCCCTTTTTCCAAAAGGGGCATATGACCTGTAACCCTCGCCCGGCTGGGGGAATGGGTATATCATCGTTGCAGTCGATTACTTTACAAAATGGGCCGAGGCAATGCCTACACTATCTAAAGACGGTCACACAACGGCACAATTTTTGTTTAATCATGTTATCTCACGATTCGGAGTCCCTCAGGCTATTGTCACTGATCACAGTAAGCATTTCCGTAATCATATGATGACTGAGCTAACAACCCAGCTAGGCTTGCGGCACAATAGCTCGACATCATACTATCCTCAGGCCAATGGTCAAGTAGAAGCCGTCAACAAGGTTCTAGTTATGATGCTTCAACGCACCATTGGCATGCACAAGTCTAACTGGCACTTGATGTTGTTCTCTGCCTTATGGGCCTACCGAACTTCTGTAAAGGATGCCACCGGTTTCACTCCATTCCAATTAGTTTACGGACTAGAGGCTACCCTTCCCATCGAGTGCGAGATCCCTTCTTTGAAATTAGCCATCGAATTACTCCCCAACACTACTCCGGTAGAAGAATGCCTTCTTTACCTAGAATGGCTGGACGAGACTCGTCGACTAGCCTCTCTAGCTATTGAAGCACAGAAGAAGAGAGTGAAAACTCACTTCAATCATACTATCCATCCTCATTCTTTTGTTGAAGGAGATTTAGTCCTGCTCTACGATCAAGCAAACGATAAGCTGGGGGGAGGAAAATTCGAGCCCATGTGGCACAGGCCTTATATTGTAAAGCGAGTTTTGCAAAAAGGGGCCTATGAGCTGATTGATTATGAAGGGAATCCTCTAGATAAGCCTTGAAATGGGTGTTACTTGAAAAATATTATGCGTGAACTTCATGCACTCTGATTTGTACATACGTGTGTTTTTAGCAGGTGTGTTGTGTGTGTGTTTTCATGTTTGGCTTGGTGTGTAGGCATAATTGCCACTTATTGTGTCTTTTGTTTCTTGTGCAGATGTCTGGTGCACCTTACGTTGGTTTCGCTGATGGTGCCTGCCGCAGTACCTACAACCTGTCTTCTGCGGCATGAGTGATCTACGATCCTCACGGTGAGTTGGTAGACCTTCAATGTGTTTGTCTAGGTTGTACCACGAACAATGTCGCTGAATATAGTGTTGTTATTGAGTTACTGGCTGAGGTAACAATCTCAGTATTCGTACATTGGTTGTGAACCTGGATTTTCAGCTTGTCGTCCACCATCTCAATGGGCGATATTCCATCAGAGACCATTGGATTTTAAGGTTGTATTTACGTGTTAAATTGTTAGAAAGGAATTTTGATTTTATCACATATCAGCATATTCCACGAAGATTAAACACGTTAACTGATGCATTGGCAAACCATGTATTAGACAGACATTTGCATAACATGTAATCAAAACAGCATATAAGAAGCATGTAAAACACAATAATAAACCATAGGAATATGTATATATATATATATATATATATATATATATATATATATATATATATATATATATATATATATATATATATATATATATATATATATCGTGTGGCGCACCAAGGCGCTCAAAAAATAAGTGTATATGTCCAAATAGAGTCTGTGTTCTCCATACATCCGAGACACATGTCTCTCAAAAAAATCATCAGCGGGAAATAAAACCTAGGTGTCTACTGCGGTGGGTTATGCTCCCTATAGCACACCACCACTCGTGCCACCCGCCTCAACAGGCGATGCACCTTGGGTACCACTCCTACTATGTGAATCTGGAATGCTATGGGGACCTCCTCGATCCCCATGTAATCTGGGATCCCTGCCGTCAGGCCCTCAAGGTTTCGGGCCACTGTCTCCACCAGATCATCAGCTGGGGGAGCCAAGGCTAGTGCTACAATGCCCTATGCATCCCTCTGTGCCTCTGGAGCCAGCCCAATGGGTCTCACTGGTCCCACATCTACAATACCATAGAGTTCGTCATTAGGACATATACATGAAAATATCTAAAAAAAACATCATAAAAAATAAAATGCAAAAATAATGTGATCAAGTGTCTTACCACCATCATCTGTTTGGCCCCTATACTACTAGTGTAACCCCTTATTGTTATTAGTACAACCCACTTATTATATTGATGTACCCATGTAGTGCCCATATTGTTACTAATGTGCCCCATAGAAGCCCACTATTGTTATTATTGTGCCCTTACATTATTATTGTTATGTCGGCTCTAGTTATGTTATGACCCCTTAGACTCCTATATATAGAAAGGAGGTATTTTCATTTGTATCATCCAAGAATTTTTCATTTATGTAATGTAAAGGAGGTTGCCCCCTCGAAGAGGCTGAATTCTAAGGCGTTGATCTATCTTTTCTTGAGCTGGTTTCATAACATTTGGTATCAGAGCTTTGGATTCTATGGTTTCGCTACTCCAAACAAGTCATCGTGGAATTTTCGCTATAACTTTTTTTCTATGACGTTTCAAAAGTCGCAAAACAAACCCATTTGAGAAGAAATCGCGATGAACCTTGGGTCCGAATTTTAGAGCTTTTCTTGCTATATTTGCGGAGATATGATCTGAGGAAGTTGGTCTTTTTTCAGACTCCTGAATTACAGTCCAAACAGGTGACCTGGGGAAAATCATCATAACTTTCTCTCTAGGGATCGGATTGAAATTTCGTAAGAAGGCACAGAAAGAGGACGGACTTTAGTTTCTTGTATACATGTTTCAGATTCAAAGGTTGAAACAGTGACTCGTGGCACGTCGTAAAATTTCGCTCTACTGAAATAGTCTAAAAGCAAGTCACTGTGGGAGATTTCACATAACTCTTCCCTGGAGAATCCAATTTGGGTCAAACTTGTGGCATTGGAAAGAGGACGCAGAAAGCTACTACAAGTAGCAATTTTAGAACTTAAATATCTGCAAGTACAGAGTTACAGTCGTTTCAAGTTCGAGGTCCTAAAATCAAGAAAAAGCAAGATGAGGAAGTTTGATGGCAAGGATCCAGTAAATTGGATACTTCAGATGGAGCAATATTTTGATCTACATGGTGTACCACTGTTACAAAAGGTATGTATTGCATCTTCATATTTAGAACCAGATCAATTTTTATGGTATAAAGGGCTTTGTTCTCGTAAAAAACTTGTTATGTGGTCAATTCTCACAGAGGAAATGATAGCACATTATGAGGATACAAAGAGAAACACCTTCTTTAGAGAAACACCACAACAATTGGAAAGAGTGAAAGGGCTTTGTGACATATTTGAAAGTAAAATTATGCAACAAGGAAGTCTACCCCTCACAACTATAAAGATGGAGGTGTTGTTCCTCCTAGCCTTCCACAACCTACAAGGGTTACACCACAACAATTGGAAGAAAAAAGAGAAAAAGGGCTTTGTTACAATTGTGATAGCAAATGCACTAAAGGTCATAAGTGCGTTGAGAAGAAATTATTTTACATAGAGTATGAAGAGGAGGAAGAAAAGGATCAAGAAACATCAAAAGAAGAGGATATATGCCAGGACCCAACCCCAGAGAAAGACGAAATGAATCAGAACATATCTTGTAAACTATTGGCAAGAATGACCACTCCTCAAACTCTCAAGATAGAAGGAAATATCAAGAAGAAAAAGGTGCAAGAAGTGAAAGATCACATCAAGAAAGAAGAAATGAATCCAACCATATCTTGTAATTCACTGGTCAGAATTACCACTCCTCAAACTAGCGAGACAGAAGGACATATCAAGAAGAAAAATGTTCAAGAAGTGAAAGATCACATCGAGCATCAAGAAATGAATCCGACCATATCTTGTAAAGGATTGGAAGAAATTACCACTCATCAAAATCTAAAGATAGAAGGACATATCAAGAAGAAAATGGTTCAAGCAGTGAAAGATCACATCGAGCATCAACAACAAGTTCTCCAACTTTTAAAGGATAGCGCCACTTCGGTGCAAAATCAAATGAAACAACATGTAGATCAACATCATAGTGAAAAATGTTTTGATGTAGGCGATTGGGTATTTTTACTGCTACATCTAAAGCAAGCTATTTATGAGAAGGAAACGTTGGAAATACTACATGCACTTAAAAAATGGCGACCTTACCGAATGGGAAGACTCTTCAAGGATGAGGATGTGGAAGCATTGTTTTGTGCTATTTCTATTATCCAACCAGATTGGATAAACGAAGCAAGGGATGAATGGAAGAAGGACAAAGAAGTATGGCCACTTATTCAAAACTTGCAAAAGATCCCAATTCAAACAATATTGCCAGATATTGAAAAGGAATGAAAAATCATATTGGAACCTGGAGCAGTCACAGAAACAAGAACCCGACAGCTACGCAATTGATCAATTTTAGAGTATCTCATCAAGTGGAAGAACTTACCCGCTGAAGATTCATCATGGGAGGACAAGAATTTTATACATAAGCATCAAGAACTACTCAAGCGTTGAGGACAACGCTTTTTGAAGGAGAGGGGCATATTAGGCCCCTATACTACTAGTGTAACCCCTTATTGTTATTAGTACAACCCACTTATTATATTGATGTACCCATGTAGTGCCCATATTGTTACTAATGTGCCCCATAGAAGCCCACTATTGTTATTATTGTGCCCTTACATTATTATTGTTATGTCGGCTCTGGTTATGTTATGACCCCTTAGACTCCTATATATAGAAAGGAGGTATTTTCATTTGTATCATCCAAGAATTGTTCATTTATGTAATGTAAAGGAGGTTGCCCCCTCGAAGAGGCTGAATTCTAAGGCGTTGATCTATCTTTTCTATCTTTTCTTGAGCTGGTTTCATAACATCATCCCACTGCTCTCCAGCGAGCAGCTGCATGTCAGGATCTCTGCGAAAGTCCATGCCATCATATGGCCAATCCTCAATGAAGATCATCTGGCGCTCTAGCTACTCTCGAAACAGTGTCCCCCACGACACTGGACGTCCGCCACCTCCTCGTGGCATAACATGTGCCCACTGTGTGGCCCTAGTCTCATGTGGTCTGGGCAAATCCAAATCCATGTCCTGTAACTGCAATGCCGGCACCCGCTCCAGCATGAGCGGGACTAAGATGGACCCGTAGCCAAACTGCTTCTTCTCTCCTCGATAGCAGTTGGTAAGTTGCCTCTTCATATTGGCCGTCACTGATTTTTCCTAGTTAAACATGGTTGGATTGAGACATTCGAGAGCCAACCGGAGATGGGCCTTTGATGCCTTGTGTTGGGCTTGGGAGCCCGCTGCCCATGTCACCATAAATAGCATAGCACGAAGAACCACGTCTTCCACTATCGGGATTGCCACCTTCCTTCTTCTCGATTTGCGTGCCCGTGGGCACACTTGAGCCATCAACATCTCTAGAGAATCGCCCCCAGGTCGCTGCCCCTCTAGAATGGGCCTCTCACCACGACGGGATAGCCTGGTCAGGAAATATATGTCTGTGGCATTGAACTCGATTTCTCGACCTCGGATTATGAATTTCCCATCTGTTGGATTCCAGGCATGGATCAGTAGCTCCTATAAATCGCGTTGAGACCGAAGGTGTGGAGTAAGGAAGACTTTTAGCAATCCGCATACATGTAATGCATTTTGGCACCCAACATCAGTAAAAGCTTCCATATCGTTATCATCATGCGTTCATTCTTGCCAGATAAATGCCATTATGGCCTTCATAACAAGAAAAAATGGATTAAAACTTCCTTTGCAAAATTCAATGCGTAATTTGCACAAAAACATAATTTTGCATCGCCATCGCGACTATTTTTAAAACAGACGCGAGGTTTCCAGTTCAATTTTCTCGTGGTCATCGCGGAAGTACATCACTTTCCCGCGATGATCGGAGAACATTATGTGTAAATATTTTCGGTCATCGCGGACCCGAGCGGTATACCCGCGATGACCGAGCGGCGGAGCCCGACTCAAAAAATCCGCCTAAACTAACACATCTAACGTCAAAATGCATAAAAAAGACACTGAATTGAAGCGCAGGATGAAGTCTATCTACCTGGAAGAAGTTTCAGGATGAACGGTGGATGAATGGGGCTGAAATCAGCTCACCAACTTTGGTGCTCCAAATTGCTCCAAGGTGAAATGAACAGTACCAATGGTAAAAATGAATGAATTACCCCCCTTTTATAGTAATTTTTGAAAATTAAAAAATTATATTTTATAAATGTGGGTTTTTTCTCATTTTTTATCACATGGTTAGTTAAAATTTGGTTTTTTAACTATGTTTCTACGTATATTGTTCATTTTATGTCGAATGGGTTTACATTTGATGTGCTTTGTGTAGAGCTACAGGTAGTGGAGTTATGTCAACTTCGTGTACGCTTGATCCGTAAAGTCATCTTTAACGCTCTTTTCCGACTTGAAAATGAAAAGATAACCGAGTTGTTCCTCTTGACTCGTTAAAATAAATAAGAGATAGTCGCCTTTAAGCTCTTTTCCGACAGTGTAAACATGAAAAGATTGTCGGGCCTTTGTCGTTTCAAGCTCGTTATTGGTTATGAAACGACGTGATTCTGACCGCTTTTCTACTTTTTCGGGTCAAAGTCACTAGTTACGAAAAGTACTTCTCGATCGTAATGGTCGGGCAGTTCTTTTGAGTATCATTTTATACCTTTTTGGGCTCGAGAGACACAAATCTACGAAAAAGGACCCCTCTGGAGTTTTCTTTTCCATGTATTTTTCAAACTCTCTAAACATGAAAAGACTTCGAGTTTTACCTATGTCGGACTCGTTAAACCCTGACGACATTGGACTCGTCATCATGATGAGACTTGAGCTTCTCCTCCCTAGGGCTCGTTAAACCATTACTAGGTTGGATTCGATCGATGGTCGAACTTACATTACAACCATATTCTATCCCCTTCAAGCTTGTTTACAAAAATAATAGGGGTACTCGCTAGCAATGGTGGGGAAATTTTGGAAATCATCATTGGCAGCCAGTCACTCTTGAACATCGACACTTTTGCTTCTTGTCGGGTTGGGACATCCACACATCATCATTTGGCCTTCCGTGGGTTTGGGTTACCATTTAGCCTCATTCCATTCGATTCACGCCGTCTCCATTGAGCCTCTGATCCCTTGGTACTTGAATGCTGCCACCCTCCGGAGTCGTGTTGCCGACATGTTCAAGAGTATAATCCTTCTGCAGTTTACACCCTTGCCTTCTCTTTGATACTCTGTCTCACCATCTACCGCTTGTTCCTTATCTCGTGTCGTTGATGGGGGAAACATTATGGCCCTCCTGCGATCGGTCGTCTCCTGTCCACATCATCTCATTATCCAGGAGATTGATCTAGAGATCCCCTTTGGTACCTTAGAGCTTGCGTGCCTCAATGGCAAGTTCTTCGCACCTGATGGTCGACTTTCATCATTGGTCGTCGATTGGGTGATTCAACAAGTGTTTGACTTCAGCTCCTTTTTCACACTTCGTGGATTGTGCTAGTTGGTACCTTGAGAACCATTGGCATTATTGGTGGTTTCTCTCGCGCTTGTTAACGGTTTTCATCATTGACCAGTAATCAAGCGACTTTCTATCATGCTTGACCTCAGCACATCTATTTGCATGCTAGAATTTGTACTGTGATTAGATGGGTTCAAGACCCCGAGCTCAGATTACACATGTTCGGGCTGCGTGGATTGGTTCATGATTACATGACTCATTAATGGATGGCTGTGATCATACCTGAGTCTTCATGGATGGCTGCGACCATACCTTTATCATTATCATGGTCTCATTAGCTGGATGGCTGCGTCCATACCACAAACCTAGTTTGTATGTCTTTTGGATGGCTTCACCCATGCCTAGACTACATGTACTTCATTATCAAAGATATCAGTTGTACTTGCGTGTAGGTTCTTCTAGATGGTGCTCCAGCTCAGTCAGTTTCTTAAAGCATTTCACCCCTCCCACTCTCTCAGGCTTCATACTTTAGGGGGCATCTGTTACACAGTAATTTGTCACTTCCTTCACTCCAATCCTTCTATTGTGTCATGTGTCCAAGTCAAACATGCTCATGTTGAACAAATGCTCTCTTGTGCTACCAAATGACCCACTTTTCCTAAGTTATCTGCCTCATCATGACTGTGGACTTAATATACGCGCTGAAAGGCGCTCATAAACAGTCCAGCTGTGCTGCCAGTGCAGAAGTACATCTGATTCCCGCGATGGTCCAATTTCATGTCCCACCACGAGGTCACTTGTTATCTTTAGCGATGATCTGACTAGCTACATTACTCACTAGAGATGTCAGCGCTATAACTCATTTATGCCCCCGCGATGATCCAGATTGGGAAAATTTGTTTCAACAGTCGGCCTTCCAGATGACTCCATCCCTGGTTGTTGGCGTAGTTTGTATCGCCCTCCTTTCTCTGGCATGGAAGTTCCATCAATTGTGCTACCTTCCTTTGGGATAAGCTCACTCTTCCACCTTTCATGGAGACTCCTTCTCTTATTTAAACTCTCACCATTATTATGCATTGCTAGTTTTCAGATAGTTGGCTAGTTGAGCAGTGCTATTAGTGTTTGTGAGTTCACTAGATAGCTGGTGTGAGTGTGACAAGTGTGGGATTGTTGATAGCTTGTGGAAGGTTGTGAAGTGCCCTTAATCTTGTGTAAAACTTATGAGTGAGTGAGACTTGTATGTTGGGAGATCCATCTTCAAAGAGTGAATGCTTGAGGAACATTCTGGCTGGATCCCTCTGAGAAGGCTTGTGACATCAAGACTTTGGTTGTAAGCTTACTCTTATTTCATTCTTAATACAATCAATGATGTCTTCCTATGTCTTGTATGTAATTTACTTGATAGCTCATGACTTCTTGACTTTGTGAGTAAATAGATCATTGTTGTTTTCTGTTTACGTGCTTTGTTGTATTTCCTTTTCATTGTTTCAGGTTGATCACTCATTAGGAGAAGGAAGCGAAAGCTAGAGTAGTGCAACGGAACTCCATCGACCACCGGTTGAGGTAGGCCTCCAACTATGACTGTTTAAGGAAAGCCATTGTTGATATGTCCTTCTTTGTGACTAGAACCACTCTAGGGCTAGAGGGGTTGCCTCTGTCCGCAGAGGGAACACTTTCCTGCATCATACCCATCCCAGGTTTGTATTTTTCATCATCAATATGAGATTACTTTCCTTGTATTTCTATGAGTACCAGATTGGATTATATGTGGTTTATATGGTTGTGATTTCATTGGTATTTCTGCTACTATCATGTTGGTTATATATGTGTTTTATAACATTAGAAACGTATGGCCCTCATCATGTTTTTACTTGTAAATGAATGATCAATGTATTTATGGCCTAATGGATGAAATGGCAATTGATGTGTTGTGACATAAATGCTTCTTAGTGATTCTCAACTAAGTACGAGACCCCTATGCTCATATATGTTATTTATACATGTAGATTTCTTATTGATGATATGTTTGACGAAATTCCTGTCACGACTAGTAGGGGTCCAGTCAAGATCTCATTCCAGTGATTGCATTTATACTGTCATTTCCATGTTATTTTATTGTTCTGAATGTGTCATTCAATTCTTGGTAGTGACCTGGGCTCTGGGCCTGAAAATGTGGCTTAAATCCTGAGGACACTGGCATAGAACTTAGCAAAATAGTCCCTGGACATTGTCTTGCAAGCCTGTGAGAGAGTCCAAAGGTCCCTAGATGCTGGCATGCCCATAGCATGAGAGCATCCATAAGTCAAGTAGTCCAAAATGTTAGTAGGACCCAGGGGCTAGTTGGCAGGAAGGTTAGGTTGGTTCCTGAGGGTCCTAATGCTAATGTTGGATGTCTGTATGGTGTGTTTTTGTCAGTTCCACTTCCTTAATGTGACTTAGGAGGTCGAATCATATCATAGTGGCTTCTCGTTGCATGTTTACCCCGATTGGACGGTTGCTTGGGTAGATGTGGCCAGAGGGTGTTACTGAATGGTATCAGAGCATGGTTCACCCCTCGAACTAGATGGGTTGTGTGTTGGTCATGCATGCATGTCAGTTTCATGTGTGTCTCTTACACTTGCATTCCATGTGATTGTTGCATTTTCATAATGTTGATCATGGTTGTAGTGATGTCGTCATGAGGAACTTGATGTTTTTATTGTGGAGTGCATCGTCATGAGTGTAGGACTAGTTAAATGTTGTTATAAGTTTCTTATATGTTATTATATGTCACTTGGTTTCATTCTTTTATGTTTGGTTACATGTATCATTCTTGTAGGTTTGGTTATCATTATTGTTCGTTTATGCTTGATTACATGTGTTTATGCATGTGTATGGTTGGTTACACATTTCTTATACATGTTAATGTTTGCATGTGGTCAAGTGTATAGTGATGTAATGGTTGTTTTCATGCATGAGGTCATGGTATGAGTTGTTGTTAAGGTCATGCATTGATGACTGGACCCTAGCTAGAATGATGGTTGCATGGTCATATGCTTATGTGTTATGTTTTTATATGATGTCATGATTATGTTATACATGTATCACGCTGATTTTTTGATCTTGCAGACAAGGTATCCTCCCTTAGCTATACTAAGGTACATTGGTTTATTATGATTTGGTTTAGATGACATGATATACCTTGCAAGAAGAAATATCAAATGACTAGCAAGTTGGTAGACTACAAAGAATCTCCTCATGAATCAAATGAATAGTATGGTGTTTGGAACTCTTTTGATTTAGAAGATACACTAATAATCTTAAAGGAAGAAATAAGGAGTTGTAGGGTAGACAATGAAATAATCATGTAGGCACAAGAGAAGAAAGCAGAGGTAAATGCAGTGATAACTTCATAGTTTGTCATATTTTCAGCGACATGGACCATGTCGGATTAGCTACGAGTAGGAGGATAGAACTAATGGGGCGTATGGTAGTAGGTCACATGGTGATCACAGGTCATATAGTGATGATACAGTTAGAGATGGCAGATTGTTGGATGGCCCGGAGAGGAGACTTGATAGACATAGGTACTATTCTAGTTTTGATTCAGATAGGCACTATGATCATCATTGTTATCATCCTTACAGGAGGATTGATAGGGGTTACTTGCAGGATTAGTTTAAGAAAGAAAATCCACTTACTTTTGATGGAGACATGAGAAACCACAAGATGCAGAGGCATGGTTTCTTAGCATGAGGAAGTTCATCAGGTTACATGATTTAGAGAACATGAAAGCCAAAGTACCAAATTCAGTATCAAAGGTAAAGCAGACATTTGGTGGGAATATGTGAAAAATTTCAGATGTATTCATGAGGAAGACTTGGCTTGGAGTGATTTTGAGCATTTATTCAAGAAGAAGTATCTGTCAGAGAGATACTTCGATGACAGGGCAAAATAATTCTATGAGCTAAAGATGGGATCGATGACAGATGATGAGTACTGTTAGCTTCGCTGACATTAGGCCCAAAATTGGATCCACATATGTCCTAAAAGCCTCCAAAATTGCCTAAGAATCATCCCAAGGGATCCAAATATTCTCCAAAGCACTCCCTAAGTCTTCAAAAGTGCTCAAAGATCATCCATCGATCAAAACAAGCAAGGGAGGAAAGCCCTTGGAAGGGCGGAAATACACTATCGGGAGGCAAAGAACGCTTGAAAACCATGAAAATTCCAAAATCGCAGGCTTAAAGTGAGAAAGCACAGCAGCCGTCTGATCCAGCAGATCAATGGTCTAGATCTGATCAGCGAATCACATCAGTGGATCTGAGCAGTGGAAATCGGCACAAGACACCGCCGATCAGCGATTGCCGATGATCGGATCGGCGGGTCGCATTGGCGGAGTTATCGACATATACACATGGGCATTGCGATTGTGATCGGTGATTAAATGTGGACCGTCGATTGCGCATGCAAATCGACGGCCCACGTTACATCGGGGTTTCGCTATCGACGCTAACCAAGCAGTGGCAATCGGAGCTGGACACCGCCGATCAACGATCACCGATTATCGCTATCGGTGGGTCACATCGGCGCAGGTTATATGGAGGTTGTGATTGTGATCAGTGATTAAATGTGGACCATCTATCGCATGTGCGGATCAATGGCCCATGTTACATCGCTAGATCACTATCGGCGGAAACCATGGGGCAGGGCATTTGCATATATATAAGGGCAATGCAATAATGCCGGACCCGACGGCATTATGAATGATATTCTTTAAGATTTCAAGTCTGCACCCAAGAATTTTTTAATGTATTTTTCATATATTTAGTTATACAATGATATACAAAGGAACCTTGGGGTAGCATCGATTGCGATGAAGCCCAGACCCGAAAGGGTCCGGGAAGGGAAATTAATAATTTTTGAAGTCCGAAAAGGTCGATTTTTCACAGTTTTTAGTGTTGTTTGCGTATTTCATAATACGAGGAAAATACACAGGAGCAGGTCGAGTGTGACAGGCGACAGTGACCCAAGGGCAGACCCGATGGAGCAGAAAGCCATGTTTAAGGACTTTTTAAGGTACGAAAAAGCAAAGATTGGCAGGTTTTTGCTATAGGCAACATTTTTCTCTGTTTAAACAGAGAAACGGTAGTTCTAAGTATTCAAAGGGAGACAGAGACCAGAAAGGAAATAACAAAGGCCAGAAGGGGAATAGAAAGAGCCACAGCATGCGCAGCTCACCCCTAAACCGACAAAACAGTCATGGAGCATCAATGAACAATGCAGCTCGCCCGAAACAGAAAGATCAGGGAGCATAGACAGTGCATCAATAGCCCAGACAACGCAGCAAGCTACCCAAAATATCTGAAGGGTAGTTACTCTACTATCAGAAGAATAATCTTCCAAGCCCATGCTTGCCTATAGAGGGAATCAAATAGTTAAGGGACAAATCAGCTAGATTAAGACTCTGAGCCTTCTAGAGAGCTCAGGAGCATTATAAACAGGCTATAAATAGTTGTTGGTAAGATGTAATAGGGGTTCAACTTTTGGAGATTATTCCTCCTCTGTTCATTCAAGCTTCTCATCTTCATTCTAAGCAATATAAGCTTCTTCTGCCATTATATGTTCAATGTCCATTCTCTTTATTGTTCTATGCTTGCACTTGAACAGTTTGTTCATGTTTTCTTTATGTCCAAGGCCAGATAACTGTCATCTTATCTTTGCTTTGATATATTAGATTTGCAAGCTTCTTTGCTGCCTGTAGCTAGCCATCCATGTGTGGTCATATATGCATCTACCAGTACAGTCAGTATTCTCTTTTTCTTCCTGTAGCTAGCCATTCATTTATGTTTATGTATGTAATTTGTTGGTATAGTCAGTGTTCTCCATCTATCTACTGAATATATAAATTATTGAGCATTAGTGGTCTAAAGCCTTGTATTGGTGAGAGTGTTCATGCATGTCTTGAGTGAGAATAGCGCTAAAATGGTTATCTAACTTGATCCAAACCATCATTTATTCCAATAGTTCAAAGAACAATATTGAAGATTATATGTTACCAAGCATCTCCAATCTGCAACCTAGGAGAGTTTCCTAGAGTTCTAACAAGTACACTAGCGGGTTCTTGGAGCTACTGAGGTATGTGCCTTATCTCACAGAGTAAAAGGCCAAGATTTAGAGGTTCATTAGTGGATTAATAGTTTCATTCAAATACGTCATTGAGTTCGATGAGCCTAGATCATTGGAGGAGGCTATTCAAAAGTTAAGGCATTGTTATGAACAATCGAAGCGCAAATCTGATACTAAGCCAGAATGGAAAGATAATGCAAAGAACAAAGGAAAATGGGTTAAAAAATGAGCAATACCTTAGGGTACAGGTAATAAAGAGAATGTTTCACCATCTAAGAAGTTTAATGCATCAGATATAGGACATGGACATCGATCTAAGGAGCAGAATAAGGGTGAAGATTGGAAGCCTATAGAATGTTGGACTCGTGGCAAAGATCATCACAAGAGAGATTGTCAGCAAAATCAGGGTGGTAGTCCACATATATATAGTGCACAGGATGCACAGACAATTGGGGATGTTGGTTAGAGTGTTCCTCGTATTTATGCAGCATTGCATAACAAACAGGCAGACCATCAAGCATCTATCCTTAAGATGGAAGGTAAGCTTTGTGATCAAGTTATTTCTATTTTGATTGACCCTGGTATAATTATAGCTATGTTAGTCCTGACTTGGTGGATAAATGTGGTTTGAGTAAGGAATTTCATGCAGAATCATGGTTAGGGCAGTTGGATACAGGTGCGAAGAAGCAATTTCATCATTGGGTAAGAGTTTATGAATTTGATTTGAATGTATTACCATTGGGATCATACAATATATTTTTGGGCATGGAATGGTTGTATCCTCATAGAACTTGTTATGCTCCTATACCAATAGGTGTCATATTTCATTATTGACTGGTAAAATCCCAAATATGTTCATCCTTTCCTTGCTGCAAAGGCTCCATATTTTTGAAAAGATCAAAAAAGCTTAAAAAATAAAAATAGGGTATGCCCTAAAAGAAATATCAAAGGGAAAAAAGAATGAAATGAAGAAATGAACCCCAAAGAAAAGCCCAGGAAAGTATGCTAAGTCCAAAATGCCACTACTATTCTGTTTTTGCAAAATAATTTTCTTTGTGTGCAATTAGTTGACTCTTGCCACAATTGATGGATGGCCAAACAGCTTAATCTTGGCCATTTCATGTTTAAATTTCTTGTTTTAGAGATAGAGAATAAAATCTATCCAAACAGTTCAATCTTGGCAGATAAGTAGATAGGTAGAGAAGCGAAGGAGCTCAACTGTTATTTCTGAGCCCTTGGAAGAAATAAGGGCAGACTTAGATAGGATTGCAGTCAAAAGAAAAGAAGAGAGCAAGGGTTTGCTAGCCCAAGTGAAACCATGTAAAAGGAAGAAAAATGATAGGTATAGTAGGCTGGGTAGGCAGTTTTGATGTTGCAGAAGCATGCTTATGATTAACTTGTGTTTCTCAGCAGGTTCATCTCATTTGATATCATAAGCACAATGGCAATTGTTTGGTTACAAGTCAAGTGATGCATGTCTAATTTCCCTTCACACTTCTCCCAAAAACACTTATTAACCTCCCCCTAAAAGATATTGAGATCTGCTCAATACTCTTAAGTCACTACATTTCATGAAAAAACCTGGGGAAAATAGCATTCCTGCTTAATGCAAAGAAGCCACATTTCGTGTGTAAAAATCCTTGTTTTCTCCTAAGCCTAAGTTGTTAAAACATTATAACTTAGGGCTTATTCTTTTACATATATCAGTTTTCATATTAACCTTGACTTTGTTATATAATTCCTATATAAATTGCTCCCCCCCATATTATATAAATATATGAAAAACCCCCGAAAAAATTTAATATCCCTCCCCTGCTAACTATAGCAATATGTCATTGGGAATTATAGGTTCATCTGGAACCATGTAAAAACCCTCCCCGCATGTAAATATTGAAGGTTAATTAACATTTGGTTAATTAAACATTTAATTCCTCGACAACCAATAGAAGTCACCCCGATGTATTTAAAACATTGTTTATTATATGGGTCCCGCACCACAGCTCTGACCCATCTCCGACACACCGCCAGCCGTTGGATCCGATCCTGTTGATCGGACGGCCCATGATTATATCGCACGGCCCTTTCCCTCCGATCTTTACCACCCGGGGAACCGGCGGTATTCCCGCCGTACCGAGGACATGTGGCACCCTCCCGGCATGCTCGCGGCCCCTCCTCCCGATACCACCTTGGCCCATAAGCAATGCGGGCCAATACCGCTTACCGCCCCTGCTGACCCCTCTGCTTACGTCATCTCCACGTCATCACCACGTCAGCATTCCGTACCCCACATCACGACAAAACTATCCCGTCATTCTGACGTCATCCGACCAAAGCGCCAAAAGCCAGCCAAAGCCAAAAGTTTGTTAAAAAAAAAAAAACGCGAAAAAGTGTCATTTTCGTCCATTCTGCTGCGCACTGTTTTCATGTAAAATACGTCCGGTTGCATGCAAATTACGTTCAAACTACTACCAGAGCTCCAGTCTGCCACCCTGACCAGCATAATCCAGCATCCCACTCTGCAATTCATCATCAAATCTACAAAATACACTCGGTCGCCTCCAGAAAACAGGTATTTACCCTGCCTTACTTCCCAAAACTGTATTTTCGGTTTTCCTCTGTAAATTATACCCAAAGAGCCGAATTCCAAGCTGAATTTCGTCTATAGCTCTCATAGAAGTACACCAAAACTGCTCTATTGCCTTTTTATCCACATATTTCCAACCTCCGGTCCAAAAACACAAAAAAATTAAACAATGGAAACCCCAGTGGCCCTCAATGTTGCGCCTCTCAATGCTCCTCATACAGACCAGCATCATTTACCCTTGGCTAACAGAGATTTCCAGATACAAGACCCAATTGGTATACAAAATCATTTGCAAACTTTCTGCCTAATCAGAAACAATCATTTGGACAATTCTGATATCTATGGAGTATGGGAATCCAATCTCCCCAGATATTACCTTCCCTCGGTCAATATATTCCTAGATATTGTTTGCCATTGATGTGCAAATTATGACCCTGTCAGTAAAGCAGTTATTTCTCCATCACAGACTGTCCTTTTCTACATAACTGTTGAGTCCATCAATGAAATGTTGCAATTCCATCCAGTTCAGCCTCTTGCTCCTCTGTCCATGGGATTTTTGCTTGAGCAAGGCTCTCAACTATCTAGTGCAGAAATAGCCCAGATTGCTAAGTTATTCATGAAACCAGATTGCCAGCCCCAAGGTCCTCCTCCTTATCTGCATGTCTGGTTCAATGAAATTGGAAGAATTATTCTTGACATGATAGCAGTAATCTTGGGATTCAGGTCCAGTGAATTTGTGGATGAAACGGTCCTGGTTCTGCTATCTACCTTCACTCCTGGACAGCCCCCTGCTATTAAGTATGACTATGCCTCTTTCATTGCTGACAAAATCCATGGTCAATTTATGAATTTGGAAAGAGAAGGAGTGTTTAAATACACAAGTTTCATATATCACCTACTGTTGTATTACCACCCAGACATTTTTATATTTCCCATCAGAAAATTGGATGCCAAAGGAGAGAGGAGGTCTGTAATCTTTTGGACCTCTGTCTTCCACAGAATTGCTGATACCCCTTATACTTACTATGAATTCATTGACCTGTTCATACATCCAACCTCCACTCTATTAATAGGAGCTCCTCCTCCTAGGCTATCTGGTGACATAAGGAAAATTTTACAGCTCTCCAAGAACTACAGGATAGGTGACTGGTACTTCTACCAGGATCACACTGAGATCAGGATATATGGCTGTGAGCTATGCCCCTATAAACTGCCAAAATATGTGCCTATGAGACTGTTTGCTCTGGAATATTTCAGACAACTTATTAATGTAGATTTGACTCATTTTTGCAATGTCAAAAAGAAAGCTCAGCTGAGAATAAGAAACCAATTAGGCCCATTTATCATTAACAAAATAGAAGCATGGGAAGACGTTGATAAAATATTAGGGGAAGAGCTTAAATTGAAGAAAAGCTTCTGGTGGGTACCATATGACCCAAATGGCTTTATAAGTGAAAGAAAAGTAAAAAACCGGTTGTCCGCTTACAACCATCATAGGATCCCTGAGGTAGAGCAATATGCCAATCAGGATGAATGGATAGAGGGTACATTAGTAGAAGAACTTACTCGGCAACAAAAAATGGAACAAGCTATGAAAGATTTAGAAAAGACCCTTGACCTGGACTCTTTTGGACAGATATCTTTCAAGCTACCTCAGCAAACAGGAGTGGGTACATCTTCTGCTGGGACTTCACAGCAACCCATACAAGGGGCCAACATACTAATTTCAAGTTCTTCAAAGGGCAAGGAAGCGGCAAGCACAGAACAGCAAGAAATGACAGAGCAGCAGGAGGAAATTCCTCTAGTACATACCAAAGCACCAGAGATACTAGCACTACAGACTCCTCTTAATGAGGAAAAAGGCAAGAAAAGGGATAGAGAAGAGGCCACACCCATCAGTGGACCTGCAGAATAGCCAGGTGCTAAGAGGCAAAGACTCAATCCTCTATCTGAAGAGGAAATCATTGAAGAAACATTAGAAAGCCTAAGAAGTGAGAGGGCAACCAGCCCACAGACCTCCCCAGTAATTGATACATCAGTCAGCTCACACAGGCAGGAACCAGAAAGGCAGCATAGTGTGGAAGTCTCATCCTCAAGGCCACCAAGCAAGCAGACCTCTGATGTCAAAAGAACTTTCACAGAGATTAAGGCTAGAAATGATCCATTAAGGCTGCAAATTTATGACCAATATCTCAAGATGGCCCCCACAAAACAGCAAATATTGATGTCTGCATATGATATAAAGGAGGGAAAAATGATCATGAGCTACTTCAAGCCCAAGGTATAGCAACCACAGTCAGCAGCTGATTATATAAGGACAAATCTGGAGGTCTTGGCCAAGGACATTCATCTAATAGATCAGATTGAGATGCACAAACAGACAGGAGAAATGGTGTATTCTACACTAGCTGACAAGGCAATGTTGGCTCATAAATTGCAAAATTCATTGGAGAACACCTCTGCTCAGCTAGAGTTAGAGAAAGCTTCCTCTTTGGCAAAGGAAAACAGAATAAAATCTTTGGAGGATATTGTCATTGAGTTGGGACATGATCCCAAATATGCCAAGGGCATAAAAGCATTAATGAGGAAGAAGGAAGAGGACATTGCCGCCCTCAGGAAACAGCTCAAAATGCCTCCTTCTATGCATCCATAGACAGCAGATGTTGTGCAGAAGAAATCCGAGGAGGATATGATGGACCTGCTCATGAGGTTGAATGAAAGATTAACTGAGACAGAGCAGGAATTGGAGAAAGCATTACAAGAAAAGCAGGGAGTGTCGACCTCCTAGCCACCTCAGGTAACTCCATCGGCCACAACTGCCCCTCCCACAGTTACAACAGTAGTGCCTTCCACTGTCCCAGCATCAGCAGCAGGAGAAACATCAACATCAATAGCAACAGCACCAAGCAGCAGTACAACCATGACCACAGAGCAACTGATTAAAGCCATGGAGGAGTTAAAACTCCAAGTATCTGAATTAAAGCAAGTCAAAGAAAAACTGGCTAAGATTGAGCAGAACTATGATAAATCTAAAATGATTGTGGCAGAAAAGACAAGGGAAGTCAAAGCATTGGAAAATAAGGTAAGATCCTTAGAAAAAGATCTCTCTTTGCATAAGCCTCTGGCAGAAATCAAAGGAATCCTGTGGAATAACATCATTCAATCACTTAGTGTTATATGGAGTTCTATTCAAACCATTTATGAAAAAATTGATTTGATAAAAGTAGCCCAAGTGGAAGTTCAGAAAACAAGAGTTGTATTGGGGCAAATGCCTAAGCAAGCTAACAGGCTAATCAATTTTTTGAACACCAAAACCAGTGAAGAACTGGTAGCACTAGATATCAGAGACAGAACAGGTACCATTTTAGATGTCAAGAGAGTTCTAACCATGAGAACTTTAATGCAAAACTTGGACAGAAGATGCCAGGACATGCAGGTAGAAATTGAATCTTTTACAGACAAATTTACAGTTTTGAATCAAAAGGGTTTACCAAGTCCTATGGGTGATAATGAGCGTTTGATGAAGCACAAGGACTATATACACAAATTAAATACATTTTCTGTCAGTCAAGCTAGTGCATCCTCGAGTACTTCAATAGAAAAATCTCTTCCATCTGGCCAATCTCTTTATGACAGCCTAGAAAATCGTTTTTACATAGAGCATGAGGTGAAGCATCTGTTCACTACCCCACCTAATTTCTTCAGGTACACAGCGACCGATGAGACTTTAAGGAAGCTGCAAAGACATCAAATAGCAGGACCAGAGTGGTGGCAGAGCATGCTGGAGATCCTATAGACTTATCATGGGTCAAACCAAACTTGTGCACCATCTGTTGTAAATGCGCAGAACAGAAAAGAACCACGGTCTTGCAAGTTAAAGCGTATCACATCAACATTGAAGAAGGCCCAGCCATAGCAGAAAATCAGCGCATAGGATCAGTGGAAAACAACTGGAAGACCGACTTACAACATCTACCTCCAGTACTTCTCTTTAAATCGGATCAACCAGCGCAGCACAAATTTATTGCATCATTTATTGGCTCCCTGTTTTTGAGACTGCCTATCTCTATCGATGTAAATGAAACATTAATTATCAATAGATATTTGTTTCTATCAGATATTTTGCACAATGTATTAGCATTTTTTGTATAAATACCCCCCCAGACAAGGTATTTGAGGTTGGTTGGTGGTGAAAGCTCATAGCTGTGACTGTAATACTGAACAATTTTTGGAATAAAAGGTTGTTGGTACCATTCGTTTTGCTCACTAGATGGAGATTTGATGCTGAGGATCATGTTGCATAATTCTTGAATCATTTCATGGATCAATAAGTCCCTTCTAACTTGTGTTTTACAGTTTCTGTGTTTACTATATCGTCTATGTTTCATGATCTAAGTAATAGAGAAAAAGAATAACCCAGAATTTGCTTGTTTGCACTCTATGTTCAATCTCTATTATTATTAATGTTTTCTTCAAGAATTAGCATAAACAGTGAATTCTTAATTGCTCCTGTTTCCCCTAGTTCTTTCACCTTGAAAATTAGCTAAGGAATTCTTAATTGCTCCTTGGCAATAATCATCCATTTTCCCTCCGTCAACATGATGAAGGATTCTTAACTGCCCTTCACCCATTGACTCCATTCCATCAGATTTCAGCCTAAAATTGTTCCATATTTGAGTACCTTGCTCTGTAATAAATTCTCTGATAAGAAACTTAACCCAGGAAGCCATCCTTCTTGACTCCATCATGCCCAATGGACTGAAATGTTTCAGTTTTACCTCACTGTTCTTTCGACTCCCCATCCTTCCAACCAAAACTCAAAACAAACCTTAGCACTTCATAACTAGCCTAATACACCTCAAAAAAAAGCTAGATTATAAAGAGAGAACCCTCTCTGTAAACAGATTGGCTAGAATCTGCTTCTAAAAGATTGGTCTGTGGTTACCTCGGCCGTATTCCCTTTCTTACAACTTTTGGGAACAACCTAAGTGATAAAAGAACTAAGGTAGATTGTTATGAAAAGTCAATTGAGTGTTTGGATGAAAATGGGGAACCAAGAGTCTTGCAAGAAAATAAGAAAGCCACATCAGTTAGGATGGTGACAAATTGTTGCGGTAAAAGCACAACCCCCCCGCCCCCATTATTCACTTAATTCTCATTATGGGGACCCTTTGATTGAATGGTTAGTCATATTACTATCTGATTTTGAGAATTTAGATTGCTTCAATGAGTTCAATTTGTTCCTATCTTCCTATCATAAATTTTTGATCTCATTTGGTTGTTTATTTTGTAAATGACGCCTAATTTAAGATTGGATATTTTTCACTACCTTGGCCTATTAAAATGTATAAATTGTACATTACTTTTGTTTTATAAATTTATTTATTTGTAAATAATTAATTTTCAATTGTAAATATTAATTTATATTTTATACATAGCCCCAACACCAATATTGATATAATTAAGTGTCTTTAGGTTAGGCCTTAACCATAAAACAAGTGGTTCTTTTTATGTAAATGAAATAATCAAAGGAATCCTTTTAGAATTCCCCAATTTCAAAACCCTGATCTATGTTATAAGTGGCATGGAAAGCATATTAAATTGGAAATATATATGTGGAAAACCCTTTTTATAAACTTAGGAGTATTAAAAAAACATATCATATAACAAAATTATGACCATTATATAAAGGCACTATAATTTATAAGTGGTTGTCGGAGGGCCCACCTGCCACATCATTACTCCCACTCCCACAAGTTCAACACTTATCGAAGATTTTCAACTGAGAATTCTTTTAAAAACTTTGATACAACACTCCCTCTGATCTCTAACTTCTAATAATCATATCTCTCTAATCTCTGACTTCCAATATTCACATCCCTCTCATCTCCAACTTCCAATATCTATGAGGCTCCGATAAGTCAAACCCGATATGCGTATTAATGATGGTCTAATCGGAATATCATGTCTGCTTATATATCAGAACTTTTAAATGGTAACAATTGTAAAACCCCCGATATCAAATCTATGATACAAGGCTCTAATATAATGGACCAATAAAGTTATTAAAGGGAGTTGAATACGATATCGCATCTTCTCCACATCAGAGCCGCCCAATATCACAACTGTTTTGTTTTGTCCCATTTTAAAAGTTTCCATGAGCTTACCTCTCACCACTCAGCTTTTGCCACTTGTCACTATTATATAGGACCTCTTTTTCATTAATTAAAAAGCCACTTAGTTATGAAGTTGGGAATAAGAAAAGTTAATTTAAATTATATTTTTATAATTTGTTTTTTGTTGTAAAAACATTATATGCAACTAATTTTTGTTTTGTTTGATAGAGAAGTGTTACACTAAAATTTGTCACCATGACTATTTGCAGTTAGTATGGCTCCATCAACTGTCATACTGTCCTCCTTGTCAAGTCTTATACCTCTGCTCCTCATGTCAAACTCCAAGAAAGAGAGAAAGTCCTTAAAAAGTCAATTAACTCTGGTTACGCAGTTTCTCTTAACCTTACCTGCGTGTACGCACCTCAAGTTCACAATACCTGCGTACTTGTACGCTCTGTCCGTAAAGGGGTGGGTGCGTACTCCTGTAAAGGTCAAAAGGCGCGAGTTTTACTTCAAAAAAGTTACTTGTGGTCGAATCTAGAGCATTCTAGAAGATGGTTTGACGTGTATTGAATGCCTCCAGATGGTTCATGCATCCCTATGAAAGAGGAACTTATCCCATCAAGAGGGGAGCTATCCCATTGAAAGAGGGGCTTATCCCATTGATGGTGGACCTGATTAACTTCCTCCAAAGCATTATAAATACAGGCATTGGGCCAGAGGGAGGGGAGGTTGAAAGCTGAACATTCCTAAGGGTAGATGCTGCTGAAATTAGGACTCCCTTATAGAGCTTGAGAGGAGAGATTCCCATCCTTTCTTAGCTTCATTTGGAAGTGGGTGAGCTGATCAAAGTAAAGGAGAACTCTTGTTGGACCCTGGGAGGGACCTGCACAACACCAAGGCACTGGTTGTAATGGTTTCTTTTGTTTCCAATTAATACAATTAAGTTCATTTTTCTCAACAAGTTGTTATATATAATTTGTTTCATATACTCCTTGGTCTTTATGATGAATATGTTTTATTATATGAGTTATTCAGGTGCTATGTAATCGTTTGCTTGTTAGTGAATGCAGGTTTCAAAGAGAAGGAGGAGCTCATCTGGATCGGAGAGGCTTGGCTGCTACAAACAGCGTTGGACTAAAGGTATGCTTTAAACACCTGGTTTCTTGTATTTTAAATGCATATTTAGGGAAAGATAGTGCTTGATTGTTTTGTTTGTCACTAGAATGCCTTAGCTTCTAGGGAGGTCGGTTTTGTCTGCAAAATTGACTCTTTCCACATGAAAAAATGGCGACTCCGCTGGGGAATCCATGGATTTGATTGATTTCTCTTTTGATTGATACTTTGATTTGAGAAAAGTCGATTTCTTTTTGGTTTTTGACTGATTGACTGTGAATTTGGGGGAATAGCTTAGGGTTAAGTTAGTTTTTATTTTTCTTGGTTTTGAGAGCAGTACGCACCCTCTGCGTTAAGCACAGTGCGTACCTGTACGCACTGCAGCTTTGTACACAGAGCGTGGCCGCACCTGTGTAAACAGGCTGCCTGCGTACCCTGTCAAAAGTTGAGAAAATTCCATTTTTCCCTTTTTGCCTCTTAGATTTTGTTTGTAGTTTGTTTTTTGCTACCCAGATCCGCTAGTTACCTGTCAGAAGTCTTCATCTAAGCTTGTTTCATTAGCATCAAGGGTTTTAGTGAAGTTCATAGAAGTTCTAGCCCTAGGTTTGATTTTTGCATTGGTCTTGTAGTGACTTTGGCTTTGGAAGTTGTAAAAACCTTGGATATCCCTGGTCTTTTCAGTCTTCTTAGGAGTTGGACCTTTCATAAAATCCACCTTTGTGAGAAACCTACCTTTGTGTTGTCTCTTTGTGGAATTTCGAAAAAACTTGTTGGTTAAGCTGTGAATTTCATTCTTAAGAAAAAGAACAAAAGATTTTGATTTTTGTTTTTGACTGGTTTATGATTCTGCATGAACTAGTCCTTGGTTGAATTTTAACTGAGTAAAACATCCTGGAATTATATTTTGTAAGCTTTTAACTCATTAGATTTGCTTTTAGGTAAATTTCTCTTAGATTTGCTTTTAGGTAAAATTGATTTGATTTTCATAGATTTGTCAAAGTTGATTTTTGTTAAGTAGTTTTACATGCTTTGTTAAAATAGGAAAAATACAAAAATCTCTTTTGGGAAAAAGTTTACTTTAGTAGCATTTGAAGTCTTTGAAAAGAGAAAGGAATTTTCGTGAAATAATTAGTGGTCATGTGTTGTATGCTTTGGAAAAGATAAAGATATTGTTTCTTTGATTTTCATTGCCAAGAAAGTTGTCTTTATAAATTTTGCATTCTCCAACTCTCTTAACTAGGGAATTCATTGAAAAGGAAAGATAGTATAAATCATCTTAGGTGCATCTTTTTAGTGGATTTGAGTCGAGTCTACACACCATCAGTTTCATCTCCACTACCTTTTGTCCTAAAGAAAAGCCATAAAAATTAACTCTTAAAGTAAAATTAACTTAGTAACTTTTTATTTACTAGGGCTCTGAAACACCAATATAGATCAGGCTAGTGTCTTGGAGTAGGAGAGTAATTAACTCTCCAAGACAGCAAAACCAAACAAGTAGCTCATCTTGTGGTAGGATAAATCCAATAGTTACATTTATGCTCTGGGAAAGCTCCTCTTAAAGGAGAAGCACGAGGTCGTGTCTGAACTAGTGAGGGGATCAATCCTCCTTCATTGGGAACGACGCCAGATACGCACGTACTACAAATGGTAAACCTCGAATTGACCATTGTCGAGGAGCCTGGGGTCACTTGTCGATAAACCTTGGATTATTGTCAAGGAGCCGGCAAGGGGATTGAGCTTGATACTCTGCCCTTGCGTGCTATCGGATCGTAGATTGTTCCCCCAGGTATATTTGTTGTTGTTGGTGACCTTAGTGACCATTATCTTTAGGGTTATACCCAAGGTGATGGTGGAGAGAAGATCCCACTATACCTGGAGCAGACGTCAGCTAGACTCACTTGGATTTTCTGGGGGGTTCACTTCACTCGAGACGGTTAAAGTGGAGGAACTTGTGCCGGTCTATTCATTAAGCAGGTTGTCGGGGTAACTGTTCCACCCGCCACTTCTGTACTGGATTCTGCGATGTTGGATTTCATCACCAACTAGTGTTTTCGGTCCGGAAGGTTACTGTTTGTGTATGGTTTGACGCCCTAGATTCTTTAGGCGTGTGATTCGAATTTGTTTGGTTCTTTAGAGACTTTAGGCGGTTTGCTTTGAGATTTTACTTTGTTTGCGTGTGTAGTAGTTAAAAGTTTTTAACTGTGGCTGAATTACCGAGACAGTCCCGTAGACTTCGGGGCCAGTCTCCTGAGATTGTAACCGTGGCCGATTTGTTGAGGAAGTCCCGTAGACTTCGGGGCCAACCTCCTGAAGACGTCCCAGGTCATTACGAAGGTTTGAAAGTCCTTGTAACTCCTAGTGGTAGTAAAGTAGGTTCACCTGAAGAAGGAGAGTCTTCGTTGGTAGTTCATCCTGATTACCAAAGTCTAGAAATAGGTTATAATCCTGAAGCTATTGCAGTTTCCGAGCTTGCTGGTAGTTTTTCATCTACTAGTGATATAGGCGAAGAACCTGAGATATCTGAACCTGTTACTCCAACTTTTAGTGCTCCTGATTCACCTAGGGTAGAAAGAGTCATCACCGAAAATCTTCCTTCTGGTTTGATAGCTATTGAAGAACTTTCTCCAGAAGAAGAAATAGGCGTCCCTATCCCTGAAAATCAACCTACTATTGATCTAAGGGAGCGTGAATCCATTTTTTACAGTCCACCTAGAAGTACTACTTGGTATCTTTCTTTAACTAATTATTTGGACAACTCGGGGTTAAGTTTTTCTCCACCTCGTGCTCCTTATCCACCTGGAGGTATTTATACTCCTGTAAATATGTCAGGTCAGTCGTCCATGTTTACTCAATCTCCTGAATCTTTTTTGTACGACTGTCATGCGGAAAGAGTCGACAGTGCGGACACAACCGACCTCCCTAGAAGCAAAAGCTTTCTAGTGACAAACAAGACAAATAAAACTACCTTTCTCTAAACATGCATTGCGAATACAAGTAATCAGGGGATCTTTAACATACCTTTAGTCCAACGCTTTGTAGTAGTCCAGCCTCGCCGATCCGGATGAGCTCCTCCTTCTCTTCGAAACCTGCATTCACTAACAAGCCAAAAGATTAAATAGCACCTGATAAACTCATAAAACAATACATATCCATCATACAGACCAAGGAGTATATGAAACAAACCATGAATAACAATCTGTTGAGAAAAATAAGTTCATTTGCATTAAAAGGTAACAAAAGGAACCATTACAACCTAAGCCTTGGTGTTGTGCAAGTCCCTCCTAGGGTCCAGCAAGAGTTTTCCTTTACTTTGATCAGCTCACCCACTCTCAAATAAGGCTAGGAAAGGATGGGAATCTCTCCTCTCAAGCTTTACAAGGGAGTCCTAATTCCAGTAGCATCTACCCTTAGGAATGTTCAGCTTTCAACCTCCCCTCCCTTTGGCCCAATGCCTGTATTTATAGTGCTCTAGAGGAAGTTATTCAGGTCCACCATCAATGGGATAAGCCCCTCTTTGGATGGGATAGCTCCCCTCTTGATGGGATAAGTTCCTCTTTGGTAGGGATACATGAACCATCTGGAGGCGCTTCATACACATCAAACAAGCTTCTAGAAGGCTCTAGAAATGACCACAAGTAACTTTTTTGGAGTGAAACTTGCGCCTTTTGACCTTTACAAGAGTACGCACCCATTGCTTTACATACAGAGCGTACAAGTACGCAAGTATTGTGAACTTGAGATGCGTACACGCAGGTAAGGCTAAGAGAAACTGCGTACCCAGAGATATATAGATTTTTAATGACTTTCTCTCTTTCTTGGAGTTTGACATGGAGAGCAGAGGTATGAGGCTTGCTAAGGAGGATAGTATGACAGTTGATGGAGCCATACTAACTGAAAATAGTCATGGTGACAAATTTTAGTGTAACAGATTGCCCCCTAAAGTGCGAAGCCTGTAGTAGATAAGGGTTTCATATCATCTAGGAAGGGTGAAGTACTTTATCATTTCAAGGATTATCTTGTGGAGAGCCCAGTCGGAACCTGGAAGTATTCAACACAAAATACATATATATGATCATATCATCGCTGAGGTAGGCATTCCCATACTCAGATTGAAAACTTTAACTAATTGACTATCTACTGCTCTGATACAGGAATGGTTCTGCAGTACATCATAATCATAGACTTTTGTAGACACAGTATGGATGCAGCCATCTTTTTATGATTAGTCTACTGTACAATGAATACAAAACTCCTCGCAGCCTGGATGGTGGAAACTAGATCCAGGGTCTTCATTTCTACTTCTTGAACAGGTACGATTCTATCCATGCGAATAAACGAGTTGATGTCGAACATGGTAGAAACCACTTGATTACCAGTCAATGATGTAAACTGTTAACAAGCGTAAGAGAGACCACCAGTGATGTCAATGGTTCTCAAAGTACCCAGTACAATCCATGAGATGTGAATGAATGAGTTGATGTCGAACATTTCACGGAATCCTTCGATCGAAAGTCAATGATGTAAACTGTCGTCAAAGGCGAGAAACCTGCCATTGATGCATGCAGACTTCAAGGTACTGACGATTCCTAGGTCATCTTTCTAGATAATGTGCCGATGTCGATAGAAAGTGACCCGTTGCAGGCAAGCCTACAACACGAAATCATAGATCAAGTTGAAGAAATGTAGCTGTAAGGACTGACTCAGGGATGGTCAAAATGGATGACAAGTATTTTGCAGATGAATGTTTATTGCAGAGACCTCTTGAACACATAACGACACGACAGATGGCTTGGTGATATTTGACCCAAAGTTAATACCCGGGTGAAGACTTTCAATGTGTTTGATCAACTATAAGGCAAAGGATTTCCCAACCTGGGTGAATGAAAGTGTCGTGTTCAAGAGTGGTAATAAGGCTTCTTCTGAGATAAAGGATAACAAATGGGCTTTTCTCTCTTTTCCCCCACCATTTCTGGCAAGTACCTCTTTATTTTTTACAAGCTTGAGGAGGATAACATATGCTTGATTATAAGCTCATCCTTCGGATGAGTCCAACTTAGTTTTGATTCGAACCCTAAGAAGGAGTGGTCCGTTCCTGTTTATAATCGAACAGGTCCTTTACTGTGAAATTTTAACGAGTCCAGTATAGGAGAAACTCGGCGTTTTTCATTTTTAGAGAGTCTGAAAAAACTTAAGAAGACTCCAGGTTGAACTTTTTCGTAAAGTTGTGTCTCCCAAGCCCGAAAAAGTATAAAATAATACTTGAGAGAACCGATTAGTCTTGTGACCAAGGAGTACTTTCATTATTAGTGTCTCTGACCTGAAAAGTAAAAAGCGATCAAGGACACGTCGTTTTATTTCCGTATCGAGTTTGAAACGACAAAAACCCGACAATCTTTTCCTTTTTTTACAGTCAGAAAAGAGCTATAAGGGGACCATCTTTTAATTCCGTTTTAACGAGTGTAAAAGAAACGCTCAGCAATCTTTTCATGTTTTAGGAGTCAGAAAAGGGCTTAAAAGATGACTCTAATGCTTTGGTTGGTGAAAAATGATAATTTTCCCTGAAAGTCTTTTTGTCCTGCACAAAAACGACACATTACTCATACCTGTTTAAGATAAGCAAAAATGCATTGAGAAATATCCTTCCATGGTGAAAAATAAACAAATTTATCATTCATTTATCCAAAAAACCTATAAAAAGACCTTTTACCATGTCATTTTTATCATTTTACTGTTGAGGAAGAGAAAAGGGCTTTTGGCAAGAAACTTCCCGTGGACTTTGCTGAGAATTCGACCGTCGGAATCGAGCGTCGTCTCTTTCAGGTATTTCAAAACATCCTCCTCTTTGTTTTCATCCGTTTAGAATTTCATTTTAAGCCCTAGTTTGATTTTTTGGGGGCTTTGGGGTTTTAGGATCCGCTTTTCGGGGTACGCAGGTGCCCCATGGGCAACCTGCGTACCCCAACATTTTCGTTCATGGGAAAATGGCAGGAGTACGCAGCCTACCTTCAGAACAGCTGCGTCCATACACTCTGTTTCTGAACGCGGGGTGCGTACTCCACGCAAAGCAATTTCAAAACCCCAAATCTCAAAACTAAACCATTAATTTTTTATTTAATGAATTCTAATGAATGTTTTCTGGTGTGTAGATTGCCCACCATGCTTGATTGGCACGAAAGAGAACACGAAGATGTCGATTTGGCCACAATAGATCATCAACCTTCCATTGATGCTTTGAAGGCATGCGGTCTCTACAAATACTGGGCCATACCTGGCATGAGGACCCAGGTGTGATTCTTAGAATGGCTGGTTGAAAGGTGGAACGTCCAGGATCAATGCTTCTACATCGGAGGGCACCAGCTCGAGATAGAGCCCTCAGACATATATTTTCTCACTGGTTTGCCTAATAGGGGCGAGCAACTGACTCTGTCCGGGACTAGGTCGAGTGGCCAATCCCTTGCTAGCCTCCGGCTAGAGTGGTGCAACAATCAGAACCAGGAGAAAGGGATAGAAATCAAATACATATCCCTGCCTGAACTTATGGTAATTGCCTTTACAGTTACCAGACTCTGCGGTGCAGCCGCCTTGCACATTGCCACCGGGTCCCAAATGCGGATGGCAATAGATTGCTATCGAGGCACCATTTTCAATTGGTGTGACGCTGTGTTGGCCAATATGAAGGGCCAACTAACTAGGGCAAAGAACGGGAAATTAAAGACCTTTGGGTATGGGCCTCAAGTTGTGAGCTTTGCCCTAGAGAGGGTTCCGATGCTGATCCCATAGCATCTCATTGTTCCAGTTGGGCCTCCTCGGGAGCCAAATTTGATGCGATGGGTTGCGGTGATGGCCCGACATCCTGATGAGGGAGTGGGAGTTGTCCGATTTCCTACGGGTTACTTTCACTGGTTGGAGAACCAGGTCTTTGCGATCCAGGATTTTCCTTATGCCGGAGTAGATTTTCGCGGTGATCCGGACATGGTTCTTCCACAGGGAGAACAATGGGACGACAGAGGTACTTCATTTTTCACAAGTTTTTAAATTATTTTACTTTTTTTTGTTTTTTATATCATCTCAAAACTGACAGTGACAATTTTCAAAATGCAGATGTAGGTCCACAGCGTCCGGCCAACCTCCGGCCATTTGAGAGAAGAGTACCAGTTGCCCCAGCACCGGCCCCACAAGATGCGGCCGGAGAGACCTTAGCCGAGCTGGAACAGGACCTAGAGCGTCTCACGGCGGACATACCAGAGACGACTATAGACGATATTCCTATCCGACTTCAGCACTATGTGGTCGTAGTCCCAGGACCTTTCAGGAGGTTCCTGTGTAGGGTAGCGCAGGCAGTGGTCTCGTATAGAGAGCACCACCAGTGATTGGATAGTCACTTTTTGTAGACACATGCGACATTTTTGGTTTTTTGTACTTATCATTTTTGCCGATCATAAGGTGTTTTTCAACCTATGATCGAAGACGATGTATATTTTTTGACACACTCCTATCTATATATATATCATTATTACCGGCTTATCTTGTTAAACATGTATGATGAAATGTTTTTAAATTTACATTTATGATTATCGCAAATGTCTGTCTAACATTCGAGAAGCAATTGCATCTGCTAATGTATTTAATGACCTTGGAATATGCTGATATTCAATGTAATCAAATTCACGTTCCAAGAGGCGCACTCTCAAAAATAACCTTAATAACACTGGATTTCTAATGGCATATACTCTATTAAGCTGTAATACAACGAGTTCAGAATCTAACCTCACTATCAAACTCCGAATCCCAAATGAAATAGATTCAAATAATAACTCAATCACTGCACTGTATTCTGCAATGTTGTTTGTTGTTTGACCGAGGCTCACCCCATGCATAGAAACTAACTCGTCAGAGGGCGAATAGATAACCCAAGCTGCGGAAGAGATATTCCGTGTACTACGACAAGCACCATCAGCAAATCCAATGTACGTTTGGAGAGGCGTCGACATCTGCAATATCAAGAGTAAAACCAAGATAAGCCAGAATAACAACGAAAAACACACTCTCTAAGCTAAGCACACTGTCTATACTAACAAACACACCAGCTAGAAAGAAAAACTAACCTAACTAAATCTCCATACCCATCATTAAGCATAATACCTCTTTAGGTAAAGTCCATTTCTGGGCTTACCCAAAGAGTCCCCATCAAAATCTACCAGCTCATAGGCCCCCTTTGCTAGCTTTCGCTTGACAATGTAGGGCCCATGCCACATAGGAACAAATTTGCCAGCACCTAATTTATCGTTAGCTTGATCATATAATAGCACTAGGTCTCCTTCCGAAAAATTACGAGGGGTCACGTTGCAATCATACTGAGCTTTCATCCTTTTTGTGTGAGTCTCGATTTGCCAAGGCAGCATCACGTCGAGTCTCATCTAATTTGGCTAAGTATAATAGACGCTTCTCCTCTTCGGAAGTAGCTGGAAGTAATTCGATAGCCATTTGAAGTGATGGGATTTCGCATTCAATGGGAAACACTGCTTCCAAACCATAAACTAGTTGGAAAGGAGTGAACCCTGTTGATGTTTTCACTGAGGTTCGGTACGCCCAAAGCGCTGAAAATAACATGTTGTGCCAATTTGACCGATGAATACCAATGATTCGTCGGATCATGATAACTAGAACTTTGTTGATGGACTCAACCAAACCATTTGCTTGGGGATAATAAGGAGTAGAACTATCATGACGCAAACCAAGCTGGCTTGTAAGTTCTGTCATCATAATGTTTCGAAAATGGCGCCCATGGTCAGTGATTATTGCTTGTGGGACACCAAACCTAGCAATAATATGATTGAATACGAAAATCGCAACTGTCTTACTGTCTGCCTCGAATGTAGGCATCGCCTCGGCCCACTTAGTAAAATAATCAATCGCAAGGATAATATACGCATGCCCCCCGGCCGAGTGAGGGTTACATGTAATAAAATCGATACCCCATTTAGCAAAAGGACCAACGGTAATTATAGGGTGGAGAGGAGCAGGTGGTGCACGCATCTTGCGATCAAACACTTGACAGTTGTGGCATTTTCGGACCGCAATGATACAATCTTTAAACATGGACGGCCAGAAGTAGCCAGCACGCAACACCTTCTGGGCTGTGGCATACCCAGACATATGACCGCCACACGCTCCAGAATGACAGTCATTCATAACCCTTTCTGCCTCTTCATGAGTTAAGCAACGACGAAAAACCAAATCTGCCCCACGACGATAAAGAGTATCTCCAATAATTTTGTACTGTTGGGACTGGAATTGAATTTTTCGGCGTTCCGACTTTGAAGCTTCGGGCTGAAAGGATTGGGTTTGGAGATAGACGATTATATCCCCATACCACGGATCCAAAGTGCTGATGAGAAACAGAGATTCGTCCGCAATGGGTTCCTCTGCCACAGTTTCCGTATCAGCACGCGGGAAGTCACACATCAATTCCGCAAAAACTAAAGATTTCTTAGACTTAGATTTTTCAAACTCCAAGTTGAACTCTTGCAAGATAACAATCCATTTAGAGTACTTGCCCCCTAGCAATTGTTTAGTCAAAATATAGATCATAGGGTTGCAATCCGAAATGACTATAGTTTTACGGAGAAGAATGTAATGACGAAAACGCTGGACAGCCTGAACAGCTGCCAGGGCCAATTTCTCCACATGCGAATATTTTAGCTCAGTGGGATTTAACGTCCTACTAAGATAATATATCACATGTTCCGTTTCGAATTCATCTTCCTGTACTAAGACCATTCCAATGGTGGAATGAGCGGCGGCGAGGTACAGAAAGTAATCCTGGTTGTAGTTGGGAGGATGCAGCAACGGTGCATGGGTCAACGCGTGCTTTAGCGCATCAAAAGATTTTTGAGCTATCTCATCCCAAGAGAATTGAGCATTTTGTTTCAACAACCGGGTAAAACCCTTGTTAATCTCGGTGTAGTTAGGAATGAATCGGTGTAAGAAATTTGCTTTCCCTTGCAAACTTTGGAGTTGGCGCAGACTCGAAGGAGGAGGCAATTTGATGATAGCTTCGACCTTCGAGGGATCGATGCGAATGCCGGCTTTTGAAACTACAAATCCCAGAAATCGTCCCACTTCTATGCAGAAGAAACATTTGTGTGGGTTCAACCATATACGATAATGCCTACACCTCATAAAAATTGCTCGTAAATGGACAAGGTGATCAGCTCGACGTAAGGAGTGAGCGGGCAAATCATCAAGATACGGTTGCACAATGTGCTTGATGTCATGAAATGCATAAGACATCGCCCTTTGAAAAGTGGCTCTGGCATTCTTAAGCCCAAAAGGTAATTTGCAATAAGAAAATGTCCCCCATGGACAAATGAAAGTCGTTTTTGGTTAATCGGCAGGTAGAATATTGATTTGGTTGTAACCGGAAAAACCATCCATAAAGGAAAATATTTCACTGCCGGCACAATCATCAATTATTTGATTGATATAGGGCGTGGGATAGTTGTCCTTGGGACAAGCACGATTGATATCCCTATAGTCGATACATATTCTTATTGTTCCCTGTTTTTTATTAACCGGAACAATATTCAATACCCAATCCGTTAACGGGATCGGATAAATGAAACCTGCTTTCAACAGCGTCTCAACTTCTACTTTAATTGCAACCACTTTCCGAGGGTGGATCTGACGCAGACGTTGCCGAACGGGTTTAGCGTCCGAGTAAGTCTTGATCTCATGAACAACAATGGAGGGATCAATTCCTAGCATTTCCTCATACGACCAGGAAAACACGTCGCGGAATTCTTGAAATAGGGCCTTGTATGTTTGAATTTCGTCATCTGAACACGAGGCACCTATATGAATGTGTTCAACAATTCCCGGCTTTACTGAAATGTCAATGGGAATAGTGCGAGAAACGTTTCCCAAATTCAGCTCTGAATCAGGATGTTTCATTGGACTCTGAGCGTCTTTGACATATTCAGCTGTAAAGATTGATGAGAAATCGTTTTCAAAACGATCATCCTCAGGTAAAAACGAAGATCTATGATGGAGATCTTCCCATGGTAAATCGTCTACACACAGGATTTCACAAAGTTGTTCGTCATATGACACAACTTCAGGAAACGTTATTAACTCCGAGGTTGACGCGAAAAGGGATTCCTCACGGACCACATTCATTTGGTCGATTTGGGTTGAACTTGGGTCGGAAAAAGACTGCACGGCCTCATAAGCAATTTCATATGGACTCAAAGGCATTGCATCACCGAATGAGTCTATCTCAGATTCAAATGGGATAATCCAAGGATCATCGTAAATAATAGTGTCTAAAGTAATCATATGAATGGATGCGAATGAAGGGTCTGCGTTGATTGGAGGAAAAGGAAAAGTTCCCAGTAAACCGGAATCTTTAACTAATCCAACGCCAACATCCTTATAAGGGATAGTCGTTTTCCCGACATGCTGGATACTCTCTGAAGAGGCTGGGTCGGATGAAAAATTAGCCAGCTGGTCTATGGTTACGATATTGCCATTATGTGGAAACTTTATGACTCTGAAGACCAATGAAACGACTGCTGTCATAGCGTAAGACCAACTTCGACCCAAAAGAAGGTTGTAGTCTAGAGGGGCATCAACCACTTCCACATCTAGACTAACGGTTTTTCCTTCAACCCTTATAGGCAAATCCTGTAAAATGCCAAACGGATGGAACCCACGGCCATTAAAGGCCTCAAGAATTGTCGGGGATTGGTTCAGCGAAGGAGAACCAAGCGATCTCCAACACTGAATCGACATAATACACGTGGAAGCTCCCTCATCAATTACAGTCCGATGAATAGGCCTGTTTTTTACTATCACTGGAATCTAGAAAGCCATCTGATGAGGGAGACGTGGTGTACTATTTTCTAGATCAAAGATTATCAGGTTCGGGTCCTGAACATCAACAACTCCTATAGCCGACAAAAGTAATTTTCGCGATGCTGGGCATGATTGCAGCACTTCTAAAGCCGACATTGCTGAGGGTGAAACAGCTAAATCCTCAACAATGTTGTAATTCTGGGCCGCTCTCGCATGTGGATTGAAAGCAGACCTTCGAAGTACACCCTTGGCGGGCGGTTTTATTACTAAGTCAGGGTTAGGTTTCTCGATCTGTAGTGGATCGGAACCGGGAGCTGAGGTTGATGGATTTGAATGAGAAGATTCTGCTTCTTTGGATCCATCAACAGGACTTTTACTACCATAATCGTGTGATCGAGTCGCAATCCTTACATGAGACATCATCAATATGGGTTCTTCGGTGGCACTCGAGGAAGAACCTATCATCTTACTCTCCTGCTTTGGAAATGGATCTTTCAAAACAGCAGGAGTTGAGGAACCTTTGACAATTTTCACAACCTCGGCCCGATGGGGGCAATCTCTTGTAAAATGATCCTCTTCAAAAATAAGACAAGGATATCGAGGTTTGCGCTTTTCGTCATTGGTTTCCGACTTTTCTGTTTTCTCTTTTGGAGTCTTGTCTGCTTTACCCTTCTTCTTCCCACCGTTTTTTGATTTAGCTGTAGATGATTCTACAGCGTCAATATCGGCGGAAATTTCAGGAGAAGACTCTCCTGTCGGGGAATCTGGTAAGGTTATAATGGGCGAAGAATTCTTTGAAGATTTCTTCTTGCTTTTAGTATTTACCGTACCAATCATGCCATCAGCAGCATGAGATCCCGAAGGAGCAGCAACGATTTGATTTGACTTTGGAAGATCTGGGATCTTTTCATGTAACGTACCTGACTGAGTGTAAACTAAGTCAAGGTACTGCGCTTGAGCAATTACTTGCTCCTCAGTAACTACTCTGGCCTTAGCTACATATTTAGTAATCTTCAGTAATAATGATTTAACAAACCATTCAGCTAAGATTTGGTCCGGGATAAAAACTTTCACTAATCGCCGTCGATGTCTCCATTCATGTATATGATCGGAAATATAAGTGGACGTTGACTGTTTTAGTGAAGTCAGTAGCTCCGTGCCATTATCATATCTGACCGGCAACTGAAAATGAGTTAGGAACGAGGTAGCTAACTAACTAAAATTGTAAAAAGAGGCTCGTGGTAACTCAATGTACCACTTGGCCGCGAGACCAATGAGCGTACGCTGGAAAAGACGTAAGCGGATCGAATCATCCGAGATGGAATTTGAAGCACACCAGAGGTGGTAAGTCATCACATGATTGGATGGATCCTCTCCAAACTTACCTTCGAACTTGGTATATCACTGGGCAACTTATTTGGCATTGGCGGCCAGAACGGAAGATATTGTATTGGATCGTTCGTTAGGCGCGACAAGTCTGGTAAATCCAAAGTTGCGATAAACGGTAATTGCCGATTAGGATCCCTAAAACTCTGGGTCATAAGACCAGTCCCAGGAGGAGGATATCCAGGATAACTTGGAATAGGAATCGCATTCGGGATATTATATCCTCCTGGAAAACCAGGATTAACCGGACCGTACTGGGGTTGCTGAGGTTGTTGATAAGTGTACCCAGGATACGGTTGATACTGGTAAACCGACTGTTGGACAGCAGGCCCGTATTGGTACTGTCCCTGGTACGGTTGATAAGTGAATTGTGGTTGACTAGTGACAACCGTACTTAAACCAGGTTGTCCTGCAGGCATCTGAACCGTAGTTTGAATCGTAGATCCAGACAATGGTAAAGATGTCTGAGGAGTAGTTGCAGAGACAGTAGAAACCGGAGCTGTCGATACTCCAGAAGCAAGTGTGGTGGAAGGAGCAGATGTTGCGATAGTTGCAGCAGCCGTTGTTTGAGATGGAGTACTAGGTGCAATTGGCGGCTGAGAAACTACCGAAGGTACAGAAGTTTGAACATTAGACTGGACTGGTTGCTGGGATGGACCAGCAACTAAGGGTTGTCCAGCTTGAGATGACAACTGTACACTTGGCTGCAATACCTGTTGAACTTGCGATGGATCCCATACTATGCTCATTCCAAGGTATTGACCCATGACAGGTTGAGGATATTGAGATCCATAACCGGATTGAGGATAGGATTGATAACTGAAAGGCACAGTTCCCGTACCTTGAACATATGATTGACCTTGAGGTGGTTGATAACCTTGACTCGAGTATTGACCTTGAGGTTGATAACCTTGGGGTAAATACTGATACTAGGGTTGACCTTGACCTTGAGGTTGATACCCTTGAGGTAAATACTGATACTGAGGTTGACCCTGGGGTACATATTGAGGTTGGGGTTGACCTTGAAGGATGTATTGTACTATGGGTACATACTGTCCTTGAGGTTGCCCCCCAGACGCAATTTGTGTACCTTGAGGTTGCCCCCCAGGCGTTAATTGAGGCTGCCCCCCAGGTGGTAATTAACCACCTTGAGGTTGAGAACCGGGAACTGAACCTGACATCATGTAAATGTCTCCTACACCCAATGGTTTATTACCATTGTTTCCAGCTAATAACCCATGTTCAATGGGTTGAGGAGATGCTCCCGCAAAAGTACCAGAAAGTGACTGATACCCGAAGGGAACAAAAGGACCGCCGTACAAGAAAGATTCAGGAGATTGAGTAAACACGGACGACTGACCAGACATATTTACAGGATTATAAATACCTCCAGGTGGAAAAGGAGTACGAGGTGGAGAAAAACTTATCCCTGAGTTGTCTAAATAATTTGTTAACGAAAGGTACCAAGTAGTACTTCTAGGAGGATTGTAAAAGATAGATTCACGCTCTCTTAGATCAATAGTAGGTTGATCTTCAAGGATAGATACGCCTAATTCTTCCTCTGGAGCAAGTTCTTCAATACCTATCAAACCAGCAGGAAGATTTTCGGTGATGACTCTTTCTACCCTAGGTGAATCAGGTGCACTAGAAGTTGGAGTAACAGGTTCAGATATTTCAGGTTCTTCGCCTATATCACTAGTAGATGAAAAACTACCAGCAAGCTCGGAAACTGCAACTGCTTCGGGATTATAACCTGTTTCTAGACCTTGGTAATCTGGATGGACTACCAACGACGATTCTTCTTCTTCAGGTGAACCTACTTTACTGCCACTAGGAGTTACAAGGACCTTTAAACCTTCGTAATGACTTGGGACCTCTTCAGGAGGTTCGCCCCGCAATCTACGGGACTTCCTCAACAAATCGGCCACGGTAACAATCTCAGGAAACTTGCCTCAAAGTCTACGGGATTGTCTCGGTAATTCAGCCACAGTTAAAAACTTTTAACTACTGCACACGCAAACAAAGTAAAATCTCAAAGCAAACCACCTAAAGTCTCTAAATAACCAAACAAATTTGAATCACGGGCGTCAAACCATGCACAAACAGTAGCCTTCCGGACCGAAAACACTTGTTGGAGATGAAACCCAACATCGCCGAATTCAGTACAGAAGTGGTGGGCGGAACAGTTACCCCGACAACCTGCTTAATGAATAGACCGGCACAAGTTCCTCCACTTTAACCGTCTCGAGTGAAGTGAACCCCCTGGAAAATCCAAGTGAGTCTAGCCGACGTCTACTCCAGGTACAGTGGGATCTTCCCTCCACCGTCACCTCGGTAGAATCCTAAAGATAATGGTCACTAAGGTTACCAACAACAACAAATGCACCTGGGGGAACAGTCTACACTCCGACAGCACGCAAGGGCAGAGTATCAAGCTCAATCCCCTTGCCGGCTCCTTGACAATAATCCAAGGTTTACCGACAAGTGACCCCTGGCTCCTCGACAATGGTTAATCCGAGGTTTACCGTTTGTAATACGTGTGTGTCTGGCGTCATTCCCAACGAGGGAGGATTGATCCCCTCACTGGTTCGGACACGAGCTCGTGCTTCTCCTTTAAGAGGAGCTTTCCCAGAGTACAAATGAAACAGTTGGATTTATCCTACCACAAGATGAGCTACTTGTTTGGTTTTGCTGTCTTGGAGAGTTAATTACTCTCCTACTCCAAGACACTAGCCTGATCTATATTGATGTTTCAGAGCCCTAGTAAATAAAAAGTTACTAAGTCGATTTTACTTTAAGCGTTAATTTTTATGGCTTTTTTAAGACAAAAGGTAGTGGAGATGAAACTGGTGGTGTGTAGACTCGACCAAAATCCACTAAAAAGATGCACTTAGGATGATTTATACTAATTTTTCTTTTTCAATGAATTCCCTAGCTAAGAGAGTTGGAGAATGCAAACTTGATATAAAGACAACTTTCTTGGCAATGAAAAACAAAGAAACAAACTCTTTATCTTTTCAAAACATACAACACATGACCACTAATCACTTCACGAAAATTCCTTTTTCTTTCAAAGACTCAAATGCTACCAAAGCAAACTTTCCTTAAAAAGATATTTTTGTATTTTTTCCTAATTAATAAAGCATGTAAACCTTACTTTAACAAAAATCAAAGTTAAAAAAGCTATGGCAATCAAATCAACTCAATTTCACTCAAAAGCAAATCTAAGAGAAAAGCACCTAAAAGTAAATCTAACGAGTCAAAAGCTTACTAAAGATGATTCCTGGATGTTTTACTCAGTCAAAATGTAACTAAGGACTAGTTAATGCAGAACCAAAAACTAGTCAAAAACAAAAATAAAAATCTTTTTGTTCTTTTTCTCAAGAATAAAATTCAAAGTTCAAACAACAAACTTTTTCGAGATTCGCAAAGAGAAGACACAAAGGTAGGTCTCTCACAAGGGTGAATTCTATGACAGGCCCGACTCCTAAGAGGACTGAACAAAACCAAGGAGATCCAAAGTTCGACAACCTCTAACGCCAAAGTCACTACAGGACCAGTTAAAAATCAAACCCTAAGGCAAAATCCCTATGAATTTCACTAAAACTCTCGACACTGACGAAACAAGCTTAGGTGAAGATTTATGGCAGAAAACCAGTGGATCTGGGCAGAAAAACAAATTAAAAACAAAATCTAAAAGGCAAAAAAGAAGAAAATTGAAATTTTCTTAATTTTGACAGGGTACGTAGGCAACCTGTTTGCACAAGTGCGGGTACGCTCTGTGCACAAAGCGACAGTGCGTACAGGTACGCACTGTGCTCCACTCAGAGGCTGCGTACTTCTAGCAAAACAAAGAAAAACTAAAATCTAATTTAACCCTAAGCTAGCCCACCTAAACACACAGTCAGACAGCCAAAAACCAGAAAACAAATAACTTTTCTCAGATCAAAAGTTCATACAAAGGAAAAAACATTCACATCAATGGAGTCCCCAGCGGAGTCGCCATTTTGTCATGCGAAAAGAGTCGACAGTGCAGACACAACCGACCTCCCTAGAAGCAAAAGCTTTCTAGTGACAAACAAGACAAATAAAACTACCTTTCTCTAAACATGCATTGCGAATACAAGTAATCAGGGGATCTTTAACATACCTTTAGTCCAACGCTTTGTAGTAGTCCAGCCTCGCCGATCCGGATGAGCTCCTCCTTCTCTTCGAAACCTGCATTCACTAACAAGCCAAAAGATTAAATAGCACCTGATAAACTCATAAAACAATACATATCCATCATACAGACCAAGGAGTATATGAAACAAACCATGAATAACAATCTGTTGAGAAAAATAAGTTCATTTGCATTAAAAGGTAACAAAAGGAAACATTACAACCTGAGCCTTGGTGTTGTGCAAGTCCCTCCTAGGGTCCAGCAAGAGTTTTCCTTTACTTTGATCAGCTCACCCACTCTCAAATAAAGCTAGGAAAGGATGGGAATCTCTCCTCTCAAGCTTTACAAGGGAGTCCTAATTCCAGTAGCATCTACCCTTAGGAATGTTCAGCTTTCAACCTCCCCTCCCTTTGGCCCAATGCCTGTATTTATAGTGCTCTAGAGGAAGTTATTCAGGTCCACCATCAATGGGATAAGCCCCTCTTTGGATGGGATAGCTCCCCTCTTGATGGGATAAGTTCCTCTTTGGTAGGGATACATGAACCATCTGGAGGCGCTTCATACACGTCAAACAAGCTTCTAGAAGGCTCTAGAAATGACCACAAGTAACTTTTTTGGAGTGAAACTTGCGCCTTTTGACCTTTACAGGAGTACGCACCCATTGCTTTACATACAGAGCATACAAGTACGCAAGTATTGTGAACTTGAGATGCGTACACGCAGGTAAGGCTAAGAGAAACTGCGTACCCAGAGATATATATATTTTTAATGACTTTCTCTCTTTCTTGGAGTTTGACATGGAGAGCAGAGGTATGAGGCTTGCTAAGGAGGATAGTATGACAGTTGATGGAGCCATACTAACTGCAAATAGTCATGGTGACAAATTTTAGTGTAACAACGGCGGTCCTTCTGTTCCCTCTGGGTATCGGTCACTTTCTGGTACTTTTGTGGGAGCATCTCCTCAACCCATTGAACATGGGTTATTAACTGGAAACAATGGTAATAAACTGTTGGGCGTAGGAGACATTTACATGATGTCAGGTTCAATTCCCATTTCTCAACCTCAAGGTGGCCAGTTACCGCCTGGGGGGAAGCCTCAATTAACGCTTGGGGGGCAACCTCAAGGTACACAAATTGCGTCTGGGGGGCAACCTCAAGGACAGTATGTACCTGTGGTACAGTACATTCCTCAAGGTCAACCCCAGCCTCAATATGTACCCCAAGGTCAACCTCAGTATCAATTTATACCTCAAGGTCAACCCCAGTATCAGTACTTACCTCAAGGGTATCTACCCCAAGGTCAATACTCGAGTCAAGGTTACCAACCACCCCAAGGTCAATCTTATGTTCAAGGTATGGGAAATGTACCTTTCAATTATCAATCCTACCCTCAATCCGGTTATGGATCTCAATATCCTTAACCTGTTATGGGTCAATACCCCGGAATGAACATAGTGTGGGATCCATCGCAAGTTCAACAGGTATTGCAGCCAAGTGTACAGTTGTCATCTAAAACTGGACAACCCTTAGTTTCTGGTTCACCCCAGCAACCAGCCCAGTCTAATGTACTTTTGTACATTCGGTAGTTTCTCAGTCTGGGCCTATTGCACCTAGTACTCCATCTCAAACGACTGCTGCAACTACCGCAACATCTGTTCAATCTACCCCACTTACTTCTGGAGTATCGACAGCTCCGGTTTCTACTGTCTCTGTAACTACTCCTCAGACATCTTTACCATCGTCTGGATCCATGATTCAAACTACGGTTCAGATGCCTGTAGGACAACCTGGTTTAAGTACGGTTGTCACAAGTCAACCACAATTCACTTATCAACCGTACCAGGGATAGTACCAATATGGGCCTGCTGTCCAGCAGCCAGTTTACCAGTATCAACCGTATCCTGGGTACACTTATCAACAATCACAACAACCCCAGTACGGTCCAGTTAATCCTGGTTTTCTGGGAGGATACAATATCCCGAACGCGCTTCCTATTCCAAGTTATCCTGGATATCCTCCTCCTGGGACTGGTCTCGTGACCCAGAGCTTTAGGGATCCTAATCGGCAGTTACCATTTATCGCAACTTTGGATTTATGAGACTTGTCGTGCCTAACGAACAATCCAATAAATTATCTTCCGTTTTGGCCGCCAATGCCAAATAAGTTGCCCAGTGACATACCCAAGTTCGAAGGTAAGTCTGGAGAGGACCCGTCGAATCATGTGATGACTTACCACCTCTGGTGTGCCTCTAATTCCATCTCGGATGATTCGATCCACTTACGTCTTTTCCAGCGTACTCTCATTGGTCTCGCGGCCAAGTGGTACATTGAGTTACCACGGGCCTCTTTTTATAATTTTAGCCAGTTAGCTACCTTGTTTTTAACTCATTTTCAGTTGCCGATCAGATATGATAATGGCACGGAGTTACTAACTTCATTAAAACAATCGACGTCCACTTATATTTCCGATCATATTCATGAATGGAGACGTCGAAGGCGGTTAGTGAAAGTTTTTATCCCGGACCAAATCTTAGCTGAATGGTTTGTTAAATCATTGTTACCGAAGATTACCGAAGACGTAGCTAAGGCCGAAGTAGTTACTGAGGAGCAAGTGATTGCTCAAGCGCAGTACCTTGACTTAGTTTATACTCAGTCAGGTACGTTACACGAAAAGATCCCAGATCTTCCTAAGTCAAATCAAATCGTTGCTGCTCCTTCGGGCTCTCATGCTGCTGATGGCATGATTGGTACGGTGAACACTAAAAGCAAGAAGAAGTCTTCAAAGAATTCTTCTCCTATTATAACCTTACCAGACTCCCCGACAGGAGACTCTTCTGCTGAATTTTCCGCCGATATTCACACTGTAGAGTCATCTATGGCTAAATCAAAATCCGGTGGGAAAAAGAAAGGTAAGAAGAAGAATAAAGCAGACAAAACTCCAAAGGAGAAAACTGAAAAGTCGGAAACCAATGACGAAAAATGCAAACCTCGATATCCTTGTCTTATTTGTGAAGAGGATCATTTACAAGAGATTGCCCTCATCGGGCAAAGGTTGTGAAAATCGTCAAAGGTTCCCCAACTCCTGTTATTTTGAAAGATCCATTTCCAAAGCAGGAGAGTAAGATGATAGGTTCTTCCTCGAGTGCCAGTGAAGAACCCATATTGATGATGTCTCATGTAAGGATTGCGACTCGATCGCAAGATTATGGTATTAAAAGTCCTGTTGATGGCAAAGAAGCAGAATCTTCTCATTCTAATCCATCAACCTCAGCTCCCGGTTTCGATCCACTACAGATCGAGAAACCTAACCCGGACTTAGTAATCAAACCGCCCACCAAGGGTATACTTGGAAAGTCTGCTTTCAATCCACATGCGAGAGCAGCCCAGAATTATAACATTGTTGAGGACTTAGCTGTTTCACCCTCAGCAATGTCGGCTTTGGAAGTGTTGCAATCATGCCCAGCACAACACAAATTACTTTTTTCGGCTATAGGAGCTGTTGATGTTCAGGACCCGAACCTAATAATCTTTGATCTAGAAAATAGTACACCGCGTTTACCTCATCAAATGGCTTTCCAGATCCCAGTGATAGTCAAAAACAGACCTATTCATCGGACTGTAATTGATGAGGGAGCTTCCACGTGTATTATTTCGATACAGTGTTGGAGATCGCTTGGTTCTCCTTCACTAAATCAATCCCCGACAATTCTTAAGGCCTTTGATGGTCGTGGGTTCCATCCTTTTGGCATTCTACAGGATTTGCCTATAGGGGTTGAAGGAAAAACCGTTAGTCTAGATGTGGAGGTGGTTGATGCCCCTCTAGACTACAACCTTCTCTTGGGTCGAAGTTGGTCTTACGCTATGACAGCGGTCATTTCATCGGTCTTCCGAGTAATAAAGTTTCCACATAATGGCAAGATCGTAACAATAGACCAGCTGGCTTACTTTTCATCCGACCCAGCCTCTTTAGAGAGTATTTAGCATGTCGGTAAAACGACTATCCCTTATAAGGATGTTGGAGTAGGATTAGTTAAAGATGTCGGTTTACTGGGAACTTTTCCTTTTCCTCCAATCAACGCATTGTCTTCATTTGCATCCATTCATATGATTACATCAGACACCATTGTTTATGACGATCCTTGGATCATTCCTTCTGAATCTGAGATAGACTCATTTGGTAATGTTATGCCTTTGAGTCCATATGAAATTGCCTATGCAGTCGTACAGTCTTTTACCGACCCGCGTTCAACCAAAATCGACCAAATGAATGTGGTCTGTGAGGAATCACTTTTCACATCAACCTCGGAGTTAATAGCGTTTCTCGAAGTTGTGTCATGTGACGAGCAACTTCGTGAAGTCCTGTGTGTAGACAATTTACCATGGGAAGATCTCCATCACAGATCTTCGTTTTTACCTGAGGACAATCGTTTTGAAAATGATTTCTCATCAATCTTTACAGCTGAATATGTCAAAGAAGCTCAGAATCCAATGAAACATCCTGATTCAGAGCTGAATTTGGGAAACATTTCTCGAACTATTCCCATTGACATTTCAGTCAAGCCTGGAATTGTTGAGCACATTCATATAGGTGCCTCGTGTTCAGATGACGAAATTCAGACATACAAGGCCCTATTTCAAGAATTCTGCGACGTGTTTGCCTGGTCCTAGGAGGAAATGCCAGGAATTGATCCCGCGATTGTTGTCCATGAGATCAAGACTTACCCGAATGCTAAACCCGTCCGACAATGTTTGCATCAGATTTACCCACGAAAAGCGGCTACAATTAAAGCAGAAGTCGAGAAGCTGTTGAAAGCAGGTTTCATTTATCTGATCCCGTTAACAGATTGGGTATCAAATATTGTTCCGGTTAACAAAAAACAGGGAACAATAAGAATATGCATCGACTATAGGGACATTAATCAAGCTTGTCCAAAGGACAACTACCCAACACCCTATATCGGTCAAATAATTGACGATTGTGCCGACAGTGAAATATTTTCCTTTATGGACGGTTTTTCCGGTTACAATCAAATCAATATTCTACCTGCCGATCAACCAAAAACGGCTTTCATTTGTCCATGGGGGACATTTGCTTATTGCAAATTGCCTTTTGGGCTTAAGAATGCCAGAGAAACTTTTCAAAGGGCGATGTCTTATGCGTTTCATGACATCAAACACATTGTGCAACCGTATCTCGATGATTTGCCCACTCATTCATTACATCGAGCTGACCACCTAGTCCATTTATGAGCAATTTTCATGAGGTGTAGGCATTATCGAATTCGGTTGAACCCACACAAATGTGTCTTCTGTATAGAAGTGGGTCGATTACTGGGATTTGTAGTTTTGAAAGCCGGCATTCGCGTCGATCCCTCGAAGGTAGAAGCTATCATCAAATTGCCTCCTCCTTCGAGTCTTCGCCAACTCCAAAGTTTGCAGGGGAAAGCAAACCTTTTACGACGATTCATTCCTAACTACGCCAAGGTTACAAAGGGTTTTTACCCGGTTGTTGAAACAGAACGCTCAATTCTCTTGGGATGAGATAGCTCAGAAATCTTTTGATGCACTCAAGCACGCGTTGACCCATGCACCATTGCTGCATCCTCCCAACTACATCCAGGATTACTTTGTGTACCTCGCCGCCGCTCATTCCACCATTGGAATGGTCTTAGTACAGGAAGATGAATTCGAAACGGAACATGTGATATATTACCTTAGTCAGACGTTAAATCCATTGAACTCAAATATTCACATGTGGAGAAATTGGCATTGGCAGCCGTTCAAGCTGTCCAACGTTTTCGTCACTACATTCTACTCCGTAAAACTACAGTCATTTCGGATTGCAACCCTATGATCTACATTTTGACTAAACAATTGCTAGGGGGCAAGTACTCTAAATGGATCGTTATCCTGCAGGAGTTTGACTTGGAGTTTGAAAAATCTAAGTCTAAGAAATCTTTAGTTTTTGCAGAGTTAATGTGTGACTTCCCGCGTGCTGACACGGAAACTGTGGCAGAGGAACCCATTGCGGACGAATCTTTGTTTCTCATCAGCACTTTAGATCTGTGGTGTGGGGATATCATCGTCTATCTCCAGACCCAATCCTTTCGGCCCGAAGTTTCAAAGTCGGAACGTCGGAAAATTCGATTCCAGTCCCAACAGTACAAAATTATTGGAGATACTCTTTATCGCCGTGGGGCGGACTTGGTTTTTCGACGTTGTTTAACTCACGAGGAAGCTGAAAGGGTTCTGAATGACTGTCACTCTGGAGCGTCTAGCGGTCATATGTCTGGGTATGCCACAACCCAAAAGATATTGCGCGCTGGCTGCTTCTGGCCATCCTTATTTAAAGATTGTATTACTGCGGTCCGGAAATGCCACAACTGTCAAGTGTTTGATCGCAAGATGCATGCTCCACCTGCTCCTCTCCACCCTATAATTTCCGTTGGTCCTTTTGCCAAATGGGGTATCGATTTTATTACATGTAACCCTCACTCGGCCGGGGGGCATGCGTATATCATCCTTGCGGTAGATTATTTTACTAAGTGGTCCGAGGCGATGCCTACATTCGAGGCAGACGGCAAGACAGCTGCAATTTTTGTATTCAATCACATTATTGCTAGGTTTGGTGTCCCACAAGTGATGATCACTGACCATGGGCGCCATTTTCGAAACGTTATGATGACAAAACTTACAGGCCAGCTTGGTTTGCGTCACGATAGCTCAACTCCTTATTATCCACAAGCGAATGGTCTGATTGAGTCCATCAACAAAGTTTTAGTTATCATGATCCGACGAATCATTGGTATTCATCGGTCAAATTGGCACAACATGTTATTTTCCGCGCTTTGGGCGTATCGAACCTCAGTGAAAACATCAACAGGGTTCACTCCTTTCCAACTAGTTTATGGTTTGGAAGCTGTGCTGCCCATTGAATGCGAAATCCCGTCACTGCAAATGGCCATCGAATTACTTCCAGCTACTTCCGAAGAGGAGAAGCGTTTATTATACTTAGCTCAATTAGATGAGACTCGACGTGATGTTGCATTGGCGATCGAGACTCACGCAAAATGTATGAAAGCTCAGTATGATCGAAATGTGACCCCTCGAAATTTTTCGGAAGGAGACCTAGTGTTATTATATGATCAAGCTAACGATAAATTAGGTGCTGGAAAATTCGTTCCTATGTGGCATGGGCCCTATATTGTCAAGCGAAAGCTAGCAAAAGGGGCCTATGAGCTGGTAGACTTTGACGGGGACTCTTTGGGTAAACCCAAAAATGGACTTTACCTAAAGAGGTATTATGCTTAAATGATGGGTATGGAGATTTTAGTTAGGTTAGGTTTTTCTTTCTAGCTGGTGTGTTTGTTAGTTTAGACAGTGTGCTTAGCTTAGAAAGTGTGTTTTTCATCGTTATTCTGGATTATCTTGGTTTTACTCTTGATATTGCAGATGTTGATGCCTCTCCAAACATACATTGGATTCGCTGATGGTGCTTGTCGTAGTACACGGAATATCTCTTCCGCAGCTTGGGTTATCTATTCACCCTCTGACGAGTTAGTTTCTATGCATGGGGTGAGCCTCAGTCAAACAACAAACAACATTTCCGAGTACAGTGCAGTGATTGAGTTATTGTCTGAATCTATTTCATTTGGGATTCGGAGTTTGATAGTGAGGTTAGATTATGAACTCGTTGTATTACAGCTTAATAGAGTGTATGCCATTAGAAATCCAGTGTTATTAAGGTTATTTTTGAGAGTGCGTCTCTTGGAACGTGAATTTGATTACATTAAATATCAGCATATTCCAAGGTCTTTAAATACATTAGCAGATGCAATTGCTTCTCGAATGTTAAATAGACATTTGCAATAATCATACATGTAAATTTAAAAACATTTCATCACACATGTTCAACAGATAAGCCGGTAATAATGATATATATAGATAGGAGCGTGTCAAAAAATACATCGTCTTTGATCATAGGTTGAAAAACACCTTATGATCGGCAAAAATGATAAGTACAAAAAACAAAAATGTCACATGTGTCTACAAAACGACCACCTAATCACTGGTGATGCTCTCTATACGACACCACTGCACGGGCTACCCTACACAAGAACCTTCTAAAAGGTCCTGGGACTACGACTACATAGCGCTGAAGCCTGATAGGAATATCATCTATAGTAGTCTCTGGTATATCTGTTGTAAGACGCTCTAGGTCTTATTCCAACTCAGCTAGGGTCTCTGTGGCCTCGTCCCGTGGGGCCGGTGCCGCTGCAACTGGTAGTCTCCTCTCGAAAGGCCGGAGATTGGCTGGACGACGTGGGCCTACATCTGCATTTTGAAAAGTATTACTGTCAGTTTTGAGACGATATAAAAAACAAAAAAAATAGATAATTTAAAAACTTGTGAAAAATGAATTACCTGTGTCATCCCATTGTTCTCCTGGTGGAAGAACCATGTCCAGATCTCCACGAAAATCAACTCCGACATAAGGAAAATCCTGTATAGAAAAGACCTGGTCCTCCAAACAGTGAAAGTACTCCAGAGTAAATCGGACAACCTCCGTGCCCTCATCAGGATGACGAGCCATAACCGCAACCCATCGCATCAATTTGGGCTCTCGGGGAAGCCCAGCCTCAACAGTGAGCTGCTGCGGGATTAGCATCGGAACCCTCTCTAAGGCAAAACTCACAACTAAAGGCCCATAACCAAAAGTCTTTAGCTGACCGTTTTTGGTCCTAGTCAGTTGGCCCTTTAAATTGGCCAACACAGCATCACACCAGTTGAAAATGGTGCCTCGATAGCAATCAATCGCCATCCGCATCTGGGATCCAGTGGCAATATGTAAAGCAGCAGCCCCGCAAAGTCTGGTAACTGTAAAATCAATCACCATAATTTCAGGTCGGGATATAGTTTTGATCTCTATCCCCTTCTCCTGAGACTGAGTGTTACACCACTCTAGTCGGAGACTAGCGATGGACTGGCCACCCAGCCTAGTCCCGAACAGAGTCAAGTGTTTGCCTCTCTTGGGCAAACCAGTGAGGAAGTAGATATCTGAGGGCTCTATCTCGAGCTAGTGCCCTCCAATGTAAAAACACTGGTCCTGAACGTTCCATCTCTCTACCAGCCACTCTAGAAAGCGCACCTGGGCCCTCATGCCAGGTATGGCCCAGTATTTGTAAAGACCGCATGCCTTCAAAGCATCAATGGACGGTTGATGACTAATGGCGGCCAAATCAACATCTTCATGCTCTCTCTCGCGCCAATCAAGCATGGTGAACAATCTACACACCAGAAAACATCCATTAGAATCCATGAAATCAAAAATTGTTGGTCCAATTTGGAGAATTGGGGGTTTGTAAACCCTTTGCGCAGAGTACGCACCCCGCCTTTAGGAACAGAGCGTGCATACGCAGGTTCCCTTAAGGCAACGTGCATACGCCCGACATTTTCCCAACTGAGAAAATGTCGGGGTACGCAGGTCCCTAGTGTGGCACCTGCGTACCCCGAAAGGCGGATCTTGAAACCCCAAAGCCTCCAAAAAATGACATCTAGGGCCTAAAAACAAATTCTAAACGGATGAAAATGAAGAGGAGGATGTTGTAGAATACCTAAAAGAGACGGAGTTCGATTTCGACGATCGGATTCTCCGCAATGTCCACGGGAAGTTTCTTGCCAAAAGCCCTTTTTCTCTCCTCAACAGTAAAATGGTAAAAATGAATTGGTAAAAGCCCTTTTTATAGGTTTTTTGGGTAAATAAATGGTAAATTTGTTTATTTTTCATCATGAAAAGGTATTTTTCAAAGTATTTTTATCTATCTTTAAACAGGTATGAGTAATGTGTTGGTTTTTGTGCAGGATAAAGGATTTTCAGGGAAAATTGTCATTTTTTACAAGCAAAAACATCAAAGTCATCTTTAAGCCCTTTTCTGACTCCTAAAACATGAAAAGATTGTCGAGCGTTTCTTTTACACTCGTTAAAACGGAATTAAAAGACGGTCCTCTTATAGCCCTTTTCTGACCGTAAGAACATGAAAAGATTGCTGGATTTTTGTCGTTTCAAATTCGATATTGGAAATAAAACGACGTGTCCTTGATCGCTTTTTACTTTTCAGGTCAGAGACACTAATCATGAAAGTACTCCTTGGTCGTAAAGATCAAGCGGTTCTCTAAAGTATTATTTTATACTTTTTCGGGCTTGGGAGACACAAATTTACGAAAAAGTTCAAACCCTGGAGTCTTCTCAGACTCTCTAAAATTGAAAAACGCTGAGTTTCTCCTATACTGGACTCGTTAAAATTTCATAGTAAAGGACCTGTTCGATTACAAACAGGAACGGACCACTCCTTCTTAGGGTTTGAATCTAAACTAAGTGGGACTGATCCGAAGGATGAGCTTATAATCAAGAATATGTTATCCTCCTCAAGCTTGTAAAAAATAAAGAGGTACTTTCCAGAAATGGTGGGGGAAAAGAGAGGAAAATCAGCCTATTTGTTATCCTTTGTCTCAGAAAAACCTTATCACCACTCTTGAACACGACACTTTTTCATTCACCTGGGTTGGGAAATCCTTTGCCTAACAGTTGATCAAACCACATTGAAAATCTTCAGCCGGTTCCGGGTATTAACTTTAGGTCAATTGTCACCAAGCCATCTGTCGTGTCGTTATGTGTTCAAGAGGTCACTGCAAATAAACCATTCATCTGCAAAATACCTGTCATCCATTTTGACCATCCCTGAGTCAGTCCTTACAGCTACATTTCTTCAACTTGATCTATGATTTCGTGTTGTGGGCTTGCCTGCAACGGGTTACTTTCTATCTACATCAGTACATTATCTAGAAAGATGACCTAGAAATCGTCAGTACCTTGAAATCTGCATGCATCAATGGCAGGTTTCTCGCCTTTGACGACGGTTTACATCATTGACTTTCGATCGAAGGATTCCGTGATATGTTCGACATCAACACATTCATTCACATCTCATGGATTGTACTGGGTACTTTGAGAACCATTGACATCACTAGTGGTCTCTCTCACACTTGTTAACAGTTTACATCATTGACTGGTAATCAAGTGGTTTCTACCATGTTCGACGTCAACTCATTTATTTGCATGGATAGAATCGTACTATTTCGGGAAGTAGAAATGAAGACCCTGGATCTAGTTTCCACCATCCAGGCTGTGAGGAGTTTTGTATTCATTATATAGTAGACTAATCATAAACAGATGGTTGTATCCATACTGTGTCTACATGAGTCTATGATTATGATGTACTGCGAAATCATTCCTATATCAGAGCAGTAGTTAGTTTGTTAGTTAAATTTTTCAATCTGAGTATGGGAATGCCTACCTCAGTGATGATATGATCTTATATATGTATTTTGTGTTGAATATTTGCAGTTTCCGACTGGGCTCTCCACAAGATAATCCTTGAAATGATAAAGTACTTCACCCTTCCTAGATGATATGAAACCCTGATCTACTACAGGCTTCGCACTTTAGGGGGCAATCTGTTACACTAAAATTTGTCACCATGAATATTTACAGTTAGTATGGCTCCATCAACTGTCATACTTTCCTCCTTGGCAAGTCTTATACCTCTGCTCCTCATGTCAAACTCCAAGAAAGAGAGAAAGTCCTTAAAACGTCAATTAACTCTGGTTACGCAGTTTCTCTTAACCTTACCTGCGTGTACGCACCTCAAGTTCACAATACCTGCGTACTTGTACGCTCTGTCCATAAAGGGGTGGGTGCGTACTCCTGTAAAGGTCAAAAGGCGCGAGTTTTACTTCAAAAAAGTTACTTGTGGTCGAATCTAGAGCATTCTAGAAGATGGTTTGACATGTATTGAGCGCCTCCAGATGGTTCATGCATCCCTATGAAAGAGGAACTTATCCCATCAAGAGGGGAGCTATCCCATTGAAAGAGGGGCTTATCCCATTGATGGCGGACCTGATTAACTTCCTCCAAAGAATTATAAATATAGGCATTGGGCCAGAGGGAGGGGAGGTTGAAAGCTGAACATTCCTAAGGGTAGATGCTGCTGAAATTAGGACTCCCTTATAGAGCTTGAGAGGAGAGATTCCCATCCTTTCTTAGCTTCATTTGGAAATGGGTGAGCTGATCAAAGTAAAGGAGAAGTCTTGCTGCACCCTGGGAGGGACCTGCACAACACCAAGGCATTGGTTGTAATGGTTTCTTTTGTTTCCAATTAATACAATTAAGTTCATTTTTCTCAACAATTTGTTATATATAATTTGTTTCATATACTCCTTGGTCTTTATGATGAATATGTTTTATTATATGAGTTATTCAGGTGCTATGTAATTGTTTGCTTGTTAGTGAATGTAGGTTTCAAAGAGAAGGAGGAGCTCATCTGGATCGGAGAGGCTTGGCTGCTACAAACAGCGTTGGACTAAAGGTATGCTTTAAACACCTAGTTGCTTGTATTTTAAATGCATATTTAGGGAAAGATAGTGCTTGATTGTTTTGTTTGTCACTAGAATGCCTTAGCTTCTAGGGAGGTCAGTTTTGTCCACAAAATTGACTCTTTCCGCATGACAAGAAGCTTCCAGGGTTGAAGAAGAAATAGATCTAGTCAATATTCTCGAAGTAACCCCACCAAGTGGCATAACGTTGGATAAGAATACATAGAGGTGCTTGAAACAATGAGGCTAAGGTTAGACTTCACCGTGAAAAGTGCAATTCTATCATTTCAAAAGCAAACCAAACTCATCAACACTACCAAACAAGGCGATTTTTCTAACCTATGGCCATCTACATTTGGACAGAATGCCAACCAAAGGAATCATTTTGATTCATTTTCTTGTAATTAACTCAGTTGTTGAGAAATAAAGGGGGCTAATAATATTTCCATTATGTATAAACACTCATCATTGATTGTGAAAAAGGGGACTCAAATAAAGGAGAAGAGGTAGAATAACTTAGGAGCTTTCAGTCTATTTGTAGAGGAGTTTCAGCACTCATTTTCACTATTATAGTCGGATTGAAGTCTTCTTTGTAGACAGAGATCGATTTTGATGGTAGCAGGGGATTTTCACTATTGTAATCTTTTGAGGTTTATGTAACTTGATTCAAATTCATAATAAGATTTACTTTTGTCATTGTTGTATGGCACTATTATTTGCATCAATTATTGAAATAAATGTTTTCATTTTTCAATTACATTTCTGTTTTATGAGTATATTAGTTGGCTTTAGCACTATTGTTAAATGAAAACTATTATCCCATTTAAAATTCTGATCAAGCTATCTTGCAGGATTAATCAGAAATGCACCTTGAAAACTAGAAATTGTATAAGAACATACTTTTATATCTTTAGGTTGGCTAGCTATCTAATAGTTTAAAGTAATAGATGTCCTACTTTTCTACATGTCATTTTATTTGAACTACTTCAGTATTATGACATGAATTTCTCGTTCTTATGCATATGTTTATTAGGAGTTGGATTTTGCTATAGTTAAATGTCTAGTAACTACTTATTAGGCATTTAGTTGTTCATAATTGTTTTAACAAGGATTACATCTTGTGAACTATTTCCCTGGTCTATTTCCTTTATCTCGTTTCAATTCCAACATGATTCTCTTCCCATCATTTTAGCTTTCTCTTAATTGAGAGGAAGACTACTCTTTCTTTCAATCAAGATAGATTTAGGATAAGTACATCATAGGTTAAGTTTTTCGTTTTAATTCTTGTTTCTGCATCTTAGAAGTCTTCTTTCCAAAGAGGCAAAGTTTAGAGTGGTTTGGATGAGCCACAAAGTAAGCTTAAGGATCATTCTCTTGTCTAAGCAACAAGGAGAATCGATCTGATGTATCTTATCTGTTGGTAATTAAAAGACATACCTTAAGCCAATAGAGAAAGAGAAAAGGTAACGGACCTAGTTGTTATAGACATTTTTGGGCACTACAACCCCAAGCATAAAATGTCCATAAACCAAGGGCTCCTAAGTCCCTAAAAGTGTTGTTCCAACCCCTAAAGGAACAAGGTCAACTGATTACAGCTTCTCCCAGAAGTTCTCCATGAAAAACTACTCAGAACTGGTCAAAACTAGATCATTTCACCTGCTCCATAGGCAAAGTGCATTGCATCTCACCTAAGTACACTCAGTGGGTGCGTTGCATTTCAAAAATCCCTTCTATCAGGTGCGATGGACGAGAAGAGACAAATGGCAGTGTCAATCCGCGAGGTGGAGAAGCATGGAACCTTCCAGAAACTTCTCCTGTGACACTTGCCTCTCTGAATTCGACCAAGGATGAGTAAGAGATCATCAATCCCCAGTGGAGTCGCCATTTTGTTACAGGGAAAAGTGTCTATGCAGAACTACTAATCCCACTAAGGCGGGTAGCTACCTTAGAAACAAACAAAGTAAAACTACTTTCGTTGTCCTTTATGAAAGATAGATGAGAGAAGAATAAAGGAGACCAACCTCTGTCTTGCGCTTGGATCCTTGCTCGATTCCTCTCTCTTCTGATAGTCCTTTGCTACTTGCTTTCTCGTATACCCAGCTTCACAGAGTACCTGTAGAATCAAAGTAGCATAACACTATACAAGAACATGGATCTATTATCATAAACAATCTAGGATCAGATGTAAATTCACCATACAAATGCACAAAACATAGATTACACAAGAGTATGGAGGAAAACTTGAATAGCTTTATTGATAATCAAGAAAGAGCCAAGAGAGTTACAACCAGTTGTTCTGACCCAGCATCATCCTCTCAGCAAGTAAGCCCTTCTTCACCTCATGCAAATCTTAGATCACCCAACACTATGATGTTGCCTCAAGAAACCAACAACAATTCCTTACAAGATGCAAAATTCCAGCCTCCTGGATCTCTGGGATGAGGGATCCATATATAGATGTCTGTAAGGGAGATGAGTCAACTTGTGATTTGATTAGTGTCTTCCCTCTGATATTTCTTGCTTCCACTTGGAGATTGATGATCTCTTACTCATCCTTGGTCGAATTCAGAGAGGAAAGTGTCACAGGAGAAGTTTCTGGAAGGTTCCATGCTTCTCCACCTCGCGGATTGACACTGCCATTTGTCTCTTCTCGCCCATCGCACCCCATAGAAGGGCTTTTTGAAATGAAACGCACCCACTGAGTGTACTTAGGTGAGATGCAACACACTTTGCTTATGGAGCAGGTGAAATGATCTAGTTTTGACCAGTTCTGAGTAGTTTTTCATGGAGAACTTCTGGGAGAAGCTGTAATCAGTTGACCTTGTTCCTTTAGGGGTTGGAACAACACTTTTAGGGACTTAGGAGCCCTTGGTTTATGGACATTTTATGCTTGGGGTTGCAGTGCCCAAAAATGTCTATAAAAACTAGGTCTGTTACCTTTTCTCTTTCTCTATTGGCTTAAGGTATGTCTTTTAATTACCAACAGATAAGATACATCAGATCGATTCTCCTTGTTGTTTAGACAAGAGAATGATCCTTAAGCTTATTTTGTGGCTCATCCGAACCACTCTAAACTTTGCCTCTTTGGAAAGAAGACTTCTAAGATGCAGAAACAAGAATTAAAATGAAAAAATTAACCTATGATGTACTTATCCTAAATCTATCTTGATTGAAAGAAAGAGTAGTCTTCCTCTCAATTAAGAGAAAGCTAAAATGATGGGAAGAGAATCATGTTGGAATTGAAACGAGATAAAGGAAATAGACCAGGGAAATAGTTCACAAGATGTAATCCTTGTTAAAACAATTATGAACAACTAAATGCCTAACAAGTAGTTACTAGACACTTAACTATAGCAAAATCCAACTCCTAATACTAACTCACCACTTGGATTGAAAATGGCCCAGGCCGCAGAAGATAGGTTTCAGAGGGGTATGTATTGGTCGATCAACGAATAACATCGTTGAATATAGCGCGTTGATAGAACTTCTCTCTTATGCCATCACACATGGCATATGCCGACTGGTCGTCAGGCTAGACTCACAGCTCGTCATACTACAGCTCACGGGTATCTACTCCGTCTGAAATCCAGCTATCTATCGCATGTTCCTAAGGGTCAAGATTTTGGAAAGGCAAATTGATTTTATTCAATATCAACATATTTCTAAAAGCTTAAACACATTAACTGACTCATTGGCAAATTATGTGTTAGATAGACATTTGCAACATTTATAAAAAGAAGCATCTCATCAATATTTGCATTAGGATCATGTAACTTAACCAAAATAAAACTCCGAAAATCAAAAATATATATATAACTGTTTATGGTTTACACATAATTTTCTGTAACCAAGACAAAATTGGTCAAATGACCCAAAACTCAAAACGCTAGGGGGCACCCTAGTCTAATGATTCTGGTGATAACAAGTCACCGCCTGTGCAATCATGCGTAAAAGCCTAGTCCATCGACTTGGCACGCCAGTAGTATGTCGCTGCAACCTCAAATGTAGCTCGTCAGTCCTCATATCTGGAATACTGAGAGTGAGGCCCTCGACCTGATCCTGTAATGATGAAAGAGTCTCGGCCACATCAAGGTCGCTAAGGATAGCCCTTCCAACAGCCTCTCCTGCTAGGGTGGCAGCTGGAACTCTCAGGCGTACTACTGGCCGAACGGGACCAACATCTGCATGAGCACGTGAGTTTTGATTAGTCTTGACAGAGTAAGACACGAGGACATTATAAAAGAAAAACGATAAACAGAAATATGGTCAAGAATTTACCAATGGCACCCCACTGTTCGCCAGCCACAGTACCAAATCTAGGTCACCCCGGAAGTCCATACCAGCATATGGATACTCGGAATAAACCATCTCCTGACGATCAAACCACCCGAAGAAGGTATCAGAAAAGGAAATCTGAGACTGACCAGCATACCTAGACATATGGTCGACCCATCTCCACATACGTGGTTCAGTCGGTGGAGGTAAACCGAGTGCAATATATTGAGGCTGCATCAGTGGTATCTTTTCAAAGGCGAAGGCGGTCAAAATAGAACCGTATCCAAAGTTCTTCAACCTCCCGCTTTTCACCTTGGTCAACTGTTCTTTCATCACAAGGAGTACTGCGTCACACCAGTTGAACACCTTCGGTTCGAGACATTCCAAGGCGTACTGCATATAAGATCGGTTGGCCACATGAAGAGCCGCACCACCAGCCATCCTACCAAAAGTGAACAAAATGGTCCTCAAAGACCTGTCAATGACATCTCGGATGATGATCTTGCCATCTTTACTCGGCTGAGATCCCTCTCTGCAATACTGGCGAACATAATCTCTCACAGATTCACCTCCACGGGCCGAACCTGATAAAGAGATGGGGGCACCCCGCCTCGATAAGCCGGTCAAAAAATAGATGTCCACTACAGTCAAGGGGATGGATTTGCCCCTAATCTGGAACATCTGGCTGGTAGGATCCCAAGCATCAAGCAAATACTGCAGCAAGTTGATTTGTTGTCTCATGCTAGAAATGCGGAAAAACTTCAACAGGCCACAGTTCCATAATGCATTTACTGTAACCGGATCATGTAAAGCAAGCATGTCATCTTCTTCATGCTCATGTTCTCGCCATGTAATGGTCATCTTACTCCAATAAATCTCTGAAAACAAACAAGAGAAGAGTTAGATCCTGGTTTGGTGAGAAACAAGCAAAAATTTCCATTGAAAATTGTGCATAAATTTCCTTCCTTGCGCTCATCGCACCTACAGTAGTGTTCTGGGTGTGTTGCATGTCAATTGGCCAGTGGACAGGCTAACATCCAACGCACCTTTCGATGCATAAAGGGTGCGATGGAGCTAGGGCGAGTTTTTTAAAACCCCAGAGGCTCAGAAAAACCAGAAATCAGGCTCAGGATGCAAAATGGAAAGGATGAAATGAAAGAGCTCAGGTTTAGCTCCTACCTGGTCCAGACAGCGCCGAAAATCGTCCATAGAATCTCCCGGAATCAGCTGATGAAAATCAAGGGGGGAAAGCACCTCCAAAGCTCCAACAAGCCAAAGTTCAAATGAAATGGTAAAATGAGAGGTAAAAGCACTTTTAAATTACTTTTACATAATTCGAGTAAAATATTAGTGTCCTAACTCATTTTTCAAACATATATTTTTCATTTCTAACTAGTTTGATGAAGCAATTGAGCATGCAGTACAATCTTTGAAAGAACAAAGCTATTAATGGTAAATTCAAGAAAAGACTGTCACATCGAGCAGTTTTAATGCGGACTTCAAGCTCGTTAAAAAATAAACATAAGCAATGAGCAAATTTTTTCCCCAACGTTTAAGCTCAATAAAAAATGAACCAATTTCTGGTAAATAACCATCGTGAATGTAGTACTTCAGCCCTTAAAGCCTTGGTCGTGTTCTCATCATCACCTCCACTCTATATTGGCCGATCATTCACCTCCATTTGATTGTTTACCCCTTTTGAGGAACAGCTGCGAAGAGTGATCCTATTAGCCATCCTTGTAACACTACCGTGATTGGGAAATTCCAAACCTTACCTGGAATCAGCTGCTACCCAAATTTATCACTCGTTCCTCAAAGATGAGTCTCCTTTAAGCTCTTTTCAACTGACTCGTAAAATATGAAAAGATCGTCGAGCCATTGGCCTCTACAGCTTGTTAAAGGGACTGGAAGTGCTATCCTTCATTTAGATTTTAATCTTTTTGGACTTGAGGGATTATTACAAAAAAAGATCGAGCGCTTGTTTTATTCGGCTCGTTAAAAGTATCGAAAATTCATCCCTTCTGTATTGTTTTATACTTTTTTGGACTTAAGGGATTAGATGACGAAAAAGGTTTTTTTGGAGTTTCCTTTACTTCCCTTTTCAGACTCTCTAAAATTGAAAAGGACCGAGTTATCTTTGTCATTAAACTCATTAAAACCTAATAGCGACAAACTTGTCCATAGCAGACAAGAACGAGTTTCACTATCGCTAGGCTCGTTAAAACATAGCGATGGGTTTGCCCGAAGGGAAAATTATAGAACAAGAATATGTTATCCTCCTCAAGCTTGACAAAAATAAAGAGGTACTGGTCAGCAATGACTGGGGAAAATTTGGGAAGAAAACTTGAAGGAACTTTGTTGGTAGCAAGTCGCTCTTGAACATGACACTTTCACTCCGCATCCAAGTCGGGTTGGGTTATTTCATTCACCGGTCACATCACCATGGTCACATCACACCATCCACATTTGGGGTTAATGCTACCAATCCATCATGTCAGTGTCGTCGGTATGTTCAAGAGAAGTCACTCAGAGAATTCACCTGTGTCTCACCCGTTGCAATACATTTACGCTCCATTCTTTCATGACCGCCACCCTGAACCTTATATCACTAGACCATTTTCACCTCCATTAAAATCATTTGCTCCGTTTCGTGTCATTGATGTGGGATTCATTAAGGCCCTCCTATGATGGATCGCTTCTTGTTGACATCATCTCATTATCCAAGAAGTCGATCTAGGAACACCCCTTTCAGTACTTTGAAACTTGCATGCCTCAATGGCAAGTTTCTCACTTCCGGCGACAGGTTTACATCAATGGCCTTCGACCGAAAGATTTTGCGTGGTGTTTGACGCCAAGTCCCTTATTCACACCACATGAATTGTACTGTAGTACCTTGAGGATCATTATCATTATCGATGATTCCTCTCGCGCCTGTTAATAGCTTACATCATTGGCTGGTAATCAGGCGATGTCTTTCCATGTTCGACTCCAGAACATCTCTCACATGGATCGACTTGTACTTTGAGTGAAGATCGAATGAGATTGAAGACCCCGGATGTAGTTTCGTCCATCCGGGCTGCGATATATATTCAGGAAAATAAAGACATCAAATGTACATCATTGTTGCACAGATAATCATCCAATCTATGGGATGATGGCTCCTCCAGAATCATCAGTCTACACTAAGACGATTGTCTATCCTATGTACATGAAAATGAATTTATAAAGCTGAGCATGGGAATGCTTGCCTCAGCTAGATCATGAAAATATTATGAAGATAATGTATTGTATTGTATCTTATTACAGGTCTCCTCCCAGCTTGAAAGAACTTTGGATCCTGATGATAAAGCATTTCACCCGACATCAAAAAAGATTAACGACCTCATGCTTTAAGGGGCAACCGTTATAGACATTTTTGGGCACTGCAACCCCAAGCATAAAATGTCCATAAACCAAGGGCTCCTAAGTCCCTAAAATTGTTGTTCCAACCCCTAAAGGAACAAGTTCAACTGATTACAGCTTCTCCCAGAAGTTCTCCATGAAAAACTACTCAGAACTGGTCAAAACTAGATCATTTCACCTGCTCCATAGGCAAAGTGTGTTGCATCTCACCTAAGTACACTCAGTGGGTGCGTTGCATTTCAAAAAGCCCTTCTATGGGGTGCGATGGGCGAGAAGAGACAAATGGCAGTGTCAATCTGCGAGGTGGAGAAGCATGGAACCTTCCAGAAACTTCTCCCGTGACACTTGCCTCTCTGAATTCGACCAAGGATGAGTAAGAGATCATCAATCTCCAAGTGGAAGCAAGAACTATCAGAGGGAAGACACTAATCAAATCACAAGCTGACTCATCTCCCTTACAGACATCTATATATGGATCCCTCATCCCAGAGATCCAGGAGGCTGGAATTTTGCATCTTGTAAGGAATTGTTGTTGGTTTCTTGAGGCAACATCATAGTGTTGGGTGATCTAAGCTTTGAATGAGATGAAGAAGGGCTTACTTGCTGAGAGGATGATGCTGGTTCAGAACAACTGGTTGTAACTCTCTTGGCTCTTTCTTGATTATCAATAAAGCTATTCAAGTTTTCCTCCATACTCTTGTGTAATCTATGTTTTGTGCATTTGTATGGTCAATTTACATATGATCCTAGATTGTTTATGATAATAGATCCATGTTCTTGTATAGTGTTATGCTGCTTTGATTCTACAGGTACTCTATGAAGCTGGGTATACGAGAAAGCAAGTACCAAAGGACTATCAGAAGAGAGAGGAATCTAGCAAGGAGCAAAGCACAAGACAGAGGTTGGTCTCCTTTATTCTTCTCTCATCTATCTTTCATAAAGGAAAACGAAAGTAGTTTTACTTTGTTTGTTTCTAAGGTAGCTACCTGCCTTAGTGGGATTAGCAGTTCTGCATAGACATTTTTCCCTGTAACACTAGTCTAACCATTTGGAACAACCATTTCAACGGAAAATGAATTTATTTAATTTCTTGACCAGGTGTTCTCCCTTAGAATATTGAAAGGGTCAGTTTTCCCAAACAATAGTTTTGGTGCTCGAAGGAGGGCCTTGAGCTAGTTCTTCTGTTTGAATTTTTGTTTTATCATTTTTAACTAATCATGGCTCCTATATGCATTCCTACATTGGGTCATGCTTTCAGCTCATCTAAAACTACCAGGGGCATGACCAAGAAGAAGATTGAGTCCTTGTCTAATTTGAAGTTCAACGGTGAGAGTAAATTTTATGCCTTAGATCATCCTTGTGATTTCATAAACAAATGTGAATGTTTTAATACTATTACTGAAAATGAGATCTACAGGCTTTTTACTCTGACATTCTGAGGACGAATCTGTAAAAGGTTCAAATTACTTCCAGCAAAGTCAATTCATTCCTGGAAGCATTTTATGCAGGTGTTTCTTAAAGTGCATCAAAATTATAATTATGATAGTTTGTGTTTAGAATTAGATAATCTTTTCATGTACGAAAATGAATCTTTAGAAGATTTTTTTAACAGATTTTGGTCACTTTGTTATAGATTTAATTTATGTGATTTACCTTCAAATGAAGATTTGATTGAACATTTATCTTCCCTTGTTTCTTCTAATTATGAAGATAATAGTATAAATAATGAAGAACAAGATACATATAATTCAATTATTAGTCTTGAGTTAGCAAATGATTTTATTGAGCCTAAGCCTAAGATTGAGATTAGATCACAACCTTTATTGTTGGAAAGTTGCAACACACATTTTTCGATTTCTGAAATGAATATTTCAAATATAAATAAAGAATCTGAATATGTAATTGAAGAAATTTCTAATGATTCTTGTGATTAGTAAGTATGCCCAATAGAATCTAATCAAAAACAAGATTTATATAATGAATATGTTAATCTCTCTTCTCTTAAGGTGAATGCTAAAAATTTAGAACACATTTCTACAACTGAAAGAATTTCATTAAACCAAAATTATGATAATACGATGAGTTGTCAAGATGACTCTTTTCAGCCAACATTATATTTTGGTAGTCATTATTTTCTTTATGATGATATCTTTTCAAATTAGATTTCATTAAATAATGGCCAATTTAATTTGTTAATTGAAAACAATTTTATCACTAGTTCTTAAAATTGTGAAATTATTGCTCATTCAGATAATAATTCTTTAGTCATCAACGATGTTTCAAAATCTTCTTCTCACATATTTTATGATTTTGTTAGTTCAGACCAACCATCTGATTTCCAAGGGAAGGAGGTAATTAATGATGAATACCATGATGATGATGACAAATATTTCCATGTTGGACAAAGTGCACTAATATTAAAAACGGATTCATCTCATGAATATTCACGTGCACTGATTTTGTCTCCTCTTGTTGAACACAAATTTAATCTTGAAAATTATGATGAGCTAGTCTTGCAAGTTTCTAATGTTATTCATTCTGATTTTCTTTTGGAAACTTACATCTATAGTATTTTGTTGGAATGTCCTTTTAGTGGCAATTCGATCACTGAATTTAATGATAGGCTCTAGAGTTGCCTTGAAACATTATGTTGTAATTTTAATGTCTATAACAATTTGGTTATGATTGCTTTCTTTTGATTCTTTCATTTTTGGCTTGTTGGGGCCTAACCCAGGTTTAGAGTTACGTTAGCCAAACAGATCCTGGTACTACTGGCCCTTTCAAAAACAGTGCGCGGAGCGCGGACTGAGGTCTCACCCGAAGTAGTATGGGAGGGTGCTAGAACTAGGTTTCCGCACCCTGGAGATGTCTGATGAGTTTAAGTGGTCTTACTTGACAAATACATAACATGGTCTTAATGCCTTATGTCAGGATATTGCTTTCATCTTGTTTGAGTACTTTCTATTTCATTATTTTTCTTGCAGTAGTTTGCTTTTGTTTTTTATTTAATTGCATTTCTCTTTTCTCTTGTTCTCGGATCTGATTTCGCGACATTTCATTTTGTTTTCCTTTGAAAAGAACCTTGTGTTATTTTGGTGATATTACCAAATATTTTAGTTGAAGGGATTTTTTCACATCCATCTTTGGTTTGATACATGGGAGATTTTTACTCTTAGTTAATAAAACTCTTTGGTAAAAGGAAGAATATCAAAATAACTATCAAATTACTATCTTTCAGATTCAGATTTGAAACTCTTATTATTTTATTTTTCTTTATCATTTTGATAATCTCACTTTATAAGATAAGAGATAGTTTTGTTTTTGCAACAACTTATATTATAAAACAACTCTTACTAAAGAAACAAAAAGAAACAAACAAGTTTAGTATTTTTATAATTCTTCTAAGTCATCCCAATCTCTTAAGGAGAAGATTTGTCTCCCCATTTATGATAAAAGTATCAGAGTGTAAATTAAAATTTGTGTAAAATACCTAAAAAATAGGGGGTCTTCGTAATGAGCTGGCCTACCATGATCATGGGTCTTGATGGTTATGACATTATCATATCTGGTCACCAAACCAAGATAATGGCTTATTGCAATTCATTATAAGACGAGAGGTCTCATCACAAGCTGACTTGTTCATGAATGTCAACGCTTGTGAATCTCATTGTCATTATCTGGTTATCAAGCTAGGACAATAGTTTTCAGAGTTTTACTAAAATAGATTTCCTTTGAAATATTTAAACATAGATGGGATACTGACATTTATTTTGGGCTAAGAGGTAACCCTATCGAGGCTATGAATGCCTGTTAGCAGCAATGACTCTACCTATGACAACGAGAGTTCATATTTCTTACTAAACACAATGATAAACTTTTGTTCTTTAAGTTTAAGATGTTATCAATTAAATAATTGTTGTCAAACATGACTTTTATAATCAATACTGGAGATATAAAAATGACAAAAATATGTTATTTGTTATTGGTATTTCATTGAAAATGTGAATCCTGGCACTTCGATTGATTTAGAGTTTCTGAATCCTGGCAATGGAAGCTTGTTCATATCCCTCCGATCTCCGACTTCGTGTGAAGTTTCTAATATCCCGCCTAGGTGCCGCACCTGTAATTCCTGCAACCTCACTCTAATTTCCCCCAACACAATTGTCTATTCTGTCATCAGTTCTGCCAACGCACCTGTAGGGGCAGTGCTCTCCGGTTTGCCATTATCAATAAACTCTTTCTCCAAAGCCTTTGTTGTTTTTTACTTTTTGCGTGTATGCGACGATTCCTTACTGCGTGGCCGCTTGACTTGGGTCGATTCTGTAAGATGGTCCGTGCGTTCTTGTGTCTCCTTTTCCCTTTGCATGTCCTGTTTTGAGGACTTTCCTCATATGTCGGGATTTCTTCGGTTATCACTTCCTTGGTCACCTCCTACTAGGAAGCGGCCTTTGGTCCCTGACGTGTCTTTTCTGCCAATTTAGTGAGTCGCAGCTGGATTTCCTTTTTTCGCTGTTGTGTTGCCATTCGTTCTAGTGCAACCTTGTCTGGCGTGCACCACTCTAGAGGCCATGCTGCCAATACCTCGTAAATGGCATCGTCCATTGCAATGAACAGGAGTGTGACCCATGCTCGCTTTGGATCCTTCCGCGCTCGGATATATAAGTTATGCATGTCCACTTTGAACTCGGTCATGCTTTGCAAATTGTTGTATATCGTTGGAGACATCCGTGGTCTATGAGTGATCCGTGTCTAGATACTCCCCTCCATGAAGGTCCAAAAAACCTTGATTTCACAAACCCTTGTTGCATCCTTGGTAGCCCAGAGCGAAGTATACCGCACTGCTTCAGGTAGGTTGTCCTCAATGCTGGGAAACTGGCTACCCTGCGGCAGTTCTCCTGCAACCAGAAGGATTGATAGTAGCAACCATGCATAATGAAATGTCTTACCTTTGTCCTGTGCTTCCTGAAAATTTGTCAAAAATTCGTCGCATAAAAATTGTGCCCAGTTGAACTGGACTCCTTCAGCACACTGTTCTGCAAGCGTAATAACAGGGGCTGGCACCTCATCAGCGTGACATTTCCTCATGAGTTTACTGGCTAGTAGCTGGGTGGTGACTCGCACCCCGCGGTCGTTGATGCTCACTATTACATACCCATGCTTTCCCTTTTCCAACTTATATTTAGCCTTCATTGTTTCTGCAAGGCCCACATCGCTACTGGTTCTGACTATGTTTCTAGGGTCATTCCCTTTGACAGGCAAGTGGGTAATCCGGTGTACTAAATCAGCTGTGATAGGAATCGGCTCTTCCAACTAGAGATACCCATCATGTACTAGACATAGTAACTGCCGAATAACAAAAGTGGTGATGGTCACGCGGTGATAGTGGGGTATCCACCTCAGGTTGAGTAAACCTGCCTTTTCCACACCTAGTAACCATTTCCGCGGTAATAACTTGTCTATGGCCAATTGGGGGAACTTGTTACTGTCCGCTAGATCCCAATATTTGAACTTGATACTTGGTACTCGGCCCAGCGGCAAACCATCAAACCTTATCTCATCTGGAAGAAGCGGGGTTTGCAGCGTATTGTTTGTAGCGTCCAAGTCCTTTAGTATTTTGGTCGTCACATTCCATGGAGAGACATATGGGAGTAATGAAGGTATATGGGATGCATCTTCTTCGTCCTCATCCTATGCTTCAATATAGGCGATCAGGGCTTGCAAATCTTCGTCGTCCTTGGCGGGTTCAGTGGTGACGGCCTTACCCTTTTCGGTTGCTGACCTTTTGCTGAATCTCGGTGAAACCCTGACTGGCCCCATCATCTGCTTGTTTTTCTAGGGCCGCGATGTGTGTGGGGACTTTGGAACCTCAGGAGCCATAGTCACTTCATCTGGCTTTTCCTGGGTTGGATGTAGTTCTTCTGTGAACCGTGCCCGGGTTCTTGCCATGGAACTCATGGGGCGTCTGGTAGCAGGGTGTTTGCTGGTCATCACTGGTTTGGATCTCACCTTTCCTAGTGTTGTCCAGAGGGTGTTATAGAAGCACGTAGATTTGAATATATCCCTTCCCTCCACTTCCCGGGCATTAATATCTTCTAGGCGACAAATCTTTTTGTATCTATCTCGGAACTTTTATCTTAATGACCCGCCGCCTGCTCCTCTCTACCATAGCTGGAACTTCTTGTCAGGAATAGTGGCGTTAACGGTCACCTGCCAACCTCGCCACATGGTAGCACAACCCTTTTGGCACAGCCGCGGTTATGCTATCCGACTGGCCCTGCACGGAACCTTCTTTCCATGCCGACCTTCCGCAGACTTGTTTATAGTCCCACACCCTCTTTCAACTGCGAGGGGCGCTGAGACTGTGCTTTCTACAACTAGTCAGGTGGTCGTACCCTCGGTGCGATGTCTCAACTTTCCTGCTAGCCCGAGCTGTGAGCACCTTTCAAATTCCTTTGTAGCCATTATCGCTTCGTGCGTTGTTGTGTGGGGTGTATCCTTCCATAGGTGCGGGTGCAGCCATGATAGCAGGGTCGCGGCTCGTTCTTGTTCTCCTGGTTCCCTTATGTGCAGACTCGCGTGGCCGACGTGGCCGTCGCTACTTTCCATATTGTTGATTCCCTCTCCTACTAGCACGCTTTTCTTTCGTAGCCGCGCCCATAGTTCGTTGATTGTGTGAGGCCTGTTGCTACCCCGCTTATTCTGGGCTCCTTCCTATCTTATTATTGACAATCTCATCTTCGCCTCCCTTCTATTATAGGCCCATCGAACCCGTGGTATCCGCAACTTCCTAGTGGGTCATTTTATCGGGTGGACGCTATGCATGCTTCCCCCTGTTCCCCTCCTGACTTTGTCGTGGGCCACTGGCGAACTGGATTGCTGTAGTGAATTCGGACTTATGATTCTGATTTGGTTGGGTGCCTGCACAACATAGACCTACAGCCTATGCTGGCGATGGATGCTTACCCCGTTTTTCTCTCCAACCCATACGTGTACCTACCTCCGACATCCACGCCACTTTCTCCAAATCTTTGTGCATGTACTCCATTCGTGAGCAATTGTTGTGCATTGTACCTCCACGGGGGCATCCTGCGGCTTTTGTCTCATATTTGTTGTTGTGCATTAGTCGACTTGTTCCTCCGCCTTCGTGGCTTCCTCATCATTTGATCATTCCCTTGCCTCTATCATTACACGTTGTAGGGACCTAACCATCATATTACAATTTAGTGTCATTACCTTATGCAATCGGTTTTGCCATCGCTCAATCTCTTCATCTGAGTCTGACGTGCAGGAACTATCATGGTCCCATTAGATTCGTCCGTCCGGTGTCGGATTCACTTAGTCCTGATATTATGTTGTGATCTAGTAGATACAATCCAGTTCATCGTCACTGTCCTCGTCGCGCACTGGCTCAATATAGCTCGCCCCTTTAGCTGGGTTCAGCGGGACCACCACACGGAGAGATTTTTTTCTCGAATATCATTTTTCGTTTCTTTAGATTGATGACTCCATTCATATCCATTGCCCAGTCTATCCCTAACAAGGCAGGATATGGGTTACTGTCATCCACAATTTCTGTGACCTCAAAATCGGTTTATGTGCTTACACCGTCGATTTCTAATGTAACTCGTTGCAATCTTCCCATAGGAAAGATCTTCTATTGGTTTGCCATCCATAATTAGATAAGAGACCATTGTAGTGCAAGCCTGCCCATGCGCTCCCAGGTCTGTTTAGGTAGGACATTCACATCTAACCCCAAGTCTAGAACAACCTGATCCATCTCATAGTCCCCAATCTGGGCAGTCAATCACATTTCCCACCCAATGCGCAACACATGCTTTCCTAGCTTCCGAACTATTTGAGGTTCATCTGATCCTGCACACCTAGTTATCAACTCTTGCAATCCCTTCACCGCATTAGTATCCCGTAGTAGCTTCATGCATGTCTCTAAGAAGGTGGTTAGCATAGAAGTATCCCTTTCCAACTCCATTTGATATTTGCTACCCGGAGTAGAAGCTTCTGCAAAACTCTTCCTAGCTTCCATAAATGTTTCCTTCGCGCGCTCCAAATCAAATTCTGGCTGTTTTGTATGGGCCTTACGAACCCATGAATCCTCCTCTGGTTGCTTCCCCTTATCTTCTCCTGTACTTGCACCACTTCTGAGCATCATATTCACATTAGGGTCTTCCTTGTGCGGTTCAGACTTCATCATTTCAACGTTCTAAGTGGGAGTAGCCGGAAGCACCTCTTTTTCCCGCATCTGAGAAATTAACGTGGGAAATCGACTGCTTCGTGGTCAAACTAGTAACAGTACGGGAAACAGGCTCTGGTCGGGTTCGTGCAATCACATGCATAGTGCCCTGGTCCTCCATAATTATAGAATATTAATTGTCCCTGTCTGCATCTAGGTCCCATTCCCCCTCAGCCCCGTCCAAGTCCTTGGAATCTGCCCCACGCTATTGCTATGACGAGATCCTACCCCCGCGCCTCCATATACATCCTGTAAGTAGGTGTTTGATCCATCAACAACTCATAACTTTGGCAATTTATTTCATCGTGGCCCACCGTCCTACAAAAGTTGCAAAATAACTGTTGGGGGAGGGTTGTATCATATTTTGCAATAGATAACAGTTGTCTGTGGCATGCTTTCCTCCCACCTAACAGATCACACACCAGAGTGCGGGCGTCGTGCTTGGCCTTGCTTGTACCTCTGGTCGCAATGGTATTGGTCCCCCCGCTACCACATAGTTCGCAAAGACCGGACAGTGATCCTTATTGTGGCCCTAGCCCTTACATTTGATACACCACACCTCTTCATGCACTTCTGACCGAGGAGCCTATCCTTGTTTCAAACTTTGCATTTCTAAACAGAGGTTTTGTATTTGCACGTGGATTTGCTCAACTCCCAACCCTGGATCCTATATTGGGGTTTCGTGCAACTTCATTGCGGTCTCTAATGCTTTGGCTTGGGTTGAGATCTTTTGCTATGATAGCGCCATCCTCAAATGTGGTATCAAAGATGCCACGAACCACACGCAGTGTTGTGCATCCGTCAATTTCATGTTAGCCTCACGAATTGTGCTTTTCGATCTGTGATCCAGATCCCATGGGGTTTCACTAGGTAACATCGCGATTTCCTTGAACCCAATGACCGACTGCGTCTCTAATTTTGGCCAACCAAATTCTCTGTTCAAAGCATCCTGGATAGCCGCTATTCCTGCATTCAGATGATCGCTTGAGTACTTTATATACCTTGTCAATGTGCAGTCCTGCAGTGCGCTAACCAGTTTAGCCTTTTTGATGTTATCATCTGTTATGCCTTGGGCTTCCCATAAAGCCTTTACCACAAACCATAAATGATCTGGTTCTTCATTTTCTACACCTTTAAATACTGGCAACTTGATTGCACTTGCCATCGCAACCTTCGATGGTGGCGGAGGTGGGGTCAGCGAAGATGGATTCGATGTAGGAGAGGTAGGTGATGGCGTGGACGGTGGTGGTATCAGCGGGATGCGCCACCCAATCAATTGGACTGCTCTTCTTAGAGAGAACCCTACGAATTCTTCCTTTCTTTCTCGTGAAATAGAAATCAGAGTACTATTCTCTAATCCTTTGGTTCCTCGGTAACCTCTTCCGCTCCACGTTACGTCAGACATCAATACTTGCACCTAATCCGTTTTTCACATAACAACATTTTAATCCAAGTATTCAACGATTTGATGTACTTACCCCATGGTCCTTGGAGAAAATGCCTTTCTGCTTCACTATAGCTCACATTTGTGTCTATTGCGAACTCAGTGATGAACCCTCCTATTACCTGATCTAACCAGTGATCTACTGCGCGTGCGATTTTGTCTTCAGATGCTTCTAACCTGCGCACCAATTCTGGAGTCCACACAATGGGTTGATCTACTCTGCACCTTCCCATGCTGTCAGCTAGCCTCGCGATCCACTCGTACAACTCTGTCGAGAATGACACAAAGAAGATCTCGTGGATCTCTGTGTATATGTAACGATCCAACCACCTTTCTTTTGATACCCACGGATTTCTGTTTTCCTAAACCATGAACTCGTGAAGCTTCTGATCCAACCAATCTTGAAGGTATTTCTTTGTAGGGTTCCAGTGTTCTAACATTAGACATCCCTTAGGTAGATCCCAGTCCCGAAACGGAACCATTTGTTGGCTTATTGGGCCCTGACCCAGGTTCGGAAGAGTTATTAGCCAAACAAATCCCGCAGCTACCGGCCCTTTCGGCAACAGCCCGCGGAGAGCGGACTGAGGTCTCACCTGAGGTAGCAGGGGAGGATGCTAGAACAAGGTTTCCGTACCCTTGGGATGTCTAGATCCGGAACAAGGCACTTCTTTAAGGGTTATTATTTATGAGTTTGTTATAGATCAGATCTACTCTTTACAGTCTTTAAGCAAACATTTACACTTAAAACCTTGTGCACACAATTATAAAGAAAGATCTAAACCCATATAACAGATCATGCATAAATTCAGAACATAAACAATAGACAGATCCACGAGGAACCACACAATGATTCATAAATTCTTATCTTTATTGATCTTTTGTTCAGTACAACTAGATCTGCCCTGCGCACTCAACTGCAGGGGTCCACGCACACAGCTGCGGACTCTACTAGGCCTCTGTGCACACAGCTGCAGAGCCTCTATCTCTCTACCAACTCCCTTAACTTCGACTTACAAACGCTCCAACACTTCTTGCCTTATAAACCCATTACATTCTAGATCAAAAGAATACTTGCCAAAAAAACTACTTTCTAACCATAGATCCTTGCTCTATTTATACATTTCCATGGTCTGCGGACCATGGAAAAGCTGACTCATTTTACATTATTTTTGGGTGGACAACCCTTTGAATTGACTCATTACTCTTTGCGCTCCACGCATCTCGCAGAGTCTTTACCATACCTTTACCCAAAATTGTGGGCTTTGAGCCCAAAAACCGTTACGTGGGGCCTTCGCTACCCAACACCTCCGGTCTCCAACTTCTGATAATCATATCCCTTTGATCTCTGACTTTCGATATTCATATCCCTCTGATCTACGACTTCCAATATCTGCTACGCTCCAATAAGCCGGACCCAATATGCATATTTACGATGGTCTAATAGGAATATCACGTCCACTTGTATATCGGAACTTTTAAACGGTAACAATTGTAAAACCCTCGATATCAAATCTCTGATACAAGGCTCTAATGTAATGGACCCAATAAAGTTATTAAAGGGAGTTGAATACGATATCACATCTGATCCATATTGGAGCCGCCCAATACCACAACTATTCCGTTTTGTCTCATTTTAAAAGTTTTGATGAGCTTACTTCTGATATCACTCAGCTCTTGCCACTTGTCACTATTGTATACGACCTCTTTTTCATTAAGTAAAAATCCACTTAGTTATGAAGTTGGGCATAAGAAAAGTTAATTTACATTTTATTTTTATAATTCATTTTTCGTTGTAAAAACATTATATGCAACTAATTCTAGTTTTGTTTGACATAGAAGCTTCTAGGGCTAAAGAAGAAATAGATCCAGTCAATATTCTCAAAGGAAACCCACCAAGTGGCATAAAGTTGGATAAGAATATATAAAGGTGGTTGAAATAATGAGGCTAAGGTTGGACTTCACCGTGAAAAGTGAAATTCTATCCTATTAGAAGAAAACCAAACTCATCAACATGTACCAAACAGGGCGATTTTTCTCAACTGTGGCCATCTACATTTGGACAGAACCCCAACCAAAGGAATTATTTTGTTTCATTTTCTTGTAATTGTTGTTGAGAAACAGAGGGGGGTTGTTAATATTTCCATTATGTATAAATACTCATATCTGATTGTGAGAAAGGGGATACAAATCGAGGAGAAAAGGCAGAATAATTTAAGAGCTTTCAGTCTATTTATAGATGAATTTCAACACTCATTTGCACTATTGTAGTGGGATTGAAGCCTTGTTTGCAGACAGAGATCAATTTTGTTGGCATTAGGGGATTAACACTATTGTAATCTTCTGATGTTTATGTAAATTGATTCAAATTCATAATAAGATTTATTTCTGTAATTGTTGTATAGCACTACTGTTTGCATCGATTATTGAAATAAATGTTTTCAGTTTTAAATTACATTTCTATTGTATGAGTATATTAGTTGGCTTTAGCACTATTGTTAAATGTTAACTATTAACCCATTTAAATTTTGATCAAGCTATCTTGCAAGATTAATCAGAAATGCATCTTGAAAACTAGAAATTGTAGAAGAACAAACTTTTATTTCTCTGGGCTGGCTAGCTATCTAACAATTTAAAGTAATAGATGTCCTTCTTTTCTACATGTCATTTTATTTGAAATACTTCAATATTATGACATGAATTTATCATTCTTATGCATATTTTTATTAGAAGTTGGTTTTATCTACAATTAAGTGTCTAGTAACTACTTATTAGGCATTTAGTTATTCATAATTGTTTTAACAAGATTAGATCTTGTGAACTATTTCCCTAGTCTATTTCCTTTATCTCATTTCAATTCCAACATGCTTCTTTTCCCATCCTTTTAGTTTGATTTTTATTGAGAGAAAGACTACTCTTTATTTCAATCAAGATAGGTCTAGGATAAGTGCATCATAGGTTAAGTTTTGCATTTTAATTCTTGTTTGTTGGGATAGGGTCCCCTGGGTCACTTTTGGGGTTAAGATAACCGAATTTTTGGTACAGTTTGTGTAAATAATGTAAAGTCTCCACAATTTGTGGATGCAGAGCACATAGATGATTAGGAGTCAAAGGGGTTTAACCCCTTGTTTTATGTAAAATTTGAGTCGGTTTTGAGATTCACCCATGGTCCGTGGACCATGTCATTGTATGAAAAAGGCTATAAATAGGTGTGTCTTAGAAGAGTCTAAGGCAATGAAGAAGATAATGGAGGGGAAGTGATAGCAAAGAGAAGTGGGTAAGATGGAAGAAAGGCTCTACAGTTGAGTGCCCAGAGGCCTAGGTAGAGTCTGCAACTGAGTGCGCGCACCCTTGCAGCTATGTGTGCGGGGTAGTTTTAAGTTTGTAACCTTGAATTGAAGATCAATAAAGACAGTTTCCAAAGAATTCTTGCGTATTTCTGTTTAATTCTATTAATTGTATATGTTTTCGATGAATCATGTGTTTTATTGAATATTTATTTAATGTTACGTGATTCTCTTGAATAAGTGTTAATCATGTACGCAATGCATGTTTAAGTATTTTCATGAAGATTCTAATGATTTCTCTGATGTTTACTAATAACTTAAGTAAATATGCATGAACCCTAATTTAGGACTTCTCTCTGATGCGTGTAAGTAGACAAATTGACTGTTAAAGGTCCACAAGGACTGATCGTAGACCTTCGTGAAGATCTAAAGGTTGTGTTAACATAATTGCAGTAGTGTGCCCTAAGAGTGTATCAATCTGCGTGAAGGAAGATCTGAGGCACTGGAAGATATCATACTAGTCTTTGGATGCAGGAACTTGGTTCTTACATCCCCCCATACTGCTTCAGGTGAGACTTGTTGGCTTGAGGGGACCTGACCCAGGTTTAGCGTTAGTTAGCCAAATAAATCCCTACACTGCTGGCCCTTTTGGCATCAGCCCGCAGAGCACGGACTGAAGTCTCACCCAAAGCAGTATGGAGGGATGCTGGAACCAAGTTTCCGCACCCTTGAGATGGTATGATGTCGGTTTATTCCAACTATTCCTGCCTTCGTGCAGGTTGCTTCGTGCTCTGTTCTACTCTTCAGTACCTTCGTGAAGTGTTACAATCAGCTTTCACGTAGCCCTAACCGAGGGCTGAAGTCCTTTCACGCTGCTAGGGCGGCGAACTGTGATATTTCCTAAACTAGGCTAAGTATCTTACTTATCTTATTATCAAATCTTAGTTAGATTCATGTAAAGAGATGTTACTACTTGCCTTCACTTAACCAATACAGTTATACACCTTCATGCATCATACAAACATTAGAAGTGAAATTCATACCCAATATAATAGATGCATGAACAGGAAATAAAGATGCAGAAATGATAGAAAACTTCTCTTTATTAATACTTGTAAATGATTACAGACTCAACTCGCCCTGCACACTCAGCTGCAAGGGTCCATGCACTCAGCTGTGGACTACTAGGCCTTTGCGCACTCAATTGCAAAGCCTCTACTTATGCTACTACCCAAGACTTAGACTTACACTTCAGAGCTATCTCGCATACATCTTCATTGATTCTTCCTTTCACATTAGATTAGATGCCTTTGACTACTTAGAGCTTTGCTCTATTTATACAATCACATGGTACGCGGACCATGGGTAGATCTTCTACAAATGACATTATATTATCAAAATAAGGGCAAACAGCCCTATGACCCTTTAACAACTACAGGCTCCACACCCAAAAAATGTGGAGTCTTTACATTGGAATTACAAAATTGGACCAAAAGTTGGGCTCTAAGCCCCAAAACTGCCCTTCGGGGATCCTGCGTCCAACAGGCCCCCAACACAAACATCGTGACTTGCCCTCAAGTCACTCTGTAGGTGCGGATATCTTAGCGCGAAGACCTCCCAGGTCTGCTTGGATCACTACAACTTCAGCAATGCATTGAGCAGCTGCCTGCCGAACTTCCTCCACGCATTGTTCAGTGACCGCTACTGCTAAACTACTACCCTGAATCCTCTGCTGAGTTGCTTGCATTTGTGTGAGCTTTGCTTCAATGGAGGCTATAATTATATACGCCTCATTGATCCATGGTTGCAGGCATGCTTTTAAGTGCTTCCTTATGTTGAGCAACATCCACCTCTTACTTGAGCGCCTTTGCCTCCTGCATCCTTGCAAGCCTCTATGTAAGGGCAACCGTCTGTGCGATCCCTTTTAATTCATCATACTTCTGTTGTAGCTCATGTGCCTCTGTCTCTAGGCACTCTACATTCAGGTCCTCCTGCAAGGTAGTGAGGACCTTGAATGACTACTCGAACAGCTGCATGTAGTCTGCCACTATGCTGTCAATTGTCGTTGTTGCTGCTGTAACAGTAGTGGTTCATTGTTCACTGATTTTCAGCAGAGTTGAAGGCTGAACCTTCAAATGCAATTCTGTGATCTGCAAGTTCAGCTCCAGCTGAACCCTGGCCATCTAGCATTGCGCATCCCTGTTGCCAATTTGCAGACACATGCCTCCACTGGTTCTTCTGCATGAATGTCCAACTCTGGGACCATTCGGCAGGCTTCCTCTATCACCTGCATAATCTTCTAATTCTACTCGACTTCCTCATTGCGCTCTAGGCATAACTATTCAATGTTGATGCATTGCTCGCTCATCACCTGGAGTGCACAACTCTCCCTGGCTCGAAGTTTCACGGTGACTCCATCCTGCAAAAGATAGAGTGTCTCCTAAGGGAGCGAGGCCATATTCAACCCTACCCCTTTCAAACTTCTATCCATGGGTCTGTCGGCTTCCTTCTTTGTAGTAAGGGCCCCATCTGGTAGCATGATCGTATTGGTCACCCTTGTGCGCAACATTTCCTTGGCAGCTGAAGTGCCGACTGCGAGGCTGGTGGACGCTGTGCCAGCCTATGGAGTGCGCGCCTGCAACTCCTACAACTCTATCCTGAGAGCCCCCAATACCAACTATTCTTGTTCCTGAAACTGCTGGAGGGCCTCCATGGTGACATCCCTCACTGTTTCGCGGATATCATGCAAATCCCCCTCAGTGAGGGTGATTGGGTCGAAAGAAGTCTTTGATGCCTTTGTCTTCTTTTGTGGCATTGTCTGCTCTCGTGGTCATGGATGCTTGAGTTGGGTGGATGTCATCTACAGGTCCACGCCACCCTGTTCTATGTCTATCTCTGATTCGGGCAAAGGTGACTTCTGTCCTTCACACTCTTCGTCTGTTGTTTTCTGTTGCTCCGCCAACTTCGCAAGGTCATGGGCTACCTGGGCCTTAGCCACTACTTCTTCCTTTCTGCGCTTCTCTGCCAGCTGAACCATCCAAAGTTTTGTCTCTTATTTCTTGCGCTGCATAGCGGACTTCTCCGTTTCCACCATGGAGCCAGCTAGAGCGTGCTACTCCCGCAGCCAAGACTCAAGGACAGTAAATATCACATTTTCAGTCGCCAAATATGGTAAATCATGCCATGTCTTCGTAGGTTCCTTCCACGCCCTAGTGAAGACATGGTGGAAATTTGATTTAAATTCTGCAAAGCTCTACAAACTGTTGTAGACTGTGGGCGATAATCGCTGCTTGCAATTAATCCCCATCCAGATATTCATCTCCATTAGTATCCAAAATATCTTGCTCTCCTTTATCCTTTGTGCATCCTTGGTCGCCCACAGCGAAGCATACTACGCTGCCTCTAGAAGGTCCGGCGCGACCGAATGGAACTGGCTATCTTGGCAGCTCCCATGCCACTAGTATGATCGAAAACAGGAGCCATGCATAATGAAATGTTTTGCCCTACTCTTGTGCCTCATGAGTTTGCAAGGAACTCGTCACATAGGTAGTTCACCCAGTTGAACTGGACTCCTTCTGTGCATTGCGCCGCCAGTGCAACCACTGGCACGGGCACCTCATCTACGCAGCACTTCTGCATCACCTTCCCGGCCAATATTTGTGCTATAGGATAAAATGCACGATGTATGGAGAATGGAGATACCCTCAAAGGTCTTCCTGGGACCTTTGGTAGACTGTAAGATTATCTACAATCATCACAAATTTACATGCATGTTCATAAACAATAACTAACTATCAAAGTAGGACAAATAGATTACCTCAAGCCTCCGTGTAAATTTGATGGAGAGCACAATGCAGCTAGGTGGAAGTCTCCTGAGCTAGCTCCAAATCAAGTCCTGCACATAGAAGAGACAAGCATAATCACATCATACAACCTTGATAACTAATACATGAATACATAAAAGAAGATCTATTTACACATAACTAAGCTACTCATGCTAAAAGGTATTGGACAAACAAGCTAATGAATGATAGTACCAACACCACGGAGTAGACAGTACAATTGTGGTTCTATATTAATGTCGGAAGAGTGATTGAAACCATCTATTGCATTAGCCTTCCCTTACCCCTCCAACTTCTCTCTCTCTCCCCCTTCTTACCAACTTCTTATGATTTGAGACAATGCTCAACAATCAAGTATGCTATCCTTTCAAATGCTCTGACCTCTATCACCATATCCCTAGCTTTACTTATGTAGCAATTGAGTTAGGGTTGCCAAGTTCCTCCATGAGTTCCTTAGGGTAAAAGTAATGAATTTGCAATGCTTTTCAGCTCTTTCCCATTTGCCTCCTTCATTAGGATTAGAAATCCCCCAAATAGGTCAAACTTGAGATGTTTCCTTGCTTTTCTTGAGTAGATTTAGGAGAAAATATCTAGATATTTATGAGTCAATTCGCTCCTTTGACCTTTAGAACTTCATTAGGATCCACTAACAATGTTCCCGAACTGACAACTAGAGTTAGTAGGGTCACTAACGCACCCTTAGGTTTACTGAGAAGCTTTATAAAGCAATTTGTCAGTGTATAGCCAACGTTAGTGTGGAAACAAGGCATGTGATCTTGGTCTTTGCTTCAGCTATCATGTCTTTCCCTTCTGAGCTGATGAGGGGGTCAATTTGATGTATAACAGATGCCCCCTAAAGTGTGAGATCAGAGGTTGTGACGATGGCTGAAATACTTTACTTAACTGTAATTTTCCTTCTTCGAGAAAAAGAGAGAGAGGATCGGAGCTTCAGGTGGTACGAGAAACCTAATACAACACACATATATATATAACTACTAAAATCATGTCCTGAGTCGGGCATTCCCATGCTCAGTAGTTATGTCAAAGAGATTTTATCATAAAAGAGATATGATTATGTTGGTCGCCGATAAGCACAATGCGGAACCGGTGTCATAATAGGATCATTCTGATGAGCTGTCTCCAAAAAAAAATGTACGCAACTTGGGAGAGGAAGCAAGGCTAATTGATGCAAGCCTCTACCCAAGGTCTTGATTTCTGCTTCACTGAACAACATAGATCGATACATGTGAATATATGCGTTGATGTTAAAAATGCATGAAATCATCTAATTACTAGTCAATAATGGAGACCGTTAATAGACGCGAGGAAGGCCACCAATAATGGTGATGGTCTCCAAGATACAAAGTACAATCTGATAAGTGTGAAAGATGTTTTTGTCATCAAACACCCATAGAATTGCTTAACCAGGAGCCAATAATGAGAACCCCTAATCAAACACAAGGCGACCTGCCACTAATGTCTGCAAGTACCAAGGCACTGAATGTGTTTCTGGGTTGTCTTCCTAGATAGAGTGTTGAAGTTAATAGGAAGATACCTGTCGAAAGGTAGGCAATAATGTGTCCTACATCAATCAACACAAAATGGGACAAGAATGATTTTTTTTTTGAGGAATCTTTGAGCATTGGGTCTAAACAACAGAGGGCATGATGAAAGGATATGCTTGATGGGTTGATGGAGGAAACAAAAGGTTAACCCTTGAACAATAGAAGGCACGACAACAATTTTAACCATGCAGCACTAGACTCATGAACACCAAAGAGTGTTAGGATACAGAGATGCAAGAACATCGGGGTATTTACACTGAACTCATAGGATGGTAGGATTCACATTGAGAGGCCGTCACAAGGAATGTTTATCTGAGGGAGTGCCATGTTCAAGGGAACAACTGCTGCCAAACCACACTTTCTAATACTGAATGCAGTTGTATTGTCTACTTTCCCCATCTGATTAGTTTAGTGAGTCAAGATGGGTAAACTCGTCGATATTTTCATATTCTAAGAGTCTGAAAAGGACCGCGAAAAGAGCGACTCTGTGCCCTATATGATTAGTTTAATGAGTCCAGACATGCAAACTCGTCGAGCTTTCCATGTTTTGAGAGTCTGAAAAGGATCGTAAAAAGAGCGACTTTATATCTTGTATGTTTAATTTAATGAGTCCAGACGAGACAACTCGGTGGTCTTTTCATATTTAGAGAGTCTGAAAAGATCGTAAAGAATGACTCCATGGTGGTCCCTTTGTCATAGTTGTTAACCGGGTGTGACAAAAGGTTAATAGTATACCTGGATCGGTTACTTTTCTGTGAGTTAATCTATTGAATCCAGATAAAGAGAAACCTATGTTCAATAGATGTTGACCTCATTTTGTTACGAGTAAGAGGAGATGGAATAAACTCATTTTTCGTCGTGAATTTTTAACGAGTCACGCAACGAAAAACTAAATACCTTCATCAAATTTTAACAAGTCAAATGAAGAAAACTCAAGGTATCTTTTTCAGTTTATTGAGAAAGGAAAAAGAGGTAAAAGAACTGCTCATTCCTTCTTCGTAGATTTAACGAGCCCGAAGAAGGGGAAAAACTTGGGATTTTTTAGTTTAACGAGTGAGAAAAGTACCTAAAAGAATGCTCGGGTCATCTTTATAAATTTTTAATGAGCCTAAAGAAAAAACTCGGGATTTTTTTCAGTTTTATGAGTGAGAAAAAAGCGCCTAAAAAGAATGCTCTAATGGTCTTTTTCAGTTTAATGAGCTAGAAAAAGAGCGAAAAAGAGTTGCTCAGACCATCATCGTATGTGTTTAATGAGCCCAATGATGACAAACTTGAGGATTTTTTAGTTTTTGAGAGCGAGAAAATATCCCATAAAAGAAAAGCGCTCTTTGAGAATTGCATGCAGCTTTTACTGCTTTTCATTCCTGAAGGTACTTTCATCAAAAGCGAAAAAATTATAAAAAGCAGCAATTCCTATCCATATGGGTTCATGCATGATAAAAAATCATGGGGAATGGACTACTTTCTCTTTAATGATTTCAAAAAATCATGTCTCCAAAAATAAATATAAGGAAGTGTTTTGAGCTTTCACATTCACCATTTTCACTATTTGAGAATTGTGAGAGCATTTTGGAGCTAAAGAGGAGCAGATTTTCCATGGACCATTGTAGGAGATCCGAGTGACCATTCTACGTGCCATCAATCCCAGGTAGAGGCTACAACCTTGCTTTATGCATTTCTTAACCTTTCTTGATAGTTTCAGGGGTATTTTTTTTCATATCTGAGGTGCCCTAAAGCAGTGTTTGTGCACTAACGCCCTCCAAATGGCTTGTGTGGCGTGTTAAACGCCTTGTACGACCTACTGGAGGGTGTTAATCCTCCCTATGTACTACTGGGAGGAGCGTTAAAGCTTAAGGGTGCAGTTTAAAGCCTCCTGCAAGGATTCCTAAAGCTATTTTTCCCCATTTTGACTATTTTTAGGGTTATTTTACGTAGGTTTCAGGCCATAATGACTAGTCTATGGAGAGAACGGGCCCATGATAGCCAGGAATTGCTGATGTGAAATGATTTGGCATGCATACTTGAATTGCGCCACTGTGGTTTACTGAAGTATGCAAAGTTGGAGCTGATGAAAGGGAAGGAGGATTTATTGAGATGGATTATCTAGCGCTGGGATGAACACGAGCAAGTGTTCAGGATTGCAGATCAGGAGCTAGCTATTGACCATGATGACATATATTATTTAACTGGTCTGTCGTGTCGTGGGGAACAAGAAAACCTCACCGAGGGTAGACCAGATCCATGATATACCCTAGAGCTAGTGCAATCCTACTGTATCCCTAAGAGCAGACTAGTCAATAACAGAGTCCCCATAGAGAGGATAAGGTCCGGGTCTATGAGGGAAATTCTATGGTCGATTGTGCGTTTGGCAGGGTCAAAGAGTCCCCACGTTGTGAAAAAGGAAAAATTGTTGCTTGCAGTTGACTGTGTCCAACCACATATGTTCAACTGGTGTGAAGTAGTGCTTTGCTAGTTGAAGGCAGAGTTAACGGCATGCAAGACTCGTACCCAACACATTTTTGGGTATGGTACTCTCATAGTTTCATTCATTCTTGAGAGGGCACCCATTATGTGCCAAAGGATGAGCTTAGGTCCCTTTGATCTGAGGGAGTCGAGGCAAAGGCGATGGTCATCACTCGATCCTCGCACAGGAGGAGGACCAATCTGGCATTTCTTTGAGGAAGATTTCTTCTAGTGGATTCATGGCCAAATTGTGATGATTGATGACTATGCTTATGAGGGCATGGACTTCACTAGCGACCCTGACTTGATGCTACCACCCAGGAACAACTGGGGTCCTCAAGGTGAGAATGATTTTTGAAAGTACCTTAAGTATTTTTTAGCTTTTGAATGTTTGTGTAATTTTTTAATAGGTGAAATAAGTACTGGCATGAAGCTTTATGCTTAACACATATGTGACGCCATTACGACCCGCAGGTGAACCCCGCCATATGCGACGAGGAGGCCAACTACATGCTGGGGGGTGATGCCAACAGTGTTTGTGAGGTTCTAAGGAACCTAGAGGGATTGAGCATGGGTGTCCCCCCCCCCCTCCTATGATGGAGATTCCCGCTCATATGCAATGGCACATAGTCAGTGTACCTGAGCGGTTTCTAGTTCCTCTTCGGAGGATAGCTAGAGTGATTTTAGGAGCAATAGGCTATTTTTAGCAGGTGTTTTGGTGTAGCCAATGGGTGTTTGTAGCTAGGCTTAGTAGCCATTTGTACTTGAAACATCCAAGTTTTGGAATATTTCGATGTAAAAGATTGGATTTTGATCTATATATATATATATATATATATATATATATATATATATATATATATATATATATATATATATATATATATATATATATCTATATATATATATATATATATATACAGACATTTTGGTATTTTGATGGTGTAAATTTTTTTTAAATGTTTTTGTAAAAATTTTAACTCAGTAAATTTTTACTTTTCAAGCATGCTTCTATAGTGAATGTGACAGATGCCAATCTAATACATAGTTAGCTAATGAATCAGCAACCACATTAAATTCTCTAGGAATGTGATTATTTCAAATTGACATTCCAAGAGTCGTACCCTTAAATAATGACATAACAAGGTTGGATTATGAATGTGATAACGATTTGTCAATTGCATAACAATTAGCTGGGAGTCTAACCTGACCACCATATTGGAGATGTCCCTGGATGATGCTTCCGTGAGAAGTGAAATTACGAACATGTACTCGGCAATATTGTTGGTGGCCATACCAAGAAAGACTCCTCCATAACAAAATAGTTCTGACTAAGGTGTGTAGATGACCCAAGCAACTGATGCAATGTGTCATGTGTGACGACTGGCACCATCCACATATCCTATGTATGCTAAGGGTAACAAAGACATCTGCATTGCGAGAAGGATGTATGAGACAAATATTCCAATAAATATTAAAACAATCCAATCACACCAAAAAGGGAAGAAAAACTTATGAATACATAAAATTACAATGCACATGCCTAGTGCAATACTAGGCATAATACTTTTTCAAATAGAGCCCATTTCTGGGCTCCGCGAGCGGGGCTCCTTCTCAATCCTGCAGTTCATATGCCCCTTTTGAGAGGACTTTCTTGACGACATAGGGACCTAGCCATAAGAGTTGAAGTGTTCCTGCCCCCAAGAGGTCGTGTTTTTTATCATAGAGCGAAACAAGATCTCCCTCTTGGTAACAATGAGGCTTGACCCTTTTGTCATATTGAGTTTTTACCCAGTGCTTGTGAGCCTCGAGTGCCAATTCGGCATCTCGACAGGTTTCATCCAGTTGATTAAGGGATAGTAAGCGTTCTTCTTTGGCAGTAGTGTTGGGCAGGAGTTCAATGGCTATTTGCAGGGAAAGGATATGACACTCGATGGGTAAAATTGCTTCCAGACCATAAGGAAGTTGGAAAGGTGTAAAGCCCATGGCAGTTTTTACTGAAGTTCGGTATGCCCATAACGCTAAATATAATATTCGGTGCCAGTTGGTTTTATAATTTCCTACCAACCTATAGATCATGGTTTTTAAGACACCATTGACGGCTTCTACTTGACCATTAGCTTAGGGGTAGCAGGAGGATGATTGATCCTGACAAAAACTAAGCAGCAATGTTAAATCAGACATCATATGGTTCTAGAAATGAGATCCATGGTCTGTAACAATCATGCGGGGTACACCAAAATGACAGATAACCTGATTGAATAGGAATAGTGTTGCGGTTTCTCCATCGGCTCTGTAGGCGGGAAGGGCTTCGACCCATTTTGTGAAATAGTCCACAACTACTATGATATAGTTGTGTCCAGCAGAGAAAACGAGATTACAGGTTACGAAGTCTATGCCCCATTTGGAAAAGGGGCCAATGGAGATCACCGAGTGCAATAGGGCCGGAGGAGCGCGCATTTTCTTTGTGAACACTTGACAAGGATGGCATTGCCAGATGGCCTTGACACAATCTTTGAACAAGGTTGGCCAATAATAGCCTGCGCGCAAGATTTTCTATGCAGTAGATATGCTAGAAAGATGATTTCCACATGCCCCAGCATGGCAGTCATTTAAAACATGTTCTGCCTGTTCATGACTGAGCAACGTCGAAGAATTGTGTCTGCACCGCGATGATATAATGTATCTTTAATCACTAGATACTGTCGTGCTTGGTGGCGGATGCGGCGATGGTCGCCTATCGATAGTTCAGGGTGGAACCATTGTGCCTTGAGGTAGACAAGAATGTCACTGTACCAAGGGTCAGTGGTGTCGATAAGATAGACAACCTCATCCAAAAGAGGATTATCGGCTATCTCATTAGGATCGATGATGGGAAGGTCCGACAAAAGTTTAGCGAATACTAAGGAGTTCTTCACCTTGGCAACCGTGAAATCCAGATCAAATTGTTGGAGGATTACAATCCATTTTGAATATTTTCCTCCAATTACTTGGCAAGACAAAATATGTCTCATGGGATTCTCCAAGGCGATGGTAGTAGTCTATCGCATCAGGATGTAGTGTCAGAATCGGTTGACAGCAAAGACGACTGCCAATGAAAACTTTTCCACAGGTGAATATCTGAGTTCGGGCCCAGCTAGGCCTTTGGACAGATAATAGATCACATGTTCACTCCGATCATCATGACTTTGAACCAAGACCATTTCGAGAGAGGATGGCGAGGCTTCCAACTATAAAAGAAAGTCGCGCCCATAGTCGAGATCGTTAAGGAGTGGGGCTGATATAAGCACCTTTTTCAAGGCATCAAATGATCATTGAGCTTGATCATCCCACAGATACGGAACTCCCTTCTTAAGTAGGTGCATAAAGCCTTTCATCAACTCGCCATAATTTACATGAACCATCGTAAAAATTTTGTTTTCCCTCACAAACGTTGGAGTTGTAGAACGGATTGTGGTTTAGGCAATTGAGTAATTACCTTTACCTTATCAAGATCAACCCTAATCCCGTACTTGGAGACAATGAATCTAAGTGTCCAGACTCGACAAAGAAAATGCATTTATGCAGATTCAGGCAGATGTTGTAAAACCGGCACCTTAGAAAGATTTCTCTTAAATGGTTTAGGTGCTGCATTTGTTGCTTGGAATGGGCTGGAAGGTCATCCAAGTAAGCTTGAACGATATGCCTGATATCATGAAATGCGTAGTCCACGGCTCTTTGAAAATTTTCTCCAGCATTCTTTAAACTGAATGGGAGTTTGCGATAGGCAAAGATGCCCCATGGGTAGATGAAGGTAGTTTTGTGCTTGTCTTTGGGTTTTATAGCAATCTGGTTGTAACCTGAGAATCCATCCATGAATGAAAATGATTCACAACCGGCGCAGTCTTCGATGATTTGATCGATGAATAGCATCAAATAATTATCTTTGCGACACGTGGCGTTCAAGTCTCGATATTCGACACATATGTGGATGGTTCCTTATTTTTTATTGATAGGAACCAGATTGGAAACTCATTCCATTAAAGGAACTGGATAGATGAAACCAGTATGTAACAATTTTTCTACTTCGTTTTTTATGGCTACCATTTTGTGGGGATGGACCAGTCGAAGCCTTTGACGAACAGGTTTAGCATTGTCGTAAATCTTGATCTCATGCTCGACAATAGACGGATCTATGTCAGGCATTTCCTCATAAGACTAGGCGAATACTCGCGGAATTCCTTAAAAGGGCAGGTGAAGCTTGCAATTTCCTCAGGATTTCAATTTGCTCCAATCTAGATGTTTTCCACGACGCCTGTCTTGACAAAAATATCGATGAGCAATGTCTTTTAAATATTGCCTATGTTTCCTCCCACCTCCAAAGTTTGGATGGTTGTATAGGGTGAGGAAACGATTTTTGGTATGTCAGGGGACAGGATTTGAAGAGGCATCATGTCCGAATCAGATATCAAAACATGATGGTGCGAATCCTCCCAAGGTTGCTCTTCTAAACTCATGATTTCTCGAATATCTTCATCCGTAGGTAGGACTTGATTGGGTGGATCGAAAGAAGGAGCATTTATGGGAGGGGTGTTACACTGTAATTTGTTACTGTCTTCATCCCAGTCTTCCTACTGTGTCATGTGTCCAAATTCATTCATGCTCATGTTAGAAAAATGCTCTCTGATGTTGCCAAATGACCCACTTTTCCTAAGTTATCTGCCTCATCGCGTCTGTTGGCTAAATAAACGCGTTGAAGGGCACTCTTAAACAGTCCGGAAGCGCTGCCATCACGGAAGTACACCTGATTCCCGCGATGCTCCGACTTTATGTGCCAGCGTGAGGTCGCTTTTAATCTTCAGTGATGACCTGACTAGCTACGTTGTTTAATAGCGATGTCAGTGTAGAAGATCAGTTATGCCCCCGCGATGATCTAGATTGGGCGAATTTGTTCCAATAGCGGGCCTTCCAGATGACTCTAGACCTGGTTGTTGGCATAGTTTATGTCGCCCTCCTTTCTCTGGCATGGTTGTTCCGGCATTTGTGCTACCTTCCTTGGAGATAAGCTCACTCTTCCACCTTTCATGGAGACTCCTTCTCTTATTTAAAATCTCACCATTGCTATGTGCTGCTAGTTTTTTGGAATAGTTGTTGATAGTTGGCTAGTGGAGTAGTGCTGTTAGTGTTTGTGAGTTTGCTAGATAGCTGGTGTGAGTGTGACAAGTGTGGGATTGATAATAGCTTGAGGAAGGTTGTGAAGTGCCCTTAATCTTGTGTAAAACTTGTGAGTTTGAGAGACTTGTATGTTGGGAGATCCATCTTCAAAGAGTGAATGCTTGAGGAACATTCTGGCTGGACCCTTATGAGAAGGCTTGTGACGTCAAGACTTTGGTTGTAAGCTTACTCTTATTTCATTATTAATACAATCAATGATGTTTTCCTATGTCTTGTATGTAATGTACTTGGTAGCTCATGACTTCTTGACTTTGTGAGTAAATAGATCATTGTTGTTCCGGTTACGTGCTTTGTTGTATTTCCTTTGCATTGTTTCAGGTTGATCACTTGTTAGGAGAAGGAAGCAGAAGCTAGAGCAGCACAACGGAACTCCATCGACCACCGGTTGAGGTAGGCCTCCAACTATGACTGTTTAAGGAAAGCTATTGTTGATATGTCCTTGTTTGTGACTAGACCCACTCTAGGGCTAGAGGGGTTGCCTCTGTCCGCAGAGGGAACACTTTCCTGCATCACAAATTAGCGACTCCACTAGGGAGATTTGGCCTTTGTTCTTTTCTTGTTTACTCTTGTCTTGATTTTGTGTTTTGGTCTCTTTTGAAGTTCTGGGGATTAGTTACCGGTCTTCTGAGTTTCCTGGCCTAACCTGGGAACACCCCTTTTTGATTGAAGGATTGACTATCTTTTATTTGGGAGTTTTTGGTTCGCCACTGTTTTGAACATCATCGCGGCTTTAAATTTAACAATTGTGCTGTCATCGCGTCCACCCTTTTGTAACATCATGTTCATCGTGTGATTACACCTAACAGTCACGATGGTTTTGTAAATCGAGCCATCGCGGAAAGTCGTGTACTTCCGCGCTGACATCGCTTTGTTGCTGCGGCGTGTTCTTTATCAGCGCTTGTTTCTCGTGTATCATGTGCGTTGATTGCTATAGAATTGTTTTTCTCAATTCTGCCTCCTGAGTCCATCAGTCCTGTTAGTCCCTTGCTGTTCTCACTTGTTTGATAACTTGTTTTTCACTGTTTTTAGGTTGAGGCACTCTCTTGTGAGCTTTGTTGAATGAATCTTTTTTTCTTGCTTCTGTGACCTAGTTTCATTGTTTCAAGTCTCTTGGATCAGTTTCGCTTGGTTGCTTGTTTGCTCAAAGATTCATTTGCAGCTTGTTGTTGGTTTGATTGAGCTTTCCCCTTTGCTTACTTTTGGTTGATTGTTTAGTGACTGTTATTGAACCAATCTCTGGCATTGATTCGATTTCTCTTCACTACCCGAACATAGATCACAATTGTTTGGATCAACCGTTTTTCCACACTTGCTTGTTGCTTATTTGCTTCTTTTAGAATTAGAGACATCAAAATCAAAAGAATTGCATTCATTTAGTATACGAAAGTGAAAGTGAATTTGCATTTCAAGTTTACATATTGGAAAGCGAATGTTTAAAGCTCTCATTATTAATATCCGTGCACTTTAGGAATTGATGTCTGCTTGCATTGACTGACTGTTTTGTTGTCTTGGTTTTCTTGGTTTGGGAATGATCTCTCTACCCTCTCGTAGGTAGGTGTTCATCGAAGAAAAAGGATATTTCATTCATTCTAGCTGCATCCTAGGATTTGTTAAATACATACGGTAAGGCCTGAAAACTAAAACATAATGCAAGATCAACTCTAAAATGAACTAAATAAATCTAACAACGCATTGGAACATAACGCACACTATTTAGAGGTCTAGGCTAGAGACGTGCTCCGGCGTCGTTAAACCTAGTCACTTTTGTTTCCACTCAAGGTTGGGTGATTCCTCCTTCTGTGACTCAATAGTGGTCTAGCACGAAATTGTGCTCCCATGTACCGTCGAGTATATGCTGGGAGACCCCACTAGGTTGTCATCCTTTATCCATAGGAAGCCGTGCCTACCGCCTTACAAGCCGTAACACACCGAACACAGCATTCGGGAAGATTGACTGCCATACAGAAAGTCCTTGGTTTTCATATGACTGCCAAGGTGTATATGCAGTTTTACGGATTTGTCTAGTAAACCTTCTACCTAGTTCTCCAGAGTAGTCACTTTCGTTCCTTTTCGGACTCCCTAAAAGAAAAGGTCCATCTAAGCACTTTTCACTTCAGGCTCATTAAATATTTGAAGGTGAATAGATTCATCTTTTTGTCCTTTTCTCGACTCTTTAAAGATGAAAAGGTCAAGTTCTGTTCCTGTGTCTTAAAATTTATTCGGCCACGATTCACATTTACCCTGTTAGATCTTGTTTGCGTTAGCTTGAGTAGGGTCCTTTCTCGTTAGTTTTCCTAGGGTTTTTGAATCATCATCCTAGCAGAATCACCGGTCCCGTCTCCCGTTCCAAGTGACCAAGGGTCTCCTTCTTCTGTTTCTCCTGAGGTACCGGTTGTCAGTGATACTCTCCCTATTATTCCGAGTATCCAACCGATTAACTCTCGCGCTCCAGAGGACGAGACTTACGATATTCACTGGAACCCCGTTTGGGAGCCTTCCGAAGAAGATATTCCTGGTACTCCTCCTAGCATTTCGGTCCCAATGTCTTCTTCTGATATGGAGGACACATCCCCTGTCACGAGTGAAGAATCTGTTGTGACGAGTGGTGAAATTCCCACCTCAACGGAAACTACACCTTTTCGTATCACCCCTCTTGGTGTTATGTTGCCTTTACGCTATAAGGCTTTGAGGGATGTTATGGGTTCTAGGACCCCCCTTACGAGTTCTATGTGGTCTCACACCATCACTCCGACCTCGGAGTCTTTTATTCCTCAAATTCACAATGTTTTTGTCACCTCAGTCCCGACTATTCCAACTGTCTGTGTGGCTTCTTCAACTCTTGTTGTTGGTGCCGTCACTACATCTTCAGTTATGACCACTGTTGCTGGACCTTCTCCTGGGACGGCAAATAGTGGCCCATCATCATCTGTATCCAGAGTTGTTGATCCTACACTAAGTGCCCCACCTTCTTCTGGTTCCATTCCAGCAGGGGGGGCATACAATCAATATCTGCATGCTCTTCAGAATCCTGATCCTCAAAATCTGTTTCATTATTATGATTCTAGAGGGGCTTATCTCTATCACCATGGACCTTTGCCACCTCAGCCTGTGGTTGAGGTCACGGTCCCGTTATCCGTTGCTTGGACCACCACTGGTTATGGTAGTGGCTAAGTATTGCCTGCACATCTTCAATGATCCAGATAACCATAAATACAGAGATGCGATAACCATAAATACAGAGATGCAGCGGAAATAATACTTCATTTCATTAATGGAAAATACTGAAATATGCTTACAAACAGAAATGGAAAGAAACCAGCTAGGGCGATGGTAGCTTATCTCTGAGAAGAGATGTGGCGGCTACATGCCTCTGAACTGTTCTCAACTGTGTTACAATGAGGCTCGAAGGCCTATTTATTCTTGAGAAACAATGGAAAACCCTTCACATTCCAAAACCTAACCCTAGAAGATGAAACACCAAATTGTGGGCCCCGTTTGGGTAAATTGGTACATCAATTTCCTGGGGTCGTAACTTTGGCATACGATCTCCGTTTTACGCGCACGATAGCTCGTTAGAAAGATCTATCCGAGTACTACCACTTGGGGAGGCAACATGGGTCGATGGACCCATGTTGCCCCAGATTCCCAAAAAAATGCTGTTTAGGGCCTCAAAATGGCTCCGAAGTTCAGGACCCAAAAAACTGCTAAAAATAGTAAACTGTGCTACAATTTAGGAAACTGAAAGAGCTGAAAGAGACAGTTGTGGGGGTCCAAATGGGATAGGTGGGTGGCCACCAACATCCACCTGGATCATTCCTTCCCCCTTAGGAAGCAATGGTCCCCATTGCGTTGAGTTCCTCCTTGAGATGAGGAAGCTTCTAGTGAGCTGGGTCTCTGGTGAGCTATTCTGCACTCTCTGATGTGACCAGAAATGGTGGGAAGCATGGTCGATGACGGTCCACATTGAACACTCGGTGCAAGCCAAGGAATGGAGGAATGCTGTGCTTTGAAGCATTGTTGCCCGTAGCCTTGGTACCAGTGTAAGGACCATGTCGGAGTGGTCTGAGTTTCTGATGGGCTCTTGTAAGGCGTTCTTTCTGCAGATGTAACCAAACTTTGTTGCCCACCTAAAACTTATGTGGTACCCCTATGGATGAGGAGAAGTTGTTCCTGTGTTCTGTCATGACCGTATTCCTTTGTTGCTGCTGCTGCGTAGAGGAACCCTTTGCAGGGGTCATGTATGTAGCAACAATCTTCCCCTTACTTTGGGAGTGGACCTGACAAATGAATTTCCTGGTCTGTGATATGAGCTCGCTGCCTTTCTTGGTAGTGATCAAAGATGTGGCGGTAGGTGGGGCTACCTCCAGTATCCTGTATAATGAATTATTCAAAGAAATAATGACAGCACGAGGCCTAGACTCATACACAGCATGTCGTCTCCACAAGTATGGCTGGCCTAATAATACATCACAAACATCCAGAGGTGTAACATCACACAATACCTCGTCTGTGAAGGGTTTGATGCTGTAGGGAAGGTAGCACTGTTGGCGAACTTTCAGATCTCGTCCTTCATGAAGCCACCCGATACTGTACGGCTGCGGGTGCGGTGTAGTCGGTAGGCCCAACCGCTTCACGACCTCTGCTGAAATGAGGTTCTTTTGGCTGCCACTGTCGACAATGAATTGCAGCGGCGAACCCTTCACCCACATCTGTGAGTGGAACAGACGCTCCCCCTCTTCTGGATTTTCGGGCTCATCTTTCTGGATCTTGGCGGTGGCAACAGTGGCGCTGGGATCCGCATCAATGATCTGCTTCCCTTTGCCATTCCCCTTGTCGAGTTCGGGCTCAGGGTCAGAACATGCATCTGATTCGGAAGCCTTCAACTCGGCCACCAGCGACTGCTTGGTCTGACACTCACTTGTGTTATGAGTGGGACTCTTGTGGAACTCACACCACTTTCCTGTGTCCTTCTTCGGCTTTGTGGTATTGTTCTTTTCTTGCAACTTCGACGGGTTGTCTTGGGTCACCCCGCCTTGGCTTTGTCCTTTGGGCTTCAGATTTGCAGATCCAAAGTCTCGCTTCTTCTGTTTGAACTTTTGCTCGATTTTGACAGCGTATCGGTATGTTGTGCCAAGTGAGGAGATGTTCAAGAACACCATCTCTTCCTGGATGTACTTGTGCAGGCAGCCACGGTATTTGAGTACCAGATGCAGCTCAGAATCTTTGATACCCAACTGTGTGCGAAGGGTATGAAAAATGTTTGTGAACTCTGGCACATCTTGGTCTCGTCCCTGCCGCAGTGTGGTCCATTTGATGTATTTGTCCTCATAGCTTCCGACAGGGTAGTACTGCTCTTTGATGGCATCCCGGAAGTCATTCCAAGTGGGTGCGGCTGAAAATAGTGAGCCTGTACTTTCATCCTTCTGCTCGCAGTAGGTTTCCCACCAGTCCTTGACGTGGGGGGCTGCTTTGAGAAGAGCAAAAACAATCTTTTCCCGACTTGAAAATTCGTGAACAAAAAAATACCCATCTAGCAGATTTAACCATTTATCTAGGGCATCTGCGTCTATTTGACCCTCGAAGATGGGGATTTCAAAATTAACTTGTACCTTAAACGGTGTGGCGTTTCCAAAGTCGCTGTTGGAAGCCGATGCGTCGCCTCTGGGTAGCCGCTGAAGGATCTGCGCAAAGCTATCCATCATCGCGTTCCTTTGCCGCTCGAGCGCTTCTTCTAGCAAGATTTTGATAGGATCTCCTGCCCCCTCGTCTTTCTTCTCATCCGCCATGGGAGGCCGTCGAGATTTGCGAGGCTGGTCTTGCAAAGGTTCGACCAGTTCAAGCCCTAACTCCTTATATCCCGACCTCGTTGGGGACATGCAAAGAAAAACAGAGAAAAAGCAGACCACTCTGATACCACTGATCCGAATTTAAGTAGGAACGCAATAGATTATAGAGATAACCATAAACACAGAGATGCGATAACCATAAATACAGAGATGCAGCGGAAATAATACTTCATTTCATTAATGGAAAATACTGAAATATGCTTACAAACAGAAATGGAAAGAAACCAGCTAGGGCGATGGTAGCTTATCTCTGAGAAGAGATGTGGCGGCTACATGCCTCTGAACTGTTCTCAACTGTGTTACAATGAGGCTCGAAGGCCTATTTATTCTTGAGAAACAATGGAAAACCCTTCACATTCCAAAACCTAACCCTAGAAGATGAAACGCCAAATTGTGGGCCCCGTTTGTGTAAATTGGTACATCAATTTCCTGGGGTCGTAACTTTGGCATACGATCTCCGTTTGACGCGCACGATAGCTCGTTAGAAAGATCTATCTGAGTACTACCACTTTGGGAGGCAACATGGGTCCATGGACCCATGTTGCCCTAGATTCCCAAAAAAACGTTGTTTAGGGCCTCAAAACGGCTCCGAAAGTTCAGGACCCGAAAAACTGCTAAAAATAGTAAATTGTGCTACAATTTAGGAAACTGAAAGAGCTGAAAGAGACAGTTGTGGGCGTCCAAATGGGATAGGTGGGTGGCCACCAACATCCACCTGGATCATTCAAGGACCACCGTATCAAGGAAAACCCAACACCCACTAAGTTCAACCTTCTGGGTGAATGGGTCAATCTCACTCTCAACCAGTTCAACCTTCTGACCAGATGGCTCAACCTCAATTCTCTCAAGGACATTCATATAGGCCTGCTCAACCGGGCACTCAAATGATTTTTGCTTCTCAAGCTCAACCCGGCTTTTAGCTCCAGGCTGGGCTCCAGACCCAATCTGGTCTTCAAATGCAGGTTGGATCTCAATCCCAACCCGCCTATCAAACGTAGCCTGCCTCCTAGGCTCAGTTTGGAGCCCAGCCGCCTTATGGTTTCCAACAATACCAAGGGCAAACTCAATTTGCCCCGTATCAAAATTATGAGCAACTGCGGGTGAGTCCTTATCAGAATTACCAGCAACCTTATGTTGCTCCTGCAGGCCAAGTTGGTAATCAATGGAATGTTGGGGGGCAAATCCAGGGTCAGCCATCCTATAACCCCTATGGACAAAATCCCTACGGAAAAAACCCTCCTGGGCCAAATCTGTCCGGACAAAATCAATGGGGGCAATCAGCAGCTGGCTAGAACTCTCGTACTACCTCCTACCCGTGGCCTCAGATGTCCTTTAACCCTCAATTACCCTTTTTAGCAATGTTGGAATTACCGGATGTGTCCAAACTGACAAATGATCCTATTCTTCATAATCCGTGTTGGCCCCCGGTTCCGACTAAAATTCCCGGTGATTGTCCCAAATTCGATGGTAAAGCTGGAGAAGATCCCCAAGCTCACGTCAGGACTTATCATCTCTAGTGTTCGTCGAATTCATGGCTTGATGAATCATCTATCTCCACCTTTTTCAACGGACCCTCACCGGCTCCGCTGCTAAATGGTATATTGAGTTAGCTCGCGGATCTTTTCAGGATTTTAACTCGTTGGATATGGCATTTTTAACTCATTTTCAGTTGTCGATCCGATATGAAACTGGCACACACCTCCTGAAATCCTTAAAACAAACAACGGCTACGCATATCTCTGATCATATCCATGAATGGAGACGGCATCGTCGTTTGATTAAGTTTTGGATTCCCGATCACCTTCTCACAGATTGGTTCACGACCTCATTCGTCGGTCTGATAGCATGGGACATTGCTATGGGGGCATGTGTAACTGAAGAGCAGGCTATTGTGCGTGCTCAGTACCTTGACTTGGTTCACTCCCAGTCTGGTACACTATATGATTATTTCCCTGATGCCCCGAGACCTGGAACTTTCAAAGCCCCGCCGACACCATCCGTTGATGGTGTCATTGGTTCTGTTAATCTGCCTTCTAAGAAATCCTCCACGAACCCTAGGAAGCAAAAGTCGAATGCTCCGAATGAAAATACTTCTTAGGCGGTATCTAATCCTAGTAATACTTCCGAGATTAATGCTATCCAGTCCACCATGGCGGACAAAGCCTCGAAAGGAAAGAAGAAGGGAAAAGGAAAGAATAAAGCTGATCAACCTAAGCAGGATTCCCCTAAACCTCCACCTAAGGAAGGTGCCAAACGCAAACCCAAGTATCCTTGTCTTATCTGTGATGAGTATCACTATACCAAAGACTGCCCAAGGCGGTTTGAAGTTAGTCGTTTGTTGAAAGGTGCTCCCAGGACTCCTGCCGTGCTCAAAGAGCCTTTTCCCTCACAGCAAATGTAAATGGTGGCCGATCCATCCCAATCCTCTTCTTCCTTTAGTTCTCAAGTATTTATGGCTGGGATGATTCCCGTACACATTAGTACTCGGGTAAAATAGTATCCATCACCTGCCGGGAAAGAGCTTGAGGTTCCCTCTAGCGCTCCTTCGCCCAGTTGTGGTCCGCTCCATATCGAGAGACCTAGCACTGAGGTGCCCGTCTGACCCCCTCCTAAAGGTGTACTCCGGAAATCTTCTTACAACCCTACTGCCTGTGCTGCTCAGCACTATAGCATCGTTGAGGACTTAGCCCAGGCTCCATCCGCTATGTCCGCTCTAGAAGTTCTCCAAATTTGCCCCTCTCAGAGGAAGTCCTTGCTATTGGCCATCAGTGGCATTGACCCGGCTGACTCGGATCTGATTACTTTTGACCTAGAAAGCCATATACCGAGACTACCTCACCAAATTTCCTTCCTTATTCAGGTCATCATCAATTCCAAAATGATTCATCGTATAGTCATTGATGAAGGCGCTTCAACTTGCATCATGTCTATTGCTTGTTGGAAAGCTATTGGTTCTCCGACTCTGAGCCAGTCTCCTACAACCTTGGAAGCCTTTGATGGGAGAGAGTCTCGCCCTTATTGTATACTCCAACGTTTGCCCATTACTCTAGAAGGGAAGACGGTTGAAGTGGAAGTTGAAGTTGGTGATGCTAATCTTACTTACAACCTCCTTCTGGGATGCAGCTGGACATACGCCATGCCAGCCGTGGCTTCATCTCTATTTCATGTCATTCGTTTCCCTCATTAGGGGAAGATTGTCACAGTGGACCAGTTGTCTTTCTTCGCCTCCTCTTCCGAAGGCAACGTGCCCTTTGTGGAGCATACCTCTATCCCATGTGAGAGTGTGGGAGCTGGACTTTTTAAAGATCCTACCCTTATGGGTGTTTTTTCACTCCCACCTCCTAACGTTGCTCCTATTAATATGATCTCTGTTCGCTTTGATCCTTAGGTCCTCCCTCCCGTTGATCAGATAGACTCATGGGGCGATGAGATGTCGTTGAGTCCTGCCGAGCTCAACTACGTCGAAATTGTTACCGCACCAACTCCGCCTTCTGAACCTGCACTTTCAAGCAGGGCTCTCGACTCGTACACTCATTCCCCTTGGCTTGGAAATGGCCCTTCTTCAGACCCTTTAAATAAAATATTTCCTTCTGATGAAGCTATTATCGAGACCATGTCTCTTGCGAAACCCCCTTGGTCTGATCATCACCATCGTTCCTCGTTTCTCCCTGCCCACCGGGAAATGCTCACCTGTCTCGAGCTGTTTGCTCCTTGTCTCCCATCCCAATCCCTTCAAACACCCGTTCAAGTTCATCAAGTGTCTTCTGAAGGGAACATGGGGAACATCACACAAACCCAGCCGATCGACATCTTTGTGGCGCAATTTTTGTTTAATCATGTTATTTCATGGTTCGGAGTTCCTCAGGCTATCGTCACTGATCACGGGAAGCATTTCCATAATCACATGATGACTGAGCTAACAATCCAGCTAGGCTTGCGGCATGATAGTGTGACTCCATACTATCCTCAGGCTAATGGCCAAGTAGAAGCCATCAACAAGGTTCTAGTTACGATGCTTCAACGTACCGTTGGGATGCACAAGTCTAACTGGCACTTGATGTTGTTCTCTGCCTTGTGGGCCTACTGAACCTCTGTGAAGGATGCCATTGGTTTCACTCCATTTCAATTAGTTTATGGACTGGAAGCTACCCTTCCAATCGAGTGCGAGATCCCTTCTTTGAAATTAGCTGTCGAATTACTCCCCAACACTACTTCGGTAGAAGAACACCTTCTTTACCTAGAACGGCTGGACGAGACCCGTCAGCTAGCCTCTCTAGCTATTGAAGCATAGAAGAAGAGAGTGAAAACTCACTTCGATCATACTATCCATCCTCGTTCTTTTGTTGAATGAGATTTAGTCCTACTCTATGAACAAGCGAATGATAAGCTGGGGGCAGCCAAATTCGAGCCCATGTGGCACAGGCCTTATATTGTAAAGATATTTTTGCAGAAAGGGGCCTACGAGCTAATTGATTATGAAGGGAATCCTCTCGATAAGCCCCGAAATGGGCTTTACTTGAAAAAGTATTACACGTGAATTTCATGCACTTTGGGTTGTACATAAGTGTGTTTTTAGTAGGTGTGTTGTGTGTGTGTTTTCATGTTTTGGCTTGGTGTGTAGGTGTGATTACCGCTTATTATGTCTTTTGCTTCTTATGCAAATGTCTGGTGCACCTTACGTTGGTTTCCCTGATGGTGCCTAACGCAGTACCTGCAACTTGTCCTCTGCGGCATGGGTGATCTACGATCCTCATGGTGAGTTGATAAACCTTCAAGGTGTTTGTTTAGGTTGTACCATGAACAATGTCGCTGAATATAGTGTTGTTATTGAGTTACTAGCCGAGGCGATTAATCTCGGTATTCGTACATTGGTTGTGAACCTGGACTCTCAGCTTGTCGTCCACCAGCTCAATGGGCGATATTCCGTCAGAGACCATCGGATTTTAAGGTTGTATTTACGTGTTAAATTGTTAGAGAGGAATTTTGATTTCATTACATATCAGCATATTCCACGACGATTAAACACGTTAACTGATGCATTGGCTAATCATGTATTAGACAGACATTTGTGTAACATGTAATCAAAATAGCATACAAGAAGCATATAAAACACAATAATAAACCATAGGAATATATATATATATATATATATATATATACATAGGATATATATATATATATATATATATATATATATATATATATATATATATATATATATCGTGTGGCGCACCGAGGCGCTCAAAAAATAAGTGTACATGTCCCAATAGAGTCTGTGTTCTCCATACATCTGAGACACATGTCTCTCAAAAAATCACCAGCAGGAAATAAAAACCTAGGTGTCTACTGTGGTGGGTTATGCTCCCTATAGCATACCACTGCCTGTGCCACCTGCTTTAATAGGCAGTGCACCCTGGGTTCCACTCCTACTGTGTGGATCTGGAACGCTATGGGGACCTCCTCGATCCCCATGTAATCTGGAATCCCTGCTGTCATGACCTCAAGGTTCCAGGCCACTATCTCCACTGTATCATCAGCTGGAGGAGCCAAGGCTAGTGCTGCAATGCCCTGCGCATCCCTTCGCGCCTCTGGAGCCAGCCTGACGGGTCTCACTAGTCCTCCACTTGCAAACCATAGCATTAGTCATTAGGACATATACATAATAAATAAATAAAAAACATCATAAAAATAATAATGCAAAAAATGTGATCAAGTGCCTTACCACCGTCATCCCACTACTCTCCAGCGGACAGTTGCATGTCAGGATCTCTGCGGAAGTCCATGCTGGCATATGGCCAATCCTCCACGAAGATCGTCTGGCGCTCCAGCCACTCTCGGAACAATGTCCCCCACACCACTGGTCATCTGCCACCTCCTCGTGGCATGACATGTGCCCACCGTGTGGCCCTAATCTCACGTGGTCTGGGCAAATCCAAATCTGTGTCCTGTAACTACAGTTTCGGCACCCGCTCCAGCATGAGCAGGACTAAGATGGATCCATAACCAAACTACTTCGTCTCTCTTCGATGGCAGTTGGTGAGTTGCCTCTTCATGTTCGTCGTCACCGTTTCTGCCCAATTAAACATGGTTGGATTGAGACATTCGAGATCCAACCGGAGATGGGTCTTCGAAGCCTCATGTCGAGCTTGGGAGCCCGCTGCCCGTGTCACCATGAAAATCATAGCACGAAGGACTACGTCGTCCACTGTTGGGATTGCCACCTTCCCACTCCTCGTCTTGCGTGCCCGTGGGCACACTTGAGCCATCAGCATCTCTAAGGAATCACCCCTGGGTCGCTGCCCCTCTAGAATGGGCCTCTCACCTCGACAAGACAGCCCGGTCAAAAAATATATGTCTGTAGCATCAAACTTGATATCCCGGCCTCGGATGATGAATTTCCCATCTGTGGGATTCCAAGCCCAGATCAGTAGCTCCAGCAAATCAGGTTGTGATCGGAGATGCGGAGTTAGGAAGAATTTGAGCAATCCGCATGCTCGTAATGCATTTCGGCACCCCGCATCGGCGAAAGCTTCTATGTCATTGTCATCATGCATCTGTTCTTGCCAAACAAACTCCATTATCACCTGCATGACGAAAAAAATCAAATTAGCACTTCGTTTACCAAATTCAACGCGTAATTTGCATAAAAAATAAGTTCGCGTCGTCATCGCGTCTGTTTTAAATGCGAGGCCGCTAGTTGTATTTTTTCGCGGTCATCACGGAAGTACATCACTTTTCCGCAATGATCGGAGCGCATTATGTGTCAATTTTTTCGGCCATCGCGGACCCAAAGGCTATACCCGCGATGACCGAACAGCGGAGCTCTGTCCAAAAACCCGCCTTAACTAACACATTTAACGTTTAAAATGCATGAAAAATGTATGGAATTGAAGTGCAGGACAAGGACTAATTACCTGGAACAATTTTCGAGGTGAATGATGGATGAACAAAGCTAAATTTAGCTCGCCAACTTTGGTGCTCCAAAATGCTCCACAGTGAAATGAACAGTAACTATGGTAAAAATGGTTGGATTAACCCCTTTTTATAGTAATTTTTGGAAATAAATGTGGGTTTTTTCTCATTTTTTGTCACATGGATAGTCAAAATATGGTTTTTAACTATGTTTCTATGTATATTGTTCATTTTATATCGAATGAGTTCATGTTTGACGTGCTTTGTGCAGAGCTTCAGGGGGTGGAATTATGTCTGCTTCGTGAGCACTTGATCTGAAAAATTCATCTTTAAGCTCTTTTCCGACTTGAAAAATGAAAAGATAGCCGAGTTTTTCCTCTTGACTCGTTGAAAGAAGTAAGAGGCGGCCGCCTTTAAGCTCTTTTTTGACCGTGTAAAAACGAAAAGATTGCCAGGCCTTTGTCGTTTCAAGCTCGTTATTGGTTACGAAACGACGTGATTCCGACCGCTTTTCTACTTTTTTGGGTCAAAGCCACTAGTTACGAAAAGTACTCCTCGATCGTAATGGTCGTGCGGTTCTTTTGAGTATCGTTTTATACTTTTTCGGGCTCGAGAGACATAAATTTACGAAAAAGGACCCCCCTGGAGTTTTCTTTTCCGTGTCTTTTTCAAACTCTCTAAACATGAAAAAGACTCCGAGTTTCACTTATGTCGGACTCGTTAAACCCTGGCGACATTGGACTCGTCACCATGATGAGGCTTGAGCTTCTCCTTCCTTTGGCTCATTAAATTATTACTAGGTTGGACTCAACAATAGGTTTATCATTGATTGTCTATGGCAGCTAGTCACTCTTGAACATCGACACTTTTGCTTCCTGTCGGGTTGGGACACCCATACATCGTCATTTGGCCTTTCGCAGGTTTGGGTTGTCATTTAGCCTCATTCCATCTGAGTCACACCATCTCCATCGAGCCTCTGATCCCTTGGTATCTGAATGTTGCAACCCTCCAAAGTTGTGTCACTGACATGTTCAAGAGTATAATCCTTCTGCAGTTTACACCCTCGCTTTCTCCTCTGATAATCTGTTTCGCCATCTGCCACTTATTACTTATCTCGTGTTTTTGATGGGGGAAACATTATGGCCCTCCTGCGATGGGTCGTCTCCTATCAACATCAGCTCATTATCCAGGAGATTGATCTAGAGATCCCCTTTAGTACCTTAGAGCTTGCATGCCTCAATGGCAAGTTCTTCACACCTAATGGTCGACTTACATCATTGGTCGTCGATTGGGTGATTCCATGAGTGTTCGACTTCAGCTCCTTTTTCACACTTCATGGATTGTGCTAGACAGTACCTTGAGAGCCATTCGCATTATTGGTGGTTTCTCTCACACTTGTTAACGGTTTTCATCAGCGACCGGTAATTAGGAAATTTTCTATCATGCTCAACCTCAGCACATCTATTCACATGTTAGAATCTGTACTATGATCGGATGGGTTCAAGACCCTGAACTCAGATTACATATTTTTGAGTTGCATGGATTGGTTTATGATTACATGAATCATTGATGGGTGGTTGCGACCATACCTGAGTCTTCATGGATGGCTGCGACCATACCTTTATCATCATCATGGTCTCATTAGCTGGATGGCTGCGTCCATACCACAGACCTATTTCGTATGTCTTTTGGATGGCTGCGCCCATGCCTAGACTACATGTACTTCATTATCAGAGATATCAGTTGTACTTGCGTACAGGTTCTTCCAGATGGTGTTACAGCTCAGCCAATTTCGTAAAGCATTTCACCCCTCCCGCTCTCTCGGGCTTCATACTTTAGGGGGCATCTATTACATAGTAATTTGTCACTGTCTTCATCCCAATCTTCCTACTGTGTCATGTGTCCAAAGTCATTCATGCTTATGTTAGACAAATGCTCTCTGATGTTGCCAAATGACCCACTTTTCCTAAGTTATCTGCCTCATCGCGTCTGTTGGCTAAATAAACGCACTGAAGGGTGCTATTAAACAGTCCAGAAGCACTACCATTGTGGAAGTACACCTGATTCCCGCGATGGTCCGATTTTATGTGCCAGCGCGAGGTCGCTTGTAATCTTCAGCGATGACCTAACTAACTATATTGTTCAATAGCAATGTTAGCGTAGAAGATCAGTTATGCCCCCGCGATGATCTAGATTGGGCGAATTTGTTCCAACAGTCGGCCTTCTAGATGACTCCAGACCTAGTTGTTGGCATAGTTTATGTTGCCCTCCTTTCTCTGGCATGGTTGTTCCGTCGTTTGTTCTACCTTCCTTGGAGATAAGCTCACTCTTCCACCTTTCATGGAGACTCCTTCTCTTATTTAAAGTCTCACCATTGCTATGTGCTACTAGTTTTTTGGAATAGTTGCTTATAGTTGGCTAGTGGAGCAGTGTTGTTAGTGTTTGTGAGTTTTCTAGATAGCTGGTGTGAGTGTGACAAGTGTGGGATTGTTGATAGCTTGAGGAAGGTTGTGAAGTTCCCTTAATCTTGTGTAAAACTTGTGAGTGAGAGAGACTTATATGTTGGGAGATCCATCTTCAAAGAGTGAATGCTTGAGGAACATGCTGGCTGGACCCTTCTGAGAAGGCTTGTGACGTCAAGACTTTGGTTGTAAGCTTACTCTTATTTCATTATTAATACAATCAATGATGTTTTCCTATGTCTTGTATGTAATGTACTTGATAGCTCATGACTTCTTGACTTTGTGAGTAAATAGATCATTGTTGTTCTGGTTACGTGATTTGTTGTATTTCCTTTGCATTATTTCAGGTTGATCACTCGTTAGGAGAAGGAAGCAGAAGCTGGAGCAGTGCAACGGAACTCCATCGACCACCGGTTGAGGTAGGCCTCCAACTATGACTGTTTAAGGAAAGCTATTGTTGATATGTCCTTGTTTGTGACTAGACCCACTCTAGGGCTAGAGGGGTTGCCTTTGTCCCCAGAGCGAGCCAACATGATGCAGGGAGAAGCACCTTCATCAATGACAATTCTATGTATACCTTTACCTTTCAAAAAAATTTGCACTTGAAATGCAAGCTGGTGGGAAAGGGGAGGTTTACACTTTTCCATGTCAAAAATTGCAAGCATGGAATCCTGTGGGTCGATACCACCAATAGCTTAAAGCAAAGCTTCCCTTTGTGTTGGCCATGTTTGTAATACTTCGAGCGTCAACATAGCCGATGACACTTGCGCCAAGTCTTTTACAATGTTGTAGTTTTGGGTGGCACGTGCAAATGTATTGTGCGTTTTGTGTCAAAGTGCCCCTTTGGGGGGGGAAATTACAAGGTTAGCAATCGACTGTCTGATATGAAAATCGTTGGGCCGCGGTGGGTTTTGACTTGAGGAAGGTTCCTTTGCATGAGCAACAGGAGCTCCATAGGATTTGGCTCTTGTTTGTAGATCTACCATTTCAAAGGTGTAAATGGTAGAAGATCCTTCACCAGCTAAAGGATGTTGTGAACCACTGTTGGCCACTTGCGGGGGTTGGGGTTGGTTTGCAATAAGGTTTTGCTGCTGTTGAGCGGGAAAAGGATTATTAAGGACAGTGGGGGTCTTACCAGTATCCTTTTTAGAAATGTATTTTGTGCATTCCTAAAGATGTGGGCAGTGATAGGTCATGTGGTATTCAACACATATTTTGCAAGGGAATCTAGCGAGTTTATCCTTTCCATCATCAAGAGGCACAGCGGCCTTCTGTTTTAGGCTTTGCTTCTTTGTTGATTGGTCCTCAGAAGGAGTAGTCTTTTTCTTATTCTTCTTGTTATTACCACCAGGTTTTTGCGTAGACTGCACAAAGTTTATCGCAGTGGTAGGAAGAGCAGTCGATTTGGTAGAGGGGTCCACTGACATCTGGGCAATGCGACCACTGATTTTTTTTACATAAGCCCAGAGGTTGCGCCAATAATCCCATCAGCGTGCGCTCTGGGATGCTGAGTAGCAGAAACATTGCAGTTACGAGGAGCATTGGGGATTATGTCATAAAGAGTGCCAGACTGTAATATATCAGATCTAATTGTTGGGCACGACATATGGATTGGTCTTCTGTGACCGCACCACCTAAAGCGACATCTTTAGTGATTTGTGGGAGTAGGGACTTGCAAAACCATTTCGCTAAGAGATAGTATGAGAGGGGAGCTTTGACTAACCTTCACCTACGTCTCCATTCATGTATATGATCAGAGATGTGGGTGGCGGTATCCTGACGTAATGAAGTGAGGAGCTTTGTCCCTGTCTCATAGCGGATGGGTAGCTAGAATTGCTTTAATAATTCTATCGCTAAAGCATTGAAGGTATTTACTGACATGCGTGGTAACTCAATGTACCACTTAGTTGTGTTGCCAGTGAGGGTGCGTGGAAAAATATGTAACTAGACACTATCGTCCACCATGGAGTTGGAAACACACCGAAGATGATAGGTGGTGATATGAGTGCCTAGATCCTCCCCTTGTCTCCCTTCAAACTTGGGGATGTCTGTTGGTATTTTATGCGGTATCGGTGGCCAAAATAAGTTATGATAGATGGGGTCATTTGTAAGTTTGTACAAGTCGGGGATATCCAACGTTGCCAAGAAAGGCAGAGTGTGTGGTGCCCCCGACTCAGACCAAGGCGATGACATATGACTTGAGGATCCTTGCGGTCCTGCCATCGTTTGAGTCCCAATATTATACATAGGATGTGTGGTATAGTAGTTTCCTTGGGGTATGGCATTGTAGTGTGGATTTCCATGGGGGATCTGATGTTGGGGTATAGAATTGCCCCCAGGATAAGAAATGCCCCCTTGACTCATTTGAATTTGTGAGTAGGGTGCCCCCATGGATTGTTTGGGACCTCCTTGAGGATTCCTGCCCACCACAAAACCAACCATATGTTCCTGATTAACATAAGGAACACTCATGTCAATCAATGACTAACCATGCATGCCTAAGAATGGAGGGGGAACTGTTACGTTCCCGACCGATATGTGCATATTGGGAATGCCCCCAGATACTTGAATCTAGGGGTTTGAACTATACAATGGTTTCCGACCATATTGTTGGTGGACGGGAACTACGCTAATAGTGCTATATTGAGAATTATAAGGAGTGTTGTATGTACCACTTGTCAAAGATATACAGTTTGACACTAAGGGGGTGGAACCTAGCATCAGCTAGGTTCCACTCATGGAGGGTGTCATGTGAGTGGTTGTACCTGGGACAAATGGGATAGCGGGGTTCGCCATCAATGGTGTGGTGGTGATTGTCGACTGGGGAAGTGGTGGAGGACCAAAAGTGTCCACAAAGTTCCACGACCCGTTAGTCATCGACGGGATGGATGGAAATGTTCCAACTAAAGAGACAGGGAGTACAGGTGCCACGGGAACCAAGAGTGGGTCCAACGGATTCGTGAGCGGAGGGTTAAAGGGAGGAAGAAATCCTTCGGTAAAGAAATCCTCCGACAAACTTGAATCGTTGGTTGTCCAAACAGATTCTGTGTGAGATCTAGGAGACTGATTCCCCGAAGATGGGGAATCCGGTTCACTGGAGCTCGGCAGATCTTCCACAATGAATGGAGGAAATCCTAACAATCGTCTATATTGATGACGAGGGCCTAATGTAGCCACGGTGACTATAAATTTTTATCAATAAATTTTATCGTGATATTTGTTAAAGTCTCAATGATAGCACACGGGTACCTAAAAAATATTAAAAAAACACTAAGTTGATCAATCAGCAAATAGAGGGAAATGACCCTGTCTGACAAGCACCAATCACTAGAGATGAAACCCAATATATGAATGAATAACAAAGAGGGCTGGCCAAATTTACAATTACGGTTACTCTAGAGCTTCGCTCGAACCTCAGATTGAGGGGCCAACTACTCTCATGAAGATGAGCACCCTCCCAAAAACTAAAGACAGAGTAGGTCCATCTATGTTAGGTACCAGGGAAGCCCGCCCCAGTCACCTTGTGTAAGTCCCTAAAAGATTGGTCACTAAGGATACCTCAGATCATAGACACTACTGGGGGGGGCATAGTCATAGATAGTACACTGTGTGGGCAAGATACCTGAGTCCCCGACTCAGCTCCGAAATCCCCGAAGGGATTCCTAATAAATACAATACCCAAAGGAGTTGCAAGCAAAGGCGGGCTACCTTCACTTATAGTCCGATGTTGTCTCATATTTAGCTCCGCTTTGATTAGAGTGGTCCCAGTAGTATGAGTGCAGAAGGAATTTTCTCTCTTTTAATGACACTAGTTTTGGTTTCTGATCTTGGGCAGCTTACTCACACTACCTATCCCAAGATCCTAGCCTGAACTAATGTTTTTTTTCTCAATAAAGAGTTACTGATTGATTTCAGGTAAATTTTATGTGTACTTTTTTAGTGTCTTCGGTAGGGAAGTTGACGTATGAAATGTGATGGGACTCTGACTCAAAAATCATGCACAAGACAATGTTTTAAAAAATATTCAATTCGATGAAAACAAGTTGTATTCTATAGGTGAGAGTCTTTCACATATTCATATTTGTTTTATGCATCTTAGTCATTATAACACATGCAAAACCAACAGAAATATTTCCAATGCTTTCCTAACAACTATTTGAAACCAAAATAAAGTAGCTTTTAACCAGCTAAACAAAAGAATGAATAAAAAATGTGGATCTTTCTTTCATAAAAAATGTTTTAAGAAAGAAAGAAAAAAACTATTTCCTAAAAAAAAAAATCTTTAAGGACATCGATATTGCTAACAAAATGTAGTGGCAGACCCTCTTTTAGTCCATGAGCAGGCTTCCTATCCCCTTGAGTTTGCAGACACAGCTGCATATCAAGATTTTAAGGGACTAACGCTTTGTAGTAGTGGCCACAGAGAGTTACTGGGTCTACTAACGCTCTGTTTGTGCAGACACCTAGCTTTATAAAGCACTGTGTAGTCTGCTAACCTGTGTTAGTGTGGGAAAACAGCTCAAAACAAGGCCTTTTGGATCAGATTCAAAGCTAAATATGTGAAGGCAGAATGCAACAAGGTTTTGGTGGGTCAAAAAGGGAATGCAGAAGTATAGGGAGGTCTTAGAAGGAGGAGGAAACTAAGAACTGTCCGGGTAAACCGGGAACTAGATGTAGAATCCCCAGCGGAGTCGCCAATTTTTCTATAGGATAAAGTGCACGGTGTATGGAGAATGGAGATACCCTCAAAGATCTTCCCGAGACCTTTGGCATACTGTAAGATTATCTGCAACCGTCACAAAGTTACATGCATGTTCATAAACAATAACTAACTATCAAAGTAGGACAAATAGATTACCTCAATCCTCCGTGTAGATTTTCTGGAGAGAGCAATGCAGCTAGGTGGAAGTCTCCTGAGCTAGCTCCAGATCAAGTCCTGCACATAGAAGAGACAAGCATAATCATAGCATACAACCTTGATAACTAATACATGAATACATAAAATAACATCTATTTACACATAACTAAGCTACTCATGCTAAGAGGTATTGGACAAACAAGCTAATGAATGATAGTACCAACACCACAGAGTAGACGGTACAATTGTAGCTCTATATTAATGTCAGAAGAGTGATTACAACCATCTGTTGCATTAGCCTTCCCTTACCCCTCCAACTTCTTTCTCTCTCTCCCTTCTTACCAACTTCTTATGATTTGAGACAATGCTCAACAATCAAGTATGCTATCCTTTCAAATGCTCTGACCTCTATCACCATAGCCCTAACTTTGCTTATGTATGCATTGAGTTAGGGTTGCCAAATTCCTCCATGAGTTTCTTAAGGTAAAAGCAATGAAGCTGCAATGATTTTCAGCTCTTTCCCATTTGCCTCCTTCAATAGGATTAGAAATCCCCCAAATAGGTCGAACTTGAGATGTTTCCTTGCTTTTCTTGAGTAGATTTAGGAGCAAATATCTAAATATTTATGAGTCAATTCGCTCCTTTGACCTTTAGAACTTCATTAGGATCCACTAATGTTGTTCCCGAACTAAAAACTAGAGTTAGTAGGGTCACTAATGCACCCTTAGGCTTACTGAGAAGCTTTATAAAGCAAGTTGTCAGTGTATAGCCATCATTAGTGTGGAAACAAGGCATGTGATATTGGTCTTTGCTTCAGCTATCATGTCTTTCCCCTCTGAGCTGATGAGGGGGTCAATTTGTTGTATAACAATTTGTGTCACGATCTTGACTACAGGGCTATGGATGTTATAGATGGCATACCCTTGCTTCTTCTTCTCCAACTTAAACTTCTTTTTCATTTCCTCCGCGAGGGCCAACTCGCGACCTTTTCCCTCTGAAATGTTTGCTAGATCCTCCCCGGAGCAAGGTAGCTGTGTAATTCAGTGAATCAGATGGTATGTGATGGGGATGGGCTCCTCCAGCCATAAGCACCCATCATGCACCAAGTAGAGTAGCTGCATGATGAAAAAAATGGTCATTGGGGCACGGTGGTAATGCGGCACCCAAAGCAGGTTCAGCAACCCTGCTTTCTCGACACCTCTGAACAAGTTCCACAGCTCCAATTAAATCAGCGTCTATCTTCTAGCGCATTAGCTTCACAGTTGCTAAATGCAGGAACTTCTCGTGGTCTACAAGGTCCCAATCTTCAAATTTCAACATGGGAACCCATCCCAAGTGTGCTCCCTCAAAAATAATATCGTCTAGGAGTAGCGGAGTTTGCAGAGAGCTCTAGCTCTGATCTATATCCTTCGGCACCTTGGCTTTACCCTTACGCTGAGGCACATATTCAGGTAACCGGGTAATAGGGTCCACACCCTAGGTTTCAACTTCCATCTCTACATCCTCGCCCTCCTCATCCCCTAGGATTTCTTTAGACTCCTCTTCATCAACCTCCAAATTAATAGCCTCCCCCTTTTCCTGCAAGGTGAGCTTGGTCGTTAGTGGATTTTGGGGTGAGACGCACACCAGGATCATGGCCTACTTAACCTTCTTAGGTCTCGGTGTTCATGGTGATTTAGGGACCTCAATGATTATTCCAGTGCTCTCTAGTGCTTCCACTTCCACAATTTCCTGTGCGGCTTCCTCAGCTATCACTACTCCTGTGTCCATGGCTTCTTCGGGTGTTGACATAGCACTACTCCACAGTTCTTTCAGTGTCTCTGGTAGTTTCTCAAACAACGAATTCGCTTTCAGAGTCTCGAATAAGTCTCGGTTCATGAATACTCGAGCGCTCAGCAACTCAGTTCTCAAATTTTCAAGTGTTTTTTGATGGACAGCCACTTGTAATTTATAGCGCCTTTTGAATTTGAATTCGACCGTTCCCCCCACATTCGGTCCATTAATCCTAGATTAGCGGAATATTTTCAAGAATCTAGCCCATAAATTTCACCTTAAATGTCTGCCGCCCGCTCCATTTGGCCTCAAACCAAGCATAAAATCGTGAATAGTGACTTTAACGGTCACTTTCCGGCAGACCTGTGCGCCAGTGCAGCTATCTTCGTGTTGTCATGGACCTTGTGACACTTCGCTACTCCATGCAATCCTGACATCACACAGTTCCCGGGCATAGTAGTTTATAGTCCCACACCTCCTTTCAGTTGCCTGGAGCACTAAGACTGTGCTACTTCCAATAGTCACATCGTCAAATCGCCAATGTATGGCTTCAAGTGAATGCCATTCACCTTTCCTGTGAAGGGTTCTCCATTTAACTTGACCAGATGTATCGTGCCTCCCTCGGTAATCTCATTAATAATATATGGCCCTAACCAGTGCATCTTGAACTTCCCTAGGAATTTATCAAACTTACTATCATACAACAACACCAGATCGTTTACCTTGAATGTGCGCAGCTTGATGTGTCAGTCGTGCCATGCCTTTTCACGCTGTTTTTGGACCTGCTGGTGAAATCTAGCCAAAAATCATTCTTCTTCAAGCTCATTCAACTACTCGAGCCTCTCCTCCAGGGTTCCATGATCCATCATACCTGTGAGCACTGCTATGCGCAGACTAGGCACGATGTATTCCATAGGCATTATGGCTTCCGCTCCATAGACAAGCCTGAAAGGTGCCTGTCCCGTCAGTTTCTTGCATGTCATTCAATAAGCGCATAACACTACAGGTATTCGTAGATCCCAATCACTTCGTTGTGCATTGCATACCTTGGTCAGTGCGTTTTCAAGCACTTTGTTGAATGCCTCCACTGTCCCATTAGCCTGTGGGTGATAAGGTGTGCTCTTTTGGTGATACACATGAAATTCCTTCGTTAGTGCGTTGATCGTCTCATTCAAGAAGTGGGTGCTGCGATCGCTCATCAAGATCTTCAGACATCCAAATTGCGTCAGTGCATGTTCAAATAGAAACTTTGCGCAGTCGCGCCGGTGAAATCCTTCACCGGTTGTGCCTCTACCCAATGAGTCAGATACTCTGTCACAATGATAATATACTTCGCACCTATCTTTCCTTGAGGTTTAATGGGTCCTACAAAATCTATTGCCCATTTTTCGAAAGGTTGAAACACCATTTGTGGATTCAAAGGCATTCCATCCCTCTACGATGGCCTGCCTACTCTTTGACATACATCGCATGCCTTGTAATATGCTTTTGAATCCTGATGAAGGGTTGGCCACCACAACCTGTTGGGCATGGAACCCCCCCCCACAACATGTTTTGGGGCTCAAAGCCCAAGTTTTGGTCAAAGGTTTTGCAAGACTCCGTGAATTGTGGGCGCGGAGTGTGAAGTATAGGTTAAGTCATAGGGCTGTCTGCCTTAAAGTAATGTAATGTAATGTAAACTCATGTCAGCCTACCCATGGTCCGTGGACCATGGGATTGTATAAATAGAGCGAGGCTCTAAGTTGTAAAGATAACTAAGGAATTAGAGAGAAGAATATGAATGGTTCAAGCTTAGAGTAGGATTCTAAGTGTATTGGGTCGTAGTAGTAGGAAGAGGCTCTGCAGCTGAGTGCGCAGAGGCCTAGTAGAGTCCATAGTTGAGTGCGCGGACCCCTGCAACTGAGTGCGCAGGGTGGTGTCGAGTCTGTAATCAGGATTGAAGATTAATAAAGAGAAGTTGATTCTTATTTCTGTGTATTTGTTGTACATTGCCTTCTTTACGTTTATATTGGTTTATTTATCGCGCGCACTGATATGATTGTTGAATATGTTGTAATAACCATTAATCTTACACACACAAGTTAAGTAATTGGGTAATAACAAATTAAATAGAAGGGCACTTGGGTATTATATGAGTTGCACCCTGAGTAGGGCTGCGCGGAAACAATAGCACAGGTTGCGAAGGAATAACAAGTGCGCATAGTGACATACACGCAGGGTCAAACCGCGGACCTCTAGAAGCCCATCAAACATCCCCAGGGTGCGGAAACCTGGTTCTAGCACCCTCCCATACTACTTCAGGTGAGACCTTAGTCCGCGCTCCGTGGACTATTTCCGAAAGGGACAATAGTACTAGGATTTGCTTGGCTAAATCACCTCTGAACCTGGGTCAGGCCCACACAAGCCAACAAATGGTTCCATTGCCAGGACCGAGATCTACATAAAGGATGTTTGATGTTGTGCCACTGGAATCCAACAAAGAAAGAAATTGAAGAGTGATTAGACAAGAATATTCATGAGTTTTTGAAGCAAGAAAACAGAAATCCACGAGTATATAAGGAATAGTGGTTGGAGCGCTACTTGTATACGAAAATCCACGAAATTTATTTTCATCCTTTCTTTCTGAGCTATACGAGTGGATCACGAAGTTAGCAAAAAGTCAGGGAAGGTGTAGGCTCAACAAACCATTAGTGTGGACTTCGAAATTAGTGTGCAAACTAGAAGCATCATAAGATAATATAGTGCAAGCTATGGACCATTAGCTCGATCGAATAATAGGAGGATTTATCATTGAGTTCACGGTCGACACGACCGTCAGCTACAGTGAGGCGGAACAAAATTTTCTCAAGGGACCGCGAGGTAAGTATATTAAATCTTTGAATACTTGGATTAAGATGCTATTGTGTGAAAAGCAGGTTATGCAAATAAATTAATGTTTGGAACTACATGAAGCGGGAAGATCTATAGAAGAGAAAGTAGTGAAGAGTTGGAAAACAGTCCCTTAATTTCACCCTCGCGGAAAAGCGAGGAAGAGCTTGCGAAAGTTTCTCCGAGAAGCGCAGTTAGTCTCATAAGGCAGCGTATTCCACGTTTACCACCTCCACCCACACCGCCACCCGTCTCACCCTCCTCACCTCCATTTCCACCCAGGCCGAAGCGTTGGAAATGGCCGAAGCGTTGGAAATGGCAATGAGATTGCATGAGACCCCTATATAAGACCCTGGGTTGGGAATCCAACAAATCCACGCGCAACTGCAGAATCTATGTCTGGAAATGCAAAGTATGAAACAAGACAGGAAACCTCGGCCATAGGTGCACGAGGAAGTATGGTGCATAAAATGCAAAGGCCAAGGGCACGACAAGGACCATTGTCTAGTGTTTGTGAACTACTTGGAAGGAGGAGGTTCGATGCCATTAAGACCGGAGGCATAAGCAGGGCCGAGCACAGTGTCTACATTATGGTGCGTGATCTACCAAATAGGAGGAAAACACACCATAGATAATTGTCATATGTTGCAGAAGTACATGCAGACATCCTAGCAATTGTTTTGTAATTTTTGCAGGTCGATAGGCCATGACGAATTCAATGTAAAAGCAATGAACTAATGATGGATCATACCCCTGCCTACAAGGTGCAGATCGAAACGCGAGCCCTCAACCCAAATGCAGGGATGGCACGAGCTGGGTTTCAGGGGCGCGGTTGGGGTCGAGGCAAAATGGGGCCAGGAAGGGGTCGCAGACAACTAATTTGTTACAATTGCATAGGGCCAGGGCATTATGCCCACAATCGTACAAACCCAACAAGAATATTATGTTGGTATTGTACTCAGTTTGATCATAAGGTAGAAGAATGCCCTTCGCTGATAGTGGGGATGCGCGAAAAGGGGGTACCACAGCCCACTCTGACCCATAATTTACAAATGATGAGGTATGAGCCGCGCGAAGAAGACCCAAATGTAAACATGATGCTCAAGAGCGGTATGACCACGGGAGGTGATAAAGGGAAGCAACCAGTAGAAAGCGTGTGGGTTCGCAAGGCTCCTACAAAGGAACCCGAGTTCGATTTAGAACACACGAAGGAGACATTCATGGAAGCTAAGAAGAGTTGCATGGAGGCCTCCACTTCAGGTAGTAAGGATCAACTAGAACAAGGAATGGATCCTTCAATGCTTACTACCTTTCTGGAGACATGCATGAAACTATTGCACGACAACAAGGAAGTCAAAGGACTACAGGAACTTATCACTAGGTGCGTAGGGTCAGGAGAACCATGCATGGTCTGGAAACTTAGAAAGCATGCATTGCGCACAGGAAGGGAAATGAGGTTGACTGCGCAAATCGGAGAATATGAAATGGATCAAGTAATCCTGGATCTGGGTTCAGACACGAATCTACTACCAAAGCAAACATGGGAACGCATGGGCAGACCCATGTTACAATGGTCCCCTATTTAGTTACGAATGGCGAACCAACAGAAGATTTTTCCCATGAGAAGATGACAAGGGGTAACAGTCGATATTGAAGGTGAAAGCGTGCAGGTAGATTTTGAAGTGATAGAGATTGTCGATGACAATAATCCCTATCTCGCGCTACTTGGAATAGACTGGGCCACCGATATGAATGGAGTCATAAATATAAAGAAGCACAAAATGATCTTTGAGAAAAAGTCACTACGCGTAGTAGTATGGCTAGATCCAACTGAAGGAGCGCAATACACTGAACCGATGCGCAATGATGATAGTGATGACGATCTCGATTGTATTTACAAGATAACTGTGCAAGAAGAGGATTGGGTGAATCCGACTGCAGGTGGAAGGATTTCATGGGAGCGTGAAAGCTCCTACACTTCGGATTCAGACGAAGAGATAGAGTGATGGCAGAATCAGTTGCACAAAGTAACAACGTTGAACTACAACATGATGATCAAATCATTGCGTTGCATGACAACAAAGGCAAGGGAGCTACCGACATATGATGGATTGTCAGCGGTGGATGAATTCCTGAGTAAATTTGAAAGTGTATTTCCAGAACAGCAGCGATTCGATGCACTAAAGAGGGCATTGTGCGCCACACCCGCACAATGGTGGGGTACGCATCAAGGAAATTTTGAGGACTGGTGTGGATGCAGAAGGATGATGTGCCTACGTTTTGGAAAACTACAAATACGACTAGTAGAAAAATATGACAGACAAGATGATCCCCGCATGCACCTCGTGAAATGGACCAAGGTCTACGGAGAAGAGCCACAGCCTGAATGGGTACATTTATTTTACCATACCCTGGATGTCATACCCATGAATTGGTATACTGATGCGGAGCTCTGCCATGGTACGAGCGAATGGGATGTCTTGTGTGAGGGATTTTTGTTAACATTCACATTTGAAGATCGTTGGTTGGACACTGTTGAGGATGTGCTACAAGCAATAAAAGCCTCTATCTTCAAAATACCACGGGAGCCAATGGGAATACTTTAGCCAGAATGGCGACACAGTTAATCAATGCACTAGAGTGTTATAACGTGAATGTTGAGGAGGATGATGAGGACCCACAGAATATTAAAATTTCAGAAACGAAAGGCTGTCACAATATTCGCGGACCATCACTTAAAGACCCCGAAATCACCACGCTGCTAAAGACGAAGCAGGTCAACATTGGAATGGAGGCAGAGCTGAAGTACGCAATGCTTGGGGACTATTGGGATGATGCCATGGTCGATAAGGTCGCTGAGTTACTCTATGAATACCAAGACTTGTTCCCGACCGAAGTTACGGACTTAAAAGGGATCGTTGGCAATTTACGGATGATGAAGATCACCCTGAAACCCGACGCAAAGCCAGTTAAGAAGCAGTCATACCGCTTGAATCCAAAGTACAAAGAAAAGGTCCACAATGAATTAGACAAAATTCCCACAGCCAGAATTATTGAACCAGTGGAAAAATTTTACTGGGTGAGTCCTATGGTAGTATAGGAGAAAAAACAGAAGGGTGAAATAAGAATATGCATAGACCTCAGGAATTTGAACGATGCCTATGTACACGATCCATTCCCAACATCATTCACAGATGAAGTACTGGAGAATGTTGGTGGTCAGGAAGCATACTCATTCACGGATGGATTCTCAAGGTACCATCAGATCAATATCGTGCCAAGAGATAGAAGCAAAATGACCTTCGCAACAGAATGGGGTTGCTTTCAGTACACCGTTATGCCATTCGGACTGAAGAACAAACTAGCTATATTTTTGCGCATCATGCTAGCCATGTTCAAAGAATACATCCACTAGTTTTTGGAGGTCTATTTGGATGATTGGGCTGTTTTTGGATTAGTTAAGCATCATGTGGCAAGCTTACGCTTGATGCTGGATACTTGCCGCCGACACCAGATTGCGCTAAACCTTAAGAAGTGCACATTCCTCGTTCCCTTTGGAAACCTGCTGGGACATGTGGTCTACAAACAAGGACTGATGGTGGACCCTGCAAAGATTGTCGTTATCCTAAATTTGGAAGCACCACGAAGTGTTAAACAACTACGCGCTACCTTTGGACATACTGGATACTATAGGAAGTTCATCAAAAGTTATGCCCAAATAACTGCACCGATGGAAAAGATATTGAAGAAAGATGTTACATATTGCTGGAATGATGATTGCATAAAGAGTTTGGATGCCCTAAAGGTGAAACTGGCCTCCGCGCCAATCTTGGTCTTCCCAAAATGGGACGTTGAATTTCATGTACATGTTGATGCATCGTGTATCGTGTTGGGAGCCGTACTCACACAGGAAGGCGAGGAGGGTGTAGATCACCCGATCGCGTTTGTGAGTCGAAGATTGTCCAAAGCAGAAAAGAACTACTCTACCACCAAGCATGAGGGGTTGGCAATGATGTACGCACTCCAAAAATGCCGACACTATTTACTTGGAGGACATTTCAAGATGTATACCGACCATTGCACATTGAAATACCTGGTGAACAAGCTTGTGTTGGGGGCGCGAATATGCAGATGGCTTTTATTGTTTCAAGAATATGATTTTGAGGTCATCATCAAGCCGGGATGCCTAAACAGAGGACCAAACCACATGTCACGAATTGAGATGGGTGAGGAACCAACAAATTTGGAGGAGGGACTACCTGATGCACAACTCTTTGCAGTGCGCATCACGGACGAACACTTCAAAGATATAATCCATTTTCTAACAACAGGGACTACATCGAAGGAGTACTCAATCCAACAGAAGAAGGAATTGGTGGTGCGCGCAGTGGACTTTTCTGTCATCGCGGGGCACCTCTACAAGATGGGAAACGATGAGATATTGCGAAGATACGTACCTAAATTTTAACAAGGTCAGATTCTCACGGAAGCACATGGGGGTACTGCAGGAGGACACTATGCAGGACGTGCGACTGCACAGAATATTCTTCGCACAGGGTTATGGTGGTCAACCTTGCACCAGGATTCGAAAGCGCACTGTAAGGCCTGCGATATATGTCAAAGGATGGGAAAACCATCACGAAGGGACGAGATGCCACTAAATCCCCAAATGAAACTGCAACCATTTGAGAAATGGGAAGTCGAGTTTGTGGGCCCAATCAAACCTCAGGGAAAGACGGGTGCATGCTACATCATCACTACGACAAAGTACCTAACACAATGGGCAGAAGCGTAGCTTATCAAGGACTGCACGGCTGCTACGGTTGCAAAATTTTTATTCGAAAATGTGTTGATGCGATTGGGCTATCTGAAAATCTTAATGAGTGATCGCAGAACACATTTCCTAAATGAAACCATCAGTGTGCTCATAAAAGAGTTCCAGGTGTATCATCAGAAAAGTACACCTTACCACCCACAGGCCAATGTAACAATAGAGGAATTCAATAAAATACTGGAGATTGCACTGACCAAAGTATGTAATGCACAGCGAAATGACTGGGACCTACGCGTACCTGTTGTGTTATGGGTGTATAGGACAACGTGCAAGAAACTGATGGGACAGACACCCTTCCGGCTGGTCTATGGTACGAAAGTTGTCATGCCAATGGAATACATCATACCTAGTCTATGAATAGCAGTGCTCACAGGCATGACGAACCGCGAATCTCTGGAAGAAAGGCTCATGCAATTAGAAGAACTCGAGGAAGAACGGCTTCTGGCTGGATTTCACCAGCAGGTACAAAAGCAGTGTGAAAAGGCCTGGCATGACCACCATATCAAGTTGCGCACCTTCAAGGTAAATGACGTAGTGCTACTGTATGATAGTAAGTTTGAAAAATTTCTAGGAAAATTCATAATGCACTGGCTCGGACCATATGTGGTAAAGGAGGTCATAGATGAAGGCGCAGTCTAGCTAGTCAAACTCAATGGAGAACCCTTCCAAAGCAAAGTAAACGGTAGCTGCTTGAAACCCTACACGGGTGGGCCCACTCTCTGACTAACCAGTCGTAGCCAAACAAGGGCACGGGACTGTAAACACACGCACTAGAAGCTGGTACCAAAGAAAGGACACGATTCAGACGCGAATGATTCAGGAGAAAGAATGTAGCAGGTCCATCAAATCGCAGAACAGTGCATTGTGGACCTCCGAGTAGTACGGGACCAGTTGGAGGGGCTCCGTGCCAAGATCACCGCACCAACAGAGTGACTCGGGATGAGTCACGATGATTGTGTTGGGGGCCTGTTGGGCATGGAATCCCCCCACAGCATGTTTTGGGGCTCAAAGCCCAAGTTTTGGTCAAAGGTTTTATAAGACTCCGTGAATTGCGGGTGCGGAGCACGAAGTATAGGTTAAGTCATAGGGTTGTCCACCCTAAAGTAATGTAATGTAATGTAAAGTCATGTCGGCCTACCCATGGACTGTATAAAAAGAGAGAGTCTCTAAGTTGTAAATATAACTAAGGAATTAGAGAGAAGAATACGAATGGTTCAAGCTTAGAGTAGGATTATAAATGCATTGGGTCGTAGTAGTTGGAAGAGGCTTTGTAGCTAAGTGCACAAAGGCCTAGTAGAGTCCGTAGCTGAGTGTGTAGGGCGGTGTCGAGTCTATAATTGGGATTTAAGATTAATAAAGAGAAGTTGATTCTTATTTCTGTGTATTTGTTGTACATTTCCTTCTTTACGTTTATATTGGTTTATTTATTGCGCGCTCTGATATGATTGTTGAATATGTTGTAATAACCACTAATCTTACACACACAAATTAAGTAATCAGGTAATAAAAGATTAAATAGCAGGGCACTTGGGTATTATACGAGTTGTGCCCTGAGTAGGGATGCGCGGAAACGGCAGCACAGGTTATGAAGGAATAACAAGTGCGCATAGCAAAATACGCACAGGGTCAAACCGCAGACCTCCAGAAGCCCATCAGACATCCCCAGGGTGCAAAAACCTGGTTCTAGCACCCTCCCATACTACTTCGGGTGAGACCTCAGTACACGCTCTGCGGACTGTTGTCGAAAGGGCCAGTAGTACCAGGATTTTCTTGGCTAAATCACCTCTGAACCTGGGTCAAGCCCACACAAGCCAACACAACCCTACGCATAGAATCTTCTATGCGGTTGCTCTTCTTGCATAATGTCCTCCTACACTGCCCCCATCAACGTCTGTAAGGATGCTGCTTCGTACAAACTCAGGTACATACCTTCGAAGTATTTCATCATTCCCCATCTTGTATAGATGCCCAGCAATGACAAAGAAGTCTGTCGCGCACCACTAATTCCTTCTTCTGCTGGACAGAGTATCCTTCCGGCACAGTTCCAGTTGTTAGGAAGTGTATTATATCTTTGAAATGTCCATCTACTACGTGCACAACAAAGAGTTGTGCGTCAGGTAATCCTTACTCCAAATTAGTAGGTTCCTCCACTATCTCGATGCACAACCCATGTTCAATCATCCAAGCTTCTTGACAACTTCAAAATCGTACTCTTGGAACAATAAAATCCATCTACAAATTCACCCCCCCAACACAGGCTTATTGACTAGGTACTTTAGCACGGAGTATAGGTGCACTTGCTCAGGTTGAGGCTTTTCTTCATAGACCTGCATCCATGTGTGTGGATCATTTTTCCCATCATACTTGTCTGTTAATTGCATCTTAGGCTTCCCAATTCATTTTCACATCATTCACCTACATTCACGCCAATCATCAAAGCTTCCTTTGTGTGTACCCCACCATCTTGTGGGCATAGCGTGCAGCACCCAGTCCGAGGCCTGGAAGCATTGATTTTCTGGAACCTCCCTTTAAAATGCATCCAAGAAGGTATCTACCTCATTTAGGCCATCATAAGTAGGCAGATTCCTTTCTTCTGTCGACACAAAGTACAGTCACTAGGTCATCATGTTGCAATTCAGTGTAGTTACCTCGTGTAACCGATTCTGCCATCGTTCTACTTCTTCGTCAGAATTCGAAGTGCAGGAACTCTCGTGCTCCCATGTAATCCACCCATCCGCGGTGGGATTCAACCAGTCTTGGTCTTGCATTGTTATCTTGTAGATGCAGTCCAGATCATCATCACTCTCACAGTCACGGACTCGTTCTGTCTAGCACGATCCCTCAGCAGGATCTAGGGGTATTATTACGCGTAATGACTTCTTCTCAAAGATCATCTTCTACTTCTTCATATTGATTACCCAATTCATATCAGTGGCCCAGTCAATTCCTAGGAGCGCGGGGTAGGGATTGTTGTTGTCAACAATCTCTATCACTTCAAAATCTGCCAAGCGTGCTCGCTCCCTCAATATCCATAGTTATTCCCTACAATCGCCCCATGGGTATGATTTTCTGTTGATTCTCCATTCTCAGGTGAATCAGAGACCATTGCAGTGTAGGTCTTCCCATTTTCTCCCATTTCTATTGCGGTAACACATTTGCATTTGATCCCAAATCCGGGATCACTTGATCCATCTCATATTCTTCAATCTGCGCGGTGAGTCTCATTTCACATCCCGTCCTTGTTTTACGCTTTCCGATCTTTCGGACTACACGCAGTTCTCCTAGCACGATCCCAGCACATCTATTGATGAGTTCTTGTAACCCTTTCATAGCCTTATTTTCGCGCAGTAACTTCATACTAGTTTCCAGGAAAGTTGTGAGCATGGAGGGATCCATTTCCGACTCAGGATGATATTTTCTTCCTGAAGTGGAGGCCTCATTGAAGCTCTTCTTAGCTTCCATGAAGGTTTCTCGAGTGTGCTCCAAATCAAACTCAACTTCCTTCGTCAGGGCTTTGCGAACTCAGGTATTGTCTTCCGGTTGTTTCCCCTTGTCATCTCCTGTCGTGATTCCACTTCAGACCACTATATTTACATTCAGATCTTCCTCGCACAGCTCAGACCTCATCATCTATAGGTTCTGAGTCGGGGGAGGTGGTAGCGCTCCTTTGTCACGTATCCTAACTATCAGCATAGGACAATCTTCTATCTCATGATCAAACAATGTACAATACTTGCACGACAGACGCGTTGGATAAGTGCAATCGCAGCCATAGTGTCCTGGCCCTCCGCAATTGTAGCAAATCAACTATCTGTGACCTCTACCAGGTCCTCCTCCGCCTCAGCCTCGTCCGCACCCCTGAAATCCTATTCGCGCCAGGCCTGCATTCTGGTCAAGGGGCCGTGTTTCGGCCTAAACACTATAGGTGGGAGTTCTATCCATCATCAATTCATAACTCCTACAAGTATGCTCGTCGTGTCCCACCGACTTACAAAATTTGCAAAATAGTTGTTGCGGAGTTTGTGTGTACTTCTGTAACAAGTGGCAGTTATCCATGGCATGCTTTCCAACTACTTGAAATATAGCGCACCACAAAGCAGGCACCACGCTAGGTCCTTCTTAAGCTTCTGACCTTAGAGGCATCAGTCCTCTTCTTGCAAGGTAATTTGTGAAGACCGGGTAGTGGTCTCTGTCATGACCCTGACTCTTGCATTTGACGCACCATACTTCTTCGCGCACTTCTAGTCGAACCGTCCTATCCTGCTTCAAGCTTTGCATCTCAATGCACAGATTCTTTAGCTACGTGTGAATCTGTTGAACTCCCAGATTCGAATCTTGCATCGGGGTCTTATGTAGTCTCATAGCAATATCCAAGGCCTCTGCCTAAGTTGTTATCTCCTGCTCGATAGCGCACTCCTTAGGTGTGGTAGTAGCGAAGCTACAAACCACTCACGATGATGTCCATCTGTCAAATTCATATTTGCTTCATGAATCGTACATTTCAATCTTTGATCCAGTTCCTAAGGTGTCTCGCCTAGTAGCATTGTGATTTCTTTGAATCCAATAATCGACTGTGCTTCATATTTAGGACTGCTAAATTCCCTATTCAGTGTTGCTTTGATGTCCGCTACTCTCGCATTCGGGTTATCATTGGAGTACTTAATATACCAGGTCAGCGTGTGATCCTGCAGGGTGCTAACTAGTGTTGCTTTCTTTATATGGTCATTCGTAACACCTTGAGCTTCCCATACAGCCTTCACTACGAACCTAAATTGGTCTAGATCCTCATTTCCCAATCCTTTGAACAAAGGCAACTTTGTTGTGTTCGCCATACTAAATCACTGTGGTGGTGGAGGTGGTACAGGTGATGTTGGAGGTGGTACAGGTGAAGTTGGAGGTGATCGCGGTGAAGTCGGTGGTGGTGTGGGCGAAGGTGGTATTCACAGAATTCTTTGTCTTATCAGATGAATATGACTTTGCAGAGAGACCTTCGTGATCCCTTCCTCATCCCCTCGCGGAGGTGAAATCAAGGGACTATTTTCTGGACCCTTATTCCCTTCATTCCTGTAAATTCTTCCACTTCGCTTAGACCTGAACATCAAGGTAACTGCATAACCTGCTTTTCGCACAATAGCATTTTAATCCAAGTATTCAAAGATTTTACGTACTTACCTCACGCTTCTTTAAAAAAGCGTCACTCTGCCTCATTGTAGCTAACTGAGGTGTCGACCGCGAACTCAGTAACAAATCCTCCTATAATGCGATCGAGCCAATGATCAACGACGTGCGTGATCTTATCCTTCGATGCTTCCAATATTCGTACTAGCTCTAGGGTCCACACAATAGGACCGTCAAGTTTCCACCTTCCTTGGCTATCTGCTACCTTTGCGATCCACTCATATAGCTGAGTAGGGAAGGACGTGAAAAAGATTTCGTGGATCTCCTTATACAGGTAGCTATCTAAGCACTATTCTTTTGACAATCGAAGGTTTCTGTTTTCTTGCGCCGCGAACTCATGAATTCTTCTATCCAACCAGCCTTCGATTTCTTTCTTAGTTGGATTCCAATGATACAACATCACACATCTCTATGCAAATTCTAGTCCCAGCAACGGAACCATTTGTTGGCTTAAGGGAGCCTGACCTAGTTTCAGCGTTAGTTAGCCAAACAAATCCCTACACTACTGGCCCTTTCAGCATCAGCCCGGGGAGCATGGACTTAAGTCTCACCCGAAGCAGTATGAGGGGATGCCGGAACCAAGTTTCCGCACCCTTGAGATGGTATGATGTCGGTTTATTCCAACTATTCCTGCATCTGTGTAGGTTTCTTCGTGCTCTATTCTACCCTTCATTACCTTCGCGAAGTGTTACAATTGGCTTTCATGTAGCCCTAACCAGGGATTGAAGTCCTTTCGCACTACTAGGGCAATGAACTGTGATATTTCCCAAAATAGGGTAAGTATATTACTTATCTTATTATCAGATCTTAGTTAGCTTCGTGTAAATAAATGTTATTACTTGTGTTCACTTAACCAATATAGTTATACACATTTGTGCATCATACAAGCATTAGAAGTGAAATTCATACCCAATATAACATATGCATAAAAAGGAAATAAAGACACAAAAATGATAGAAAACTTCTCTTTATTAATACTTCTAGATGATTACAGACTCGACTCGCCCTGCGCACTTAGCTGCAAGGGTCTGCACACTCAGCTGCGAACTACTAGGCCTCTACGCACTCAGCTGCAGAGCCTCTACCTATGTTACTACCCAAGACATATACTTACACTTCAGAGCTATCTCACATACATACTCATTGATTCTTCCTTTGATATTATTAGAGCTTCGTTATATTTATACAATCCCATGGTCCGCAGACCATGGGTAGATCTTCTATAGCTGACATTATATTATCAAAATAATGGCAGACAACCCTATGACACTTTAACAACTATGCGCTTCGTGCCCACAAAATGTGGATTCTTTACATTGGAATTACAAAATTTGACCAAAATCTAGGATGTAAGCCCCAAAACTGCCCTTGGGGGATCCCGCGCCCAACAATACTACAGCCTGCGCTATGCGGGTTGTTGCCGAAAGGGCTAGTAGTGTAGGTTTTTTTTGGTTGGTGTAACTAACTCTGAACCTGGGCCAGGGCCCCCTAAGCCAACAAATGGTTCTGTTGCCAGGACCGGGATCTTCTTGAAGGAGATGTGTGATGTCGCATCATTGGAATCTGACCAAGAAAGAAACTGAAAAGTGATTGGATCGAAAGATTCACGAGTTCACGACGCAAGAAAACAAGAACCTGCGCTTGTCAAAGGAAGAGTGGTTGAACAGGTATTTGTATATGGATATACATGAGATCTTCTTCTGTACTTTTCCCATTTAACTATATCAGTGGTTAGCCAAATTAACAGACAGTCAAGGAAGTTGGAAGCTTGACAGTCCTATAGTGTTGAATCCAGAACTAGTGCGATGGTTAGAGACCTTTGAAAACAAGATCATGCGGGTTTTCGATCATTGGCTCGGTTGGATTCTATGAGGATTTTTTACAGAATTTGCAGTTGATACCTCAGTCAGTTATAGCGAAGAGGAGCGGCAATTTTTCAAAGGACTGTGAGGAAAGTATTTAAGATCATTGAATACTTGGATTAAAATGTTGTTATGTGAAAAAAGGGTGATGCCATTACCTTGATGTTCGGAGCTACGCGAAGTGCACGACTCTTTAGAAATCGCAAAGGATCAGGACTGGAGTACAGTCCATTGATATGACCTCCTTTAAGTGACGATGAAGCAGCGGAACGGATCTCATCGCAAAGCGTTGTTCAATGAATCACTCAGGGGATTCATCGAGTAAATCATTCTTCCACTCCACCACCACCTCCACCTCTACCACATACACCTTCGCCCACACCTCCACCTCCACCACCACCATTCAACATGGCGAAAGCAATGAAGCTGCCAATTTTCAAGGGCATAGGGAGTGAAGATACAGAGCAGTTTTGGTTTGTTTTGAATGTTGTACAAACAGCGTAACAAATTACTGATAACAATATAAAGAAGGCATAGTTGCTTACCACTTTGCAGGATCACACGCTAACTTGGTATATTAAGTATTGTTTTGATAATCCTCTTACATTGCTAGTAGAGAGGTGACTTTAAACAAGGAGTTTAGTAAGCCTAAGTCTAACTCGCAATCAGTAATTGGATTCAAGGAAATCATGATGAGGGTCAATGAGATGCCTTGGGAATTAGATCAAAGTTTGAAGTGTCAGATTCAAGAAGCTAACATGCAACTCACAGATAGTCAGCATCACGAATGGTTTACAGCTTTACTTCTACCCCACCTAAGAATTTCTCTGTCACAAAAAAAGATAGGAACCCAGACGGAAGACTTGGAAATTGCAATGAGGTTGCATGCATCACCTATTCAGGATGCGACCTTGGGGGTACAGTAGATCCAATCTCAATGACAGAGCCTATGCCTAGAATTACATAGATTGAAGAAAGATAAGGAGACTAAACAAGAAGTTCACGTGAAAGTCTGGTGTTTGAAGTGTATGAGCTAGTGGCATGATAAAGACCATTGTCCCATGTATGCGAATTATATTACAGGAGGGGGGATGATTCCCCTGAAGCCAAAAACCCCAGCAGGACCGAGCATGGGGGCTACGCTATGGTGTGCTATTTGTCAGGTTGTTGGATAACATGTGACGGATAATTGTCATTTACTTCAAAAATTTGTCTAGACACCCCAGCAGTTCTTCTGTAACTTATGCAAATTGGTGGGTCATGATGAGCTCCACTATCGAAGCTATGAGCTAATGATGGAAAGAACACCTACATACCAGATGCAAGCGGAAACTCGGCCTCCAGAGTAGGGCGCCGGAGGAGTGTGCAGAGGCTATCAGGGATGCGGATGGGGCTGAGGAGGAGGAGGGCCTAGTAAATGTCGTGGAGAGATCATCTACTACAACTGCGGACAGCCAGGGCATTACATGTGAGAATGTCAGAATCATACACTCCCGTCATGTCAATACGGTAGCCAGTTTGACCATACTATAGAAGAGTGCTCAGCGCTGATAGCTAAAATGCAAGAGAAGAAAGCGCAGCCTCAGCAGCCTACACAGAACTTACAGATGGTGAGAGCTAAGTCCCGTGAGGAAGATCAAAGTGTGAATATAGTGTTGAGAAATGGAATAAAGACTAGCGGTGATAAAGGTGAACAACCTGAAGAGGACGGATGGGTCCGCAAGGCCCCAGAGAAGGAAGTTGCCATTGATCTAAATCACGTTGAGGAAACTTTTATGAAAGCCAAAAAAAGGTTCATTGAGGCATCCACCTCAGGAAGTGAGGGCAAGATGCAAGAAACCAACGTGCCTGCAAAGGTTGATCCCTCTGTTCTTACTACGTTTTTGGAGACCTGCATAAAACTGTTGCACGATAGCAAAGTTGTGGAAGGCCTGCAGGAATTAATAAACAAATGTGTCAGCGGAGAGAAGGTCTATGATGGACATTGGGTGGTCAGAAAAATTGGAAAACATAAGGCATGAATAGGGTGCGACATGAGGCTCACCGCGCAGATAGGTGATTATGAGAAGGACCAAGTCATTTTGGATCTGGGGTCTGATGTGAATGTATTACCGAAACAAACATGGGAAAGAATGGGGAGACCTACACTGCAGTGGTCTCTGATTTAGCTCATATGGGGAACCAACAAAAGATCATCCCCATGCGACGATTATATGGAGTAACAGTTGACATAAAGGTGTGAGTGCAATGGATGACTTTGAGGTTATAGAAAATTTCGATGATAGTAACCCATACCCCGCGCTTCTGGGAATTAACTAGGCCATTGATATGAATGGGGTCAACAATTTGAAGAAGAGGACAATGTCGTTTGAAAGAAAATCGCTTCGAGTTGTAGTACCTGTTGGCTTAATTTGGGCCTGACCCAGGTTCGGAAGAGCTATGTAGCCAAACAAATCCCGCAGCTACCGGCCCTTTCGGCAACATCCCATGGAGCGCAGACTGAGGTCTCACCCGAGGTAGCAAGGGAGGGTGCTGGAACTAGGTTTCCACACCCTGGGGATTTCTAGATTTGGTCTGGAGGCTTCGCGCACTGTTCTGCAGCCTCGTGCTGCTCTGTTTCCATGCAGATCCGAAACAGGGCTACTTTTCAATACTAATTACTTAACGATTTGTTATAGATCAGATCTATTTATGAGGGTCTTTAAGAAAACATTTAACCAAGATAACTGGTGCGCACACTTAACAAAGATACAGATTTGTATTAACCCAGAACATAAGCATGCACATAAAGAATCAATAGAAACATCAATCATAAACCAACCAGATCTACAACAGCTCAGATTTAACATAGAATTTCATAATCAACTTATCTTTATTCAATTTCTTTACCAATACATCTAGATCCATCCTGGGCACTCAACTGCAGGGATTCGCGCACACAGCTGCGACTCTACCAGGCCTATGTGCACACAACTGCAGAGCCTCTATCTACCACCCACTACCCTTGACTCGAACTTACAAATGCTCCATAACTTCTTAGCTCATAAACCCTTTACAATTCAGATCATTCATACTCCAAAAGCTAGCTACTTCTACCCATAGAGCCTCGCTCTATTTATATATTTCTATGGACCGCGATCCATGGGTGGGCCAACTCAATTTACATTTCTTTACATTATTTTTGGGCAGACTACCCTTTGACTCAACTTATTACAAATCGCGCTCTGTACATCTCGTGGAGTCTTTACCCTATCTTTACCCAAAATTTTGGGCTTTGTGCCCCATGACTGTTACGCGGAGCTTCTGCTACCCAACACTACTGTTGGACCCTATAGAAGGGTCGCGCTATACTGGACCAGTCCGTGATTATGAAGAAAGTGATGATGAACTGGATCAAATCTACAAAATAACAGTGCGAGACTAAGACTGGATCAATCTGATGACAGATGGACGAATTGCATGGGATCGAGAGAGTTCCTACACCTCTGATTCAGATGACGAAGTAGAGCATTTTCATAATCGCTTGCACGAAGTTTCTACATTGTGATGCAATATGATGACAAAATTGTTGCACTATGTTTCGTCGGAGGTAAGGAAATTACCCTATTATGATGGTTTAACTGATGTAGATCCGTATTTAGATGAATTTGAGCAAAAAGTCCCTGAGGATCACCGCTTCCAAGCATTATAATTGGCGTTGTGTGCTACACGTACACGATGGTGGGGTACGCATAAGGATAGTTTTGATGGATGGCAAGATTACATAAGAATGATGAGGTTGCAGTTTGGGTGTGTTAACACTAGAATGACTAAGAAATATAATGGAAGGGATGATCTGCATGATCACCTAGCAAAATGGACTAAGGTATGGGGGACAAAACTGCAGATAGAGTGGGTACACATATTTTTCCATACTTTGGATACCATTCCCATGAATTGGTATCTGGAAATGGAGCTCAGCTATGGCACTCCAGAATGGGATATATTGAGGGAAGTATTCTTATTGACCTTAAGATTTGAAGACGGCTTCACAAGAACCGATGAAGCACTACAAGAGATTAAGGCGGTTATCTTTAGAACGCCGATGGAACCTATGGAATGGACCCAACTAGGTTGGAGCACCTAGCTGTGCCATGCATTGGAATGCTATAATGTGACTGATGAAGAGGAGAATGAAGATCTGGGAAACATTAATATTCCATAGGTAGAAGGGCATCACGAAGTCGAAGACCCACAAATAGACAACCCAGAAATCACCGCACCATTGAAGAAAAAGCAAGTAAAGATTAGCACTGAAGCAGAACCGAAGTTTGCGAAGATTGGAGATTATTGGGACGACGATACCGTGGATAAAGTTGTTGAGTTACTCCACAAATACTAGGATCTCTTCCCTACTAAGTTTTTGGATTTGAAAGGCATATTCGGTGATCTAGGTGTTATGAAGATCACTCTGAAGTAGGACGCAAAGCCTATTAAATAGAGGTTGTATCGCCTTAATCCTAAATACAAAGAAAAGGTTCGCCAAGAGCTGGATAAGATGTTGGAGTCAGGCATCATAAAACTGATTGAAGAATCTGATTGGGTAAGCCCGCTGGTGATTCAGGAGAAGAAACAAAAAGGTGAAATAAGGATTTGCATAGATCCATGGAAGCTTAATGATGTGTGTGTCCACAACCCATTCCCAACGCCGTTTATAGATGAAGTGTTAGACAATGTCTGAGGGAAGGAGGCCTATTCCTTTACTGATGGGTTTTCTAGGTATCATCAAATCAAGATCGCGCCTGAGAATAGGATAAAAATTACCTTCGCGGCAGAATGGGGTTGCTTTCAATAAACTATGATGTCATTTAGGCTGAATAATGCGCCTGCAATATTTTCCTGCATATTCACAGTAGCGTTCAAGGAGTTCATTCATAATTTCCTCGAAGTCTACTTTGATGACTGGACAGTGTTCGGATTAGTAAAGCGCCATGTAGCAAGTCTGCGCCTGATGTTGGATACATGTTGCAGATACCAGATCGCGTTGAATTTGAAGAAATACATATTTTGTGTTCCCTTTGGGATCTTGCTGGGTCACATGGTGTGCAAGCAAGGATTAATGGTGGACCCTACAAAGATTGCAATGATAGTGAATTTGGAGGCCCCAAGGAACGTCAAGCAGTTGCGCATCACGCTGGGACATATGGGATATTATAGAAAATTTATCAAAGCTTATGCTCAAATTACTGCACCCATGGAGAAACTGTTGAAGAAGGACGCAACATTTTGTTGGGACAAAGAATGTCAGTGTAGCTTAGATGTATTGAAAGAAAAGATGTTCATTGTGTCGATCTTGGTATTTCGTGATTGGAAAAAGGAGTTTCACCTAGATGTGGATGCCTCTTACATTGTGTTGGGTGTAGTGTTAACACAAGCCAGTGAAGGGGAAATGGACCATCCTATAGCCTTCGCCAGTAGGAAATTATCGAAGGCCGAGAAGAATTATTCAACGACTGAGCGTGAAGGATTGGCCATGGTGTATGCACTACAGAAATTCAGGCATTACCTATTAGGAGGACATTTCAAGATGTATACAGATCATTCTACCTTGAAATACCTGGTCAATAAGCCTATGTTTGGGGGGAATATCTGTAGATGGTTGCACTCTGTACTTAAATGGTCCCTAATAACTCCATCTGTTAACGGTCAAAACTATGATGTGACCAATGTATTCACGTCTCTCCAAACCCTCACTGTCTACTTATTCCACGTAAACCCATATTTCTTTTTCACCATACTCGCAGTTAGTCCATTTCATAGACCAGGAGAGTAATTCTGAAGGTTAGAAAATTCTACGAAGCAGAAGCCATGGGACTCATTGTCAAGACAAAGCCTGTAGTGGCAAAATATATGGAAGGATACCCACAACTCAAGGAGATGTTAAAGAAGGTTGGATGGCTCAATTTCATTGAAAATTTTGATGGCTATCACAAAGAGATCAAAAAATGTTTTGCTAGATCATTCGATGGTACAGAAGTAGAAATTGGAGACATTAAGTTTGCAGTAATAGAATCTTACATAGCAGAGGCTACAGAACTGCCAAGACTTGGTGAGAGATGGTTCAAAAATAAGGAATTTCATAGTGAATCATGGAAGGTAATCCTCAGGAACCCAGGTATGGATGTCACTGTGTTTAGAAAAGGAATTCCTATTTCAGCACTTAAAAATAAATGGAGAAGCATGCTTTTGATATTACAAAAAATTATTACATGTGAGGGGAGATTCGGATGCATGTATGTCTATCATATACGTTTATTGATGAACTTTCTAGAAAATGGAGACATCAACCTCCCTTTCTTCCTTCTAAACAGTTTAAGGAGGATGGCTTCAAATGTACAGAAGAAAATAGAATTCATAGACACAACTATGTACCATCATGGGTTGGTAAAAATATTGGTTGAGTTTCATTTGAAAAGAATAGGAGATACTTGGGAAAAATTCTTGATAAGAAACTATTTCCAAGGGGCACTAGAATCACCTGAAGAGGGTAATGTCAGAAGGAGTAGGAGGAAAAAGACTAGTATGACCATTCAAAGCAAACCTGAGTCCTCCACACAGAAAAATGATGAAGAGATAGTCTCTGAAAAATTGACAGAGATCAGGGAGCAAATCAAGCAAAAATGGAAGATAAAAAAAAAAAAAAAAAAAAACTGGCGGAATTGCTGGAAACAAACCTGAATCTTCATTACAACAAGATGATGAAAAATTAATCTCTGAAAAATTGACAAATATTAGGAAACAAATCAAGAGAAAGGAAAATATAGGAAAGGAGAAAAAGGGTACAAAGGAGGAGAACATAAGCCCCCTACAACTTAGAAGGAGCACTAGACTCCAAGGTATGGTAAAGAAGGTATCATCAAATGGAACAAAGTTCATAAATCTAGAAGAAGAAACCCCATTACCATCTCTTGATAATGTTCCATTTACACACAGTCCTCAAAACTCTCCTAAACAGTATTTTGAAGGCAGCCCCAGCAGAGGATCTCCAGGCATAGACCCAATGCAGCAACAAATTTATGATTACATAGAATCACTGGAGAAGAAAAGTGCCTCAATGGATCCAGAATCCTCAGCCAATCCAGAACAACCTGTCAATCCACAAGAACCTCTAACTGACTCTCTCAAACAGGAAATCTATGAGTTAGAGATATTGAACAGGCATATCAAGAAAGAAAATGAAACCATGAAGGAACAAAGCAAATTGGATAAAGCCATTCATGATAATACAATACTACACCTAGGGATATGGTACAAGAACAATAGGAAGTTGAAGAGGAAGAATGGAAACTTGAACAGAACAGTCATCAACCTTAAATATAGACTTCTCATGAAGAAACGCAGGATGGCAGTCACTTCAAAGAGGAGCAGGAGAAGAAAATTAAATGTACTATTAGAGGTGTCTAAGCAGATGCAATAGGAAAGAAGAGTTCACTTTTTTGGAAAAATTACATGGGGAAATGCAATGATTTTGCGGTGGGGGTATGTTGAACCTCATAATTACCCTCTCCTCGACAACTTTTTTCACTTTTTTCCCTTGCTTTTCCATAAGAATACAGATCCCCATCACTGATAAATAATAGATTTTGTCTTTAGGAGGACATTAAATGATTGACATGTTATACTTTTGTGTTTTTTCTATTTGAATAAGTTTTTGCAAATTAGCTAAGAAACGCGGCCTATTCTGCAGCTAACTGTGTTTTCCGTAGCTACTTCCGTGGTTTGGTAGGTTACATGTGTCAAACAAAGAAACCGGCCACATGGGCATCTCTGGAATCGTCTCGACATGGATCCTATCCTAGTCACCTAGCCCAGATCGATAAAAAATCTAGCTCAAGACCACAGTCAAAGGTGGATTCAAACATATGAAACCCGGAAGCAATAGGACTCTTTGTCTACCCTTTCGTGGTTAATTAATAAATCCAACAGTTCTGTTGAAGCATTAACTCGGATCAGCCACCTATGTTAACGGTTCTGTGCAACCATCTTGCTCGAATTCAAGTCACCTGTAGCTGATCAAACATTTATGCAGTTCGGTTGTGATATGTGTAGACCACCTGTAGCTAATTTTCCTCAAAAGACAGTTATGAATATTTTCTTTTAAATACCAGTTGTACAGAACCGGAAGGGGTTCAAAGTTTTTGATGTATTAAGCTCAGACTTGCAGCTCTGTAATTTTGGACTTTTTGTTCCTGTTTATAATATAAAGTCGTGTGTTGACCAATGATCATTTGAAGGAGCATTTTGAATTAAGTTAGCAACTCAACCCAGTCAGTTGCAAAGGGCCCCTACACTGAAGGAGGTTTTCTTTTCATTTGTTTTTCTATTCAGTTTTAATTTCATCATTTGCTTTTAGCAATGTTTGTAACTTAGGTTGATTTCTTGTAGTTTGATTTATTTTAGTTCTGATCAGTAGCATAATGTTAGAATTCAATTGTGCCGTCTTGTTTCTTCAATCCATTTCATAAAGGAAATGAATTTGTTTCTAAACAGAGTAAGATTGAAAGTAATGAGGATGCATTGTTGATTAGTTTACTCATTGTTTTTGTTATTTATTTCCTAGTTCATGTTGTCAATGCACTGTATTAGTGAATGTTTTTTTATCACCATTTCAAGTTGATATCCATCCTAAACTAAATGGTTAAAGATTCACTTTACATAAGGGTTGAAACTAATCAGTTACCTTCTACATGTTTTTATTTAGTTTTTTTTCTAGATCATGAAGTACAGAAGTTGCTTGTATTCCATCTCAAGAAGGTTATCTTTCAAAATTGAAGGTTAGAGTAACTAGAAGTACTTCAGTTAATTTCATTCCCTGTATTTATTTCAACATGACTTACAACTTTACCTTTTGATTTTAAGAATTAGATTCATGAATTAGGATTAAATGGCAAGATAGGACAGATTCTCTATTTTTCCTTCTTTTAACTTAGATTTTGACTAGTTTTAAGCTCTTGGTTCACCTTTAGGAAGTTTATATTCAGTTTCTCATAGTTCAGATTGTACATCATTAGGAATCAAAGAACAGAAACCCCCAAAAACATTATAAAATACAAAAAAACAAAGTGCACTACACTTCATAAGCTTATGAACCTCGGTTAATAATTTATGCAAGCAATTTAGGACACTAAATTGACTAAACAACCCACACACCTGAAGCAATTCCATTTGAACATTAATTATAAGAAGGGAAGCACCAATAATGTTGCAGACTGCCTCAGCCGACCACTAGTCATGGCATTGAACATTGTGCTCGATTCCTGTGGGCACGAGACTTCGGGGTGGCCGCATCTTTACAAGAGCGATCCAAAATTCATCATCACATACCAAACACTGTTGGAACGTAATCAAGTTCCAAATTTTCACCTCAAGGATGCATCGTTATGCCACCTGGGACACATATGTGTTCCTTCAATCGAGCATGCCAAGATTATTTAGGAGGAACACTATAGTTGGGTCGTTGGACATTTCGGGGTAGAGAAAATAGTGGCAGTACTGTAGAAGTATTTTTATTGGCTGAACCTTCGTCAAGATGTTGGAAGGTACATTTAATCCTACATTGCCTGTGCCATTTCCAAACCAACCATCAAGAAGAAATGCCTATATACTCCTCTTCCTAATCCTAGTCGACCTTGGGAATCCATCTCCATTGATTACATATTGGGCCTTCCCTCTTCTAAGCACGGAAATGGCTGCATTTTCTTGGTCGTTGATAGATTCTCTAAGATGGCCATTATGCCACCCTACAAGAAGAGTATCACAACAGAGGCCACTGCTAAACCCTTCTTTGAGCGAGTGTGGGTACACTTCGGGATCCCACAGTCCATTGTCTCAGATCAGGAAAACATATTCCTAAGTGCATTTTGGTCAAGTCTCTGGTCGATGCTGCACACTAAACTTACTAACTCCACGACTTTCCATCCCTAAACAAATCACCAAACAGAGGTCATCAACAGGATGATTGTACACATTATGATCTTGATTTGGTTATTTTCATTGTTCTTCAACTTGATCTTGTGTCCTTGTTCTCTTTCTAGATCTAAGATCATATTTCTTATGTAATTATGCATGTATCAAGTTTGTAAATTTTCTACATATTCTTCAATATCTTCCTCGCCCAATGCAATTTGTAACTCAAGACCCAAATCATCATCATATATCTCCTCACCCTCTTCCTCTAACAGATTAGAGTATTGGTTTTCGATAAATTTAAGAGCTTCCCCTATTCCTTCTTCAGGTTCATCTTCGATATACAGAGGACGTTGTTCCTGATATTGGTCCTTCTTTTCCCTCTACATAATTTTTAACAGTGGTCTCCAAAATTGAGGATTGAAGTTTCTATTCTTCCCCTATTGAATTTTCCTGGGATTATTTTTATTATCAACCTCCATTTTCACTAATTTAATAGAAAATTTTCTTATGACCTTTGTCATATCATCCAGCTTCAGTTCATGTGAATATTTTTTTTGATTAGAGGGTCTTTCTTCTTCCTTTCCCTTCTTTTTGTCCATTGTTTTAGATTTCTATTTTATTTTCCCTGCTACAGAAAATTGGCCTTAACCTCCAATGCATTAGTCTGAATTTGATTTAAAGTAGGATATCGTCTTTCCCTTAGTGTGAAACCAAATTGTGACTCAAATGCTGCTAAAAAAAACTACTTTCGCACCAACAGGAGGTGGTTTTTCTCTAAAGGAAGACTTTTAAAAAGTTTGTTAAATATTTTAATGAATTCATCCACTTATTCATCTGACTTCCTTTTGATTGCATTAAATTTTGTTAAGAAATAGCCATTATCTTTCTTCTCTCCCCATCTTTGTATAAAAGTGTTTTCCAATTTCTCCCAGCTATTGATTGAATTGGTTGGGAGGGTCTTGAACCATTTTCTAGCTTCTCCATCCAATGATTGCACAAACAACCTCATTAATACATCCAAATACTCCACATTAAGATTTTCTACAAAAAACATAAAGTTGTTATGTGTTTTTCAGCCGTGACCTCATCTTATCCTATGAATCTTGGCAATAGCTTCCAATAATATTGAAGCATAACATTCATAGGTTGGGGAATATTTAGAGGAGAAAATCAATTTAAAAGGAACCCTGGAATCACCATATTTTGATTTTGGAGGGGAGGAGGAGGGTTTCTTGCTTGAAACACAAAAATAGGAAATGGAACCACAAATATGGGAACTCGCTGAGATACTATAGGAACAATTTGGTATGAGGCTGAAAAATCAACAATTTTAATTTCTTCAACTTATGAGATTGTTAGAAAAGAAAAAGAAATATATTCAAAAGATCTTTATTCAATAGTAGGCTCAGGAAACAAGGACTGGTGAGGAATGGAACCCCTTTCAGAAAAGTCCAAATTTCTTGTGACTTCCTCAGGGTGAGAAACTCTGGTATCTTGAAATAAATAAATAGAACCAGGAGCAGACAAAGTGGGACTTTGGGATTTTGGAGATTTCTCTCTCCAAACCTTTCGTGAAACCAATTTTTCAAAGTCAAATAGAGCTAGGGTCTTTTGATGTATATATATGACCTAGTATGGGGTCTTCTAAGATCCATGACTACTATTTTTTATTTTCACTTGGTGAGAAGACTCAGCCAACACACTTTATTTTCTCACCAAACAAAGAAATGGTTTTCAAAAACAAACCCAGGGAAAAATAACTATGTTCTTCATTCCCTGAAAATGACACCAAAAGATGTTGTAACCCTAGAGGAAACCTTTGGCTAAGAAGAGGTTAGTGCCTAGGACATCTGTACAAAAATATAGTAAATACTATTTTATGTCCCATTATGATTATTCAGAGATAAGTTGTACAAGTAATGTAGAGAAAAATTCTTGGAATATAGATATCTTTCAAGATGGCCTCACTAACTATGAAAATGACTTAAAATTTGTAGTAGGGTGATAGAAGGAAATAGTGGAAGATTCGGAATAGAAAGCTGCAACTACAAAATACTTTATTATAAACCTTAGCAAAATACATGAAAGACTCATAAAATGAATGCATGGAAAAATGGAGAGCAGATTAATATTACTTGATTAAAATTTATAGGTATTGTGAATTAATTAAATATGTGTTATAGTAAATAACCAGCAACTTCATTACACTTTTCAAAAATAAGAAGAAACAATTAATGACTTACAATAGAAAGAACACATATCATATCCAAAAGGTAGATTAGAATAATCTGGGAAGCTTTATTTAATCTCCAAGAAAAGATAAACACATTACATGAGTTTTTTTTCTCTCTGAAGTCAAAATTCAGAACCCAAAAATGGTTCCTCAATGTCTTTTTGTAGGAACATTACAAAGATGGCAGTCACAAAAACTGTTAACTACCATAAACTTCTTAAACTACTTTTGGAAACTACTCTAAACCCTATTCGGTCCTTACGAGGAATCAAACTTTAAAATTAAAATAATTTGATTTAAGATTACAAAACACAATTTCATTTTAAAATCTCATTCAATGAGACATGTGGCTAATTTTCACTCGATGACTTGTGATCCTTGTGCAGGCTTGCTTGTATAAGTTCCAGGTTCAGCTACTTCAGTTGGTGACATCAATGCTAAATATTTCTTCCATATTGACAAATCTAAGCTTGGGAATTTGATAAACCTGACATGAGCCATCCTGAAATTTGCAATTCTACTGTAGGTGGTTTTTCTGTGAAGAGGGTTTTGACCAACCATGGTCACTAGAAATCCCTTTGTAAATAATTTACAATGGTGGAGCCTTTAAGTATTGTTGTTTTCTCATGAGAAGAATCAATCTTTCTCTTTGCATCAGCTAACAATGTTTCATAGGTCTCCCATGGGAGAAAATTACCCTGTTGATCTAGGAGGGAAATCCATCTATCACCCTTTTGTCAACATGTGTATTAAACTTTAAAACAGAGTTCTTAATTTCCCCCAATTTTTCCTTATGGGTTTTTTTTATAAAGATTCTTTTGTACCATTTTTTTTATTTCCAGAACAAGAGTTGTTTTGTCTTCAACCTCCATAGTTCTCAATTCTTGAGTTGATTTAGAATTGAGGACATCAACCATTCTTTTTTCTAGATGGGCACTGTTATCTCAAAATCAGACCCTGGAAGGCTGCTGACCAGGAAGACCTTAAGTAACTATTTCAAACCTACTTTAGGCTGAGGCTTAGCCTCCCCAACCTGAGAGGGCTCTCTCAAAGGATTAATGATCTTTGATTATGATTAAGATGGCTAACTCTTATGAAACAAATGTAAAAATATGACTAGTGGAAACACAACTAGAAAGTATCCATTGGGCTTATGGAGTCAAATTTGTTTCAGTATAACAATGATATCAACCTTACATAGAAGTCAGGACATCTAGATTTCAACCATTCAGAACACACCAAAAACATACAGGACAACACAGTTTATAAATATGTGAAGGAAATTAGAACACAACCAGTGATTTCTAAGTAATCACATATCTATACCACTGCAAATACTAAAGAGAGGATGACACACAACATTCTGAACAGTAAATTCCTTCTGATTCCTGAGAAGTAAAGCCCAGTATTGTATTACTAAAACAGAGTCATATACATAGCACAATAGTTCCCATTTTTCTGAAATTTTCCCCTCTCCTATATATAGAATTCTTTGCAAGGCTGAGATTCCTCCCCCAGCATGAGGGGAACTCGAATTCTGCTTGCTATGACACCTATTCCAACTTTAACTACTTATTAAATGCAACAAACTGCTAACTAGATATTTTAGAAACCTAAGACAATTAGGAGTCAAACTCCACATCATGCTGGTAATAGCATTAATTACAATTAAATCTCGTTCTCTGACAAGTGGTCTCCTTCAATTTAGCTGTGGTGGATGTTCAAAGCTCCTTACTGGTCCTTAATGTCTTCTCCCTTTACGATTGCTGAGAAGTAGGAAACTGCCCTTGTTTTTATGCTTTTGGTTTCCCCAAAGATATTCGGAACCAATTAACCATGTTGATCTTCTTTAATTAGCCAACAATCTATTGGAGTGCCACGTTCTTCATTGACAAAACTTCTTTAAAGCTGATTTAAAAGTCATTTACAATACTAAAGGTGATCATTTGTATAACAAAAAGTTTAAAGTTCATATAACTTCTTTCCGCTTGTTTTGTTGTGGCTGGTTGCTTGCACATTGTAAATGATCTTTTCTAAGATTTCCTTTCAAAAATGTCCCCTTGGTCCCTCAAAATTGGTTGACTGAGCTTTAATTATGCTGCTACAGCAGTTTCATAGCGCGCTACGAAACTGTTATGCATTATGCGTCCTTTTCAGCAGTTTCGTAGCGCGCTACGAAACTGCTGTGTAATCACAAAACACAGTTTAACACCAAAATCTGACTGACTTGAGCCTCTTTTATCTTGACATATCCCTTTCAACTGCCCTGAAGCTATTAAAACTAAGTAGAGATGTAACATTCTTCAAGAAACTGTAACAAGTTAAATCATCAAAATTTTGAATATAACCTTACTTACTGTGTGGTTTCCTTAAGGAGATCTTTCCCGTTGGCTTAGCTGCAGCTTCAACTCTTCAATTTGTCTCTTCATAACCCTGATCCTGGCTCTAAGTTTCATATTAACTCTTCTGATGAACTTTGCTTCTTTTATTGCAGGGACTGTCCAGGTATAATATTGTGCATTACAGTTGACTAGCTTGGGTATTTTAAATGTTTTGTCTTCCCACAGAGCTTGCATTTTGTCAAAATGGGCTTCCTTGATTGCAAGCTTCCTAGAGGTTTTCTTCAATCTAGCAATTTCAAGATTTGCTAACCTCAACTTATCTTTCAATTCTTCAACACTATATTCCTTTTGCGGGGTAATTGCCTTCCCTCTATCTTCTTTATGTAGTTGTGATGATGTTTCTAACAAATTCATAGGTCTGTCATGAGTTTTCACGATTTCCTCTGTTTCACCTGCTTTTGGCAGTATCTCCTGTATCTGTTTGAAATTCCTCGTCATGGGTCTTCTTGGCTTAAAGACAAATTGACCAACCTGATCATCAAACTTGAGATTTTTCGAGGCTTTGATTCTCTTAGTCTTGTCTTTACCTGATTCTATCAAATCTGCTTGAACCAGGGGATATTCTTCAATATCAATGGCTTGCAGTAAGTCATTCAAGTTTCCCTTTGAAACAAGGTTTTCCTCAGCAACCACCTTCTTGCCTTTTTCCTTAGCTAATTGACTCCTGGTCATTCTTCTCTGGACTACTTCTCTTGTAGATGATTCACGTCTACCTTCTTTGATCTGAGTTTTCTTTTTCATGGACTGCTGGGGTGTGTCTTGGATAACCATTGATTTGGCGAGCTCGCTTACTTGTTTCCTAGCTTTCAATTTTGTGAATCTCTTAGATCTTGTTTCTGTATGATGACCAGTTGTTGGTGGAGAATTTTTTCAGTGATAACAGTGGCTCCACCTAGGATAGTGTGCTCTTGTAGTACACTAAGAACTCGCAGGTCCAGTGCTTTATCCTCTTATGACAAATGGACATTTTCTTGACAAGCATCTCCTTCAAGCTTCTTGGGCCTTCACCTCAGGCTTAAGCTTGATGATCACTATAGGAGAAAGAAATCTATATCTACTAAAAAAAATGCTCAGTCAACCTTGAGCTTATTTGCGTTTTCCTACCTACCTACCAGCTGCAATTTCCGCTTTAGGTCAAGCAACATGATATTTCCAATAAAACCAATCAATTGTCCTTTCTAATATTGGAGGCTCTTGACTGCATTCGACCTCAAAATAACCATGATAGTGAGATGACCAAATCAACTTATAATGTATCTGATCTTCATAATGCAAATGAAAATGAAATACTGGTGTGCAAAGCTTTGCCATGTATTCACTTATAGGGTCAAAGAAGACATGGTTATTTTGATGATCATCATAACACTCTACATCTTTAGAAAAATGATTCTCAACCACACAAGATTCCTTTGATATGTTATCCAACTGCTTTTCTGAATGATTCTCACAAACAATGTAATTTTCTTCATTATAAAGATCATTCTTTGATGCAAGCTGCTGCAAGGAATTACAAAAATGAACAACCTTTTCCTATGCCTGAGGGTTATAAAAGCTATCTTCCAGTACTTCTTCTTGGTGTTTCCAATCAATTTCATACTCATTGTGATCAAAATCTTGGCAAGTTTGTTGCATCTTCTCATTTATATCAAAGGATGTAACATGGTTCTCATAAGTAAACCCCTGCTGATTTTCATGTTGCATTTCATGGGATGTTATACTTTCTTCTTGGTGTTCAAATGCATTGTTATGAAGAGCCTCTAAAATTTCTTCATCCATAAATTCGTCATCATCATAACAATCTTCCAAATACTAAATAAGACATAAAGAATGTTTACAGCAATCTTTGAGCAGCAATAAGGAAGGATGACATTCTTTATACATCTCATAGAATTCATCATGAAAATTAGCAAGCGAATATATTGAACCATTTTCCAAACCTTTATACCAGGAACATGCTTTTCCTTCTAAAGTGGTCATAAACATCTTCATGATACAATCTTTAGGGAAATGAACCTTAAGAGTGCGTACATGCATATGGAACCTAACCAAATGAAGTGCAGCATTGTCTTTCTTTTCATCTTTGAATATCAGAAGATCCTCTAACCAATCAACCTTTGGAATAGGATTTGGAAAACCAGGGATATGAGACCGATTCATAGGAGCATACCTGGCATTCATTCTTGCAGTGGAACTCATCTTGGAACTTCATCAAGCTACGGATCTTCTAGCAGTGGAGTCACCTTCCAATTTGTTATTCAATGTGTGGAGTCGCCAAGGTAGTTTTGCAGCCTCAAAAAGATGTCTGAGCTCCTACTACCTTCAGAAGTTCAGCCTCTTAATTTTGGGAATGAATAGACTTCAGGCTCCTGGCATACGCACCAAAATGTTATCTCAAAATCAGACCCTGGAAGGCTGCTGACCAGGAAGACCTTAAGTAACTATTTCAAACCTACTTTAGGCTGAGGCTTAGCCTCCCCAACCTGAGAGGGCTCTCTCAAAGGATTAATGATCTTTGATTATGATTAAGATGGCTAACTCTTATGAAACAAATGTAAAAATATGAGTGGTGGAAACACAACTAGAAAGTATCCATTGGGCTTATGGAGTCAAATTCGTTTCAGTATAACAATGATATCAACCTTACATAGAAGTCAGGACATCTAGAATTCAACCATTCAGAACACACCAGAAACATACAGGACAACACAGTTTATAAATATGTGAAGGAAATTAGAGCACAATTAGTGATTTCTAAGTAATCACATATCTATACCACTGCAAATACTAAAGAGAGGATGATACACAACATTCTGAATAGTAAATTCCTTCTGATTCCTGAGAAGTAAAGCCCAGTATTGTATTACTAAAACATAGTCATATACATAGCACAATAGTTCCCATTTTTCTGAAATTTTCCCCTCTCCTATATATAGAATTCTTTACAAGGCTGAGATTCCTCCTCCAGCATGAGGTGGACTCGAATTTTGCTTGCTATGACACCTATTCCAACTTTAACTACTTATTAAATGCAACAAACTGCGAACTAGATATTTTAGAAACCTAAGACAATTAGGAGTCAAACTCCACATCATGCTGGTAATAGCATTAATTACAATTAAATCTCGTTCTCTAACAAGTGGTCTCCTTCAATTTAGTTGTGGTGGATGTTCAAAGCTCCTTACTGGTCCTTAATATCTTCTCCCTTTACGGCTGTTGAGAAGTAGGAAACTGCCCTTGTTTTTATGCTTTTGGTTTCCTCAAAGATATTCGGAACCAATTAACCATGTTGATCTTCTTTAATTAGCCAACAATCTATTGGAGTGCCATGATCTTCATGTGCTGTAAGCCTTTCCCATATACATGTGTGATGACAAAACTTCTTTAAAGCTGATTTAAGTCATTTACAATACTAGAGGTGATCATTTGTATAACAAAAAATTTAAAGTTCATATAACTTCTTTCCGCTTGTTTTGTTGTGGTTCATTGCTTGCACATTGTAAATGATCTTTTTTGAGATTTCCTTTCAAAAATTGTCCCCTTGGTCCCTCAAAATTGGTTGACTGAGCTTTAATTATGCAGCTACAGCAGTTTCATAGCGCGCTACGAAACTGCTGTGTAATCACAAAACACAGTTTAACACCAAAACTTGAGCCTCTTTTATCTTGACATATCCCTTTCAACTTCCCTGAAGCTATTAAAACTGAGTAGAGATGTATCATTCTTCAAGAAACTGTAACAAGGTAAATCATCAAAATTTTGAATATAACCTTACTTTTTGTGTGGTTTCCTTAAGGAGATCTTTCCCGCTGGCTTAGCTGCAGCTTCAACTCTTCAATTTGTCTCTTCATAACCCTGATCCTGGCTCTAAGTTTCATATTAACTCTTCTGATGAACTTTGCTTCTTTTATTGCAGGGACTGTCCAGGTATAATATTGTGCATTGCAGTCGACCAGCTCGGGTATTTGAAATGTTTTGTCTTCCCACAGAGCTTGCATTTTGTCAAAATGGGCTTCCTTGATTGCATGCTTCCTAGAGGCTTTCTTCAATCTAGCAATTTCAAGATTTGCTAACCTCAACTTATCTTTCAATTCTTCAACACTATATTCCTTTTGCGTGGTAATTGCCTTCCCTCTATCTTCTTTATGCAGTTGTGATGATGTTTCTAACGAAGTCACAGGTCTGTCATGAGTTTTCACGATTTCCTCTATTTCACCTGCTTCTGGCAGTATCTCCTGTATCTGTTTGAAATTCCTCGTCATGGGTCTTCTTGGCTTAAAGACAAATTGACCAACCTGATCATCAAACTTGAGCTTTTTCGAGGCTTTGATTCTCTTAGTCTTGTCTTTACCTGATTCTATCAAATTTGCTTGAACCAGGGGAGATTCTTCAATATCAATGGCTTGCAGTAAGTCATTCAAGTTTCCCTTTGAAACAAGGTTTTCCTCAGCAACCACCTTCTTGCCTTTTTCCTTAGCTAATTGACTCCTGGTCATTCTTCTCTAGACTACTTCTCCTGTAGATTATTCATGTCTACCTTCTTTGATCTGAGTTTTCTTTTTCATGGACTGCTGGGGTGTGTCTTGGATAACCATTGATCTGGCGGGCTCCCTTACTTGTTTCCTAGCTTTCAATTTTGTGAATCTCTTGGATCTTGTTTCTGTATGATGACCAGTTGTTGGTGGAGAATTTTTTCAGTGATAACAGGCACTTCGCTAGGATTTCTCTTTACTAGAGACGATAATCATTTCTAAATCCCTTACAATGATTTTCTCCTCTGCCATAATCAACATGTAATCCCATATTACTTTCACTTGTTGTTTAATATCATTCCAAATAATATTTCTTGCTTGTATGAGACACATATTACCTTTCAATTTCTCCTTCAACTCTTTGATTTCATTACATGTTGTCTAATAACTATTTTGAGGTTGTGATATACTTTCATTTTCCATATTCAATTGTTTATCCTTGATCTTTAAATGCTCCTTTGTATCATCCAGACTCTTTTGTGTCTTCTTCATTTCATCTTTTCAAATATTCAGTTCGGTCATGACCCTGGTAAGCTTATCAGCAAGATCTTTGGAATTTGGTTGCACCACAATTGTACACACATGAGTATCTATTATTTGTTGTAAGCTTTCATTCAGTTATTTCAAAGTGGCCATCTCCTTATTCCTTTCAAGCAGCTCCTGAGTTATAAGATCATTTTCTTTCTCAACTTGGGCTACCTCTAGGGCCATAACATGTTCAACTGCAGGCAATTTCAATTTCTTCCTTAATGCCTGAATCTCTGATTTTGCTCCCTACAAAAATTTTTGGACAACAGATTTGTCCTCAAGGTTTACTCCAAGCTTGACAATCAATTTCTTCAGTTCCTCATTATGAGTATGCAAAGCTCAAGAATGGCTTTTTCTAACTTTAGTTGATTTATTACCTTTCCTAATAAAGCTTCTACTTTTCTTGTTGCTAGTGATGTCTTTCTTAGATCACGATAAATAAGTTCTCCTATTTTCGTGTGAAAATTGATTTTATCAGGCAAAGGAATATCTTTTGCATCTACAGTTAAGTTCACAGTCTTAAATCCTACTGCAAAAGAAACTGTCAAAGCAGAAGGATGAGAAAATGAGAGTTTGAGTTGATTTCTCTCCAATTCCATGGCTGATAATAACCTGGTGTGGTATTCTGACACTGATTGGGCTTCAAGTTGAGAAGCAACATTTTCCCTAATCTTCTTATTCCTTTCTTCAATTTGTTCATAGGACTCCTTCAAAACAGTAACAGAAGTTTTCCCAACTTCTTCAGGAATAGGAGATGAAGGTATGTATCTTACTTCTCCCAACTGTAATTGGAAACCACCTCCATAAGAAGAACTTTCCACCAAAGGCTTAGATTCCTTTTCCTTCCTATGTAATTTAGATTTTTTAGAACTCTAACTAGTCTCATCATCCAAATCAATGAAATTTGCAATCCATATATTTAATCATTTCTCTATAGTTTGATGAGTTTCAACCTCCATCCCTTTTTGTGCTAGTGATTTCCCACCGTTAGCCAATTTTTCAACTTCGGGTCTGGATCCATGTAAATATGGGGCATAGGAATTCTCCACCCTTCTTCTTGAAATAATTTGATGAGGCTCATAGGACCATTTATCTTGTTGTTGAAACTGTGTATATTTTTTTTCCACTTCCTCCATAGCTTGCATGTTATTAACAATAATAGGACCAACAGTCTCGGGCAAACTGAACAAGTATCCCTTCTTTGCTGGTACAAAATGGACTTGGTATACATTCAAACTTTGCCTAATAAAATCCAGTGAAAATAATCTCATTAGTACAAAAGATGGGAGCCTATAAGGGGCAACTTTTACTCCATATAACCTAATCTCAGTATAATCCCCAAATGCAAATCAGTCCCCCACTTTGACATCTCTACTCAACTGTAAAAAGGATTGGGCTCTTGGAAAGAGGTAAGGTGGAACAAAGTTGTTTATAATGGAGTAGACAACTAACATAAAAGAGGCAATGAAATATGAAAACCCTCATAGTTAGGATGACTTCGTACAATTTCAGTCCAATTTATCACTGACTATTTTATTTTATGAGGATCCATTATGTTCAAGCCTAAATGCATAAATTTCTCTACATGGACATAGAGGAACAGGTAGACCAACAAAGATGGGAATATGAAACAACCAGTGAGATTGAAGTTTGACAATTGAGAATTCACAAAGCCCTCCCAAAAATCTGGTATATCAAGAATTACATTAGGTTGCATAATCAAATTGAACATTCCTATGACTTCCCGGTCAATAATAGAGGTATTTTCATTTCCCAAAACCCTGGCAATTACTTGTAAAATTGGTTAAACATACTCAACAAAACTATCTAGAGGAAATAAAGTTGGCTCTAGAGATAAAATGTTTCTAAGTGGCATAACATGGAAGGATAACTTCGCATAATCCCCTCCAGACAAATTTTGGAAACTATCAACCATGGCTTCTTTAGAAAATGAAGTATAATGCTCAGAATGTGGAAAATCTAGGGCTTTCTGAATAAACAAGGTAGATACTTGGAAGATATTTTCCCCATAGTGAATTCATCACAAATAATTTATGAGGATAAAGAGAAGAAGTAAACGAAGTAATGAATTCTAGGAAAAAATATGTCTCCGAGACAATTGCAGAGAATAATCCTAATTTTACAACTCTAGGATATACAAGGGAATATAACTAACCAACTAGGATGTTTTGACACAACTCCATAAGGTTTAATGTGCATACAATGTCAAAAATGTCCCTTTCTATGTCCATAAGAGGAATGTGGGTTGCAGAACCCACCATAGAGGTTTTCTTCGACATTCTTGGAATACTTAAGTAAGTGTACATGGTGGATAAATACCGTGAAATTCTAAGTTGACATTGGACTTTAAACTAGCGAGTTGGCATATGCAGATTTACTTTGGTATGCTCCAGAATAAAGAACAGATAAATTATATTGAGTGTAAAAAAGGGTTTCTATGGGTAAACAGGGAAAAACAGAATTAAATGAGGAAGTGACAGATGTACAGCATGATGTCGTATTGGTGACTTGGAGTTGATGATGTGGAGATGATGACGTGGGGATATGAGATGAGGTGTTGGGTGACATGGAGGAGTGATATGGCAGATGGTGCAGTGTAATAATCTCGCTCGCCTGTTGTAGAATGTGCTCGCTTGTTGTAGACTCCGACAAAATCCGCTTACTGCTCATGGGGGAACTAGTGGTGGTAAGTTCTCCCATTAACTGGTGATACCGCAAACAATCACGATCTTTAATCGGACAAAGGTGGTTTATCTGCCAAATATTCTACAAGGGCACCCAAGCCCATAACCATTGTGTTATTTGTGTTGTCTGTTTTCTCTTATGGGGGAGGTCTGATGCCAATAACAACATCGCGCTCTCAAATTGTGGGATATTTAATTTCTTTATCCACTGGGTCCCGCCGCTCCATATTAAGTGAACTTTAATCCTGCATCACTCTCGGTCCCATATTATTTCCTTGAGAAAACACCATAGACATGTTTTAAATATTCTACCCTTTTTTATTTTGTTATATATATGATTTTTTTTTATTTTTTTTTAACGTAGTGAAAAACAAGCCACAATAGGAAGAAAGATGTGTTCTACCACCTAACTTTACCCAACCTACCACCTTACCTTTTTTATAAGAAAAAAGATCATACAAACCTCTACATCTCCTTGTAAAAGCACCTACATTTTTGTTCTTCTCCTTAAAAAACATCAAGAAAGCTACAAGTATGTTATTAGTGAAAGGGCTTGCTAGGTAAGATGCTTCTAAATGATGATAGATTGGATCGTGGAATTCAAAAAAGTCCTCTAGAATATCCTGAAATCCTTGAGAGAAATATTTTTCAATTAATGGTGTAGAATCAGGATGAGAATCTTGCGAGGGAAAATAAATCTGATCATATTCAGAAAAATTGTCAAGATAGTGAGGGCCTGACATAACCATCAGCAGAGGCTAAAGTGCCTCAACTACTTTACAAGAGTCTAATTATTTAGATGATAAAACATAAAAATCAGGTGATGTAAAACAACCATCATTAGGTACACTAGTAGGAAAATGATCAATTGAATGACAATTATTAGAACAAGAACCATGATCAAATGGGTTGATTAAGATATAAGATTCTCAATTAGGAGACATCAAAGATAGATTAGATTGAACGGCTCTAGAAATGCTTTGAATGAAATAATCATCATCCTCATATGTTGAATGTGACAAACCATCTACTTGTGACTAGCTAAAACCTGAACTAACACCATCATCATTAAAAAGGAATGCCAATATGGGAAACACATGAAGCCAGTCGAAATGTAGTGGATGAAAAAGAGGAAATCGATTCAACAAATAACACAAGCATTCAGTGACACTAAAGACGATATCTATTGTTATGAAGAAAATGATCAGTATCAAAATATTCACAAGAAGGATTAGGAGTCGATTACTTTCAAAATAATGTGACAAGTATGAATCCTTCGGCCAAAGATAATATTTAGAATGATCAATGTCACAACTTCACTCATCTATGAAATCTATACACTCCAAACATAAGTTCTATACAAGATATTTACTTGAAGATGAACTAAATAAAAACAAAACCTTCAATTTAATTAGAAACCAATTCTTGAAAGTTGAAAGAGCTATATCGAAAATAACAAACATATTTCAAGAGGGAGTCTACACTGAGTGAAACCATGCAATGAAAATAGTTTTGTAAGAAGATCCATATATGACTTATTTCAAGGATATTATCAAATTCATGAGAACCTGACAGAACCACCAATGGAAGTTGAAGTGCCTCGACTCCTTGATGAGTCCCAAAATTTTCCAGAATTATAAAATTTCATTTTGAAGATCGAATCAGATCATGCATGGTTTATGGACAGATACCATCAATATTCAAAAAGATCCTTATTATCCAAATGGAATCCATCTACATCACTAATTTGGTCAAATTTTATTTCTTCGACAAACATATTACCCAAGTCAAAATATTCTTCTAATTTCATATCTAAAGATGGATAAATTAGACAAAACGCATGAGTAACCTAGATAGAAGAATTTTCTTCATGCAAAATTGGAAATGATAAGGAGTGGAATGGATACCTGATAAGTTTTTTACCCTCTTCTTCATCATGGATGACCTCACTACCGTGTGTCAATTCAAAACCAAATTCATTAGATAATAAATTTGAAGATCATGGAGTATCTCCTTCACAAGTTAATGCATTAGAAATAGTAGAACACAAGGGATAGTGAGGTGAAGAGGAAGTTTCCATAAGAACATATTCTTAGACCGAACAAAATTTGAGTCCAAAATCTTCCAAAAAAAAATATTCTTGAGAAATCGAGAGATCAAATGGTACACTTGGGAAACCATCATCACATACAATAATAAAGTCAAAATCAATAGAATGAAGGTTATCCAAGTCTTCAAATTGATTGGGAAAATCAATTCCATTTGATTCTTTGCTTACATTCTTAGATTCAAAATCAACTAAGGATGGAAGAACATATCCTTGACATGGAGATTTTGGAAAAGAGAAGAAAGATCAAAAGAATCCTCACTTCCCCTCTCCTCCACCTGTGAAATGTGACTACCTTGGTCTTGATCACTTTTAGGATTTGTTATAGGTTGATAAAGCAAATCATGGGGCAAAGGCATCATGAGAAAGAGATTATAGAGGATGACAAGAATTCAAATCAGATTTAAGACTAGATTTATGAGTGTCAATACCTGTTGGCACAAAAATGACAGCAAGGTTCAGACCCTGGGTTTAGGCACAAGGGGTCAACAAGGCTCCGTTTTAGTCTAGAGAAACACCAGAATTTTCACCTTACCCTCGGAGGGTAAGGAGTCGAGTCTCACTCGAGGCATGTCGCAACTGAAGCTAGGTGAGGGTGGAATTAGGTACCAGAGGAACCATATCAGCTAGCCAAGATAAAAATAGGGTAACTTAACTTACGAACCAACCAGATTACAATGATCTAATCATACTATATCTAGAACCTATTTAACTAGACGCATTCATAAAAAATTTTAAATGGATCACACAATGCTCCACAGACACGAGATGGTTCTGGAACAACCTTCTCCATTAACATAACATATTTCAGTACATAAGGCTCAAGGCCTGAGCATTAATAGTAGAAACCAAACAACCAGCATAAAATTATACAAACAGGAGCATGGAATCTTTTACATTACTCCATAACATAGGAAGACAAGAACTATTACAGACTCGTCTATTGACTAGAAACAGCCCCTCCTTTGCTCTTTCTTCTGCTTTTTATCTCTTGTCGTCTGCTCAGACTACCAAATTCGCTTTCCTTTTGCTCGGATACATTCATTCTTGGCTGCCTCTACCCTTTCCCTGCTCGATTGTCCCTGCTACTTCCCGCAATTCGTCTGCGACTGCTAGACATCCTTCAGTTACCATCCTTCCCTCGGTTGTCAACTCCGCAACTCCCCAACGATCATCTCTGCCATCTGTCATTGGCTTATTTCTCCATAAAATATCAAAATGAAGGCCCCAACAAGCCTTGACGACTATCCATTGACTCGTCCCCGAGTCAATCTTCCATTGGTGTTGTCAGTTTTGTTGACATATTTGTCAATGCCTCTGCCATCATTATTGTTGGTGCTTCCCCTAGTGCTGATGTTATTGCTACTGCTTCTGGTTGGGTTGTTATTGTTTCTTCTTGTGCTATTTTTGCTTCTTCTTAGCCTTCTTCTCCAAACAAAGGCCCCAACTCTGACACAGTTGTAATTGTCCCCTGGCAGAATTGAGTGTAGTTGTCCAGTGCTGCTTGCTAGGGTCGGATGATCATCATTGCTTGCTTTATGAAGTCTGTTGTCGTGTTGAAGGTTGCTTGGGCTAGCCAAGTCCTCAGTAGGGAAGCCCATTGTTCCTCCATTTCTTCACTGAGCTCTTGCAAAGCATTCAAATGAGTTCGGACTGGGGGTCAGAGATTTCAGAGCTTCTACTTTGTCTTCGATGGTTCATCCTCGATCTGTTGGATGCAAACTTCTAGAGAGGGGACTTCTAATTCGAACTACTTCCATTGATCCTTGTCCTTAGATTTCATGATGTATGTTGTTGGGTGTGGACCCTTATTATCTTCTTTATTAGAGGTATCGCCACATTAGACCCCATTTCGTAATGTAGCGGCAATGCCACCTGTAAAATGTATGTTGCAAGGGGGGTCCAGGGGGGGGATGAGATCTTTGGGAGTTCCCCCCTGGTAGGGGATTGGGGGCAATGCCCCTGATGCTAAAAATAGATGTAAAATTTCCTTGTAAAATGTTGTAATTTAGTAGTCAATCTGGGTCATTCATTAGGCGGAGATCTGACGGTAGAAGTTATGTTTAATTTAGGGCTTTTTGCCCTAGAGGGAAACCCCTCGCCATATATGAGGGAATTATCTTGCATCTATGTAGATTTGTATTCTGAGTGAGGAAGAGAGAGAAGATTCAGAGCGAAGAGGGAATTACAATGAATCTGTTATAGGTTGTATCTCTTCATTTTGTTGGATAACATAAAATGAAGGACTGGTTGTTTCTCCGTGGACGTAGCCCAAACTGGGTGAACCACATATATTTGTTTCTCTCTTGTTTTATATGCTTTCTGCGATTATATTTCTGCAATATTTTAGGTTTTCCATTGCTTTGTAATATATATTTTTTCTAACATCTGCGAGGAGCTGATTAATTCTCTTGAGGAGCAGGTAAACTAGTTGATTCTTCTTTGCTAGGTTGTCAGGCCAATCATGAACCAGTTACAGCAATGTGTACCCATCATTTACAGCCTCGAGGATGGAGGATTTCAAAGCGGCTATCATGATATTCTACTTAATATCATTGACATACGTTGTGGAAGGGTCTGGCAGTGCCTTCCCCTCAGCGTCTGTTGGGAAGGGTTCCCCTGGGTCAATTTTGTTAAAATATTGTAAGTCTCTGCATTTTGAGGAGTGGAGCGTAAGTAGCACAAGTCAAGTAGGATTCAAGGGGTTTTAGGAAGGTCAAAACCCCTTATATTTTGGTATTGTTTTGAGATCCACCCATGGTTTTCGAACCATGGTATTGTAATAGAAAATAATATAAAAAGGTGTCTTAGCAAGTCTAAGGGGATGAATTCATGGATGGAATAATTTTGAGTATGATTTTGTAAGATCTTTTTGTATTGGCGTGAAGGGGAAGGCTCCTATAGCTGAGTGTGCGGAGACCTTGGTAAGTCTCCAGCTGCGTGCGCAGGCCCCTGCAGCAGTGTGCGTATGGTCTGGAAAGTTTGTATAAGGAAGATCTGAAGTAATAAAATATATTTGAAGCAATTCTTTGTCTATTTTTATGCACTTGCGTATTCATTGTATTTATGCACAACCGAATGACATTTATCTGTATTTTATCTTAAAGTACTCTGCGAAGATCTGGATTTACTATTATATGTTATTTTATGCATCATTAGATGTTTACACGAAGTTTATAACTCTCTTTAAACAAAAATCACTTTTCATGAATAAGGGTTCAAGAAGGTCAAATCAAATCTAAAATTTCAGAAAACGCCTTAACCACGTCACATAGCCTTCTAGATGTAGAAGCCTGGTTCTAACATCACCCAATACTACCTCGGGTGAGACCACAACCTGTGCTACACAGGTTGTTGCTAAAAGGGCCAGTAATGTAGCATTTTGTTGGTTAGCGCAACTAACTTTGAAGCTGGGTCCAAGCCCCCTCAAGCCAACAAATGGTTTTTTTGTCGGGACCGGGATCTATCTGATGGATGTGTGACGTGGCGTAAGTGGATAACAACTAATAAGGAAATCGAGAAGTGGATAGATCATTAGTTGCACGAGTTCACATCTCCGGAGAGTAGGAATCTGTGCTTGTCAAAAGAGAAGTGGTTATAGTGGTATCTCTACACAGAATCACACAAAGTTTTATTTTCATCGTTCTCTTACCAATTACACGAGTGGTTGTCTGAATTAGCAAATAGCGAACCTACCTGGAAGCACGGCGATCCTATTGTGTGGAATCCAAAATTAGTCAAACGTCTTGAAAGATCTGACTATAAGGTTGCGAGGGTTGTTGATTACTGGATTGACAGTATTTTGGGTGATTTCATCACTAACTTTTCAATAGATACATTTGTGTCTTATATTGAAGCTAAACGACGATTCTTAAAAGGTCCTAGAGGTAAGAACCTGACCACTAAAAACCTGGATTAAAATGCTTTTGTGTGAAAAGGGGATTATGCCTATACCTTAATGTTTAATAGGGGTCTAACTGGATCTACGCGAAGTGGAAAGTGATTCAGAGTATATGTAGACAAATTGATCACTCTGTTTCAGAAGAGCATCATCCTCATGTTCTCCTCGTCTCATCAGATTCTCCAGAGACCGAAAACGACCCTCCTATCCTCGCTGATCACGAGAGTCCTTCTTTGGTTCCTGTAGAGCAGGGGGGTAGTCATATGTTTCCCCCACCAAGTAGTCCGGTCATTTCCTTCTACTGGAGTCATTTGACTGCAAACCGCCTTCCATCCTATGTGCCTTTCCAAATTACAGTACATGCCTATGATAAGGTAGTACCTGGCACTGTCTTGGATGAGGGTGCGTCTATCAATCTTATGCCTTCCACTACTTGGTAAGCTTTGGGCTCCCCACAGCTTGTGCCAGTCACACAGAATCTATTGGCATTTGACAGAGGAACCAGTCAACCTTTAGGGATCCTCCCGAAGCTTCCTGTTACTTTGGGAGGAAAAACCGTCTATATAGACGTCATGGTTGTCCAAGGTGCTTTAAATTTCAGTCTTCTCCTTGGTCGTGACTATGTCTATGCCATGGGGGCCCTCATCTCTTCACTTTTCCGTGTGGTTTGTTTTCCACACGACGGAAGAATGGTGACCATAGATCAATTATCGTTCTTTAGTCCCCTGGTGCCTCCTGTGCAGCCGTCGTCCCCTATCGGTTCTTGCTTGCAAGCAGTGCCTTCCTTGCCACAAGTCAATTATGTGGCTACCCGTTCTATCTCCGCCTCTGCTGATGATCATGCAGATGGTCTTGTACATCATGTACTGGGGGCATTGGAACCCGATCTGTCATTGGTGCATCATGACATGTATTCCTCCCAGAATGCGTTTCTTCCATCCCATGAAGACCTCTTGGGATCCATGTTCTCGTATGGCCCATGAGCAGGTGTAACGAGGATAGTTTGTTCCTGTGTCAATCTCGTTCAAAAATGAAATAAGGAGTGTTGAGGAAAGTTCTTGATCTTGTGTCAACCTCGTCAAAAAATGAAACAAGGGGTGTGGAGCATAGTTCCTTGTCTTGTGTCAAGCTCGTTAAAAAATGAAATAAGGAGTGTCGAGCATAGTTCCTGATCTTTTGTCAAGCACGTTAAAAGATGAAACAAGGGTTATGAGGATGTTTTTTTTCACTGTGTCAACCTCATTAAAAAATGAAACACATCCCCTTTCCAAATCGAGTCTTTGATTAAGGTCTCGTGAAATCCAAGTCGAATCTTTCCAAATTCCATCCACCTCATTGAATGCAATGAAGCCTGGGGGGCATGTACCTCGATTTGCGTCATTATGCTGGGGGCATGCGAACTTATAACAAGCATAGTTTTTCATTTCAAGCTTGTGTGAACATGAAACCGAATCCAAGCAGAGCTCTCCATGGTTCAAGCTTGTGTAAAAATGAACCCATACCTGATTTACACCTCGTGATTGTTGTTGTTATCCACTAAATTCTGCTAGATGAGCCTTGGTTGTTTCATTCCATTGCCACCATCTCTTTGGCCGATCATATGCTTTCACTTGGTTATTTTTTCCTTTCCTAAGGAACCGCAACGATGAGTGGTTTTATTAGCCAGCCTCTTGACCATTACATGTTTTGAGAAGTTCCACCATTGCCGGAACCAGTTGCTACCCTTGATACCACTCATTCCTCTAGGACGAGTCACCTTTGAGCTCTTTTCTGACTCGTAAAATATGAAAAGGTTGCAAATTTATCCCTTTTTGACTCGTTAAAAGAAATAAGAGGTGGTCGCCTTTAAGCTCTTTTCCGACCGTGTAAACACGAAAAGATTACTAGGCCTTTGTCATTTCAAGCTCGTTATTGGTTACGAAACGACGTGGTTTCGATCAATTTTCTACTTTTCGAATCGAGGTCACTAACCACAAAAAGTACTCCTCGATCATAATGGTCGAGCGGTTCTTTCGAGTGTCGTTTTATACTTTTTTGAGCTCGAGAGACAAAAATCTACGAAAAAGGACCCCCCTAGAGTTATCTTTTCCGTGTCTTTTTCAAACTCTCTAAACATGAAAAAGACTCCGAGTTTTACCTATGTCGGACTCATTAAACCCTGACGACATTAGACTCATCACCATGACGAGACTCAAGCTTCTCCTCCCTAGGGCTCGTTAAACCATTACTAGGTTCGATTCGACCGACGGTCGAACTTGCATTACAAGCATATGCTATCCCCTTCAAGCTTGTTTTCAAAAATAATAGGGGTACTAGCCAGCAATGGTGGGGAAAATTTGGGAATCATCATTGGCAGCTAGTCACTCTTGAACATCAACACTTTTGCTTCTTGTCGGGTTGGGACATCCATACATCATCATTTGGCCTTCCATGGGTTTGGGTTGTTATTTAGCCTTATTCCATCTGATTCACATCGTTTCCATCGTGCCTCTGATCCCTTGGTACCTGAATTCTGCCACCCTCCGAAGTCGTGTCGCCAACATGTTCAAGAGTATAATCCTTCTGCAGTTTACACCCTTTCCTCCTCCTCTGATACTCTGTTTCGCCATCTGCCACTTGTTCCTTATCTCGTGACGTTAATGAGGGAAGCATTATGGCCCTCCTGCAATGGGTCATCTCCTGTCGACATCAGCTCATTATCCAGGAGATTGATCCAGAGATCCCCTTTGGTACCTTAGAGCTTGCATGCCTCAATGGAAAGTTCTTCACACCTGACGGTCGACTTTCATCATTGGTCGTCGAATGGGTGATTCCACGAGTGTTCGACTTCAGCACCTTTTTCACACTTCGTGGATTGTGCTAGCTAGTACCTTTAGAACCATTGGCATTATTGGTGGTTTCTCTCGCGCTTGTTAACGGTTTTCATCATTGACCGGTAATCAAGCGACTTTCTATCATGCTCGACCTCAGCACATCTATTCGCATGCTATAATTTATACTATGATCGGATGGGTTCAAGACCCCGAACTCAGATTACATATGTTCGGGCTGCGTGGATTGGTTCGTGATTACATGACTCATTGATGGATGGCTGTGACCATACCTGAGTCTTCATGGATGGCTGCGACCATACCTTTATCATTATCATGGTCTCATTAGCTAGATGGCTGCGTCCATACCATAGACCTAGTTCATATGTCTTTTGGATGGTTGTGCCCATGCCTAGACTACATTTACTTCATTATCAGGGATATCAGTTGTACTTGCGTACAGGTTCTTCCAGATGGTGTTTCAACTCAGTCAGTTTCGTAAAGCATTTCACCCCTCCCACTTTCTCGGGCTTCATACTTTAGGGGGCATCTGTTACACAGTAATTTGTCACTGTCTTCACTCTAGTCCTTTTACTGTGCCATGTGTTCAAGTCAAACATGCTCATATTGAAAAAATGCTCTCGTGTGCTGCCAAATGACCCATTTTTCCTAAGTTACCTGCCTCATCATGACCGTGGACTTAATATACGCATTAAAGGGAGTTCATGAATAGTCCAGCCGCACTGCCAGCACGGAAGTACATCTGATTCCCGCGATGGTCTGATTTCATGCTCCAGCACGAGGTTACTTATTATCTTTAGCGATGATATAACTGGCTAAATTGCTCACTGGCGATGTCAACGCTAAAGATCGGTTATGGCCCTGTGATGATCCAGATTGGGCGAATTTGTTCCAACAGTCGGCCTTCCAGATGACTCTAGACCTAGTTGTTGGCATAGTTTGTATCGCCCTCCTTTCTCTGGCATGGCAGTTCCATCAATTGTGATACCTTCCTTGGGGATAAGCTCACTCTTCCACCTTTCATGGAGACTCCTTCTCCTATTTAAAATCTCACCATTGCTATGCATTGCTAGTTTTTGGATAGTTGGCTAGTTGAGCAGTGTTGTTAGTATTTGTGAGTTTTCTAGATAGCCGGTGTGAGTGTGACAAGTGTGGGATTGTTGATAGCTTGTGGAAGGTTTTGAAGTTCCCTTAATTTTGTGTAAAACTCATGAGTGAGAGAGATCTTGTATGTTGGGAGATCCATCTTCAAAAAGTGAATGCTTGAGGAACGTGCTCGTTGGATCCCTCTGAGAAGGCTAGGGACGTCAAGACTTTGGTTGTAAGCTTACTCTTGTTTCATTATCAATACAATCAATGATGTTTTCCTATGTCTTTTATGTTATGTACTTGATAGCTCATGATTTCTTGACCTTATGAGTAGATATATCATTGTTGTTTTCCAGTTACGTGCTTTGTTGTATTTCCTTTGCATTGTTTCAGGTTGATCACTCGTTAAGGAGAAGGAAACGGAAGCTGGAGCAGCGCAACGAAACTCCATCGACCACCGGTTGAGGTAGGCCTCCAACTATGACTATTTAAGGAAAGTTATTGTTGATCTGTCCTTGTTTGTGACTAGACCCACCCTAGGGCTAGAGGGGTTGCCTCTGTCCGCAGAGGGAACACTTTCCTGCATCACACTACGACACGGGACCGTTGATCGGAATGAGATGAAAGAAAGTTTTTTGCTAACATTCAATTTTCAAGATGGGTTCGCATGCATTGATGAAGCGCTTCAAGAAATTAAAGCAACAATATTCTGAACACCCGTCGAACCTACCATATGGGTACAGCCTGACTGGAGTACGTAGCTACAACATGCTTTAGAATGTTACAATCTTAAAACGGAAGAAGTTGATGAAGATGCACAGAATATTAATATCCCTGAATCAGAGGGATAGCTCAAAGTTGGTGGACCTAATGTGGAGATCACTGATATTTTGCAACCGGTGTGCACAAAGCAAGTAAACATTGGTTTAGAAGAAGAACAAAAATTCGCAAGCATTGGCAATTATTGGGATGAAGATAAAGTGGATAAGGTAGCTCAATTATTACATGAATATCAAGATTCATTTCCAACTAAGTTCTCTGACTTAAAAGGGATAGTGGAAGATTTGGGGATGATGAATATCAATTTAAAACCTTAGGCGAAGCTAGTTAAGAAGCGCCCATATCGGTTGAATCCCAAATAACAATGAAAAGGTACGATAGGAACTCGATAAGATGCTCGCAGTCGGAATCATTGAGCCTGTAGAAGAATCCAAGTGGATCAGTCCTATGGTGGTCCAAGAGAAGAAAACAAAAAGTGATATCAGAATCTGCATAGATCTGTGGAAGTTGAGTGATGCATGTGTACATGATCCATTCCCTATGCCGTTTACAGACGAATTTCTCGAGAATGTTGGTGGACAGGAAGCTTATTCATTTACGGATGGATTCTCAGTATACCACCAAATTAAGATTGTTCGAGAGGATAGAAGCAACACTACCTGCTCTACAGAATGGGGGTCATTCCAATACATAGTCATGCCTTTCAGACTTAAAAATGCTCCTGCGAGTTTCTCAAGGGTGGTTGTCACAGCATTCAAGGAATTCTTTCATAATTTTTTGGAAGTCTACTTCGATGATTGGAAATTGTTTGGGCTAGTCAAAAAACATGTCTCTAGTTTGCGCCTAATGTTGGATACATGTAGGAAGTATCAGATCTACTTAAACTTGAAGAAATGCATTTTTTGTGCACCTTACGGGATATTGTTAGGCCATGTTGTCTGTAAGTAGGGATTGATAGTAGACCCTACTAAGATTGTTGTAATTATCATTCTGGAGCCCCCTAGGAATGTGAAGCAGCTACACGCAACATTGGGTCATATTGGGTACTATAGGAAGTTTATTAAGGCACATGCGCAAATCACTGCGCCCATGGAGAAGTTGTTAAAGAAGGATGCTACATTCTGTTGGGACAATGAATGTTAGAAGAGCTTGGATACTCTAAAGGAGAAGATGGTTACGACACCAATCCTCATATTCTCGGATTGGAAGAAGGAACTTCATGTACATGTGGATGCGTCGTCTTGCATACGGGAGCGTGTTATATTATCACTGTGATAGAATACTTAACCAGGTGGGGTGAGGCACAACCTGTGAATGATTGTAGCGTGACACTGCTGCGAGGTTCATATTCAAGTTTAATATGTCAAGGTTTGGATGCCCAAAGATTCTGATGAGTGACTGAGGGCCACACTTCCTGAATGAGACAATTGCATCTTTAACAGAAGGGTTCCAAGTGTACCATCAAAAGAGTATGCCATATCACCCCTAGGTGAATGGTACTGTCGAGGCTTTCAACAAGATCTTGAAGAATGCTCTCACAAAGGTCTACAATGATAATAGGAATGATTTGGATGTGCGCATACTGGTGGTTCTAAGGGCATAAAGGAGTACTTGTAAGAAATTGACTGGGAAAACACCCTTTTTACTGGTTTACAGACAAGAAGTAGTAATGTCGATGGAATACATAGTGCCCAGCCTAATGATTGTGGCAGTAACTGAGATGGCAGATTGGGACGTCATGGAGGAATTCCTATCGCAATTGTTGGCATTAGAAGAAGACCACTTTTTGGCTAGCTTTCATCAAAAGGTAGAGAAAGCTAGAGAAAATCCATGGCATGATCATCAAATTAAGCAGTGCACCTTCAAAAATGGCGATTCGGTCCTAATCTATGACAACAAGTTTACCAAATTTCTGGGGAAGTTTCAGATGCACTATCTAGGACCATATGTAATTAACGACATTTCAAATGGTGGCACAGTTCAGATCACAAAGATGAATGGGGAAGTATTTCCTGGCAGGATTAATGGGAGCAGGTTGAAGGTTTATAGGGTTGATCCTGCCCCTGCACAATGACTACATGCACACAGGAAAGTCTTAGTGCTTCTAGTAGTTGAAAGAAAGCGTGGGACTATAAAATACTTTTCCAAGGAAAGAAGGAAGGTTGCGCGATGTTTTGGAAGATGGCACAAATGGAAACTACGATGAGGTAGTTGTGCCAAAGGGAAGATTGTTGCACATCCTGCCCAGAAAGTGACCATTGGAACAACTACAGTTGATTTCACAGTCATTTTGCATTAAAAGGAGCGGGGGAAGTGCATTTAAGGTGAAAATATAGGAAAAGACGCTGCCAAAATCGCATTTATGAGGAAGATTTGTGGGGGAATGGACAGTTTGAATTCAAATCAGGTTATAAATATCACACTATGCTCCAGACTTGGACACTTTTCTTGTTGAGAAACTATTATGTGTTGTTGCGCTTAAAGAGTCGAGTGTATTGCTATATATCTGGTTACCTGAGTTGGGTAGAAGTTGAGAAAGAATACTTAAAGAGAGGGTTCGGAAACATCATGTGTACAACACCATCAGTCACTGCTACAGCACCCAGGTTACCAAGACCAAATCCTACTACCTCCACAGCAGGAGAGAAAAAGCAGAAAAAACCACAGCAACCCCCGGTTCAGCAATCATCGCAAAAAATCCAAAATGAGAAAAGGAAGAAGGGACGAATGGATAAAAACAAGCAGCCTATGGAACCTCATGACCTGGACGAAGAAGAGATGAATGTAGGGATTGAGGATATTAATGTAGAAGGCGCGGAGCCAATTTCTTGGTTTCCGTTGTATATACCACCATGGAAACCAACCACCAAAGTAACTAAGGACCTCGAATCTGTGAAATTCAAGGTATTCACGTTGTTTCTGCCATAGGTAGTACCTATTGACGGCAACTTATTGGCCTGGGTACCATTTCTGAAGATGGAAGATTGGGATTTGGACGACCATGAGAAATTTCCACATTTGGAGCCAAGAAAGTACTTAACAATGGTCTACTATGAGGAGACGAGTGTTACAAGACTCTAACCAATGAAGTGGGTGGTCAGTATTGAGCCGCGGGGTTGCTCAATATGTTGTATGTCCCACATTTTAGTCGTAGAATTATTAATACTATTTTTGTGTGCCAATTGTTGGTGTTGGTCCATGATAAGTGCCTCTGGCTGGGAGGACCAATCCCAATTGATGACATGTTGATACACAGAATGACAGCACTTCCATATCAGGGCACTAACCTTGCAGATGCTTTTGTGGGGAAGTCACAAGAGAAAAATCTTGCAGACCAAATGAAAAGTGACTTTGGGTTGGTGAAGAAGTCACGAGGATATGTCATCAATTCTATCTCGGATGAACTTGTGCAGTTTGTTGCACAAATCTTGGCAGGTAAAATCATGTGCAAGTGTCATCCTGATGAAGTGTCAGCACCAATGGTATCCTTGGATGCATAGTGCAGCAAGGGGGTCCAATTCAATTGGACAAAGTACCTATGCCAATAATTCTTGGATGATTGTCGTGAAGCGCGGGAGTAAGGAAAAGCATTCCACTACATGTGGTTGCTATTATTAATCATGCTGAGAGGTTGGAGGATGCCAGAGGATTCCCATTTCCCAACGACGGATTCAGAGTTGTGCGAGGCTACCAAATTTGCCTCGTTGTGGGCAACCAAGAACCCTACCCGTACCATTGAAAATAAGATGTTTTGGGTAATTTTTGAATTGGAATTGTGAATGGTGACTAACCAGAAGCCATGATTGTCACCCAGTCTGTTCAACGAATATCAGTGCATTGCTGATTTTAAGATCGATTTCCATCATGTATACATCTGTACGAGGCACGATTTGACGAAGAAATGGATGGCATTGTCGTTTTTGGTCACCAAAGACGATATCACGCAGTTAGTCCTTTAGTGGTCGACTGACTGGCTCCTTCCAACAGATATTGTCGAAGGTATAACAAGGAATAGTATAGAAGGTGCAGCAGACACTAGTAAAGATGTGTAGAAGGAAAAGAAGATGATGGCCATCAACCTAGAGAAGAATATCGTGCAGGAACCAAAGGGTAAGCATGACGAAGAGAATCATACATAAGAACTTGATTAGGGTACTTAAGACCCCTTTGTCGACCTGAAGAATGTTGATTCTCCCTTTATTCTTAAACGACGACAAAAGTCAAGTGCGAGAGGTGCACGCAAGAAGCATAAATCTGATAAGTCTGTCGGCACAGAGACCATGGTCCTCACTGAGGGGTACCTTGATGAAATTTGAGATATTGTCAGGTCCGCGATAGAAGATATTTGGGGCCACATTGGAGAATAGTATCAATTTGTTTTGACGAAGGTCTAGGTGGGCCTCAAAGAGTTGCAAGTTCAAGCGAGCTAAGTTCAAGCGAGCCAGTTTAAATTGAGTGAGAAACCAACGACATCAAGCAGTGTGCATTCAGTACTCACTTCAAAGCTCTGCATTGTACCCCTACCTTATGCGTCCTTACATCTGAATGATGTCGCAGAACGGAAGAGTTCCCAGCTGCCTAAAGATGTAAGTATTAACCTCGCAATGCTCCCCCTATCCACATTGCATGAGCTACACCAGGGTGTAGCAGATGACCTTAATGTGTGAGAGAAACAGGATCTCATGGTGATCAAGGATACGCAGATCACCAGTCAACAAATGTGTGATGAAGAGAACAAAGCTCTCCAGGATCGTGATGAGGCAGTTGCAAGAAGGGCGCAGCTAATGAGCTCCCCAAGTCCAGATTCAGTTTGAGGCCTCTTTTGAAGAAAAATTGCAGCAACTGGCAAATGCATTTAGAGAATAAAAGGCACAGGTGGATAAAGTTCACTTCGATTTGCAGCTACAAATTACTGCGATTCAATTGAAGCTGCAGCCTACTACACCATCAAAGATCTGAGAGCAACACAAGGTCACCATCATAACAGATAAGGAGAAGCTTGATACTGTAGTCAAAGAGTGTAGCCAGTTGTTTGAAGAGACTCTAGAACTATGGGCCTTGCTGTAGGAGGACCCACATGTGAAAAATATTGAAGTATCCTTTCGGGATAAGTAGTTGTAGTCTGACGAGATAAAGGCAAATACATGTACCTTAGCCTCTGTGAAACGGTTCACCCACTTAAATGAGGGGACATCCTTGAAGGACAGGTCGAGGAGCTGTAGAAGGAGATGCATATTATCACTACATGGATGGAGCCATGGGAAGAAGAAGCAGGGTAGCTCTCACAGACTGTGAAAGGAACACTCAAGAGTATGTAGCAAACGCAGTGAACCATCGACTTAGCAGCAAAAGGGCCAACTACAGAAAAGTTGGTCGAAGAAGTTCAAAAGGCATTAGTCCAATGCACGGGGGTGATTCACCCAGTGAAGTCTTCATTCACCAGCCTAGAAACAAATATCCAAAGCATACTAGTGGAGTGACTCGAGGATGAGCCACATAATTGTGTTGGGGGCTTGTTGGGAAGGGGTCCCTGTTGACAAGGTTAATCCTCTCTACGGATAGAGACGATTCCTCTAGCCCAATGAGTGGGTCTAGCAACTGAAGTGACAATCAACTAGACATCTTCCTAGATTATAATTGAAATGTGGAACAAGAGAGATGAACTACCTTGCTCTAACATTATTCTGATTTCCTTTGTTTAGATCCTCGAACCGCTTGTGTCACGGACTTGTTACTGCTTCTTTTAGCACTTATGTACTTGGACAAGTGACCAAGAGACAACAAAGAATGCCAAAACCAATAGCAAATCCAATGATAACCTACTTAGCTGATTAAGGAATGCCAAACCAATACATACATGAACATATATATTTTGGGAATATGAACCAGCAGTTGTATTATTATTTAAAGAATAAAGGGAATCTTACAACCATAGCCTTAATGCTGAAAGGCTCTCCTTGAGTGGTAATCCAAGTCCAAGCTAAGAACCTCTCCAAACACTCCTTCTCCAAGTCTAATGAAAATCCTCTAAGCACAAACTCAGCATAGGGGTGCAAATGGACATAGACCAACCTAACCTCTAACCTGACCAACCAACCCTTTGGGAATGGGAGAGGATTAATTTATAGCCAGGGAGAGAGAGTTAGGACCTCTCCAAAGATAGGAGTAGGCCCATATCTCAAGGAGTTAGCTCATAAGGATAAGATGAAGAGGTCAAGTTAGGAGGATTCGACCTCATCTATGTGAAACCACCTCCAGCTCATCGCTCTAGAAGCTTCTAGATCACGAATCTTCTCATCGACTTTGGGAAAATTACCTTTTTTGGATCATCGCGAGTATGATAGGGAACAGAGTGATGCCATCGCAGGTCAAACACGGTGAAACAGGAAACCATTGTGATTTTGAGCTTCATAAGAGCGATGACCCTCATTTTAGGGTTTTAAGAGTTATTTCTTCAGGGAAAGCTCAAGACATTTTCCAAGAAAAGTTAAAGGAGGTTTCTGAGTTGTATACATGGATGAGTATACTGTATAATAGTCATGTTTCGAGCACTTTGGGGTATGTCACAAGGAAATGCAGGAGGCATGACAAAACACTGTGTAACAGATGCCCCCAAAAGCATGAAGGTAGAATGAGGAGTGATGGCTGAGATGCTTTACGAGCTTTTGGCAAGGACGAGGACACACATTGTCAAGAGATCAGGACATGAATCTACAGCATGGGCACAGCCATCCGGATAATAAGGACTATATGAAAGGATCCATGGCATGGACGCGGCCATCCAAATAAGAAGGATCATTTGTAAATCTAAGATCAAAGGTATGGACATAGCCATCCAATATATAAGGATCATCATAAATATAAAGTCCCACGGTATGGTCATAGCCATTCGTATTGTTGTACCTCTAAGATAATAGTGGTCAGCTATCAATGCCAGAGCATCTAAGATAATTGTTTTGGGGGTTTTTGTTTTAATTTGGAAGACCAATGAATAAAATAGATGTAACACTGTAATGCCTAACATTTTGTATAATATTAATCCCAAAGTAGAGGGCTGCTATAAAACTTCACACAGTGATAAATTTTGAATAGTGGTGAGAAGAGATAAAAAATAATATGATTATTATAGTTTTCAGAAGGAAAATTACACAATCATAAGTATGAAAACCTCTGACCGGTGTTCAGAAGGTTCAAGAGAATATTCTTATGCTTACAACAAGATGTTGATGATTTATTGATTCAGAGGGAACTAATTAAATAGACATATCATTAATCCATTCTCTTTAATGATTATCACTTCAGAAGCTTATAGGAATAGATTGAGACACAATTATTCCTACCTAGGTATCTCTGTAAGACATAGAATATGAAGAAAAAAATAATGTGTAACACTGAAAAACTTACAGGAAACATGAACTGTATAAAACTGAATTCAGAAACCTCTGCTTTGTATTAAGGGTCCAGAAAATCTAGTACATCAAAGGTTTACAAATGCTTCTTCAAGAGTGAACTCTCTTTCAATGGTCAACCTGATCCAATGGTGAACAGTGAATTTGGTTCAATGCTGAACTTGTTTCAATGTTTGAACCCATAATAAATCGAGAAGAGAATTACTTATACAATAGTAGAACTAAGAAAATATCCTAAACTGTTTAAGGATTTATTCTAGGAAAATGAAATATCTTCATGCAAGAAGATAGAGACATCTATTAAACTGCTTGCTTGTTGTCCCTGTTATTTAGGTTCTGTTGGCTTTGGTCTTTGATATTTTTCCCTTTAAGCTACTTGTCTGTTTGATCTTCACGCTGGATGCCATATTTACGTATGACCTTTCATCTGATACACTTTAATCTGTATGTTTTATCTGCCTCCTCTGCTTTATCTTTTAACTGTGTAAATTGTATGTTTTAACATTTAGTGTGTAAATGATTTCTTTTGCTCTATCTTTGGTTTAGACCTGATTTCTATTTGTACACGAAAATCATTTGAATTCATTTCTCGAGAATCTGGAGCAAACAGGTTTTTAACTGGTATAAAAACCGTTTATCTAGTCTCCTAGTCTTCTGCTAATCACCTACAAATTACAACAATTTATTAAGAAAAACACAGGTTGACAGGGAGGGCCACAATGGTTTCATTTGAGTTGAAAGGTCTGTGGATGAAGTCCAAAGAATTTTCAGGAGGCAAACAGTGATTAAATCGGTTGCATAGGCTTAGGGTGGTGCAGGAGGGTTATACAGGTTTTACTGAAAAAACGAGCGAAAGGAGTGAACACGAGGGTTTTCACATTTAAACAGGAAAATGGTTAACCTTTTAAAATTTGGCGCAAAGTAAGCAGTGGATGGTTTTGTCGTATGCGGGGAGTGGTTTCAGAGGCTCATCGCACCGCTTTTGGCCCTAGGGTGGTATTTTCTTGAGGGCACGCAAGTTAACCTAGGAATGACATGTAACCACAAGGGGCCCGAGCAAAACCACTAATTTCACGTGCTCTTGGGTGGGTAAACATCAGAGATCGGGAGCGCGTGATATGGCTGTGGATAGTTAGATTTGGGAGCAGGTGATAGGACGGCTATCGTGCAGTCGAGATGCACGGAGGGAGCAGGCGTGGAGATTAGCGAGCCCGGGGAATAATTACAAAGGATTTGTAATTATTTTAATGAATAAAGTGTGGGTTAAACATATCGCGATGGGTTAATGGAGTGGGACCGAGGTTTTAACTGCAACAGGGTTGATTTAACCACACCAATGGGGTGGGTTAAAATTTTAGTCGGAAAAATGGTGAATTGAGCAGTTAAATTAATAAAGCGGGGGGAACATAAAAATTTAGGATAAAGGGTTTTATGTGTAAAAAGGGTTTTCTAGGAAAAATAGGAAAATAACAAGGGGAAAGTGATTTCTTCAGAGGGGAATGGGTTTCACACTAGGGAAAAGGGGTTTTTAGGTAGGGGAATGAGTTTGGAGCATAAATTGCTAGGAAAATGTGTAAAACCAAGGGAAAGGGTGAAAATGAAAGGAAAATGTGGAAATGAAGGGATGATGAGGAAATTAGTAAGGATGTAGTGGGGAATGAAATGAATGAGGGGAAGTTAACCAAATCAACTTGTGAACCTATTTTCACTTTCATAACTGCTCCTGCACACTGAAACACATGATCAAGCATAGTAAATGTACTTCTAAAAATTTTCTTCTACCTACTCATTTACTTACCCTAACATTTTCTCTTCACTTAATTGGGTGCATTTAGGCTAGTAGACCCTTTTCTTTCCTTTTTCTTTTGAAAAGAAAACTATCTAATTCTAACCTTATAACATCCAAGGGCTCATATTAAACTGATGAGCTCCTTATTATTCTCTACCTAACTACTGATCTGCCAAAATTAAACAATTTGGCTAGATCTTTATTCTCTAACTATAAACATGAAATTTAAAGCATGAACTATTCAAGATTAAACTATTTGATTGTCATGGGTTGTGGCATTTATGACAAGCTGCACACAACCATTATTTTGCATAATAAAGTAAGAGAAGTGGCACTTGGACTTGCACACTTTTAGAGTTTATTGTTTTTTTTGCTTTTCTCTCTAACCTAACATTTTATTTTTGCCTTCATTTTTTAGGGAATCTATCCTAACATTTTCTTTGATATGGACATGTTATCAAGATATTTCCTAACATTTTTTATTCAATATTCTTTTTGTCCATATCCTAGCTTAACATTTTTTGAAAAATAATTTCATTTTTTTGACTAATTGATTCTAACTTATCAAAACCAAAAAATGCTACAACACATATAACATAAACATGTGTACAACCATGAATGACATATAAATCCATGCAACCTTAGTCATAACAAACAAGACTCAGGGTATTGCGCTCCATCCCGACCCAATCAACATACAAACCCTAACATGAGAATAAACATGTTGAAGTCGAACATGCTAGAAAACCACCTGATTACCGACCATTGATGTGGACTATTAACAGGCACGAGATGTACCACCCATAATGACAATGGCTTTCAAGGTATGACAGTACAATATGTGAATGTGATAATGAAGATGAAGTTGAACACTCGTGGAATCACACAATCGAAGGACAATAGTGAAAAACCTGTCGTTGGATGCAAAGAAATTTCCATTAAGGCATGCCAACTCTAAGGTACTGAAAGGGAGTTTCTAAGCCATATTCCTAGATAATGAGCTGAAGTTGACAGGAAGTGACCAGTTGAAGGAGGGCCATAATGATTCCCTCATCATCGACA